>OX403619.1:15590287-16277586 GCA_948107695.1 Meliscaeva auricollis | reverse complement strand
AATGTGGGCTTGTAGGTATTACCCACTGTTCCTGTTTGAAGATATGATAATAAAAAAAATAATAATAAGGGTCAAACTTTCCAAGAAAAGAAAAATCATTACAGTAAAAAAAAACTTCTATCAGGACTTTTTTGATTCTGAGTATGACTTAATTAAGACATTGAAAGATTTGTGTAGCTGTATGTTTAAAACAAAATTATTATAAGCATATTATGTTTTTGTAAGCATTGGCAACTGAATATTTTAAAGTCTTATATACACTCAGAAAAAAAATTATTGTTGTCCATTAAAACTTTCCATTGTTTTAGGATTGTGCATTAAAAATTAGTGACTCAACAAAAAGTTCTTGGAGCAACAACTAATTGTGAATTTTGAGGGCATCAAAGTGTCAGTTTTAAAATCAAGTTATTGGTAGAACAATTTTTACTTTGTTAATTACTTTCAAGAACGAAAAATTGTTAGCCCAACAATGAAATTGTTGTGTCAACTATTATTGCTGTCAAAAAAATCTTTTAAGAATGACATTGTTAGTCCAACAACTAGTTCTTGAAGTAACAATTACTTCCAAGAATAAATATTGTTGATATAAGAATAAGTTCTTGGGAAAAGACATAGAAATATATTTTCCTAGAAAGATGAGGAGCCATATTGAAATATGAACGAAATGTCAAATGTATACTCTGAGAGTTACCATAACCTAAAAAATTGATAGTTGTTGAAGTTAAATCGATAACCAATAATTCGAACCTGCATTATTTTTAATCGCAGTTAGATTTTGCTTCACATAATATGCGAAAAATAAATAAAAAGAAATAATGATAAAGAGAAAGCAGTAAAGTATAATAATACAAATGAATTTATTACCATTTATTCTTATACTTAATTGCTTCCTCTTTATTATTCTAGTACATTTCTTATTTTTTTTTGTGGAAACAAAAGTCATTTTGACAGCATTCTAAAATCTTAACAATTTAAGCTGTTGAGTTAAGAATTTTAAGTACTTGGGTTAATTTCAACCTACGAAAGTTGTTGACCCAAAGTATAAAATTCTTAACTTTACTTTTTTTCTGAGTTATATTAAATATTAAATATTAAAATTTTCGATTTTTTTTTATTTTTATTTTTTTTTTTTTTGCTTAAAACCACCTCAATTTCGAAAACGGGTAAATGATTTTTTTAGAATTTTATTCTTAGATTTCTGTCAAAACTTTGTTGAAAATGAAGTAACAACCTTTTTTTCAACAAGATTTATGTAAAAAAATAGTTGTTTTTTTTTTTGAAACAACGGCTTTTGACGCAACGGATTTAAAAATTTAAAAATTTTATTTTCTAAAAATTTATCTTTCTAAAAAAAATTTAATGGTTTACTAAGTTTGGAGTTCGAAACAATTTCAACGCGTTGTTTAAATCATAATTTTAGTAATAAATTTTATATTTATTTTTTTTTGTCGATATTTGTTATAAATATATTTATTTTTAAAACATTTGTATAACATATTTTGTATGACATATTTTATTCTTTTTAAATTTGATTTTTTTTAATTTAATCTTTTCTGATCAATTCTGTCGAATGGTGGTTTGAGTGGTGCTGATGGTTAAAACAATTATTTACATGCTCTTAAAAACGAAAATGTTCTTGAACAGTAACTATATTAAACAAGTCATGGTCAAAGATATTTAAACAGGATAACGCTCCTACTCACAAGTGCAGTCACAGAATGAATATTCAGTGTTTAAACTTTCAAGTATTTATTTTGTTAGTTTTTTTTTCAAGCATTTAAAAATGTTATCAAACGCGTTGCCATATGCTTGAGAAAAAGAATCATATTTTTTCAAACTGTATTTAATCTTTGAATAAATTAAATAAAACAATTTTGTTTCAAATATTTTCGGTAAAATATGCCAGTCAAGGACATAAAACCTGAATCACTTGTCTCGTTTGTCTCTCTCAAAAAAAATCAATTTTTATTAGATATGACAAGCACGTTTGTAAATAGTTTTCTGGTTATTTCTTTTCAAGAGTAAAAATATCCTTTGTTCCGAAGAGACTTTTCCTAATAATTGCGTGTCTCACAATATCTTCCCATCCTTGTCCAGAAGAAAACCAACATGAGTCATGTATATTTCTTTTGGCAAGACCTAAAAGCGGTAAATTTCATCTTCTTTTCAAAAACATAAAAAGAAAGAATATGATTCACACAACTGAAATAACATACAAAATATTTTATCCCATTTCAATTATAACCAAAAAAAAAATATAACAAAACAAAAACCGCCTCAACATCTTTAATATCAAATTGTTTAACACAAAATTAACAAAACAATTAAAACCTAATTGGAACACATTTCAAAAAGTTAAAAATTCCCAACACACCACAGTAAACAATACATGATATGACCTATAATAAGTGGCTACGTCAGAGATATTATTTATTTGCGAATCTGGGAAGTTTTTTAAATGTTCGCAATAAATCAATTGAAACAAAAAAAAAAATTCAAAAAAAAAAAAACAATGATGAAAGGTGAGATTCCGATTTTTAATTGGATCGAATGGAAACTTTATTTTGGAGGTGTACCTACTCGTACATTTAGTGTTTACATAATTGAAAATTCAAAACAAAATTAGGTGGAGTTGGTGTTTGTTATTTAACATAATTTTGTGGGAACATTTCTGTTTCAATCGTTGTGCTTACAGTCAGGGAGGTAGTGTTGCAAATTTACTATTTCCAAACACGTACCTATTTTGTAGACTAATAAGTTTTTTTTTGTTTTGATTTATAATCTGTTCAAATGGAAATACATATTCCTAAAATATATTTGTAACAATAAAACTTTAACCAGTAAAGGCCAGTAAAGGTTACATAAAATATTTCCATAAGTTCACCACAACACTATAATTTTGACTATTAAATTGCGAATACAGAATGTGCAATATTTAATGATAGACAATAGTGTATAGTATGTCTATGTACTGCATAGCCTCATTAAATTGAACAACATTCCAACTTCCAAGTCTCTATTTAAGCCTCTTTATTTACTCTGTAACAGATTTGTGTGTGCATATTTATATAAAATTTATATATTTATTTATTTTACATCTCTCCCTCTCTCCGTCGTATATTCTTTTTGATTTCCATTTTATATACGAGTCGAGTATATTGCATGATCGAGTCTACATAGTTCTGGTAAATTGTAACAAAGTTTTGAGTCCGTAAAGATGCACCTAGTTTAATTTTTTTTTTTCTATAAATAATGTACATTTGGTTTTATGTTGCATTTACAGTATCTGATGAGCAACCATGCGGTGGTGTTGATTTCAGATTAAAATCATGGTTTACTGAATGAGGAATGTAGGTAATTTAGAATGTAATAAATTTTATTTTATAAAAAAAAAAAAAGAAAAAGTTTGATGAAATAAAAGATGTGTTCGTTGATATTAAATCTTGATTGTCATACTTTCTTCTCAATTGATTAAGTGAATGTGTCGAAAGGAGGCGGATTTTTAAGATATTTTTGATGTAATCTCAGAATTACTCGTTTGAAATGTTATAAGAATCAATCAACTAGATTTTTGTGGCAATCACCTTACTTTTCAAAATGCATGGACGAAAACTTCTTAAGTAATTTTATTTAGACAACTAAAAGTTCATGCCACTAACAAAATTTTAACTTTATTTAAAAACTTGGGTAATACAGATCAAAAAATATGTCGAGCTGAATAAAATCATCAAAATGACGGGGGAGTTTGTTCCATCCCAAAATTTGGGTTATTTTGTCACTATTTGAAGCGCTCAAACAGTTGAAACTGTGTAATAAAGTATTTTTCTTTGTTAATCTTTTGTAACTAAATAACAAAACTGTGTTTAAATGAAGGTTTTATAATGCAAATTATAAATATTACTGAAATAAATTAATAAATCAGCCAAGTAAATGTCTTAGCACTATTTAATTGAACTTGTTTAGTTAAATTCATATCACTTGTTTTACAATGTACCTACCTACATTTAATAACACTGGTCTGCAAAGAAAATCACCTTCAAACCAAACTTTACTTTCCTTAAGGATTTTGACACGCTCAATTTGAAACTGAAGTCAAAACAACTCTAGCAAGTAAAGTTTTCGAGATATGATAAGACGAACATGTCAAAAACACATTTTTTTGTCAAAATCATTTTAAAATTCGTTTTTGGCGCAAAGATATCGCAAAGTAAAATGTATGTTTTCATTCAGAATTTTTTTTTAAATAAATTCGTCAAAAACACAAATATTATTATTTTGCTGACAAAAAAAACTTTAATTAGCAAAGGACATAGCAATGTACGTAAAACCAAGTTTCATCCAAAATCTAGGTAACTATTTTTTTAAAAAGATAAAAATAAAAAAAATCGTTTTTGGCATTTTTCACAATATTTTTAAATACCGGATGATTGCTCATTTTATGTACGGATATTTCAGAAACCATATGAATTCACATTTGGGGTCCAATAGTCCTGAAAGCAGTTTATAACAACACGATCATGACTCAAAAGACACCAGACGGCTGGTAGGAAACTTTTTAGAAGAGGATAATCTTCATTTTTTGGGGTGGCTAATGCAATCTTCAGAACTGCATGGTGTAGAAAATGAATGGGAGCTTGTACACCAAGAGATTAGTACGTTGAAACATCCAAATTACTAAGAGGAAACAAATAGGGAAAGAATATCACCAAATTTCTCTCAAATTAGTTCGTGTCTTTAATTGGCTCGAAGGCTAATAGGTTAAGTGCCGTTATTGCTAGTAAATTGTTCCTAACAAAACATTATTTTGTTTAAATACAATATTTTGTTCAAAGAAATTAAATTATCCGTTAATTTTTAAAGTTTTTCATTTGTTTGCATTTTTTTTTTTGCTCGGGCTCAAACATACCTTTTATACTAATTTTAATATTATTAACTTTTTGGAGCAGGATACGGTAAAAATCGACTTGGTTTAAATAAATACAATAAATTTCAAAATTGTATGCAAAATTTCAAATCAAAACCTCTTAAAATAGCTTAGTTCTCATCTAAGACAAGATCATACCATTTTGTTTCCATTTTTTTTTCAAACTAATCAAACTCATATCAAACTAATACCTACAAATCTTACCTTTAACATTTCTTGATAGGAAGTCTACTTTTTTTTAGAAATCGTAAAACAAAACACGATTTTTTTTTTATGATGAATAAATAAAAATTTAGTTTTAGGTCTTCGTTTATGCTATTCGGAATAAGTCCTCTTAATTTCAACGGGATTTAGTTTAAAAAAAAGTCCAATCCTTCATTGTTAAAAAAAAATTATGAAGTACAAAAGAATTTAATTTTTGCAGACCAGTGTAATTGTTTTGAATCTTTATACTAGTCTTTTCGAAATTCTAATAAATCCTACGATTTCGTTGAATCTGAAAGTTTCATAACTTTTGGCTTATCGGATCATAGCAGACTTTAAAGTTAAGACAAATTTCGTGGTTGTGTTTGTTTGGCATAATTTGCACCATTTTAATATATAAATCGGACAAAAACTAACTTTGCTCCTTTAAAATGTTTTGCCACCTATTTCCTCTAGAGAAGAGTTCCATATCAAATTTTCAACAAAGCAAAATAAATTTCACTCAGAATGACAGTTTGGGATGAAAAAAAAAACTCGAATATATATTAAAACTAGAACATTCACTTGAAAAATTGGATTTACATTAACTACAATTGTCAAAAGTCATACCAGTTTCAATTTATCACGTTCGCTCTTCTTATCGCCAGTTAAACTCTTACCAAGCTAATTTGGGATGCACGAACGGATGTTACGTATAAGTAGAATTTAATCACAACTTAATTTATTTTCGCAAACAAAACAAAAAACAACCACAAAATTCAATATCGCCTTGAGCATTTCACAGCTTATCATAATTTAGAGCAAGGTTGTCCCTTCCCATTTGGGTGCCCATTTTTCAATCACAATTCCAGTTCTTTTTTTTTTTTTGATTTGTTTCTTGCATTCCTAAGCCTAATTTGTTTCTCGTTCCTCCCTTTCCAAGCAGATAAACAAATTGACCCACTTAAGTCACAAATTGTTTGAAGAACAAAAATTATTCAAAAAAAAAAAGAATAGAGAACGATATGGAAGCCCTGAAAATGTAGGTCATATTTTATTTTAGACAAAAATGCATTTAGGTGGAACCGAACCATCATCACAGAAGAACATCCAACCATAGAACTAGAAGAGGAACGTAAAATCTTTTTATCATAATGCCAAAGCATCATAAAGTATGCGGAGAGCAATCATGTGGAAAAGTATTCAAATCTTTGTGCAAACAATTTCGAACGTAATTTCCGTTTCTTGACCTTTTTCAAAAAAACAGAACACAAAAAAACGTACTTTAGTTGTTTTGGATGCTTTTTCGCAATTTCGAAATTTCAAATTATCAAATCCATTCGAGTGGAACTCGATATGGACTCATAGAGAGAGAGAGAACATGATTTCCATCAGCATTTGGATTGAGTCTTTTGGATAAAGAGATGTTTCGTATGATTGCGTCTAGAGATGGCAAACGAGGACATTGATTTAATGAGAATTCGGGATACAATTTGTCTTCGAAACGTCCGTCCATCGTCGTTGTCGTAGGTACGTCTGTCATTTCCAAATCTGTTTGTATTGTGTACGAGTGTTCTGTTAAGTATTTCCGGTTTCTGGGTATGTTTCAGCTGAGTTTCCGTTTTATCAATTTTTTTTCGTAGGTACTACTAAATTGATGAGATACGAGTTAAGTGGTTGAGCAATTTTTTATTGATACACTTCATCATTATGTTGGAAAAATATGTGCACGAGTGGAAAATAAAGCATCAAAATCTTGTCATGTGTGTTTAGTACTTTAGTCTGTACAAAAGTTATTCTCCGTCTTAATTTTGATTGATCGAATAATTGAATTGAACGCAGCACGTTCGAGTGACGACGAAATTTAGTTTTTTTTTTCTTCATCAATTTAAATGGAGATGAGGTCGACGAATGGAGGAACATAATCAATTGTTGATTGAATTAGATTAATAAGTGAAAGGTTTAATATTTTTTTTTTTTTCATTTTTTTGGTCTTAATGATGTTTTCTTAAATGACTTTTGTTTCGAGGTTTCCAGATAGATTAATGGGCTTAAATCTTTTTTTATTTATATTTTTATTTGTTAGTTATTTTGAAAGAACCATTTTGAGTGGGTAGTTTTTTTCTTCTCTTTTTTTTTGGTAAATAAAATGTAATTTATCAAATTTGATGATAAAAAATAAACGTTTGCGGTTTATTCTTTCTTTTGTTCATTGGTTGTTGATTTGGATATTAAAATATCCTCAGATATGGTTACGCTTTTTGTAAAAAAAAAAAATTACTTCAAATGAGTCAAAGCTTTTATTTTGAGAAAGTTGATATGCATATATTATGAATGTTTCGCAAAATATAAGGACTTCTCAGAAACCGCTCTGGTCTTGATATTTATTTTTCCATTTTTTTTTTTGTGTTTCTATATTCTTTGAAATCAAAACACAAAACCATCTATATAAAAAAAACTGGAAAACCGTCTAACACCTTCAAATCATAACTTTTGAAAGCAACCATTTTTAGTGGGAACAAAAACTTGAGATGTGCAAACAATGGACCTTGTTGAAATCTGAAAAAAATATTTTTTTTGTGAAATTTATGGGACTTTTTAATTTTTAGAGCAATTTTGTTGTTCCTTTTTGGAATATCAATTTTGATGAATGAAGAATAACAATTACGGTTGTCAAATATCAATCGATTGACAGACGACAAAACTTATCAATTGATTGAAATTTTGGTACTTCGATTGTAAAGAGCATTGGGAGCATTTTGATTGCATTTGATTGTTATTTGATTTGACATTTTAGTTTTGGGAGATTACACAATAGTTGAAAATAATTTTAGTGCCTACACGAGTATTTTTCAACAAAAACACAAAATATAATAAAGAAAGTGCTTATAGGCCCCATTTTTCAATGAAATCTGCTCAGTAATAATATTTTCTATGAAAAAGAATCCTGTTTGGATTAAAAAGGTGTAAAGTTTCACGAGAAAACAGACAATAAACCCTTAAAAAAAATGTATCAACCAGGAAAAATTTATAATTGACTGAAAATTTGATAAATACCAATTTTTTTGACAAACCATGAAAAACAAACCTCTTATTTGAAGCACATTAGAATTTTTATACTCTTGATATTGGGAAGGTTGATTATGATGTAAAAAGAGCATTAATCACAGGAAAATCAATAAAAAAAAAACATTTTTTCTGTTATTTTCAAAAAGGACTGCTTCTTATGGATTTTTCTAAATACGCTTTGACTGGACTACAGAGAATATTTCGGACAAATAATAAATTTCAATTTGCAATATCTTTGCGTGGAAAACGACTTTTAAAAAGATTTAATATGATTTAGAATGATGAAATGCAGTTATTTCACATTTCATTAACAGTTTTGTGCTAGAGTAGTGTTGACTTCAGATTCTGATTCAGTGTATCAAAATCCTTTAGAAAAGTATTATTTGGTTTGAAGGCGATTTTCGTTACAGACCAGTGTAATGGTCAAATATCGTATTTATAATTGACAACCAAATTTGTTCCGTTTTGGCTTGTAATTTGCTTCCCTGGTATTAGGAATAACGGAAAAGTAAAATGGGAGCGACTTGTGAGAGCCCTTATCGCAAAAAAAAATTCTCCGGAAAATTTCATTCCCCATAGGAATGATTATGTCTGATGAAATCTAAAGTTAACCACTTTCTATGTATATCATTGCTTTTCCGGTTGCTATTGCCTGAGGTCAAGTTTATAGCCTACGTTAGTGTTGTGCTAAATTATCTGAATAGTCGTTTTATTTTCTAAATAACATTGATTTTATTGTTATAAAACATCCTTTGTCGTCCGTCCCAATTTGTATTTACCGTGTCTTCCGGATGGTGCTCAGTGCTCAATATAAAAGTACGGAAATGACTTATTTTATTAAAAAGCAAATTTGATAGAGTCATATACTTTTTCACTAAATGTTATTCATTGAGATAAAAACAAAAACGCATTTAAGAGTTGAGGTCACTTGAACCTCTTAAATTTTATTTATTCGCCCCCACTTAATCTAAAATAAATGATTTCTTTTATACGCCGCCCCGCCCTGTAAAATATATCTCAATGTAAGATTCAAGGAATTTATTTCCTAAAAGCTTGAAAGATTGATAACATCTTAATAACATAATTTCTTACAGAGAAGTGAAAAAATTATATATTTATTATAGTTTGACCAAAGCTTAACCTCCATACAATCTCTTCTTTCTTTAATGTCTCTTATAGTGAAAAAAAAACATCTCTCTTTAAAACTGATTAAATGCCTTTGATAATCGATTAATGTTAACTGATTTTTATATGTATAATGAAAATGATAATAATAAAAATCTAAAAGTTCTAAAGGCACAAAGACTTCAATAGCGGAACGGGAAAACGAATATAATTATGTTCTTTTATGTGTTTAGATGTCTATCTTCTATAATATTCTCTACCATTAAGTCCATTGAACCTTTTGAGAGTATAGTGAGGAAATAACAAAAGTTATCGATACTTTACCCACAGACACTCATTATAAATGCGTTAAAATGAGTATGTGTGGTTATGGTAAGGTTAGTAATGGAAGAATAAAACAAAAAAAAAAACAAACACTCAGAAACACAAAGATTTTTAAACAGGTTTGGTTTGGAGTCGGAGCCGGTGCCGGTGCGTTTTTTTTTTTTTTTTTTTTTTTTATTTTATTTATTTTATAATTTGTCTAGAGAAGACCTTGAAATGTTTTTCTTTCTACTTTTAGTTTTGCAATTTATATACTATGTATACCGCAATAACATAACCTATGCAATTCACCTAAGCTATTTACCTCATTCGAAATGGAAACAGAAAAAGTGATATTTTGCTTAGCTATCAGCCACGGCCAATTGAGATTGATGTGATTGAAATAAATTCTAAAAAAAATTACAGTCTATTTACTTGAGTTATATTGAAATATAATTTCAATTGAATTGCGTGCAGTGACATATTACGATTTGGGTCATTCAAAGGGAAAGTTTAAACAGAATTAAAAAAAAAAATGAGGTAAAATAAATGTATTCAAGGGGAATTATTCTGAAAGGTAGAAATTATGCAAAGTATAAACAGCAAAAATGCAAATTTCTTGTCGTGTTTACAAAATTTATATGAGGTAGTTTTCATGGTAAAATATTATTTTTTATTTTTCATTTATCTTATATTGAGAAGAACGCGAAGGCTCTTGAGATAAAGGTTTAAAGTTTAAAAAGTGGGGATCCTATGTCTGTCTACAGCCTAAACCGGTGAACGGATTTTCTTCAAATTAGGTGGAAGGGTCTTTGGTGATTCCCTAGAGGGGAAATTGAAATAATTTTTTAGGACCAAAACTAACGGTACCTGCCATATAACCATACAAAAAACTCTAAAAAGTTTGACTAAAATTTTTGGGACTAGGTACTTTTATTAGTAAGGTCATACTTTTGAAATGAAAGAAATGTTTGTAAAAATTCTAATAACGGTACCTCCCATAGAACCGTTTTTTTCATTTTTTTTTTGGACAAACGACCATTTTTGGTGGGCAACAAGAACTCGAGTTGGACAAACGAATGACTTTTGTGGGAATCTAGAAAAATATTTTTTTGTGAAATTTTTGGAATTTTATTTTAATTTACCTTATTTTTATTTTAGCAAAACTAAGTAAGTAGATCAAAATTAATTTTTGGAATATCTCGGTGATGAAAGGAAAAACCATAATTTCTGGTGGGACACAACAACTCGAGGTGGACTAACGAATGCCGTTTATTTTGTAAGAATAAGTTACGTTTTCCTACTTTTTATAAAAAAAAAGAATGTTAAATATTTTTTTATAGGGGCGTGGAAAAACGAAAATTTGTGGTTGCTTTTTTGACACTTGACTTTAAATATTTTTTGATGACTACATGCTTTGGAATAGAATTCCAATGAGATTTTCATGCAACAACATAAAAATGGTTGAGTTAATAAATAAAATTGACTGTATGCTTTATATTTCTTTTCTTCTATATTAATTCTAGTTGACCTGCAATTAATTTGCAAGTGACAGAAGAAGGCAGAAATGTCCTATAGATTCTAACAAAGGTCTAGTTGTGATGATGACATTTTTCCTGGCAATTTGTCCAATCTTACCTATTGTACCAACCTAGAGAATAACTTATACTGTTCAGATTATTAACCCATAAATCTCCGTGGCAGACAGTGCAGAAAAAATGAGTGGATTTTAAAGACAATCCATATTACAAACGAATCCAATGCTCTGTTGCCAAACTCCAATTAAAAACAATTCAAAAATAATTAACAGGTACGTAACTGGCCATTAACCCAGAGATTCGAACGATTAAAAACAAAAACTTTGACAAATAGTCCTTGTGGTTAAAATTAGGTCCTAATTAAGAAAAAAAAAAAAAAAGTTGGTCTTGTTGATTGCTTTCGAGAATACTTTTAAAAGTCTAACAAAACTTCACAAACCAACCAAACTTAAAAAAAGAAAAAATAGCAATTATCAACTTGTCACATAAATTGCAAACAAAAAGGACAACTTTGGTGCTGCTGCTGCTGCAACTTATTCTGCTCTTTTTGTCTCTCTCTTGAAGGTATAAAGTATGTTGTTCTACATTTTATTAGACAACCTCATTTGTGCCTTTTAACATTTGTATCTTTAACCATTTTATTTTTTTTTTGTCTTTTGTGAGTGGAAATTAAAAAAAAAACACACCCAAGTCACAATCTTTCTCCTAAACGAAGTCGGTTATCTTTACAGTCATCATACAAAGAAGAAAAAAATGTATGGTAATGCATACATACATACATACACGTACCTATACCTGGTTGATTTTGTATTGAATTTGAGTTTTGCAACTTGCAACATACTGAATCCAAACACGAGGCCATTTTATCTGATTTTTTTTATTGTCCCTACTCACCACATCATCCGCAAGTGTCTTTATAAAAAAGCAACAACAAATCTGCGTTATGCAAATGGGTTTGAAGCGCCGTCGCTGGCTCTTGAGGTAAAAAAAAAAAAACTCCACCCAAAAACGGAAAAAAAAATTAAGTCTACTTCTAAGTCGCATGGTTATGTCCTCTCTTAATGTACACGACTGACAAAATGATTTTTTTTTTTTTTTTAAGTTTCTTAATAGCTTTTCCCTATTTCTTTTCAGGTAAAATGTTCCGAAATCGATTATACCACTTACATATAGTAAATTTTGTTGAATGCAATTGTCAAACAAGACTAGACATTGTATAAAAAATGTCGTGAATTGATTTTATCTGTCAAGTTTTGAAACCTTGCACTTGTCAATATTAATTTGATGAAAGACGTCTTTAACAGAGAAGATAGACTAATAAGTAGGAATAGCAAATCTTTTCTCTCTTTTCAGTATGAAACACCCTGTTGTATCAAATGCGTCTTTTGTCATTTAAAAAATGACAAGTGGAAACCTAACATTAAATACTAATGCAGGGTTTATAGGAATGAAAAAATGTCATTAGTTTTGTCATTTAGTTAAAATTAATGAACAAATTGTCACTATTTTGTCATTAATGTAGAGTTTATGTCAGAATGACATTTGCCAATCGTATACACCCGGCATACCGTAATAATAGGCTCACCTTTATTATATAAATTTTGTTTATTCAAATTTTATAACATTTTGAGGGTATTTTATTTTTGGTTTAAATTTGACAGAGCACCCCTTGAATATTTTTTTGTAAGTCAGCTATTACACGGTAAGGCAAGAGTCGTGGCTCTTTTCGAAAATCAATAAGCGCAAAGGGAACGCATAGTAGTTGTTACTTCTAGGCACTCTTTGATTTCGAAAAGAGCTTAAGGCAACGGGTAATAGCTTTCAATGCATTTTACTGTCGACGACGACAATAAAGTCAGATTTCGTTTAGTTTCAGTTATGTACTAGGCTTTAGTTTGAAGATCGACATTGATAATTGTAATAGATTAGTTTGAAAAGTCTCCACACATAACTTCTTGAAAATCAGTTTCTTATTTGTACTAGTTTTTATGGACATTTCAAGCTATTGACAGTTAAAACTTAAAGCATATTTTTAAGACAGGTTTTGTTAGCTGAACGAAGAAGTGTGGTTAATTAATGATGATGTTCAACGTTTGCACTCACGTCTACGAAATTTTTCATTTTGAAATTCGATAAGTGTTGTACTTTATCAATACTCTGTGTGCTTTTTATATGTTTGTAGGCTTTAAAATATGTTTCATTCACAATGATCAAGTTCCGACCGCCCTGGCAAGCATACCTTAGCTGCATTTTATTATTCATGCGGATCCGGATCTAGATCATTTTAACAAGTAAAACAAAAACAACATGTGATCATGCTTTCTATCGGGATCTATTTCAATGATCCAAAAACTAATTCTTACTCTGAAATGCAGATGACTTTTAAAGATCGATAAGAAGAGAAATAAGAGATGCAAGATTATTTCAAATTAAACAAATACTAGGAAAAAAGAGATAGATATAAAACAAAGGCTTCATTTTGATCCGCATCGTTTTATTTTCATGATTTAATCCTGATCAGATCATGAGGATTATTATTATTTTATTATTATTATTTATTTATTTCTTTATGTAGCTTACACAGTAAGATAATAAATATCTTATAATTTAGTGAAAGCCTATGAATTTAATAACATTTTCTATAACAAATTTAATTATAAAAAAAAAAAATTACAATGAAATGGATATAAAAACAATATGTAAAAGATCAAAACAAAATTGTATACCTAAAATAAAAGCAATAGTTTATCGAAATATGCACTACTATTTGACTTTTATGTGCATTAAAATAATTGAAAAGAAAGATAGATTGAGAGATTAGAAAAAGAATAAAGACATAGTTAAAGTTTAAAAAGGAAGAGAAGATAAGTTAAGGTAAGTTAGTTGCTTTGATTCGAAAAAAAAATTTTAATTTTATGTTGAAAAACGTGCAGGTCATCAATATCTCGCAGATGAGTGGGGAGTGAGTTCCAAAGGCGACATGCAGCGATGAAAAACTGCCTTTCCGAGGTCAAACACGAAAAGCGTGGCAAGATTACCGATACCGATCTGTTTGATGCTGACATTCTTAATTTTTCATATAGATATGTTGGTTGACGTGTTTTCACGATTTTAAAATATAGTATCAATGTTCGGAACTTCATGAAATCATTAAACGACATGATAATAAAATAATAATATAATAAAATGCGTTCTGTCAAATATGTTTTTCTTAGTTTAAATTTGACAAATATGTCATAAAACAACGCACAATGGAAATGGTTGAGAGTGTCAGTAGCTTGCGAGCTATTCGTGCCACAAAATGTATTTATTTTATTTGTTCAGTAATCGGATTTTAGATCTCTGGAAGAATGAAAAACAAATTTTTATTATTTGAGATGATACAAATTATGTCCCTTCGATGTAAATTTTCATTTTTTTCACGAATTCAAAACTTGGCCTAATAGGAGATCTGTTTGTCTTAAACAGAAAAAAATTAAATTATGGTGTAAAAGTTTAAAACGAACCAGGATGGTGGTACATATAATGTACATTAAAAAAAAAAAAAAAAAGACAAAACGGACAAACTTCAAACGAGAAGAGAGGGAGTAAAGTAAAGTGACTATTTTAATTTGCATACAAAAATCTTTCAACTTCTCACACAGAAAAGTATATATGGTGGATGTGGATGGCATATAGGAAATGACTATAAAAGAGACAAACCGACCAACGAGCTGTGTGTATAAACAAAGAAATCTGCATCTGAAATTCTACCGGCCGGCCGGTCGGTGGTAGTGCTGCGCTGCTGCTCCTCTACACTTTACACCGCTCTGTTGGTAGAGATACAAACACAAAAATATACAAGACACACGGATACGGATACCACACGTTAACATTTTGACTTTGATGGATTTAAGTAGGTAAATCCATATGTTTTACTTTTTCATGCTCCTAGAAGTTTTGTTGCGAAATAAAAATAAAAGAAAAAAGAAAATATGAATAAAAAAAATAAACTTTTTTTTTCTCATTAAACTTTTCGTGCGAATAAATTTACACAAGGAAATGAGTCAGTTTCTAGAGCTGGATTCTCGTTTTTTTCGTCTTTTTGGGTGTGTGTGTGAGTGTTTGTGTAAGTGTGGGGTTATTTTGTGTCTGTATTACAGAGATATGGTATCTCTCACCTTTGGTCTAATTCATGGCAGGATGTCTCAGTCTACCACAGTTCTTTGTATGTTTTGGTTTTTTTTCCATATACATCCATCCTTCAAGCCTGAGGCGTTTTTTTGTGATGATGACTCAGTTTTTTTTTGAGTTTTGGGTTAAAGGCTGGAACGTTGAAGTTTGTTTCGGTTATTTTTTCATCCTTTTAGGTGAAAAACTGTACTTAACATTTTGAAGCTTTATGATGGTTTATTTAACTTTCATTTTGAACATCTGTTTTGTTTCCCCCTTTTTATCAGTTTTGTACTGACTACTGATAAATTTCATGTTTTAACTTTTTTATGTATAATTAAATCCTGTAGCTATTCATAGTTACAAAAATATGCACAAAACTATACTCGATGGAGGGCAGTTTGTAATTTTTAAGTTTATAAATATGAACCGGATTTAAGGGTACAAAAAAGTTTCAAAATAAGGATTTGTATTTAGGAAAAAAAAAACATGATACAAAAAAACCTTATTGGGAAACTTTTTTAATTTTCCTGAATTCACCCCAAATGATATTCTCAATATTTTTTTTTTTTTTTTTTTTGTTAACAAAATCGAAAAGTTTTCTGTGTAGGTGTGGTGTAACACACTTCACATTAATAGAGGGAGTGAGTGTAACTGTCATTTTGTGTCGGAGCAAATTTTAATTGAAATGTCATGAATACATACAATATACATACATCATAATGATTTTATTATTTCAATATATATCTGTCTCAAGTTTCTGTACGTCAAATTGACACTTTGGCTAAATAACTACTGAAATAATCAAACTCTTGTTTTTATGTATGTTTTTGCTTTTCATGTTACAACTGTCATCGGGCCAATGTGTTGGCTGTCAGTTTTAAGTTTGACTATTTGGTAAAAATCCCAATGGATGTGATTTGATACTTGACACATTGAAAGTTGACACATATTTCGTATCTTTTATTTTTTTTTTTGTTTTGTTTTGGACTAATAGTTGAATCCAAATCTAATTACCTAATACTTTCATAAAAAAAACTTTAAAAAAAATTAGCAAGTAACACAGATGACAGATCTGATCTAAAGGTTCTAAGAGCGGACGGCAAGAATGCTTTACTCATCGACTTAAGAAAATCTCAAATTCGAAGTGAATAATGCCAAGTAAGAACGAACACCACATCACAAATACTGTTTTAAATGAACCTATAATTTTTGCAAAAAGTGGACAATGCCTTAAGTCTTCTGCATAGTTTTTTTTTCAGTTCGCTTATAAAATCTAATATTTCACAAAAAAAAAAACATTTCTTTTTGAACATCCTACCAACAGTACAGCGAAGCAAGCCTACAAATTTTCTAAACAAATGGATTATGAGGCAATCTCAAAAACATAAATTATGTACATAATGAAGTGAAACAAGTGTCGAATAAATAACGTACGTTTTTTTACAGTTCACCTCATATTATTTACGAATATAATCCTTGTTTCATGGAAATGGGCTCATTTC
This sequence comes from Meliscaeva auricollis, assembly GCA_948107695.1. Taxonomy (NCBI): domain Eukaryota; kingdom Metazoa; phylum Arthropoda; class Insecta; order Diptera; family Syrphidae; genus Meliscaeva; species Meliscaeva auricollis. Next base: position 16,260,787 of record OX403619.1, on the reverse strand, counting down.
CGATTTTAAACGTCACCCACCCTAATATAATTATGCTCCTTTATTTTATTCTCCGACATCTCTGCTATTAAGTCCAAGGACCGACAAATAAAAATTATTCTTTCCATATATTTTGTTCAGAAAACATAATAAGAAAATAAGATTTAAGCTGCTGGCTGCCATGATTTCATGTTCACTGCAGAAAATAAAAAAAAAAGAAAAACAAACCAAATGACCTACTCTATTCTTTTAATTAAAATAAATTGACAAATAACAGCTCAGGGAATGGAACATGATTTTTTTTTTTTTTTTTTTATGAGCATGCTACATTGTGTAGAATATGCTGTAGGCTGTGTTAATATTTACATTAAATTTTCGAGTTCATTTCACAATGGCATTCTTTACAAACAACAAAATGTGGTCCAGTGACCCTAATCAAGGCTTAACAAAAAATAACAACAATAATAAAATTAAAAAATGAAAAAAAAAAAACAAAGCACGAATCACGAATCACATGGATTACTGAGCTTTACGACTCGTATTGATGTTTGCTATCATTTCCGGATCTTAATTAATTTTAAAAATAAATGTAATTTTGAATAAAAGGGCAAGTACCTACCTAAGTGTACCCTCAATGAATCCGAAGGGAAGGAAATACATTTTAATGTTTGGAATAAAAATTTTTATTTTAATATATATTTCATCAAATTTTGTATTATAGAATGTTCTCACTCAAGAAAATTGCAAGATCTCGGTAAACTTAGTACCATTATCTTTTGCCTTAGAAATGCTCACACTACAGGTAGCTTAATTTAATTGATTTGAGTGTATTTTTTGCCACTTGAATTTCAGGTTTTGAGATATAGAAGCGTTCCCGGAATGTGTTTCAAACAAAGTTAATACATTCGGAGATTCATAACAATTATATTAGAAGTGAATTTCAATTCAATGTTATTTTGATAAAAAACTTGAACATTTAATTTTCAACCTCCATGATTTTGGCCCACTTTGACTTCAATAACTCGTCACCAATGTTTCTTCAAACAATTTTGATACTTTTGCTAACTGAAGCAAAAACTTTATTAATGTTTTTACCAAAAATTTCAATATTTTATTAGACCTGATTGCACTGATCGTAAATAATTCCAAATAAATTTTCTACTCATCTGTCACCATAGTAGCTGAAAATTAAGTTATTTTCGGAACATGTACTGGCAAGAAAAAAAATAACTTTCCCGGTAAAGGTCTTTATTGGACAAAACAAATAGACTTTGCATACATTTCCTTTCTTGTTTCCAAGAAATTATGATTTGAATGAGTCATTCCAACAGCATTCCACATTTATGAGAAAACGAGGAATTTAAAAAGAAAACGCCTCCACATAAGCACAAATCATCATCATTCCTTTCTTGGATCCTTTTGACTCCTAAATTTACTGCAAATAACCGTTATGTTTTAAGAATGCAACCGATGGACATTAATCGTTATCTTTTTGGCTTCTTCTTTGGGAACATTTTGTTTAATGCTTGATGATTCACACTTAAAAAATTCTCATCAACTAAGAGATTATAAGAGGAACAGTTTTTTTTTTTTAGGAACAAAAGAATCTGCATTTGATTACATATGAGTGCATTTTAACAGCTTGCAACGAATATTTTTTTTTCAATTTAAAATGCAACTCAATTGCCAATGATTTCATCAAATCGATTCTGTTCTAACAACACAAAAACTAGCATGTTGCGCTTAATGATGACGACAGAGCTTTGTATTTTTGTCTATTAGGTATATATTTGTCTATCGTCTGAGTAACACGATTTTAAGTTCCTTTGTCGAACATCTAATTGTCTGGATATTGGCGTGATAAGTGTGTGCGTTGTACAATTGACCATTAAAAGCATGTTTAATTTTAATTTCTATTGATATTTCTTTGACTGGCAGTTTTTACATACTTAACGACCTTGATGGTAATCTCATTGAATCGTCGCGTCATCACCGTCATAGTCGTTGTTGACACTTGGACATTTGGTTTTACCACCGATTTGATTGGATTGTCATGACTGGTGAAAGAGACGTTCGTATGTGGATAATGTTATTCAAATTACATAAATTATTGTATTAATGTTTGTTTACAATTGAAAAAATCAGATTAAAATTGTCATGCAAAACATTTTTAATGGTTCTGGACTTCTGGTACGTTTATCAATCTAAAACGAACGTTGAATGTTAATTATTGAAAACAAGTTTACAGTTTTTTGTTGAAAATGCAATCAAAATAAAATCATTTCGTGAATTCCAGTTTTATGACCACTGATCATTTTTTTTTTTGGGTCTAAGAATTGATGACAATTCGATTTTTTTTGTATTAAAAAAAGATATTGATTACAATTCGGTTAGTAGGTACTTTCAAAAACTATTAAAAACTAGAACCCTGGTAGAGAGCTATTTTTTTTTAGTAGAGGGCTTGGCAGCTGGGTTTTCTAAATAGTTTTTGTTTTTTTCTTTGGCCAATGTTTTTTTTTTAACTCACCCAATATTATTCGCACTTGGTCTAATTTTACCTTTCTTGAAATCATTGCCTGATTGACCACAATAAGAAACAATAAAATGAATCATAAATGACTTCCTGTTTTAACTCATAAGAAAATTAACAGTTCGGAAGTATTGTTATAAATAAAGTTCATCAAAACTAAACAATTCACTAACTCATTCGATTCGAAGGAAAAAAAAACAAAAAACATTCAGTTCAATTAAATATTTTCAAAGTAGACTTCTAGTCATCAAAACATTTACCTATTTGATAAGAATTCAACAATGACAAGTATTCACTTACACTGACATCATATATTTTTCTTGAACACCTCATTTAGTGAACGTCATGTCACCAAGTTGATGTTGACTAATGCTTGTTTTCATCATTTGTTTAGTGAAGCTCTTCCAAAAATTAAAAACATTATCTTATCAATGTTTTTTTTTTTTTTTGTAATCATGATTAGAAACCATCAACTTAATGTAAGCACCCAAATGAAATCATTGTTAGTATCCACGTGTAAGTTTTCTAGCATTTACTTTGTAATGTATGTATCTACATTAAAGTCATTAATATACTTGGCATTTTTATTAATTGCTATTTAAACAACAGTTTTTTATTCGTGTTTAAAAATTGAGTGTTAATTTTTATCATAATTCTCCTATGAAATGGTGATTCAACAAAGCGAATGCGAAGGGAAAATATTCTTCTTCTTTACTAACATTGAGCTTTGTAATGGAACCAATGGAACGATTCGAAACACATCAGCAGCAGTGACTTTCAGCCAATAGGGTCAAAGTCTTGCCATGGTCTACTCAGTCACATAATCCATCCATATCAAAGTCTGTGCAATAATGCCAGGAAGACGGTTTCAGAGAGTAGACTGTACAAAGCGCAATATTGGAGGGACGCAATTCAAGAGATATTGCAACAAATTCAACTGGAGACATTGTCAAGAATCCTCCGAAATTCTATCAAGAACTTGACGGCTCAATATCGCGCAGATGTGAAGCAATAATAAAAAAAAAAGAAGGTTTTCAACCACTTATGGTAGAAAATGTTTCTAAGTTAGTTGAGGTCATTCACCACTTAATAGCACCACCTAAGACAAGGGGGCATATGCATAAAGCTGATGGCAAGGAGCATTTTGCTGTTGAGAGAGCATTCAGGACCTTGCCTCACCACGATCAAGGAAATCTCACCGAACCAAATAACACCATTAAGTTTAAGGTGTTGGGCGACACTTGTCACCGGCCCTGTTAATGTAGGTAGGATCACCGTGTGATAACGTCTAACGACAGGTATACACGAAATAATGGCGAATGGTAAGCTGTCTTCACCATTTAGTTGTTTGAAGAAGTGTTCTGCTTGTTTCCTACCGTATTCTCATTTTCATCACGAGACTTCTGTTCTTGTGTGATATTCTAGAATAGATCGTTTTACTGAATTTTCTAGCATTACGCCTGGGCCTTGATATTGTGAAAATATTGATATTGAAAAAGTTCAAAAAGAATATGGCGTCTACACTCCATATCTTATCACCTGAAAAACCTAATATATTGTTGGAAAATGTTTACTATACAAAAGTAAGTAGGTATGTAACCACCTTTAGTAAAAGAAAGCGTTTAAAATCTCAAGGAACAAAACAGAAATAAATGCATAGATAAAAAAAAGCTTCCAAAGTCCAAATCTTATTACCAATTTTACTTTCCTCTGCACATTATGTAGGTCGGTATAATCCAATTCAAAAACTATGTTTGCTTCAGCTTGTTATCAAACATTTAAACTTAATAGACCAGAATCCAATTCAACTTTCTCTTCCCACTCAAAAACTAACAAAAAAAAATATAAACAAAAAATATTCTTCTTATTAGAACAAGATTCTAGGCTATCTACCTACATTTAAGCCTACCGGTTCCATCAAACCAGAAAATCGAAAGTGTTTACACTAGGAAAAAAAAATAAAGAAGTTACAAACTTAGACAAACAATCTTTGCTGTGCTTCTCTGAATCAATAGACGCTACATAATTCTTACACCCATTTCGAAAAAAAATAAAAAAGAGACCAAAGAATATCCTTCCCCAAGGTAGCAAAGTAGGTACCAACCCACCTACTTCCTTCCTATAATCCCCCATTTTTGTAACTTTACAAATGGTTCAAAAGTCAAATCGGGTTGTTTTTTTGTCTAGATTATAAACTGAATATACCTGCCAACCCAAGTACATATAAAGAAGGATACAAAAAAAAAGAAGCCAGCAGTAGGTATATTATCCAAACCAGATGTGTCCACCAAAAACAACAACAACAAAAACAACAACAGCAACGAGAAAAACAAGAGTAATTAAAGGCAAAAGGTAAAGAATAAAACAAACAAACTAAGAACCGAATGAGTGACATTACAAAGTGCGCAAAAAAAATGTACCTTCCCATCTATCTATACCTATAAAGAAGGAAACCCATAAAATGCCAAAACAGCCCCGAGTTTTGAAAACGCAGGATTGTAAAACCCGACAACAACGAATTTCAGGGAAAAAATAGTAGAGATATGTTTCCTGCACTTTTTTTTTGTATCTCTTTTAGTGTATATTCCCTTGTTTTTCTGCATTATTCAGTTTCACAGTATCCCAATCCAAAAATGGGATCGATGATGGTTGTTGTGGATGGGCTGGTTCGGTTTGCTATTCTCTTACATAGCTGGTGGATTCATTCTGAACTGAATGTGGGGGCAAAGTAGCATCAGCAGCAGCAGCAGCTAGTTGCAAAATTAAGGAACATTGCATTGGGTACACACAAGGAAGGAAAATAGAGTAAAATAGATGAGAAACAAAAAAAAAAAAACAGAAAAGAAAATAAAATAAAATAAATTGCCAGCATCAACGCGCAGCAGGAACAAGCTCACTCAGAGAGCAAACCCAGCACCAACAGAGAGACAACCACGACGACGACACAGAGACAGACAGGCAGAACGATAGAGTCAGAGTGCCGCTATTGCTGCTGCTGCTACTGCTGCTGCGACGATGATTGTTGGGTTGGTACACAGAGAGCCAGAGCACAACCCCACCCGTCTTTTGCAATAATTCATTTTTTTTTTTTCTTTTTTCCTTCCTTGTTTCCACTGTCTGCTCCTGTTTTTGTTACAAAATTTTGCACTTCTTTTGTTCTTCTTGAAATGGAATGGAATTACTGTCAATTGCAGGTGAATTCGTCAATTCCAATTAAAAAATTGATCCAAGGGTCTAACAAGAATCATTTTTGCAATCAATGTTTTCAAGTTATACCTACTCAGGTATGATTGTTATTGAATGAATAAAGCCACTAACCAAGTCTTTTCCTTTTATGAAGCAACTTCAACTCCCTGAATGCATTTCGAACCTCCAAAGTGGGTCTTCCTAATTTGAGGATGTTATTATCCTCACAAATTTGTTGTATCCTAATGAGATAAGAGGTGAGTTACATCCTTAAATCTACATAATCCTTTGTGACATCTGTTGTTTTGTTGGGTTTGGTTTTTCTATTTAGAATCAAGGACCCTAAATAGAGATTATTGCAAAAATTCTCTATTCAACGACCAAACAAAAAAAAATATACTTACTTTTTTCGCAATGATTTGCTTCCTTGTCGATGTCCTTTTTTCTCTTGCTGCCTTGAGGGGGGTAATCCACGGGGGCGATAATTTATTTTATTTTTTATTCTAGGAATCAATTTAATTTTACACAAAAATTTTCTTCACTTCTTTAATCTTGTGCTCTTATCGTTATCGGTTATAACAAATTAACGATGCAAATTTATTTATTAACACTTTTCCTGATTTTTTCTCTATTTTTTTTTATTTTTATTCTTCGTTGCACAAAGCAGCAGCAGAGCAGCGCACACCCTTCTAAATATTATATGGATAGGTATCTTGCAAAAGAGAGCAGGAATGAATTTTTATGTGAAAAACCAAGAAAAAAAAAGACGAAGAAGAACTTAAAGGGAATCCGGAATCACAGAATCAAAGTATAGGGAATATCCGAAACAAGGGAGACTGACTTTTTTTTTCTTTTTGTTGTAAATGCAAAGAATTTTATTATTTAATTTTTGTTTTCTTGTTGTTTAGAATGTATAGAAAAAAAGGTATTTAGGAACTTTTTGTTTGATGATTAAAATAATTAATTTTGAGTTCAACGGGAATGTTTCTTCACACACACACACAGAGTGAACAAAAAAAAATTAAATAAACTAAAGTTGAGATCCGGAACAAGTCGATTTTATCCACAAATACTGTATTTTCTGTCAGCCATATTTGATTTGTAGGGTTTTTCTTTTTCACTGTTTTTATTTTTTGTCTTTTCTTATTGAAAGAACAGTCAGTCGGAAAAAAAAGAAAAAGGGAGTATTTTTTTTTTTTTTTTTTTTTTGATTCGAGACAGGAGCTCACCGAGATTTTGTGTGATGGAACAACGCGCTATGGAGAGTGAACAACGAATGAAAATGAATGTGGTGTAAAAATTTTACCTAGGCGAGAGAAACTTCATTTTCATCTGAAATTTTTGTGTATGTGTTGTTGGGATGAATTTTTTTGGAGAGATCATTTTATCTTCTGTTTTTTTTTGTTTGCAATTGATGTTGGTAGAGGAAATAGAACAGCTGTATTGTGTGAGTTTGAGTTATTTGTTGTTTTGCTGTGTTTTAGTGTTGTCTCGTTTTTTTTGTTGTATTAAAATTGGTGTGTTGTTTTGTTGCATTGTGTAGAAAGCCGAACCCGGTGTCGAATTTGTTTGTTTATTACATTGCTGGAAAGAGATGGATAGATTGAAAAATTATTTGCAACAAAAGATGTGTCAAGTGTTTTAGTGTGGGTGTGCGGATGAACACAGTGCTGCTGGTGGATTTTCTAAAATGAATTCTACGTACAGTTGGAAATGAAATTATTGAAATGGGGAACTTACAAAATAAAATTATTTGATCAGAATGAATTGTTTTTGTAAAAACCAAACCTACAACGGAAGGTAGTTCATTTCTTTTTGTTGTAAATCAGCTGATGTTTCTCGAACACTTAATGTAATGTGCACGAATCTACCACACAGTATACTAATACTATATAGACTGTGGGGTCGAATCGTGCGTCGCATACGAAAACGATCGAACGTAAGTGTATTCAAGATGAGTTGGTCTATTTAATCCGTAAAAAAAGATAAAGAGATAAATCGCTAATACGTTCCAAGTTCAATCTTTTTCGTATCCGGCGATTTGACCCCTGGCCTTAAATCCAAACACTGGAATTTTTATTTGTTTTTGGATTTTGGTTTTTTTTACTGGATTACCTATCAGTTTTCAGAATTTAGGTTTTCTTTTTGGTATCGGGATACATAATCTGGATGCTGGGGAATTCCGGTTCCGATAATGGCAGTAGATGGCGGTTTGTACACTATCCTCTTACAGCAGATTCAATCGTGAAATCCTTTCATGGCATATTATTGGAGCTAGCTGTATAGACGTGCAAACAAAAACTTAAAAATTCACTGATAAAAGCTTGAAAAGTCACGCAAAAATATGCGCCAATTATTCGGTAAAAAGCACGGAATACCATGAAAGATCATCGAATACCGCAGAGGATAGGAATAAAAGTCATGGAAAGTCTTTAGTACCGCAGAAAAAAAAATCAGCATTACTCTTCAAATTACATAGGTTCTGATAGAATAGATAACATTTAAAGGGACGTGTTTTGAGGTATACCTCTTAGTGCTATGCTCATGGGAATTCACGAAAAGTTAGAACTTTTATTAAAATTATTAATTTAAACTAAGAATTAATAAGACTTTCCAAAATTTCCTTCCCATTAAAATTTAAAATGAAACGTTAAGTTATTATTACATGAAATTTATTTTTATTTGCTGAGTCCTGAGATAATTAAAACAAAAAAAAATATATATATTAAATACTTATAGACTCTTTGTAGTTACATAAATTAAATTAATGATACATATTAAATAGCCAGTCTCTAGAAATTGTTTTGTTTTTTTTTTCTAGAAATTTTAATAAATAATAATAATTAAAATAATATTAATTTATATCACTATAATGTTATGTATGCATAATTATGATTACAAATATCATAAAATATTCTTTTTTTTTACAATATGCGCTGACATTGAATTGTTTTTGTTTTGTTTTTCTTTGTTTGCATTCACATTTTTTTATTATTTTGTATCACTTACATATCTATCTAATTATCATGTTTTGAATTTCAATATTATAGAGAGAGGAGATCACTTCTTTTATATATTCTTGTTTTTATTTTTAAATAAAATATCTTGCTTTTATACTGTTTTGTCTTTAATTAAAAGATCTCATTTTTATAGCTGTCGACGAATTTTTTAACTATTTCTGGGAGATTGGGTGCTGTACACAAGAATTTGTGACCATAATGCAATGAGGCATCGAATCTATGGAATTCAACTGGCCCCCAGGACTTGCCGCGTGTGTCCAATGCGGTTCGATACAATTTGTAGCCTAATTGGAATGGTACAACGTAATCATCTTCGGCATGTAATATGAGAACTGGTTGGCGGAATTCACTTATATGTTGATCTGATTCGAAACGCAATGAATTGTAGTACATGGGGTTTGCTATTGTCATATCAAACCAAGGTAAATCCTTGAAGGGCTACAAAAAAGAAAAATATTCAAACATCGGTTTCAATTTAACAGATTTGTTTCCAACTTACCCTAGCAAATGGATGCTTCCTTATTTCGTCTTTGATATTTGTAAACGGACTCTCCAATATCAGAGCCCGTGGTCCTGGTACATTCATATTACTCAGCAATGCCATCAAATGTGTTCCTACACCTGTGCCCAGTGAATGACCCCAAATAATCACTGGATTGTTTGTCCGATTTGCAATATAATTATAAACAGTCATAGCATCACGAACAACACCTTCTTCTGTGGGTGCAATCTTATCCGAGTCGCCATATCCACGGTAGTCCAGAGACAACACATGATAGCCTAATTTGCGGAAAACCTTATACATATCAATGCGATGACCAGAACCTCGTGATGCCGTATTTCCGTGTAGATAGAGCATAATTGTTCCCGGATGTTTGAGCATTTGTTCATAGAACGATTGTTCATTTTGCTCATTTATCACGGGGTATTCGGCTTTGTAGATGGGTGCCATTTTATCTAAATGCGGATCATCGATGTCTGTGCTGTTGTGAACTTCTTCCAGAGATTTCTTCAAAAATGAGTTAATCATCAGTTTAAAATTAAAAAAAAAATCTGTTTTCTAACTCATACGTCATTAAGTTTCAGCTCTTTAGCAAATCGCTTAACCAATTGTATTGGCAAAACATGCCACACGCCAATTTTAAGACCTTCCTCGTTATCCACATCTGGATCTTTGACATTTAAATAGAAATTTCTCGTCGCACAGAGATTAACACTGTTTGGATCTTTTAGATCTAAATTCTTTGGGTATGTTACTGTAAAATAAATAAATGTATTAAACATTTTTTAAGAATATATTTGGTACACAGAATACTTACTGAAAGTCAAAAAGAGTATACCCCTTTGTAGTGTGTATGAATATCTGAATATCAGCGGAAATACGACGAATACTATAAAAAATGATAGCAGACATAGTTGTACTGTTACAAGGGATATCCTGAAAATTTAAAATTTAAATTAATATACAAAAAGATTCATTGGAAGGTTTTTTCAGTAAATTAATTTGTTTTAATGGTAAAACATGGTGATTTGTTTATCATTTTTTTTTTATTTACTAATTTTTGATAAGTCATTCATTATTATTCTTTTTATTTTAACTTTCTTGCTACGTATTGTTGGGTAAAGGCTATTTCAGACTTTGACTGAATGACTTTACAAACTGTTTTTTTTTTTACAAATTAGAAGCGTGATAACAGAACGTGATAAAATAGGTTTAAGTTAAATGATTTGATGATAAATTATGTATTGGTATATGTACCTTGACATTTCAAGGCGAGTAAAAAAGCGCTAAGGGCACCGCGAACTACTGCCGCAAACTGCAGATAATACAATGGAAAAGAGTACGGAATACTGGAAAGTCATAGTTTTTGAGAAATTTAAAGAAAAACAAATCCATATACTGTTCTTATCGAAAAATTTCCTGATATATTTAGGATTTTTTTTTTGTTATTTCGGAAAAATAAAACCTAGTATAATCTACAATAAAAAAATAATAAGCTGTTCCAAATTCAGAAACAAAAACCATCTATTCATTGAAATCGATATTTCTTTGAGTACAAAAATTCTGTAACTCATAAGCAAGTAAATCTATTACTGTTTGCTCAATTGTCTGAAAATATGAAATCAAAATTTTTAATGATAGCTAGAACTGGACCCTAAACGATAGTAGAACAAACTTTGCAGGATAAAATTTTTCCAGGAAACAGAAAGGAAGTTAAAACTACTTCGAATTCTCTTGATTTGGTTCATAAAATGTTGTTTTAATTGCATTTTAATATTTTACCTTCTCATCTTAAAAAAATGACAAACAAATCATTGTTTATTTTTGTGAAGTAAAAAATAAAAAATGAAACAAATAAAAACTAAAAATCTTTTGTGAATAATAAATAAGAATAACAAGAACAACTTTTTAAATGTAATGTACATATGTACTGCTTTATTTGCATGAAAATAAAATAACATTATCTTAAGAGGATTTATATGAGGAAAAACAATAAAACATTTATGAAGAAAAATAAATTGAATTTAAAAAAACCTACATTACTAAAAAAAGAAAAAAAAATCAAAAAAAAACCTTTTGCGATACTCATATCATAACATAACATATCTCTCAAATAAAAGACAAAAGGAATAATGTAAGTTTTCGATCTGAGTGATTAAAAAAGTTGTAAAGAAAAATTTATAATTACCAAAAACATCTAAGGACAAGAATATTTTTTAAACGAGAAAAATTGAAACAATATTTTATATTAAAACAAAAGTGATTTTTCAAAGAATAAGACAAGAAGTGTTGAAAACATTTAACATTTTATTTGTGAATTTGTATTGTCCACATTATAATAAATGCTTTTTAAATTAACGAAAAAAAATTGGATTTCAAAAAAAAAACTTGACAAAATAATATTGGCAACAAAAAGTAAACAATCTACTTTATAAAGATCAAAAAGGATTCTTACGTACCTTGAACAAAAAACGCTGTAATCGGGAATCATATTTATCATAAAGATAAAAACGAAAAAGTAAGGAAGAAGTTATAAGAACTTAACAAATTGCGTTTTTTTTTTTTTAATTTATTTATTGTTCACCGCTTATGTACACTAAATCATAAGAAAAACAAAATAAACAATTTTATTTAAAATCTGTATTAGAGACTACTATTAATAAGTTTTTGCATTGCGGTAAGGATTTTAAGGAATTACGAGTAGTAATTGTCTACATAATTTTTAGCAAAAACTTTAAAACTTTAAACGAAGAAAACTATATGATGCGCAAATATTTTTATTGGGTTTTCTCTAGGGATAAAATTTATAACTATGTGGCCATAAAACCGAAATTAAAGGTGTAGAATTTACGTTCAGTAGAGAACAATGGCTTTTTGGGCCGGCATCAACATCCTTTTAACACAACAACACGGCTATTACCTAGAGACTACTATTTCTATTTCAAAGATACACCTTGGGAAACAGGAAATGTTAGACATATCGTCATAACTAAAATTTCACCAAAATAATAATGTATGTACATTACATACGTACATATCCGAGTTAATTTTTATTTAATTTCTAGCTATCTTTTTTACTATCTGTTTTATTAGAAGATATTCAATTTTAAATGATTTTTGTGGTTTTAAACTGAATTCCATAAAAATACCTACAATTTAATAACGAAATTAAATTGATTTTAATTTTGTTCTACATATGTACGTATAAATTAATTGTTTTTTTAAGAAACTAAAGAGATATTAAGAGTAAACAAATGCAAATAAAACTAAAACCACAATATATACTCAGCTGCACAATTAATCGCCCACCTCTGTTTAGTCTCAGTATTTCTTTTGTTGATAAGCAACGGTTATCATAATGATTTCTTATTATGAAACCAGCTCTGACTTGACATTTCATATAATTTTTCCAACAAGAAATTGTTCTTGAACCTGGGCAATAAATAACTAAATCCATAAACTACTGGGTGGGCGGTTAGGTGTGCCTGTGAGTGTATAAGTTTCGAAGAAAATAAAACAAACAACAAGTCTTAACTAAAAGTGAATTTATGATTTTAAAAGAAAAATAGGAACTAAAAAAACTACCAGTCAATTAACAAAATATGTAACAACAACAACGACAACAATTGAGTATATTAACAATATGAAAGTGGGGCAACAAAGTTTACATAAATTATGTAAATAAATTAAACACAAAACAATAAATAATAATTTAATGGAGAAATAATAATAGAAAAACATAAATGAGAGGCGATACTTACAACCCAGTTAGCCATGGTACTATAATTACTCCAGGAATGATTGTTGCACGGAATAGCAAATTAAAAAACTTATTTGTTTCATACATTTTTGTTTTTGGATTACAATATTCAATGTTCACTGTATTTTTTGTTTTCTTTTTTTTTGTCAATTCAATTTTTAATTTTGGTTTACAATTTCCTTTTAAGGTAAATCGATTTGAAACACAAAAAAAAATTTGTTTAAAGGTAAAAATTGGTTTTCAAAATCAATCACTCCTCAAGCGCTAAGGTGGAAATTTTGAAAATTCAAATTGAAACAAAATTGAACTGCTTGGTAAAAATTATGAAAAACCAAAACTGAATTAAAAAAAAAAAACAAATAAACTTGGCCAAAAAAACAAAACAAACCGCAAAAAAAATGAATATGAACTTGAATGACGGTTATGATATTTTTTCAATAATTTCGATGCATCACACTTCAGACCAAACTATCAGACTTGGTTGACAGCAAACATTCAACTACTGACAATCAGCAAAAAGCCAACACACAAGGCTTAAAGTTTAATTTAATTTTTTTATATTAAATTAAATATGTGATAAAACTCTCTTTGTTGTCATTGTTACTCAATTTCTTGCCGCATTTTTTCTCAATGAAATGATTAACCACACACAGTCTGATGTGTTACTTAGCTTGTACTAAACTCTCGCAGCTCATGAGCTCAATTAAATAATAACAAACAAAAAAGAAACAAAATTATTATACACTACTAACTAGAATTGTTGTTGTCTATTATACAAAGGCATATATAGATGATGTAGTGTATTGTATACCCTTTGAATACACTGGACATCTCAAAAGGTTGTAGTATTTTAATCAGTTGCTAGTAAGTACATCTGCACGTAGATTTAATGACGATGTAATGATATTCGTAATAATAACAAAACAAAAGAACAACAACAAAAAAAATAAATTATACTAAATGGACTAATGAGTTGGTATGAAAATGATTAAAAATGATTAATACATACAACGCAGTAATAAATTAGTATGGGAAGGTGTGAAAATGTATATTATTAGAATGAAAGAAAAAAAAACAATAATCTTTGTCACCTTTTGATAAATTTTCGTCTACGAGGAAATAGCATAACTAGAAAAACACAAATTCAATTCCACGATTAACAAAAGTCTCCACGAAAAGTTTTTTTTTTTTTTTTACTTTCTTACAAATTCTTCAGAATTAAGTAAAATTTTAAATTTTGAGAGTACTTAAGTCTACTTTATATACAGAAAAAGAGAAATAGAGAGTAAGAGTGAGGCAAGTGAGAGTTCTTTAATCTTGTAAGGAAATGATAAACATGCTGGAATGTGTTAATTGATTTGGGAATTACTTGATAGCGCTGACCAATTTCTTATAAGGAAATACAATTTAAAAATAAAAACTTAAAAAAAATGCTCTCTCACTCTCTTGTCTCTTAAATGACAATAATTATTTTTTTTCTGTTGATTTGTTTTAAACAAAATTTTATGCTACATTAAACAAGTAAATGCTAAATGATACAAATTTTATAAAAAATGAATACAAATAAGAACAAATTAAATAAACAAAAGATCCTAATCACATTTACTATGTTTTTTTTTGTAGTATTAGATATTTTTTTTGTACTTTTAATGTTTAATAGCTTTAGAGATGGCACACGGTACTTAAGTGATTTGTTTTTTTTTTTTTTTTTTGTCAGTTAAGTGGATTTATCTATGTGGTATACGTTATGGCTGAAGAACTCTTTTTTTTCTAGTTATACATAATTTACGTAGATGAAAATTTATTTGATTTGATTTGTTTGTTTGTCCAAGCGTTGTGGTAGGTATTCGACGAAGATGAGTATGTATACAATTTGTGGCCACATTTAGGGGTAAGTTATCTGGAATAAATAAAAGGAAATCAATTAGACAGGAAGTAGGATAAAATGAAATATTATTTAAAAAAACAATGTTATTCCGTGGAAGTTGAAATAGTAAATGAAAAAGTCAAGAACTAATGGCATATATTATTATTTGTACAACATATATCATTATAGATAGAATAGATAAGGAGTAAGAGACATTACCATTACAATTGTTTGTTCGTTTTATCTATACATTATTCTTGAGGAACAAGTGCATCAATTAGCAATTAGTGTTGCCATTGTATATTGTTCCCGTTCCTTATTTTTATTCATAATATACATAAAATATAAATGTTTGTTACTCTGCTTGAGTAACAAAAAATTGAATATAAAATGAATTAAAGCCTAAGTGAACTCAATGACAAATTTAGTAGCTTCTGGGAGCATATAAATTCCAATTTTTTTTAATAACAACCACCCAAATGTATACAGTCTTGATACCAAAAACCTTCGTTTTATAAAAAACCTAATACAGATAATTCAGGGGCCCGATTTATTATTATTAAACAGAAATTGATCGAACGAAATCGTTTCGAGTATAGCTGCCCTTATTTACTCTTCCGATGTCATAGAGATAGCTATCGTCTTAACGATATCGGTTGGCGATAATCGAATTACGGAATGACCCGCCAGATATTCTTTTGTACGAGTTAAATCAGTGTTTCCCAACGTGGCGTGGGGCCTACGCCCCACAGGGGAAGGGGGGCATTTTGATTTTATGGGGGGGGGGGGGCAATTTCACATTCCGCTGATTTGAAAAAGATTGATTTTCCAACTTTGATGATACACAGCAATGTTAGTGAATCTATCTGAATTTTCTGATGTAGGCTGAGTTCCTAAATGCAGTGCTTTGCATCAAAAACAAATTTGATGCAAAGACCATATAATTTGCAGGAAAGAAGTTGGTTATAGCGATCAGAAAAACCAATCAGGAAAAATTTTCGAATGGATTTTGTACTCGTTTTAAAACACAAATACAACATAAATCAATGACAAATGACTGAAAGAAGATTTTGTGAAAAGAAATTTTACAATTGAACTATTAGTTTTTGTTAAAATTTGTTTATTTATTTTCGCGACACAAAAAAGTTATTTTGTATCCGTTTAAATAAATAATGACATTTTTAATAAAAAACAATTGTTGATCGTTTGTTCGTTTTGTTCACGATTGCTATAACCGTCTCCTTAGGTAGAGTTAGTCATATAAAAAAACCTAATGATTCAAATGAGTGTAAAAAAAATCACAGAAATCCAAAATTATGAGTCAATTATGACTTTACTCGACATAAAAGTGGCGATGCATGGCTTCGTGGGAAAAATCAATAATATATCCAAATATAATAATATATTACAGTTAAAAAAAAGGTCGAGTATAGCAGTTTAGATGTTGCCAATGCTCGATTGTATCGACATAATTCAAATGTTACAAGTTACGTGCTAGGCCTCCTTCACAATCATCAGAAACGATTACGTAAACGGATCCACCAGCTGGAGCTGAACACAAACAACATCAAATACTAGATACTGTGGAGCGAGCTCCAGTACATCCAAAAACTGTATTCAACACAATAACAACAAACTATTCCAAAGGAGACGAGTCAATGAAACCAGGACCTGATGCCTTCAAGAACATTAACAGAATTATTGGACTGAAGTCACCAATGCCAGAAGTGATTCGAACCAAAAATGGGAAAGTAACAACACCACAAGACAAAGCAAAAGCATTTGCAGCTAATATCGAGGGAGAATACTGCTGTTTCGACTTGATTTTATAGAGGCTTACGCAGGCAGTGATTCCTTTCTTAATCATAATTCTTAATGAGTGCATCAAAAACAGATACTCTCCGCAAAAATGGAAAACTGCTAAAATCGTGCGGATACATGATTTCCAACTACAGACCAATTGACCTTTTTTACAACCTTAGTGAGCTTCTGGAAGAGCTGATATTCAAGAAGTTCATGAATTTTTTTCTTGAGATATCAACATCATCCCAGGTAGGCAGTTCGGCTTTCGAGAACAAAACCCAGCCTGCATTAAGACAATTAACCTTTATTCTCAACAACTACCAAGTCACCGTTGCATGCAACCTTAATATCGAGAGAGCGGGAAGCGCGTATGAATTGAAGCCCTTGTTCATATACTCAACCTGCCTAGTTGAGTCGAAGTCCGCAACTGGGAATCTAAAGATTAACAAAGCTGGCTTATGACTCAAAACTTGGACCATTTTTGTCTCGTCTCATGACTCAAAATATGGACCGTCTCTGAACAGCATTCAGAACCGACTTCCAGTGAATATGAGAACCTGCTCTACGATGACGATGCACTAAATCGTCACAACCAACCAAGGAGTAAACCTCTACACTGACCCTGGGTAGACAAACTGTCGTGGTTAAGCGTCACCACTATCCTAACCATTTCTAAAAATCACTTCCAATTGGTCAGCAAAATGTAGCATACGAATCAATAAAGACAACAGGTAGGACCAGTTGTATTCTATATTTCATGGATTAAATAACCAACAAATACCTATTTATATCGAGCGATTTAATCATCGTTTAAAACGACGTGATTAAATGGAAATGCGTAGAAATAAGTTTGAAATTGCGTCCACCTGGGACCCGGTTTATGTTATGGCGGAAAGACTGGCATTTCTACCAATCTGGCCTTCTGTCAATTAATAGAATTTAAAATGAGTTTAAACTAAACGCCAAAAGTCAGTGCATTAGCAATAAATTCACGAAAAAAGATTTGTTTTATTATTTCAGAGCAACCGATAAAAGCCAACCTAATCACAATTTATAATGCCCGTTCGAATTATATTAAAATCGCGTGACAGAAGATAGAGATACAAAAACTCAAAGATTCTGATCGATATTATACCAATTTCCAAACAAAAAAAACATTCTCAACCCTATTGGCTTTGTGACTCCACAAAACTGGAATGGGTAGGTAGGTATACTCCGTCCGTATACTCAAAGCCGCTGAAAATCTCCTAATTTTGGAATATTACGTCCCCAAGCTCAACACTTTCCCACTCATTCAAACAGTTATACTTCAACAATCAATAAATTATAGATTCTTTCAGAATATTATCAAATATTCAATCATTAATTGAAGTTGAAATTTTTATTGTGATGTAAGTTTACAAATTAAATTACTTTTTTTGTTGGGTTGTAAAATCTTGTTTTTTTTTCAATTTATTTTTTAAAATACTTACTCGAAGTTAAGGGGGAACTTATTGAACGAAGTTGTGGAGCATTAACAAATTGATTATTTTATTTAAACAAATTTTATTCAATTCACTTTGTTTTTAGTGGATAATTTACATGGAAAACTAATTTTTGTGGCTAGAGAAAAACACTAGTTCTAGTAGTTGTCAACATTTTTTTTTTACTAGCTCATGACAGACAATTACGTTGCGTCACAGTTTAAAATGAAGTTTTGTAACGTTAATAGAGAACTGCCAGATTCAACAGAAATCTTAACTATACAGCGGATGCTTGATTTTCTTTTCTTTTTTTTATTTTCTATATGAAAACAAAATAAATTGTTTAATCAAATTATATGTTTAATCAAGAATAGTTGGCTCAACTATAATAGATGGAGCCAACAAAATCTAATTTGAAAATTGAACGAAACGTTTCTTTCCGTCTTTCA
Source organism: Meliscaeva auricollis (assembly GCA_948107695.1). Classification (NCBI taxonomy): domain Eukaryota; kingdom Metazoa; phylum Arthropoda; class Insecta; order Diptera; family Syrphidae; genus Meliscaeva; species Meliscaeva auricollis. The sequence continues at coordinate 16,242,228 of OX403619.1, read as the reverse complement.
AATGGAGAAGGTACCCATAGTTGACGGAAGCGATTTCCAGATTCTTTGTAAAAAAATATGTGTTTTTCTTCAGCATAATTTTGTCGCACGACAAAGCAACAAGTGCTGTTATATCAAAAATACTTTGCTTCGTCGTCGCATTTGGTGTGAGTACTCTCATATGAAACTGTGCAAAGAAATTTTGTCGTTGCCGTGTGTCGCACTGTCGCGCAACAGAATGAAGCTTTAGTTTGGGCGAGCCGTCGAGGGCTCCCTAAACTATAATTTATCGCACTGTCACGCGACATTGTGATAATGGCTTTATAAGCAAAATTTTTGTAGCGTTTTCGTTGGGAGTTCCTACAAACTCTACCAAACCAACGTGACGCAGCAAAAAACGCTGCCGACACCGTTGTTATATTAAGGCTTGCCCAAACCGAAATGCTACACTGCGACAAACACTTTGCGCTTTGCCGTGTGGGTACTCTCATAGGACGCTGCGTAAATAAATTTTGGCGTTGTCGTGTCGCACTTTGGTTTGGGCAAGCCTTTATTTGTACAGCGGCGTCGCATATAAACTTAACACATCCCTGAATTTTTTTTTTTGATTGACATGACAGTTGCAGCTCCGGAGCAGAAGCAGCTGAAATTCTACGTTTGGGAAAAATAGAACAAGGGAAAGAAAAATCGAAAAATAAGTTCGAAGAAAAAGAAAAATTTTCATTTTTCCAAATAAATCGACTGCAAGGTAAGTTTCCCCGCTACTTCTTTTATCACTACACACAATCCTTCCATTATTAAATTATATAATTCTTGTTTTTTTCTCTGCATTTAGTTAACTCGGAGGTGATAAGTTTGTAGTGAGAAAAAAAACACCATTAACACACCACCCCTCACTTTAGTCGAAGACAAAACCCTGATGATGGCTACACCCCAGAGCCCAACAAGAATGTTTAACGGGCTGAGCGAGGACGATGCCCTCTATTCAGATGCCAAGTATGCCCATGAAATCAACGACAAGATGCGTGTGCCCAAGCGCATCAGAGCAACCGGCGAATTCTCCGACGAGGATTTGCTTCTCTCAAACCAAAATGGCATGATGAACTCTTGGAATTACCATGACAAAATCGATATGAATGTCCCAGATCGAATTGTTGTCTTGGGTCACGATGAACATCTGGGAACACGTTCGGCACCCCGAGAGATTCTCCTAGAGAATTCAATTCTGCCTAAAGATCCGGGCTTTGTGCGTGTTGCCACACCTCCAAGAGTAATCACGTTAAACAATCATCATTTCCCATCTGCCTCCGATCAGAACTCACCCAATAACAATGGAAATTTTCAGCATGACTCAGAATCCCCGCCCCCGTATGTTAGAGCAGATGCTTCCGGAGCCACAATGGGCTTTCATCCAAATCGCACAAGCTCCCGAGCCGAATCCGACTCGGAAGCGGTGACTACATCTACATCTGGCGTTGGCAAGAGAGCTCTGGGTCAATACAACAATGACATGTCTCTGGTCAATCACAGAGAAGGAACACCCATCATGGGCGACTTGACACCACCCGAAGAGATTCTCTACTTGCGCCGGCAGCTGGCTAAGCTAAATCGACGCGTCCTGTCGATAGAAATCGATAACGTGCAGCGGTCCCAGCGGGAAAAGATTGTCTATTGCATGGGCCTGGCCTACTTCCTCCTTAAGGCGATTTTTTGGCTGAATCGTAACTAAGAGCTGGCACGAGCTGCTCTTCATGTTCACACACTATCTACTAGAAAGAGAAGTAAATTGTTATTAGCATTTATAGTACCCACTCGGCGATTATACATAAGAAACTGGGATGATCGTAAGCGATAAGAAAAGATCGAGGACGAGCATCGGACAAACGAAGCATCATCTCAGGAAATTTTCAAAAAGCCTGTCATTTTTTTTGGTTCAACCTTCCTCCCTTCCATCCATCTATCCATTGTTTAACCTTTCTAGAATACAAATGTTGTAAGTGTTGCACTCGTCGGGAGTGTGGGCACACCATTTACTCACTTTAGCCAGTAAGATGATGATTGTACGGACGGACAAAGATTGGTTAAAATATAAAATATTGTTGTTAAAAATATTAACTTAGATAAACTCACGTATTTAAGTTTGTTTTTATTCATTTTTGTGTTGTTAATCATCATACGACTGTTTTATTAATAAAAAAAAAAGTTTTTCTTTTTTTAAAACCAGAAAGCGAGTTGTGGCACCAACACGTATTAACATTTAACACATTTTTAAAATAATACAAATTTTCCTAAGAAAATAAACAAAATTATTATTATAGAATATTAATAGCGGAATAATAATAAAGTCTTGAATTTTAGTCACAATAAAATGATATTACTTAATTAAGTTTTTTTTTTTGTAAGTATTTGGAAACTTCTTCACCAACAAATCGTCTATTGTTGTCACTTTTTGTTGCGATTCTCTTTATTTATTAAGACTTCTGACTTTGGAATATATCGAGGTCATTGTTTTGTTGCCTTTTGTTTCGTAATCCGTAATACGGGCCCTGATCTATTCGAAAGTTGATTTTGAATGTAGATTCTACCCACACGAATTTAACCCAACGAAGAAGTTAGCATGACTAGAGCTTAAAAAAAAAAAATATTTCAAGGGAAAAAAAATTCCCTTGGAGATTCCTCAAAGCCACATTATGTTAAACGGGGAATTCGTTATGAATAGAAAAATTATTTTAATCTCCAACTTAGGAATGTAAAGATAAAAAAAACAAACCCCAACGATAGCCAAAATAGCAGTCGTTAGGAAAAACGATTCTCGTTATATGTAATCGCATTTCAACGATAACGACCCAATGGTCCTTCCAGATACAATGGGCTATGGGCCCTATCGGGATTCTGCGGAGGAATTTTTTTTCCCTGGAAATTTTTTTTTTCCTCAGGAATCGTTTTTAGCGATTGTGAAATGACCGATAAAATTCCCTGGAAATTATGTTTCTGATAGCTATAAATTTATTTACGTTTACAAATTTTTTACGAGGGAAACTTTACCAAGGAAGCATAATTCTGTATGGCGATAACGAACAAGCGTTTTCGTTTGTGCGAACGGTATGCTTCAAATAACTTGAAAAGGAAAGAATTTGTTCTGAAGTAGTCGTTCAATTATTCCTTTCGTTTAAAAAAAACGAACGATCGTTTCAGTTTCGTTTTTTTTTTTTTTTAATAAGAGTGAAACCATTTTTTTCAATTAATTTGCTATAAAAGCTTTAATTTGTAAATATCGCTCAAGACTGTCATAATTCAAAAAACTCGATTTTGCAAAAAAAAATTGTTTAAGGTTTTCAAATTTTTCAAATTAGTAGGTACAAAATCAAGGAAATAACGGCTTATTATTGCTTCTAACAGGGAGGGTAGACAAAATCATTGCTTGGAATTTTTTTCTGAATATGCGAAGAATGGTAAAACGAATACTATAATAAATAATTCTGCATCATTAACTCAAAAATCCCGTTTTTTCAGTTATGACAGTCTTCAAGTAAATGAGCGATATTTTCTTCGAACTAAGTAACGGATCCTTCCTCCAATTCGTCTATATAAATTTTTATCTTGCAAACGTCTGCGGATTGTAGGGGATCTGATATTTCAGCGCCTCTCTAACTTACGTTTACCTGTTTGTTTGTGGTCCAATTCGACCCCTGTTTCGCGGAAAATGTTAATTTTATTTTCCGATGGGAAGGAGGCGATTGATCTTGTAAATTAAAAATATATAAAACACTTGAAGGTTCCATTTAAAGAACGACACATGTCCACTTTTTGACTAAATTTTACTAATAATGAGGTCTCGTAGTATTTATTAGGTCCCAAAACCTGGGGGTTTTCGTTTTTATCGGAATGGGATTGAATTGACTTATGCTGTTTTTGCTCTGGAGGATTTGCTTACTTAAATTATTTTTTAGGTCAACATCTATTTTAGTCCTCTTGTTGTTGATTTTAACAATTAATTCGCGTCCAAGTAAAAATAAAAGTTTAGGGTTCCTTTCGTTCCATATCTCTGTTCCCATAACATTGAAATCGTTTCTCAGAAATGTCGTTTATTGAGCGTGGCGTTTTACCACAAACGTATTGCGTGGCTATTGTTTACTTTGACCTGATCATGAATTCCATTCGTATCGTAAAATTGATACGACTTCTAAAAAATCAATCATAGAATCAGCGGATTGCGTTTTTTTCGGAATTTGTAGGAAATCTACGATTCGAATGGCATTCACTATCATCGATAAAATTACTTCGTTATCGTTCAAATGAGATAACGTAAACGAGAATCGTTAAAGTTTAACGATAATCATTTTTCCTTACGACTGCTATTAAGCCACCGTTAGGTTTTCGTTTATGGTATTCCTAAGTAGGCGAGACGTTATGCTGATGCGCAACTTAGGTGATACGATGCATGAACTTTTTTTATTTTACTGTTTCTCAACGAAAAAGAACATCAGTTTTGTTTTTTTTTTTATTATTTTTTTTTTATATAAACTTACTAATTTTTTTCTACAAAAAAGAAAAGCATATTTATCATTTTTTCTCTTTAGTTATTTTTTATATAATACATACACTAAAAGAAAAAGAGAATATCGGTATTTTTTTTCTAAATTATTAAACTTTTCAATATTTTCTTCTTTATTTTATTTTAATTTTTATCTGTCTTATAATACAATGTTTAGCAGAAGAAAACTTATTATTATTTTTTTTTTGTTTATTAGCAACGAATGGTGGTATTTCGAACAATGTAAAAATATATATAATAAAGGAAAAAATGTTAAGAACTAAAAATTTAACAGTATTCGTCTGCAATGGTGATTTTGTTAATATTTTTCGTCTTGGTTTTTGTAACTTTTTCTTCTTTTATTTATTTATAAACTAGAGAATACAGAGATAAATGATCCTGAGCGGTTTTGTACTTCAGGTTGTTGTCGTTTCTTTTTTGTTTTTTGCATTTTTTTATTTTATTATATTTTTTTTGTTTTGTTTTTCGAATATTGATAATTTTCTAGTTTAAGAGAGTAAATGCAATTTTTTTTATTCTTCTTTGGGTGTTTTGGAATGAAAAACAAAAGAAATAAATTTTGACTTGTTATACAGCGCATGGCAAGAACCTAGCCAGCAACTTTATTCCTAATCAAATATTTTAAGATTTTAAACTATCGACATTCATAACAAATTCAATTTGAATCAAAAGTATAAATTTCCGACTCTTTTTGTTTTTTTTTTGTTTTGTAAGAAATTTGAGGAAAATAATTTTTTGTTTTAAATTTTATATATTTTTTATCATCGAACAGTGTTGTCAACAGTTAAAAAACATGCGATTACTCAGTTTCCTTCTTGCGATTTTTGTCTTTGTTTTTGGGAGAGAAGAAACACAAACATTGTACCGCTTTTCTCTTTTTCTCTTTAAATTAATAATTAATTATATTAATATTATTATAAAATTAATTAAACAATCGTGTTTGTTTTAAAGAGTTTTTTTTTAAGTATTTTATGATTTTTTTTGTAACTTTTTTTTTTATTTATGTAATATTTTTTTTTTTACTTTTTGGAGTGTTTTATTTTATTTTTTTATTTTTTTTAATGATGATGGAGGGGGATGAGAGATAAGGCAAAAAAATATGTCTATTCGCTCTCATCATCATCATCGTCATCGGACGCATCCTTCTTGCTCTTCTTCGGCGCTGCTTTTTTCGTTGCCTTGCCGCGCTTCTTGGTCGCTGCACCATTTGACTTGGAACCACCGTTGGCTTCGAATTCGCGGACTGCTTCTTCGTAATCTTCCTTGCATTTGGCTGCCTTTGCCTCCCATTCCTTTGTTTTTTTGTTTAAATAAAATTATTGTTATAGAAAAAGAATAAGCCATGCGAAAAGAGATATCGCTCATTAAATTGCACAGCGATATGACAAAACCAAATAAAACTTTCTGGTAGTTTTTGAGATATGACGTTGTTCTTTTTTAATAAGCGATATATAGATTTTGGTTATTTATGTTGTTCTTGTACTTACAGACTTGTCCTTCATGCCCCTCCATAATTCACCTCCCTTCTTTGCGACTTCTGTCACTTTGATGCCGGGATGTTCCTTCTTGATACCTTCGCGGGCACTGTTCAGCCAAAGCATATAAGCGGAAAGTGGACGTTTTGGTCTATCTCCCATATTAACAATTTTGTCGGTTTTTATTTACTGGTTTTAAACTGAAATATTCAAAAGAAATGATGGATGTTAAAAAAAATTTATAAGACTGCTATATTCATCTCATTCTTTAAAAAAAATTCTATTAAAAAAAAATTAGATTTTGATAAAACTTGGTTTCAACGTGCAAGTCTCTTAATTTTTCCTTTTACAAATTTTAGTTAAAAAAAATGAACTTTAGAAATGTCTTAAATCTCATTTGTTCGTTGGTCGCTCTCATCTGGTCCTTTACTAATAACGATTTTTTTTCAGCAAAATATTAGTTTTGTTTTTGACGAATTTATTAAAAATAAAAAAGGTTATTTTTCAATCAATTGGCGATCAAACTTTTGATCTTTGAAAATTTTGAGATGACTTCTTTTTGAATAACCTTTTTTTTAAGGGCTGATTAAAAAATAACAATTACTGTGAAAAACTACTTCAAAAATTGAAAAAAAAAACTCTACAGAGATCGATTTTTCCGGAAATGAGAGCAGGAGGGCGCACAGAAACAAAATTAAAATTTTACAAAAGATTTTGATCCTTTGAATTTGAATCTTTTATAAGAATTGCTGCAACACGCAAGTGAGTTATCGAATTTTAAACTTCCCGAAAACACTGTTCTTGTGATGTTTTGATATAGATTTAATTTTCAAAAAGACCATATTTTTGGAAAAATTTTGGATCCAATGTGAATTTGTGAAAAGTGTAATTAATGTTTTGGGCCAAAACAAAATATGATAGCTCAAAAAGGAAGGTAGGTATGCATTTAGTTTACAACTGAATAAATACAGGGACCAAGTTTTGTATGGTTGTGGTTTTTTATATGCCATTTTTTTTTTTCAACGTTTTTAATTAAGTGGTTGCTCAACCGGATGTTTCATTTGTCAGAATTATGTTGTACACTTCCTTTGTATTTATTTATGTATGTTTTGTATTGCAAATTTCGTCTTTAGAAATTTAGCCCAGTTAAGCTTAAGCTTGTATCACATGATTTATGTAAACACGAAAATTTGTGTATTTTTGACAAAAATATGCACAAAACCATATGAAACACAAATTGGGCGACAGAAAATGAAATTATAAATACGATTTGTAGGTAGGCATATAAATTGATTGCATCCGAATTATGCTTCAGATGATATTGTGCATTTTTATTGCAAACATACACAAATTTTTGTGTACCTACACAAGTCGTGTGATCTAAGCTTTGTATTATAACAAAAATGCACAATATCTACCATCTTAACCACAATTCGGAAGACACCAATTGATACACAGATCGTGTTTGTATGGCATTTGTTATCATTCAGTTTGTCATTTAGATTGTTTTGTGCATTTTTGTGATCAAAATACACAAATTTATCTACAAATTTTGGTGTATATACAAATCGTGTGATACTAGCTTGGAACTCATTTAAATTTATATAAAAGGTAAATACAAATTATGTAGGTGCCAGGGAACAAGATTGTTTTTAATCTTTCGTCATGTTGTGGGATTGCAGAATTTAAATGTCGAACAAAAAAATGGAAATATTCGGTGTTAACATTTTACAAGTTTTAGAAAACATTGCCGAAAATAGCGTTTTGGTTCGTTATAAAAATGCCTATGGCAAACTGTCACTTGCACTATGAAAGAAAATTGTCGAGCAGGTAAAGGCTACATAATTAATAATACACCAATCTGGCGACAACTTGCATGTCAACTTATTAAGAAGGTTAGACATTACAATATGATGTAGGTGATTAAGTTGTTGTGTGACTTTAAATTTCAAATGTTTTATGTAAAATTAAATACCTAGGTCCTAAATGATTTACGGTCTTATACCTACCTATTTTATAAAAATATCAAGATAGGCACCTACATGCTTGGTTATCGCTTATTTTATAAAAATGTACCTTGGTACATGTTATGGTGAAACGAGATTATGATTATAAATATTTTATACCTATTTAAAAAATAAATATTGAAATAATGAAAACTTGTTGACATAACATAGCTTTTCACTCTATTTGAACTAGCTAGGTAAATTTTATTAATACATATTTTAGCACTAAATAACAAAAATACCATATTGGAACCCATCTACTTTTACTTTTGAAAACATTAAAACTCGATAACTATTTTGTAGATAGGTACCTACCTACCTACCTAAATAAAATAGTAGGTAATCTATAAAACAATATGCCTATATGTATGTACCTATATAGGAATATATAATGTAATTTCCTTTGTATACCCGACTATGTAGGTACAATTTGTTTTTTTTTTTTTATATAAAATAGTTAATACAATACTCAAATAATATTAAAAACATAAGAAGTTTGATGATTTTTTTCTTTGTATCCAGTCATCACCATGTTTGAATATTTTTTCTTGTTAGAAGTACCCAAGCGTTTCTCTATGGGGTCGTCGTCGCATACATCCATCACACTTTTTTCACTGTAGCCCAAGCAAATACACACCGCCAATGAAAATTACTACCGCCGCATAGCGCATACAAAAATGGCGCCAAATTCAATTCTCTATTACTTTTACTTGAAACGCCTTTATATTTCTTTTTTATAAAAAATTAAATAAATGCTTGCAAAATATTCAAAACTAAAAAATTAAATTCTTATAAAATTTCTATTCTTTTCAATTTGAGAAAAAAAAATTGATAAAAAAATCGAATTTCTTCCATCACATTTTGTATGAACTACTGGTACTGTACCTCGTATATGAAAAAGAAAAAAGTATATGAACGAAGCCAAGCTGCCACCATCAGCAAACTCTCGAACGATTATATTTTTATATGAGAGAGAAGCAACTACATACAAAATGACCGCAGTCGAGTATCGAGTTTAGAAAAATGTGGAAAAAACTAGATAATTTCTATGAAAACTAATCAAGCGATGTTGGAAACATAAATTCCAAATTAAATTTTCCATCAGAAAAATCTATTTGCCCATCAAAATTCCAAATAATAAAGAAATTATTTAACAAAAACTAAAATATGTATTCGCGATGCGTTGTATGAAAATTTGTTCGACCATTTTGGTTCCTACCCAATATGTACTCGTTATACTGGAGTTTAGCACCACCACTTGGCTGGCTGGCTGGCTTGTATAGAGAAAGCTACAAGGGAAAAATGTATACGACGACGAGTTTTGCGCAATTTTTTTCCCATTAAAACGATAGATTATTTATTATTTTCAATTGAAAAATGGTATTTTCGAATTAAATCTAATGGATTTCGATGGATTTTTTAAAATTCAAAACGTACTTTAAGAGATATTGATGGGAAAATGTGTGTAATTTTCATGTGAAAAACAAAACAATTCTATCTCGAGGCAAAGATGGTGGAAAAAATATATATGTACATACAAAAAATGTCAATTTAATGATAAGATTTATATAAATAGAATAATAATAAAAAGAAGTTATCTTACATTGATTTAAAGCTACTTGTCTGAGTAGCTATTAACACTTATTTATAATTTTCACTTTAAATTAACTTTTTTTTTATTTTCTTCAAAGTTTTACTTGGAGATTTTTGTAAACAGGACTTCCTTCACCGGCAATGAACAAAATTGAACTCTAGTCAACGAATGTGGAATAACCGTTGGCAAAGTATCGAGGAACAAAATTCTTCTTGGCTTGCTTGGAGATTTTTTTGTCTCAACAGAGGCTGTCTCGCGGTGTTCTGTCTCGTTTTGTTGTTGGTTGATGCGGCGGAATAAATGAGTGCGAGAAGTAAGATAGCTTTTGTGAGTGGCAGCTGCACTCAGGTGTGTGTTTGTGTTATTATTCAGTTGAATGTGTGAGTTAATTTGAAGAGATAGGATGTGCATTGGTGTGTGTAAGCGCCGCAGTGAAATTATTTCCCCACTTTGCCGCTCAATTTGTCAACGAAAATTATGTATGAGATGGCATGCGGCGCGCATTAAAAATTATTTGGTGGTGCGTGATATGGGAACTGCGATGACTTGAAGTGTGCGTCGGAAATTCATGTAGGACAAAGTGAGGTGAGATAGAGAACAACAAGTAGGAATGTTCGATTTAACTTTTGATTAAAAAAATTGAATTTAGCAAGAACATGCTGCCTTGTAGGCACTTGATGTTTTTATTATTTTTTTTTTAAAACTTTAGTTGACGTGGGACAAATCTGTTGTTTGACAATACATTTATCTAGTTTAAAATAAAATAAAATAGAATATTATTTAGTTTAGAATGGATTGATTTAAGACTAAAAAAAAGCAGTAGTTGTTATTAAAAAAGAGATCTATCAGAAAATATTAACGCCCATATTATTGAGTTTTTCAAAACTTGTTTCGTAGCAAAACTAGTTTTATGGAGACTTAATATTGCAAAAGAAAATTCAGATTTGGAGTCTAAAATATTAAAACTCTCAAAAATAAAACCAATTTGAAGAGAATGCAACTTTTAAACTTAACTAAACTAATTTTAATAGATAAAACAAGTTTTTAAATAAGTCAATAATTGCCGTAATTAAATACAATCTATAAGCAAATTTATATATTTACTACTGTTACTGTACTACTGGAGCTCTTATTGAATTATATTTGTCTTAAGAAACAGAAAAAAAATTGCACCCTTATCTCCAATTTCAACAAGGCCTTTAGACAAATTTAACAGACTTCTTTTCTGATAAAAAAAGTCAAATTAAAAAAAAAATTCTCCAAACTTCTTGCTCTCAACGCTTAAATCTCAATATTTCTGAGAAAATTTACAATTTTCAAAGGCCTGTAATTCAAAAATGTTGGACTTTAAGGGCGTTGCACTTAAAATATAGCAAAATATTGCCTTCTTTACTCGGTTCCTTGTAGTTTTTCTATAAGATGTACATTTTAGAAGATATACAAACCATAAAAACTGAAAAAATCCGAAAGTGTTTAGTTTACCATAAAGTTAGCACAAATTTGTCGAAGGTGCAAACTTGGTCTTGCACTATACTGATATCTATACATCTACCCTAACAACAAAATTAAAGTGGGTTTTTGTATAGCTTATTATACTCGCAGTGAGGCTGCCTATTCCGTCAATAAACACTAAAGGTTTGAATGAAACAACAACAACTTTTGTGCTCGATCTGTCCATAGAATGATAAAATGTCTTAAGGCTTAACTACAATCAAAAAGTGAATGCAAAAAGTGAAAAAGTCAAAAATACACACCTTAAAAATTTGTCATTAAACTATTGTTTTGAAAACTATGCGTCTGAATGTGTTTGTTTCAAACAGTGAAAAAGTAAAAGTTAAAACCATTTTAACTTTTACATTTTTTCACTTTTGTACTTTTTGAAGTTGCTTGTAGTTCAAGAAAATTGTTTCAATCGCATACTTTGTGTACATAAATAAATTTTTGGAAACACGAAATAAGACACTGATAAGAATTTTAAAAATCTATTTCGTCTTTTAGGTAAAAAAAAAAATGGTTAAATGTTAAAATATTAAAAATATTTAAATTTGCAATGTTTTTTGAATGTCAGTTACATAACTAATTTTTCTTTTCCAACATCGGAAGTGTACCCAGTGGGGTTTCTTATCGGATGTAGAACTTTTTCACCTCACATACTCAGTATACACCACTTTTATGATGAGGTTTTGAGGGGAATATACAAAAAAAAAATATAAACAGTTTCAGCTGAATACATTTGTTTGTGTGTGGTTTTCGTTCTCTTTTTCTCCTTTCGTTAATATTGAACGAAGAAAATATTTTCCTGTCTGAATGCGATGCATTGCGCCAAAGTGGTATGAATAAATGCGTCGAGCAGCGTCGGATATTCAGCCGTTATAAAATGTGGTATAACTGAAAGTATTGTTTGTTTTCTTTTTTCTGTTTTGATTTTGTCATTCGTTTTGTTTACGTTATTTTCTTCATAAAATTCGAATTCTAGATTCTATAGTTGCATTAACTTCTAAAGGAAACTGATGGAATACCTCCTCCTAGTTGTAGTAACAGTACTGGTATACCACTCGGAGATATAGATTTTGTTTTGATTTTGAATTGAAATGCTTTAAAGTGTATATTGCGCTCTGCTATAGGGTATGGGATGGATATTTGTCCTAATTTTCTTTAGAGCTATAGCATAGGTACTTTTAAATACCAAGGTGGGCATTAAGTAGGTAGGTACAGGCACGGTAAAATAAAGAATACTCTATTTGTTGTTTTTTTTTAGAAAATGCATTTAGGTACATCAATTAACAAATTATTATTTGCTTTAAATAGACTTATGTTTTAAGCAATGTAGGTACCTACCTAACAGTTAAAACCAAATGGTGGTAAACTAATAGAAATATTATGTATCTCATTCAGCAGCTGAATAATCGCCTTAAGAAACCAACAAATATAATAATAATTTATTGGTCATTTCGAGGCAATTTCTTCAATAGGCCTAGGAACCCATTTGTTTTGCGCGGCAAAATAGGTAGGTAAGGTGTTGTAGGTAGCAACCTTGAGTTGGAAAAATTACAATAATATGGTTATTACTGTTGGAAACCGAAGAACGAAAATAGAAGATTTTCATTTCGTAGATGTGATTTGGATTATTTTATTTTTTTTCAGTCATATTTACCTATTTTAACTTTATTTTTCGGGGAAGAATTTTCTAAATTTTAAATCGATAAGCATATTTTTTGAAATAAATTTCATTTTAGGGGTAACATTTTTTTTTCATTTTACGTTTGGGGAATTTCTCATCATTCAGTTAACAGTAAGTTAACGGATAACTATGGGCCCTACCAATAATCAAATTTAGATTGGACTTTAAAAAGTAAGATAAATTTATTTCTGCTGTACCTACCTATTGATTTTTTTTTTTCATTTAATAGAAAGGTACCAAGAATTATCAGAGATTAATGCGGAGATGATGTATGTAGTATGTATGTATGTATGTAGGTAAGTAAAAAAATGTAAACCAACAAAAAATTGTCATTTTAAATTTTTAAGGGTTGGTCTTAGACCTTTTTCTTCATGTATGAAGACTACTTAGTAAGTAAACAGGTATTGGTATTTATTGTGTTTTATGATTTTAGAAATATGTTGAGGTAGCTGATAGCTGGTAGGTATAGGTAGGTACATAATTTAGGTACATTAAAAAGTAAAATGTTAATACTGAATATTCTTGCAAGGTAGACGGATAGCATGGTGTAAATTTATTACAGAGGATATGGATGATTTGCATAGGTTCGTTGGGACAAAACCCTAAAGAGGGTAGAGTATAGATTAAGTTAAAATATGAAAAAAAAAATCCTAGATCCGTTTAGGGGATAGGGGAATTTTTCGTAAAAAGAAAACTTCAAAGAGAATATCATGCTACCTACATTTTTTTGGTAAAGTCAGAAATAGTTGAGTCAACAAAGCCTTTAAAGCCTAATTTACAGTTCAGCGCAGTAACAAAAAAAAATTACAAAACTGTTTTGTGTCTTTTCTGTCCATTCTGAGGTTTGTCATACCTCAGATAACACGGATACCCTTTTTTTTAGCCAATCAAAACAAAGGGCTAAGAATGCAATTTGTTGTTTTTTGCAGGCAAACATTTTGTTGCATGCAAAAGAAAACAAAATTGCATTTGAAGCCTCTGGTACCAATTGATATAGGAAAAAAAGGTAATTTATTACGGTGATGATTTGAAAATATAAACATCAAAATATGGTACAAATATAGTTTAGCGAAAACAAATATTTTTTTAAATTTTTTTTATGATTAAGTCCTTTAGTTAAGTTAAAACATCACAATAAGTTGCAATTTAAGAAGCTTTCTGTGGTTATTCTTCGTCTATAAGCGCTGGACTTTTGATAATAGCTGAACAAAAGCTTCCAGTCTAACTAGTTTAGATACTTTTTAACTTCATCGACTTTTTCCAAAGTAAGATCGTCTTATCTCCTTCAACACGGGGCATAGGTACTCCAATGAAATGAAAGATATTTTCTCTCTCCTCTTATTTTGAAAATTGCTATAGTAATAATGCATGAGAAACTGCTGTTGAAGTAATTTGCTTGGTTTAAATTATAGTTAACTTTCGAGTAACAAAGCCTCTCTGTTGATAAAAGAGTATCTCTCATTCTGATCAGTTGTCCGGATAACTTCATAAACGTCTGTTTCCATTGGTCCATTATAACCTCCGATAAATTTAGCACTATACCACAATCCGTAGCCGCACTGTATACCGCAGAATCTGCTTTGGTAGCCGAATTTCATCCATTTTAACCACTCTTGATAAATAATCAGCATGTAGATTTTGTGATGGTAAGCCTGACTAAAGATAATACATATATTTAGAGGTGTTGATTCCCAAATAAAAAAAATTCCTGAGAAAAAAGCGTAGCACCACCTCGAATCGCTTATTTTATATTAAATCAGAAACATTTTGGAGAGGAAAAATAATATAATAATAATAATATATTGCAATTAATATGCAATTAATATAAGCTTGCATTACAGGGTTATTTGCATAAGATATGCTTGTGTCAAAACGTAAAAAACTTACTTGTATAACTAAATAGTCTAAGAGCAGACAGCAAATTTTGGGAGTGGAGGTATAGCCAAAATCTGAGTATGCAGTTTTATAGGTATACGCATCCTGATTTCAAATTCGAAAGTCTGGCAGGTTTATTTTTCAGCCGAAACAAAGAAATGGCGGCGTAGAAATCATTTTTGTATATCAAACTTCAAGAAATGTTTACAAATGGACACACAGACGCTTGGACCGCAAGGTTTGGATGGCAAGATAATTTGCTTTAATTATTTTTTACCCATTTTAGAGTTGACACCCGACATTAGTTAAAAGAGGATAAGGCTAAAATTTTATATACATTTTATCCCTTAAATTAAATACATACATATATACTATTTTGTTCAAATAAGAATTATTTGAGTGCGTTTTTTTTCAGTAGAGCAGGGTTACCAAATTCTCAGATCTACACTCTCTTAACTTTATTTTTTAAATTTTTGACAAATTTTCGACTTTTGTGCATAAATTTGTTGTTCAAACAGGGTTGCCTAAGTTGATGTACCCATTTTACAAGTGGCAACCCTATGTTTTCATTTTCAGTATAGACTCATCTTCTACTTGACACAAATTTAAATCTCTAAATCGACTTCCTGACTATTGCCGATCATTGTTAAAAAAAAATTATTGATTTTATTTGTTGTTTAAGGGGCCTCAAAATATTGTGTGCCCCAGGGCTACTACGCTTCCTAACACTGCTATGTCTGTACCCGTAAGTATAAACACGAATTTATTTCTATGAGACTAACAGAAAATCGAATTCGAAAATATAGTTTTTGTTAAAAAAAAAATATTTTTATATCCAATAAATATGTTCTTAAAAAAGTAAGCATTTTTTGTTTTAAAAAGGCAGCTGAGTAATGAGTCAAAATTAACACACATTTTATTTAAATTCTATTTTTATTGAAAACACAGAAAATGTTGTTTTGATGACAAATGCTTTTTTTTTTCTTTTTCTTTTTTCAATATAAACTTAAATGGCAATAATTTATACTCTTCATACCATATTCATCCAAGTTCAACCAACAAAACAAAAAAAAAGAGAAAATTCAAGGGAATAGAATATTTATGTATATTATTTTCTATTTAAAAAAAAATCATATACACTACACATTCATTCACTCGAACTATTTTACTCACATTTTGTATATCAATGAAAAAAAAAACAAAACCAAAATCAAAAATCTATTAACATCACATCTAATTTAATTTTTCTAGATTTAAATATTTTCTTTTTTTTTGTTAATTATTTCGGCAGAAATAAAATGTGTTTTTTTTTTTGTTCTTCAGATTTTTAGTAAAATAGGGAGTTTTTTTTTTAATTTGGTATTTTCTTAAGAATGGGATGTTTTTTGTATTTACTTTTAATAAATTTTATATAAGCAATATGCTTAGCTTTTACTTTTTTGTTTGTTTTTTTTTTGTTTTTTTTTTTAATAGTTTTGCTTAGTTGTACGGTGTTTTAACGGACATTTAAGATGCTTATTTTACTCATGAAATCAGAAATCTATTTTGGCTAAAAAGATGTTTTTATTTATTTTTTGTTTTATGTTTTATTTTACATTTAATGATTTTTTATTTATTTTCTGCCAAAAATTCCATTTCAAAAGTTTTGAAACTAAAAAAGAAAAAAGTTATAATTGTTTTTTGTTTTTTGTATTTTAAAATTTTCATTTATTTACGTTTAAATACACATAAAATATTTAATATACTTATTTAGCTTAACAAACTAAGGGGGAAAAAATATTTGTAGGTTCATTACTTTCGTTATTTTGTTTTTTTTTTTTCTTTAATTATATTCAATACAATTATTATTACTGTTTTCCGCATATTGCATCTTTTGTATTTTGCTTGGCAAAATTATGCAGAACACAATTTTAAGATACACTAGATAAATAAGTTTTGTATTGATGTGTTTTTTTTCTTCCTTTTTCCATAGAGAAAAAATAAATGGAAAATTTAGAAAAAAAAGTACAAATTATGATATCAAAATAATCAAAAAGCAAAATAGAAAGGAATATTAAACGATCTAATCGCTTTCATCCTCGCCACTCTCCTCCTCTGACGTCTCTTTCTTTTTTAGTTTCTTTGCTGGTTTGGCTGCTTTTGACTTCCTCTTCTTGGCGCCTGTGTCAGTGCCGCCATTAGCCTCGTATTCCTTCAAATCTTTTGTGTATTTTTCTTTCATCGCAATGGCTTTTGCTTCCCATTCCTATAAAATTAGTTTTAGTAAAAATTTGTTGGTTTTTTATTTAATAAAAAAACTTACAGATTTGTCCTTCATTGCACGCCATAATTCACCACCACGCTTTGCAATGTCGGTAACTTTGCTGCCAGGATTATCCTTCTTGATTTCTTCACGAGTCTCATTGAGCCACAGCATGTATGCGGAAAGTGGACGTTTTGGCCTTTCTGAAGTCATTTTTTTATTGGTTTTGTTTGTTGTTTGTTGGAGTGATCTGCAGAGGAAACAAAAAAATAATTGTTAGAAAAAAATTTAATATAATGCAGCTTAAAATATATTTTCTTAGAAAAAGTAGTAAGAAAGTTTTTTAAAAAAATGTCTAACAACATTAGAACAACCATCGGTATAGGGTTTTCGCTTTTGCACAGTTGCATTTACAGATGCGCTTTGGCTACCTGGGGGTCAAAATATTCAACGAAATCGAAAAATATGGTTGATATCAAATAACAAATCAAAAAAATATTTCTGTTGCCCTAATTGTTGTTGTTTTTTTTAACTAAAAATGCGTAACCCTATTATACTTGACAAACAAACTCGAAAATCACCTGGTGCAACCCATATACAACTGCAAACAAATAACACTGTATGGCAAAAAAACGGGTACAAAATTATACACGGATGGAGACTTTTATAACGTTTTGTACAGCTTGTTGCACTGAGTACAAAACCGTATGTAAATCTTTTCTAACACCCCCAAAATCTAGACTTAGGGTCAAAAAACTTCATCCGTTGCAAAAAATCTAGCTTCGTTAAAGACATTTAGACCTTTTCAAAAAAAAAAAACACATTATCGTACCGTGCTTCGGTACTTTCGAAAAAAAAATTGTGGGGGGGAGGCTCCAGCCCTCCTAAATCTCTAAGATTTACGAAAAAAATCAGTAAATCATGTAAATTATGATGAAATCACATAAATAATATCATGATTTTGGAAGTTTGTAGGGGGAGAAGGGCTTGAGAATTGAGTGAAAGCCGTATTACGTTGACGTTTTTAAGTGACAGCTGGGTAAAATACACACATTCTTATGAGAAGCGAGCTATTAAAAGATGCGAAGGAAAATGTAACCAAACTTTCAACTTCATCGACTATGGATTTCGTTGACGTAACGGATGCAACGGATTCTATGGGGTTTCTGAAAATCTAAGCTCCAGAAAATTAATGGGGCACCCCCTAATTGTGTTCTATTTATGCACTTAAATGTAATTTTTGTAAAACTTTCAGACAATTTTGATAACTTTTAAGGGTCGCTACAGACCTCTGAATTTTTGCACATTGTGGGTGGACCCTAGAATTAAAATTTCGAAAAATTGTCATGGCACATCTGATTTGGGTTCTTGGTATTAAAATAAGATAATATGTAACGTAATGCAAATCATCGTGGTTTTTTCTTGTGATTTTGTTTGAGAGCTATCAGAATGTATGCTTTTTAAAAAGCTTGAGAACAAATATTTGAATGGTGTTGTCGCTTGCTGTTTTTCTGTATTCGTGGCTTTATGTTCTCTCTTAATGTATGGAAAAGAACCCTTAAATGAAGCTGCGCTCTCGCACAGCTGAATGAAAATTGAAAGCAGTCAGAGTGAAAGGTAAACGTCCTATCATCTCTGTACTGACAATTTTTGTTTCACAGAGTATAGATAAAAATAAGAATGGCCATTAAGGATTCTTAAACGGACCAGAGGATGAAGAAGGTCGCGTGTTTCGTAATTTTACGAAATATAGAACGAATTTCGGTCATGGAAAGAATATATTCTTCGCTAGAAAATAATTTTTTTTTTCATAAATTCAAGAAAATTGAAAAATAGCAATAATTTACCAATTTGTATCCCAAAATTCCGGAGAAGAAGAAGGAAAAGTATGGAATTAATGATTTTGAAAAAAAAAATTGTTACTTGAAATAAAGAACAAAGTTGATCTTACGTCCCGGGCTTTAAAGCGGTTTGTCTTAATACTAAATTATGACAACATTCTATGGTGGTAATTTTTTTTTTTTTTAATTACTGTATTTCTAACGAAATATTTGATAAGTTTATGATTTAAATCTTATAAGAATTCGTTTGAAATTCATAATCTAACGTAGGTAGTTTTCTGTGTAACAACCACTTACCTACATCTAATTTTAGCTTTGCCCGGGCGCCATTTAAGTAAAATGTCTATTTTTGTGTGTATAACACCATGTTAATCAATATTTTGAAAGATATATACGTAATTGCAACTAAGAAATACAAAGTTCAACTGTACTCCATATAAGTTTAAAGTATTAAATTGGTATATAGAGTATGAGTTCAGTGGACTCTTCCAAGAAAACTCCACTCTACCTCTCCCACCCACAAAATAACTGATTAATGCATGACATTAAAATTAAAGCCATCACCCTTAAGTATAATATAGATATATGTATCAGTAGAATTGATGTACGAGTATATGTATGTTGGCAGGTAAATAGTCCATAACTGTACATTGAAGCCATTGCACAAAACAATACAAATGCATATTACACACCTTTTTATGCAACACACAGTTATATATGTACATTGATTTTATCATACATACATATATGATAGTCTATGTGTTTGTGCAATTAATGCAGCATTAATTAATAATTAACAATTATGTATGTATTTATTGTGTGTACATGCGTAATTAAATTGCATCAATGTTGTTGTTGTTTCTTGTTGTGGTCATACCTATAGTTTATATAAACCTACATTTATTGGTATAATAATGGAGGACGAGTTTGAATTATTTCTATAAGCTCTTAACAAATTGTCCACCTCGACTATCTCCACCACCGCTACCCGTTTCAACCTTCACCCACTCTCGTTACCCAAATCAATTGTGAAAGGCCGAAAGGGTGGGTGGTAGAGGATACCTATGGTAGGGGAGCATGGAGCAACTTGGACTTCCGACAATCTTTTGTCCAGCCCGGGATTTGGTATTATTAATAGCATCACACATACGATAAACATATAATATCTGTTTACCTGATTTTCGAGAGTAGTGAGAGATACAATTCAATCTCTACTCACTGTGTAACTGAAAGTAGCAATAGCCCCAAATAGTTTGAGTGTTTAACCCACTTCAATGGGGGCTATACATGCCCTGATGGCAGCATTCAGCAGTTATGGGGATGGGTATAGGTTATTTGCTACATCAAAGTGTAGCAACAACACTAGACATACTGCGATGATGGCTGGAGAGAATAACAAAAACGAAAATTAAGGAAAAAAAGTCACCCCCTTTTGGCACGGCACACAAGGAGCGAAACGTGAATGGAGCATGACTCCAAAAACTGTATCAAACTCAACAACAACACCAAGCATAACAACAACAACAACAACAAAAACAACAACGACTGAAACTGAAACACCGAGAGTTAATGCTACAAGTATGATGAGATGAAAATAAATGTTGTGGGTGGAAAGCCAGATAACTACGTAGAGAACGTATAGGGCTATTATGGGTGGGTTGGCAGGGCAGAACAGAGCAAAGAGGTTTGGTAGTTATAGAGTGAATAATTTTTCCAGGGGTTGCTTGTTGGCCATCATGCATATACTCGTACAATATATTTTCTCTATGACACGGCAATGCTTTTTAACGGTAGGTATATGCTTGACATCAAAGCTTATGCTCCATGTAACTATGAAATTTCCCAAGGAAAATGTATAGGTTTTTTTTTGTGTCTATTGATTTTGTTTGTATATTTTATTTTTTCTTCCACTCAAACTGTAGGATTTTAAAAAAATCCAAGAAACTATACGGTTGCCAACAAAATAACCGTTATTAAAATGAAAGGACACAATGTTTGGGTATGTGGTGGAAGGAAAAATCGAGAAAACGCTAGAGTTCTTTTTTTTTTTTTTTTTTTTTTTACATCTACACACTCATGCTGGGAAGGAAAAAAAATAGTCATCATCATAGCTAGTATAGAGCCCAGTACAGTATCTATCTATTTATACTTGGTGGTAGTTGTTGGGTTTTTGTTCCTTGTTACAAGAGAGCAACAGGGGTTTAACGACTCCAGCAGTGAGCAAAAATTATATAGGTAGATGGAAATTGTTTTCAACTGAGAATTTGTATGGAAAATGTATGCGCACTAGCTACGTCGCAGTACAAAATGGCTTCATAGAGGATTGTGAGTAGAAGTTTTACAGCAGTCACATTAATTTAGGATGTTATTTTTTTTTTCTTTGTTTTTTGTTTTTTACGTTGGTTTGTATTTTAGACTATTTTTTTTTTTTTTTTGATAAATATTAAATTAAGCATTTTGGGAAATGAGAAAATAATAGATTTTTTTGGCTTGATCAAATTTAATTTTTGTGTTTTATTTTAATTTTTATTTATTATATGCAAGTATTTACCATTAACATGGTCTCAAAAGTCAAAAATCTTACAAGTACAAACAATTTTTGGGAGTAGCTACACTTTTACAAAACCAATACATTTTATGGAGTATGAGATGAGTAATGACTCATAATTTTTGACGTAACTTTTTAACTTTTCAAACAATTTCCACTATACACTATTATACAGTGTGGGTTGCAAGTTTGACAACAAATTATCATTGCTTTTTTCAAAATATTGAATATTCGTCAAAATTGCTGATTAGTATATATTTATGATATACATATGTAACTGATTTTGATAAAGAAACTGCTTAATTTTTTTTTTTTTTCAAAAATCGGAGTTTGGAAATATTTTGTTTTGTTTTTGAACTTGTCGTTGAATGGTATAAAATGTTATAACATTGTTTTGTAAGATTTTTATATATATTGCTGTTAGTTATTTAGGAAGTTGCTTATCTCCCGCCTTAACAGAATGGAGGAAATAAGATTGAAGTTTGCAATTCCATAGTGAATTTTTGAATTTTTGGCGCACGACTTTTACAAACATGAAATTTTAGAAATCTTGATATTATAAAACTCAAATCAAACTGTCTCAAAAACAAACTAATATTTTTAGACCTAAAATACTTCTAATAATCTGAAAATTTTATAAAAACAACTTTTGGTACAAGGTGGATGATATTTGTGTATATTTTTTTCAAATCCAACAGTCGACTTATAAAATAACTGCTAGCTACTTATACTTCCTTCATTGTTAAATACAATTACATACAGTCGACGTCAAAAGTAAGTGTACAGGTTATGCAAAATTACGTGCTCTTGCTTAAAACTGTTCGGTATTCTGATTATTCAATTTTATGAAGCCTTGAAGTCAATTTTTTCAGTTTTAAAATCATATCACCAAAAATTCATTTGAAAAAATTTACATTATACATAAATGTATCTATTTAAAATGACAATTTTTAATTTTGATATTAATTTATATTTTTCTAAAATAACACTACAAAATGACTATAGCGCAATTTTTTGACAAAGTTAAGGTTTCTGACTTTTCGTTATTTTGTAAATGCACGTTTATTGAAAAACTAAGCATGTCTGATGAAAATTCAATATAAAACAAAAAAAAAATCAAAGCCATGTTCCAATGTCGTAAAAATAAAAACAATTCTGAGGTTGGAAAAATAGGTAGTTTTGAGCTGTGAAGGTACTTAACTGTCAAAAAACGAATCTTTGATCTCAGAATAATATGACCAAGTGGCTTTAAGTGTGTTTATGTAATTAAAAATCGAAGAAATCATATCATATCCTGCTCAGAGCATATTAGATGAGAATAAGCTTGCTCTTTATGGAACTAAAATAAATATTTTGTTAGTGGGTGGTGGCGAAGACAACCAATGAAATTTTATTGAAAACATATTAATGAAGACCTTAAAAAAAATGGTTATTTGTTATTTTAAAACTTCTATAAAACATAAGATAAAACTTATTTATAATAAAACAAGAGCATAGGATATGGTAGAACCAAATTATGTCTTTGTACAGTTGCGTGCAAAAGTAAAGACATACAATTTTAAAATAAAAAAGTGTGATAATTTGGAGTGCTTATATAATTAATTATATTATTATAAAATATAAATGATTTGTTACTCAGTATCCCTAAAAGTTATGGAAATCAACCGAATTTACATGCGATTTTGAACAAAAATTGTTAAGTTAGCGAATTCAAGTACACCAATTTCTTTTTGTAATGCGAAAAAATGCAAATTTGTTGAATTAAATACAACTACAAAATTACTATGGTTTCTTGTAGTTTCCTGCAATGGGCCACTGGACGAAACATAAAATTTGTTTATGAACTTAAAGCTGTCAAAACTATACTAAATAATACAATTAACAAAAATCTAAATTTTAACTCTGGGAAATTTTCCTTAGAAGCTGCAAATTTTAATGTTAAAACATTTATATATACATATTTATATATTGCATAGCAAAATAAAACTTTTTATAATCTCGGATAGCATTTAGTTGAATTGGGACGACCGAAAATACCGAAAATCCAAATAATTTTTTTAAACTTTGCAGGCAAAACTGTGTCAAAAAAAATCTTTTTTAGTTTTGTTTTAGTCAGTCAGTCGAAATCATATTTTTTAAAAAAAATTAACTTTTCAAAATGTTCATCTATGTTTTTATGCAATAAAAGTTAAAAATATTTTATTGATGTAAGTTTCGAAAACAGATTTTATAATTTATTTTCTAATATTCTTACAGACTTGATTATATAGTATAAAAAAGAGGTTTTTATTTTAAACTTTGCAAACATCTGGGTATTAAAAACCTTAAAAATTTGATCTATTTTTTTTTTCTAAAATGTAACAACCAAAATCATTTGTATTTGTAAGACCAACTTTTTCTTAAATTGAATCTTCATTGCATGTCACAACTTAATCAAAAAGAAATAACTAAAAGGAATACTTTTAATCTTGACTGTAAAAAATATATTCAGCACATCCTGATACAAAGAGCATCATTTCAAATTTTCAAACTAAATAAAATGGCGTCCGTACAGTAATTACCTTAATTTAAGTGTTTTTTTTTCTTCTTTTCAATTTATTTTGTTAGAAAGAAAGTAAAAGACAAAAACAATTTATCACTTAAAATACCATATCGCTTTGACAAAAAAAAAAAAAAAAAAAAAAAAAAAAAAAAAAAAAAACATAAAGGTTGACAAAAACATAAAAAAAAACAAAAATAATATAATAATATAATGTATACACAGTAAAAAAAGAGCGCGCAGTGAAGTGCAAGCGACCATTGATAAATTAAAATTAAATTAAACAAATAAAGCGAAAAATTTTCAAAATGAATTATTACAATTTTGTAAGCAAAAAGAAACATCCTATCCCTCATAATCTTTATGTTTTATTCAACCCACCAAAAGGAAAAAAAGGAAATAATGGCCCCATTCATTTCCACTTCAAATATTTGAATTCTGCGTTTTCTAACATTTTGCAAATGGCTACTCCTTGTCAGAAACGAATACAAAAATAACGAACAAAACATAATTAACACACTCAATGGGAGAAAAGACAAATACAAAAAAAAAAATGCGCTCTTTTTGTGTGATTATTTCCACACATTATGGCGGCGGTGGCGTTGATGATGATCAAATCGAAGAAAACCGAACAAAAATCATTTTTACCTTAAAAAAATATAATTCTACCTATCTTCAGTGTGGTGTTAAGAGTTTTTAAACTTTTATACTAATATACTCGCTGTGACTGTAACAGAAAAACAGACAAAAAAAAAATAAAACTCTTGGATAGTAAATTTCTTTCCCCTGTCCTGATTTTTATGTATTTAGTTCGACGAACAAATCCCCCCAGACCTCTCCCCTTCTGCATCCATGAAGTTAGGTAGTTAATGCGCCTTTTTCCTCCCCGATTATGCCCATCACAGTCGTTGTCGTCGTCGTCGTCGTCGTCGTCGCCGTCACTGTCGCCTTCACCAATTTCTCTCTCCCCCAAAACGACTCCACTCTCCTTCTTCACAAACAAAGAGCAGCAAACCCGCCCGCCACTGCTTCCTACCGCTGCTGTCGCCACCGCCACAACGCCTATAAACTAAAAGCTGAAGCACTACCAGAGCAAACCAAACCAACCCAATACAATATATACACATATACCAGCAAAGTGTTCGAGTTTTTTCCTCGAATTTTTTTTTGAGAATTTTTTTTTATGATGACGAAAACGTTTTCAAGACGTAATTTTTTATCAATTCAATTATTAAATAACCATATTTTTAAATATTCCATCCATTTCATTCAATCATCGTCGAAAAATTTAGTTTTTCACACAAAAACAATCTTTTTAATACGAAAATGGCGAGAATGGACGTCCATTTTCAGTACAAATTATATATGAAATCGCCATTGGATTTTGTTGGAAAAGAAATTTTCATACAAAACCCACGCCAAAATGGGTCGATGATTTTTACAATTTTTATATAATAAATGGCAATTAATTTTTGTGGATTTTGGAAAATAAAATACCCCCAGGGTTTGTCGATAAATTGTAGAACAACAAATTTCACTCACCTGTGTAATTTAAATTAGTAATTTATATTTGAATATGGACACTAAAAAATTATTTTGACCGAGTACCGAGAACTAGAACCAAATGTATGTGGAATAAAACTCTTCACTATAATACTCAGCAGATTCGATGTAGAAGCAAAGTAAAGCCAAAATCCAACGACTCTATATATGAGCGAGATACGATGAGACGAAACGAAACGAACCAAGCAAAGCTATGAAAGCAGTACAAGTATCTACCAGAACCAAAGCGAATAGGTATACGGATACGAGAAATGTATATTTCCACCACACACAGTGTTTTCAACGAGCAGAGCCAGTATGATATTATTCAGTTTTTCAGTATCTCAGTACTCACAGTATAGTATACCTTTTGCTTTGCCTTATAGCTTCTTCCTCTGCGTCTGTGACTCTTCGGTAGCCTTCACTATTGCCGTATGCCGTTTGGTTGAAAAATTTTGTATCTTACTTGGTGGTGCTGGTGCTGGTTGGTAGGAATCCGTCGGATTGGATTTTATATTTTGTAGGTAGCCGTCCGTATGCCGTAGCCGTTTTGCCGTATGCTCTACGTAGAGTATTCTTCTTTCGTTGAATATAAAATTTTTGTTCGTATTCGTATAGTCGTGGGGTTCTTCACTCAATACACAGCGCACAAAAGTATCTACAGCCAGTAGTGACGACGATGACGGTAGTAGAGAGTTTATTGTATGGGAAAGCCAAAGCCAGCAAAGGCAAACTATATGAATTGAATGTACGAGAAACGAACGAACAAGCGACGCGAACGAAAAACGAACCAAGCTGGCAGGGTTGAACTGGGAACAAACAGCTATACAAAACTCGGTATAAAATTTTCAATATGTGTATCTCGAAATCTCTATGCTGCTTTGCTATGGGAAAGGCAAAGGCAAAGGCAAAGCCAGGCAGGCAGGCAGGCAGTAGTACAAAATGTGTGTTTCTCTCTTTCCCTTTTACCCCCGCGGATGGATATGCGAGTATCTCTCTACTGCTAACCAGTGAAGTGGTTGTTGGTGAGGAGAAATAATATGATGTTAAGGGCGTTTTGGGGGAAGTGTCGACGCGCAGGGGGAATATGGTGATGGCAACGCACACAAACAATCCAACCCGAACAAAATTTTCTATATGAAAAACGAACAGCAGCAGCAACATATCACTGCGTGCAAATATGGCAGATATTCAGCTTGGATATATGTACGCAGCGTTTTAACTATAGAAGCGAAGCGAACAAAAAAAAAACTCATACAAATGATACTTGGCTATGGGGTGCAAAACATGGAAGTAAAATGTTTACATTTTAATACTGTCATTGTTTTTATAAAAAAAAAATATATATATGTATATTTTTGAGAAAGTAAATAAGATTGTTGATTTATTTCCCGTTTTGTTTTATTTTATTATTTTCATTTCAAACAATTTTAGTTTTAATTTTATTTTTTTTTTAATTTAATTGAATTTTTATTTAATTCAAACTTATTCAATTTCATTTTTACATTTTATAATTTTTATTTTATTTTGTTTGTTTTATATAACCACTTTTTATTTTTTATTTTCTTTTCATTTTATTTAGTTTTAATTAATTTTATTTTAGTTTATTTTTTTTAAATTGTTTTTATTTTGATTTTATTTTAGTTAATTTTTATTTATTTTATACTTAAAAATAAGATTTTCTCATTTTTTTTTTGTTTTAACTTATTTATTTTGTAAAATTTTTCTTTTATTTTTTTTTTCAATTTATTTTATTTCTTGTATTTATTTTACTCATATTTTAATTATTGTGTTTGTGCTCCTTCAAACGAGAAGAAGGTGAGTGGACCCACGCTTAAAGTATAAGCTATCACATAGGTTTATAAATTTAACAAATCAATAGTTCTTTCTAAAATAAAGCCAAAGGTTGAGTTAAAAATGAATTTTTAATTAAAGTGAAAATTACTTTGAAAAATAGTACGTATACGCCACAGTGTCCCATATGAGATAATTTGTTTTTATAAAAGAAATAGATAAAAAGTATACAAAGATGTTAAAACTTGAGTTCTTATGCATTATTTAAGAAGTAATCAACATCACCAGGGCCGGATTTGAAACCTGCGGTTATTTCAAAGGGCCCACTTAAAAGGTTAATTTTTTTTTTTTTTGTAATATGCATTATTCTTTATAAAATGGAATATAGATAATAATAATCATGAAATTTCACACCACTGTTATTTGACTAGTAAAAAAAAAATAAGAAGTTGTCACAGAAAATAAAATAAAGTGGTGTATATTATTAGATCCGTTTGGGAACTTTTTGGGCTGAAATATGAAATCTGTCAATTTTTTAGAGTGGGGACGAAATTCTGTGGACAGAAATTTTTAAAAGAAGATAAATAGTTTTTTCTCTCAGTGCGCTCTCTTTAGACGAAGTGACAGGACTAAGACTCGAGAATAGTAGAAATTCGTTGTTTTGGCGAATATACCCTAACAGAGGTACAAGTAGTAAATAAAACATTGATTTGATAAACAAAAGAAAAAAAAAACAAATTCTCAAAGCCCAAAATGTTTTCATCTTTGAAAGATTTCGGAAATATTTCATTTTTTTTTGGGATTTAATTATTTCATCGGGTTTATTTGTTTTTGTTTATTTGCTAAGAAACGAAATAGGGAACTTTTTGTTTTTTGTTTTTAATTTAAAAAGTTACGTATAAAAATATTTTATTTTTAAATAAGAAATAACTAACTGATCTAAAGCATTTATGTTAAATAAATTATTAAATTAATATGTTAATAAAATTAAAAAAAAAAAAAAATACTAATATAAGGTAGTAAATAAGAAAAAAAAAATTAAATAAATAAGTTATGTATTAAAAAAACTATTAGTTAAAAAAGATATCATGCAAAGTAAATAATTTATCTCGGAAGCCATGAAGCTTTTCAGCCTATCTATGAATAAAATGAATGACATCTTCGTTTATTGAATAATTCGTAGAAGAAAGTTAGTGCGTTTTTATATTTCTTAACTACCTATGTCCTTAAAGTTTTTTTTTAAATATAGGTACTAACTCTTACAAATTCTTTTCAATAAACTATGTAAGAAATAATTTTAATTTTATAAATAAAATTAAAATATTTAAATATAGCGTGTATTTTATTTTCATAGCGATTTTAATTCATAAAATAATTTCTTTCAGTACCCTGCTACCATGACAAAAAATGCTTGCTGCTACCGAACAAAACATTTTTGTTCGTCTTCTTCATGTCAATAAATTGCCTTATCATAATTATAATACAGCGACCTAATCCAAAGCAAATTCAGCACACCAAAACCAAAGGAGAACAGAGAAAACCCATCAAAGCGGCGACAAATACTACCACCATACGAAACCAAGTATTTTTTCACACGATGACACACAGGATGATGCCCGATGCTATCTCCTATCAAAAAAGGTACACCATACTATTACAACACAGGCAGGCCAGCCAGGCCAAGCCAGGCCAGTGGCAGGCAGCCAGGCAGTCATAATGAAACACACATAATTCTCTTCTTCTGTGTAGTAGTTGTTGTTGTTGTATGCATTGCCGATGTTGATTTTTATACCTACCAAGCAGCAGTAAAAAATTTAATTCATGACATGATAGAAAAAAAATCATTGAACGAAGCCTATCATCGCGCAAAGCCAAGGCAATTCAACGCATCACATCGCATATGAGTACGTGAAATTGTACGAAAGCAAAATGCCCAGCCAAAGCGGATGTATGCCATTTCATACAAACAAAGACGACGACGACGCTGACGATGCCATCGATATGACGATGGTGAGTACATTTGCACCAAAATTCAATATGGCTTGGCATTTGATGTTGGGTGAATTTTCAACGCGTCGAATCGCATTTTAAAATTCTGATAAAATAATATCATTGAAGGATTTACTAATAGATTATTAAATAATTGTAAAATATTGTCATTTTTTTAGATGAGGTTTGATTGAATATGATTTTACTATGAAAAACTCATTTTTAGTTTATTTGAGAAATTTTGATGGTGAGGTGAAAATGAATTTTAATTATGTCCGGCGCAGTTTGTATGGGATATTGCTCTTGGGTAGCTCTGAGGTATGTTTGTATGGTTTCATGCGTTGGTGCCCGACTGACGTTACACTTTGAAATGTTATTTGAAAAAAAAAATAAAAAATAAAAAGAAAAGAAATTTTATGTTGATATGCGATTATACATTCAAAAAAAATTTAAATACAATTTTTAAACTCGAGCAATGTTAAAAAATACAAACTAAAAAAAAAATGGTTTCAAATTAGTTGGATATCAGACAAATTTGGAACTAGGCAACATTTTATGTAAAGGAGTCAAGGGGTGGCATCTCTACCCTACAATTTTTTCAATTTATGGGTTCGAAAAAAACTTAAAATAGATAACAGCCAAACTTGACATTACGAATTTAACAATCTATTTCCATTGAAATAAAATGCCATATTTTGTGACACGACTCGCTCTTATACAATAAAACAACAACTTGGATGAATTTGAGGTTTTTTTGTAAACCTAAAAACAAGTCCAAAACGATTTTGAATTTTATTTTACTCTCAAGAGTCGTTTCGACTTCATCGCATGTATCTTTTTTTTTAATTTATTTTTATTTATTTGCAAAGAGCACCAAGAGTTCTGAAAAATTAAATTTTTAAGCTAATCGACTTATGAAAACTTTGGTAGCCAAATAGTTTTTAATGTTCTGAAGTTTATTCTTTAAACATTCAATTTTTAAACACAGAAACAGAAAAATACATTAATTGTTTTAGAATTCAAAATCTAAGGTATTTGGCAAAATGTTTGGAATTTTTTCCAAGCAAAATAGTCAGGAAAATAAGTTTTAATTTTTTCACTTTTGCACTTTTTGCAAAGAGTTAAGCCTTAAAGAGGTAAGTATGCTGAAATAGAGCATGGATATCATGACATATTTTAGATAAACGCAAATGAAATCCTACTCGTTTTTCGCGTTGTACCAAAAGAAGGTTCACATATCAAAAATTGTAAACACCCTTCTGAAATTCTCCTCGACTTAAGCATAATATGTTTGCTAAATATTAGGAGAAATTCAGAATACCAGATGCGTAAAGGTAGTCAAAAATTTTTCTGTAGAGTTAGTAATGATTTTAAATCAATCCCGTCCCCCTTTCCCCGAGAACAATATCCTAACTACGACACGCAAGAATAAATATGAAAAACTGTCGTTCTTTTGTTTGTTATGCATAACAGCTTCGGGACACTTTAAAAAAGGAACCTGAACAGGAATTGATTGCCAAAAAATAGTTTAATTGAATGCGATACTATTTTCGAAATACAATAGCTAAAATTAGAAAAAATTGCCATTGCTTGAATTTCTTTGGTATAAAATAAAAATCAACACGTTACAAATCATATAAATCTACCATTTAATCATCCATAACCCATTCCGAAGACCAAAATTAAATTAATTTAAAAATTCGAACAATAACACGCTTATTTCTTTGCAGATGCCACTACTCTCTCTCATTTAAAGTACAAAAAAGGGTTGGTTACGTAAAATTTAAACAAAAATGATAAATATTTTGTAGGTAGGTATATGAGTTAAACAAAATAACGCAATTTTTTTAACTCATATGTACCTCTTCTTTGAAACCATAAACCTCCCCTTAATATAATTACAGGAGAGTTCTCAATATATTTGAAAATTACACAGATATACCTTGAATAATAATAACAATGAATAAAACCTACCTAAAACTATTCTTCTAATAGGTACAAATGTATAAAATGCAACTACCCTTAGCTTACTGCTATACTTCTTAAAAGTATGGAAAGGTAAAAAGTAGCAATAACCATCAAAGGATCGTTTTTTGTTTCGTTGAAGTAAATTGTAAATTTTCGTTACAATCCATTTAAAAGTCAAAGGCAAAGGAAAAAGAAAAACAAAACAACAGAGGAAACAAAATAAACTCCCATTGCGTGTGTGTCACAATTGCAACCTAGGAATTAACAGGCAGCATGGAATACCATAACAATAATAAAACACCAAGAAAAGCTGTTGCTTAGATATTTTATATGAAGACTATCGTCAAGTTTTGTTTTATATTTATAGATCAACTTTAAACATTTATTGAGAGTGAGCTATCGAAATTATATTTTTTCGAGAGTGACAGATAGTCAAAAAGTTAATTCATGTAATACTGAATAATGTTAATGTAAGAAAACTACATAGCAACTTCAAAACTACTATTTTTATGAAAAATACATTATATTATCTTTTTAAAAAAAGAACCAAATATTGTAAAATTAAACATACATAGGTTTTCGTCTTTTTAAAGAAGTGGAAAAAATCAGTTAGGCCACTATGGTTCTCACGGCTTAACGAATCAAAAAATAAATGCTCGCTCACTTGAAAAGTCTTTGATTAAAGATTGATACAAATCAATCAATGCTGTTAGTTTTATTAAATGTCGATGTTATTTTCAGTTTTTTCCCAAAATTCTACAAATATTTTTTACAATTTTAGTTTCTCTGTTCAGGATTTGCTTTCGTTTTGCTAATGTTTTACCCTTATCCAAGAAAAAAACACAAACTGACCCGCTCTTCTTTACGAGCTACACTATAACAATGTTTGAGGTTATTTTAGAATTATTAATTAAGATAATACATTTTTGAGCAAAGTTAATTTTTTCCAAGCTGTAGTAGAACTTTCGCTAAAGTTAAACAAACATTTTTGTTTATTTTGTGAGCTACACTACAACTGGAGATTCTACAACTGGGAATTCTAGTGTTATCAATTGAATATTTCTTATTTACGTTAGGCTTACGAAATAACGGTTAATTCCGGTAAGTACCGGTAAACGACTAAGCATAATGTACCAAAATGATAAAAATAATTCAAAATACTTACTTGGTAAAATTAAATTAAAATCCTCCGAAATTTTTGATTATTTGTTTTCACATTCTGACTGGCCTTCTCCTGTTAAACCCTTAGCTCCGTCTAGCGCCACGGAAATAGGTCAGATTCATTCGGCTGAAAACCGAGTTTTTACCAGGAAGAATAAAAAACATTTTTGGAACTGAAATTGTGATAATACCAGTTACGATATAACTACAAGTAAACCCCTTGTCAACTTTATAGTCTCTTTCCTCTGAAAACAACTCACATTGAGTTAAAAGAAACCTTATAAGAAACATTCAATTTATCAAGTGCACACATTTTCTAAAGCTAATTTTTTTTTACAATCCAAATCAAGATCTAGAAATTTGTTTTTCTTTTTGTAGAAGTTCACTGAAAACATGCTTCACAGACCAAACTTTAATTAAAATTTGCTAATCCGGCCATTAACAAAGTTATGAAATTCTTACAGTGGATTTTTATTTCTGTTTTTTTAATTTCAGTTAAAGTGTTTTCTTCGGTGGCAAGATAGCCCAACTCACGACAACTCGAATCAGGTGAGCGTAAATTTTGTGGGTTTATTTTTTTAAAGAACTATATGACGGTTAAAACTTTGCATACACCCAACCTCGAAATATCCCAACCTGAGTCGAGTTGTCGTGAGTCGGACTATACTCACCCCGTTTTTTTCCATTTAATGTCGTTCAGTTCTAAATATCGATGTTTTCGACAGAAATCCGATTTTCAATATTGAGTTGAATATATTTTTTTTCTTAAAATTTGTTTAGATTCTGTGACGCATTTTTCCACCCTTAATTTCTTTTTCATAACTCTTATCTATGATGTGTTTCCATATTCATTCCATTCTGGTTTTCTTTCTTGGGAAACAAAAGACAATCTTCCCTAGGAAATACTTACAAACAAAAATCATGCAAGCAAAACGTAACTAATGCAATCGAATTTGCCGCCAAAAATGCATTCAAACTTCAAAGTACACCCGTTAAATAATACATACTTACTTATGTAGGTCGGTAACCTTTTATAGATTGGAGATTCCCAACTTATCAACTTTGAATACAATTCTTTCAATGATTTCAAATGGGTCTACCATTTAGACGAGAATGTTTGCGAACATAATCTCACCATGAATGTCCCTCGTAGGTATTTACAAGAAAGAAAAAAAAAAAAAACTGTTAGGTATAAACATACTAAGAAAAGGATGCCTGTAAAAATAGTAAAAAGGACACCTCTGTGGATATTTTTTTATTTTCTCTTTTCTAAAGGCCATTCATAGTTTTTTGGAATTAACTGCAGGGTAGCTAATTTTTTGTGCTCTTTTCTAAAGTGGAAGTTTTTTTCACATTTATCCTTGGTATTTTAAATGATAATACAATATTGAATGAGATTTTTTTTTTTTTAATTGTGTGAAAATAAATTTTGAATGAAAATCGAAAACAATTTGAAAATGAAAACGCTGTTACATTACATCAAATTAAATAGAAGTATACATTTTTGTTTGCTTTCTAGCATTTATTTTTTTTCGATGCACGGCAATATGCTCTATTTATATTACTGAGGCTTTCGAATTTGAATAATTGTTGAAAATTGGTTCATTCAGTGTGGGCATATATTTAGGATAACCTTCACATAAAAAATAAAAAAAACACGTTTATTTCTAGTGAAGTTTTTTCCTACAATTATTTGTGGGAAAGAATGTGAATGTGAATTTTTTTGGTTTGTTGCTTCTCATTGCTTACAAACTTTTTTCTTAGTTTAACAGGTACCAATTAAGATACAGTCCGGGAAAAAGCGATTATACCTTCTTTAAAATTTTTTAAACTTGATTTAGTTCAGTGCAAATAGGACAAAATATTGAGCTCAATATCATTGCAAATTGTGTACAACAATCCCCTTACTCATATCTGAGCTTGGGGTTTGGCTGTTATCTATAAAAAAAACCTCAGCCATCTTGGATATTTGTGATTTGGCTATGTTCTTGGACACAATTATCTCAGAGAAGTCATACTATTATGTTAATCGATAATTGTTAAAACAACATAAGAGTTTTTTTAATAATGGGACAAAAACTGCTTTATTTTAAACGATGAAGGTGCGATTTTAAAGTTAAAATTGACAACGCGGCCGCGTCCTCTAAAATATAGGGTTTTTTTCGCAAAATATATTTATATATTTGATGGTACGACCGAAGTTTGGCTCAGGGGCTGACGATATACATTCCTGGCGGAGCGGAAAAATTTTTTCAGAGGACGAATGCATCTGGCTATTTCACTAGAGGACCAACTTAAAAAAATATCTGCGATGTTCTAACGGAACAAATGTTTCTAAAAAAAGTCCTATCACCTATCAACTTTAATGTTTTGTTCTGGACACGGTCTAGGAGAGCTAATGATGTTTTAGGTGCTCCCCATCAGATATGATAGTTTTACTCTGTTTCGGACGTATGAACGCCTCACAAATTGTTACCAGATCCGAGGAGAAAAATCATTAATGAAAATAAGAAACAAGGTTGGAGACAGAACTGAGCCTTGGGGCACACCAGCATTTATTTTTTGAATTTCAGACTTAAAACCATTCAAATCAGCTTGAATTGAATGGTTAGAAAGAAAATCGTTAATCCAACGAAGAAGAATAATGGTACAGTGATAAAATTTAACTGAACTCTCTAAATTATGGGTTCTAGTGACAAGTTACACATTCAAATATGATCACCCAATCAACATGCAAAATAAAATAAGATCTACATGACCTTTTGTACTGTAAAATCCCCCAATGACTGGACTAGATGTCGAGTGACCTAAGATTTTGAAGGTTCTACAATTTGTATTTAATAATTAAAATTTTGCATTGCTCACTTACTAAACATTAATTTTAAGAGCTGATTTCTTTAGATTAAACAAAACTTTTAAGCTAAGGAATAATTTTGTTTTTTAATCACCCTAATGTGGTATGCTACCCCCCGCTTGGGAACATTATAGGATTTGGGGTAAGTGTGAGGTTGCTGGTCTGGCATGCTTGGTTTTCTGGATATAAATTTCATTCCAAAAAATAATCACCGAAAACAAATATTTGTCTTCGGTTAAAACTATTATTAAAGAAAAGTATCCCACCCACAGTTGAATTGCTTAGGATCCTTAAATTACAGGTGGGAAATAACTTCATTTAAATTTTAGAAAAAAGTGTAGTTATTTCCCACTAGAGACGAAGTTATTTCCCATGTGAAGGTAGTTGCCATGAAGTTAGTTTCTTGCACCAAATGAATCAACTAATTTTATTTGAATTAAGCTATTTTAACTCTTATATTACCGAACATTAGTTTGCTTAATATGGTAGATTTGATTAAAAAATTAAATAAAGTTCATTATGGTCTGACGATTGAGATTCTTGGCATAGATCTGTCACTCTATTTAAGTCAGTAAAACAACACAAGTTTAACGGCTTAAAATATAATAAAAATATATTTAACAAATTTATATAATAAAATAATATACATAAATAAATATAAACTTCTATTAACTGCTAATTGTACTTCAATAGAATATAAAATAGAAAATAGCATAAAACTGCAAATGGCTGATTGCAGTTTTATGCATTTTATAAATTAATAAAACAACAAAATGTTTGTCATTTCAAAAATATCTGCAAATGGCTGATTGCAAATATTTTTTTCAAAAAAGACGTCTACTGATTTACAAGGACCTAAAATACATATTTTGTAAAAGTTAATAATAAAGTAAAAAATCTAATCTTAAGCAACATTTTACAAATAGTGTATTATTGTTTGTTTTGTTTTTGTTGTTCTTTCTCACATATAAAATTAACAAAAATAATTTATCTAATACTATAACAAGTATAAATATTTTTTATTTTATAATTTTATTTAAATATTGTTTATTATTTTATATTTTATAACTTATTTAATAGGTATAACAATATTTTCTTAAAGATCTAATACATTTTTATATTAACTATATTTTTTTGTTTGATTTGATTTTGATAATTTTGTTAAATTTGTTATGAAATCTATGATAATTTTTTTAAGTTAATTTGCCAATAGGTACACAATATTTTAGTTTTATAAATTTTATTATATAAGTTTTACGTTAAATAGAATATTAAGCATTCCGTAAGGAAAAAGCATCAAGACAGTACATAAGTTGAATTTATTTATAGTTAATGTAAATTTGGTTTCTAAATTAAAACAAAAAATAATCTTAATTTTAAATGTATTTAATATTTTTTTAAATTATTGCATATTATACTTAAATTTGTACTAAAAATGGATCTTAACAAAAAAAAATTTATAGTTTTTTGTCTTTAAACAAGCCATTCACTAGCAAAGGAAAACTTGAAGGGCTTACAACTGCTGAGTATTAAATAATTATTGTCCTCAGCTCTAGCAGTAGATGTTTTATTGATTTGATTAAGACTTATGCTACTTCCGCGATCAATATTATTAACAAACTTGGTTTGATGCTTTGGTTGTTGTTCGATATTCGAACTAAGATTAGGATAACTTAAATAGCTATGACTTATTTGATTATTTATAATATTTATTGTTGTTTTTGTTTTTGTTGGTGAAACGTTTTGTTGTTGTTGTTGTTGTTGGTGAATACTGCTACTTACATTATATTGAGATTTTATGATATTATTATGTCACACTGCAGTACCCTGTTGGCCTGGCAATGCTGATACAATATTAATTTCTGGCTTAAATGTTGTCCTCAAACGTTCTTTGCAATTTCCTTTGCTTATAGAAAATTTATAAATTATATAAATTGGAATACAAAGTATGGATGAGGATGTGAGGGCCCAACCAGCAGCAATACTCCATTCTGGGTATTTGTATTCATCGCCGAGCATATCCTCATAACCAATGAATGAGAATATAAAAATGCACTGAAATTTTCAAGTTTATTTATAATTGGTTGATTTTTTTTATAACTATAAATATAACTTACCAATAAGAAAATTGGACTTATATAAGCCCAACAAATGCGCCAAAAAATACCAGGCCTCTTGCCCAACATCTGTTCTACATCTGAGGAAAAATTATCCACACCGTAGAACCAAAATACACCAGCTGCTTCCACAAATACAACAAATAGAATAGCTAAGCCTGGGCCGTAAACGTTAAGGAAGTTCACTAAATAAACGCCACCCTGCAATGAAAATAATACAAATTCCAAAAATTATTATTTAAAAAGTAAATAATGTAAAATTATTTGTGTTTTCAAGTATGTTTGGTTCGATAATCTTGTAGAGAAATTTAATACAAGTATTTTGTGGGATCTGTGGGATTAATCAACTGTTTAAGTGAAGCGATAATTTTCTACAAAACGACTAAAAACGAAAATAATAAATACCAATCAAGACCCCTTTTCAGAACACGCAGTTGCCCATTGCCCAAAACCACAAATTATAATCACAATTTTGTAAACAAATTTGCAATTTTTTATATGGATTTCGGAATTTGTGGAATGCAATTCGTTGATTATTTCACAAAAGCGCTTTGCAATTTAAGTTTTATTTTATAAAAAGGAGTGAAAAGACTACTTTATAGATTTGTATATAATTTATAAGTTGTAATACTTTTTATTAATAATAAAACTTTTTATTAATAATAAAACACATCTAATCTAATCTAATGTCTATTAGATCTTTTTTTACCAGTAAGAAAGTTAATAAACCAAAACATCAAAAAGAAATGTATAAAACTATAAGAAATGTAGAAAAGCAAATTAAATGATTTTGAGCTCCAAACT
The DNA here is from genome assembly GCA_948107695.1 of Meliscaeva auricollis. NCBI lineage: Eukaryota > Metazoa > Arthropoda > Insecta > Diptera > Syrphidae > Meliscaeva > Meliscaeva auricollis. The sequence goes on along the minus strand of OX403619.1, from coordinate 16,204,164 downwards.
AAGTATTTCATTTAGTTTCTTTCAAAAAGATGAGATTTTATAAAAAAAATTTAAAAACGTTAAAGTTATTTAAAAAAAAAATGTATACATAAAAATGCTCAAATCGTATTTCCAAAAAATTGGTGTGCTATTTTCAATAAAATATGAATTAACATCTAAAACCAAAATTAAAAAAAATCATGATGTGAAATAATTTAAACAGATATAATAATTTAATAAGAACCTTTTGTGTAAAAAAAATGTATCTAAGCCCGTTGGGTGGTATCCGAGGAAATCAGAAAAAAAGAAAACGGTTCAATGGGAGGTACCGTTATTGACCTTTAAAAAAGTATTTTTTTATAACTCATAGCTTCGCCTATTTTAGTACATATACATACAAATTTTGGTCAAAATGGTTAGAGTCGTTTCTAAGAAAATTAAGGTTTTCCATATTGGTTATGGCCCGAAAAATATTTATTAAGCAAAAAATAATTTTTTATATATAAAAATTCTCAAACCTTATTTAAAAATAGAGTTGGTATGCCATTTTTAAGATAATATTATTGTACATCTAAAACCAAAATCTCAAAAACATAAAGTGATTCGTTTTCGAAAAATTGATTTTTCAAAAAAAAATGATTTTTTAAAATCCAAAAATATTTTAAAATTTGTATATAAGTACTTAGTAGCATACTATGTTTGGAATTCAAATTCATTTAAGAAGTATGTTTCGACATTTCAAAAAATCAAATTTTATGTTATTCTTTTCGTATTTTTTAAAACTATACATTTTTTACAACATTATTAAGTAAAAAGTTTTAACAATATAAGCAACTTAAACTATGAGAGCCGGTACCAATGAATATTACTTTTAATTATTTTTTTATAACCCAAACGCGCTTGAAATGTTTAGGATGTTTTCCTTAATTTTTTCTTAAATGCAAAACAAATAATAAATAGTCATCAGGTATGTAATAAAAATTAAAACATCCAAATGAAACTGCTCAAAAGAATTAACTCAATCTTGTGGCAACCCAATCAAATTTATTCAAATGTACAAACAAATAAGTGACACTATTCTATTGAAAGGCTTGTACGTTCATCATCCAATCGGACCCACTGACAATATTGACCATCAAGGGCGATAAATTTCTACCAAGGCCTGCTACTTACTTTCAGTTAACTCTCTGAATACTCTTTATATCGTAAGAGTATAGCCAAAATTATAATTTCTAATTTAATCAAATAAAGTGAAAATCCATTATGCCACACTCTTCTTGCCACAAATCACTTTGCTTTGGAAGATGTTATAGATAAAGAGGACTCTTGGTCAAGTGGTGTATATTATTTAGAATGGTCATATCCAATGTATATATGGTAGATTGTCGAAAGGAAACCATCAGCACATGCTTGACTTGGGCAATATTTATTCGCATAGCATTACCTTCATCAAAAGGTTAAAAGCACTTTTTTCCTTGCCCCACAACATACATATACCAAAGTCAACCACCTGCACTTCGCTTAAATCAACCGATAGCTGTTGATATACAAACCAACATTTTATGCATATATCTGAGTATAGAGTTCCTTCCGGAAGAACACCCATTTTGTATCTACCGATACGGCGACGAGTATATAGCAAACTCATGAATTGTTAATAAGAAGAAGATAACACAACTGACAGAGTTAATGAACCGTTTGATTCGAAAGAATGAGATGGCCCAATTTTTGCAACACACAATTTAAGTGGATAACTACTAGGCAATGTATGTCGACAAGCTAATGGATTTTATATGCTTTTCTAGAAATGCGATAGTAAAGGACTTTAAGTAGTGAAAATTACCCATTTTTTACTTACATATGTCATAGTTGGCAAAGCACACAAATAAATACAAGCTAATAGGAAAAGTACAAAAATCTCTCGACGCGTTCCAATTGCTCGAGGATATTCATCACAAAGGGCTGTTATCATAGCTTCTAAGCCTCCAAACGTACTATCCAGACCTAGAGTTATCAGCATAAGGAAGAAAATTATTGACCAAAATACAGAACCACTCATTGTGGCTATTGCTTCTGGATACACGATGAAAACCAAGCCAGGTCCCTCGAGACCAACTTGATCAATTGATGTTTTCTGCACGTGAGCCATATACCTGTTGAAGATTATTTTTTTTTTTTCTAAAGACAATTCACTAAATTTATTGGTTTTTTTTTAAACTTACCCTAAGACAGAAAATATTACAAAACCAGCTAAGAAACTTGTTAAACAATTTATGCTACTCGTTATGAGCGCATCACGATAGCAATTATTATTAAACTTATTGTAACTGGATAAAGCTAATAATGTTCCAAAACCAGGTCCCAAAGAGAAAAATATTTGAGATGCTGCATCAATCCAAACCTGCAAGTAAATTATATTGAAATTTTTTTAATACAATAATAAGTCTGAAAATCATTTTAAATTATTGTAATTTTTTTTCTTTGTATACAAGTTCTTATTTTTATTAATTTTTTGATCACTACGAAAAATTGTAGACCTCTAGAGTAAGAAGTTTACTTTTCTGGGTTAATACAAAGATAGTCTACATTTATATTTGCTCTCAAAGACTATTGCGTGTACTTCTACATCTTTTTTAAAGCTCTGAAGTGAGTTCTTCAATACTGTTTGCTGTGAGTCCCAGGCGATTATCGAAAAGTAATACCAGAATTTCTTAAACATTGTCGTTTTTTTTTTTTTAATAAAAAAAAAGTCAATTTTTAATATTTTGAAAAAAAATCATATATGTACCACCCCTTTTTTTCAAAGCTGTTTTTGAGAGTGGTCAGTGGTGTTACCCTATTGTCAAATTATGAGCACGCAGGCTCATAAGCATGAGCTTCCTGGTTGGAATTTATAATTCTGTCAGATTTTTACTTGCGATACTAAATGTAATCTTGAGGATTTGTGAAATAAATACAAATTATAAAACTTATGTAAGGTTTAGTTTAAAGATCTATAACTAAATTCAAACATGTTTCTTTTATGTTATTTTCATGTTGAAGTATAACTAGGGTTTTAATACATGATTCTTTTTTTTATATTCAAAGTGGAAAGGTTTTTTGATTTTTACCCTCTACTGCACAAGAAGCAATATATGGCTTTTAATTTTTTAACACCGTCTAACGGAATTACATAACTGCCAGTGAAAAATGACAGTTTTGATTAATTAGAATAGTTATTTGATAATATGTTTTTGTGTATTTGGCTTATGTTTTTCTTTGCGCAGTAGTGAAAAACATCAACCAAATTTGACAGTGCGCGTAGCAATAGAATAATGGAAAAATGCAGAAACAAAAGTTGATTTATTATTGGTTCTTCAACAATTTAAAGGCTGTCATATTTTTTTAGTGAGATTCAATATTGGTTAGTATAATTAAATTGTTAAATGTTCAATTATGTCTGTAGATTTCAAGATACGGTGTGTTTTAAGCAACGTCCATATTTGGCTCCTTATCCATTCACAAAATATTAATGTTTGACACATATGGCTGCTTGTGCATTCACAGCAAGTTGTTATTTGAACTTTTCATTGTTTTTCGAGTGAGAACTTGACCATCTCATCATACTATCAAAAAATGTTTTATAGGAGCGTTGACCTAGAGTTAACATGAACGTGTTTGGTACCAAATGAAAGGTGGAGTTAAGTTTGTTACATTTCTGAAATATTGTTCAAATCGTTCATGGGACAGTCGAGATATTTAAGTTTAAAGTTGCCCATCCCAAAACAAAGATTTAGCAAGTAATTGTTCATAACTTGTGAGATAAATTGCGTAGAAAAATTGTACTGATATCAAATTAATATGGCACTTTTCTTGTCTTTAAAACAGTGTTATATCGCTTTATAATAAACATATTTCAATGAATTAACGTTAAGCTTGCTGAAAAGCAACTCTTTTTCCACAGTCTTTGGTACACCGATATTTAAAAAAAATCAGTACTGAAATGACAAATTTAATACTTTTTTTAATACAGCTGTAAGCTTTTTTTGTTACCTTGAATTTAATTTAAGTATAAAGCTCTTAATTTATAATAAATACTTTATTATTAGTAAAACATTCTTAAAAAGTCATCCAATTATGTCTATAAATCAGGGAATATAAATTTTAAAGGTTAAAAAGTTGTTAATTTTTGCTCATTATAAGCATGACACATGGTTTTAAAGTACTATTAATGCTGAATTCAATGACTAGAAAAACTAAAACAAAAATGACAACAATATTTATGACTACCTATTATTGTTTATACATTTATCAAACTATTCGACATTCTAAGGCGGAATTCATAGTCGTCACTCAAGTCGTGATTTTTCTCAATCGAGCTTGTGAGTGAATTCTTGAGCATTTGCTTGAGGATTTTCTCAGTAGCCTCAAATTTGTTTTTGTATAAAGACTTCGCCTTCAGTAACTACTTTGAATTCGGCTCTAAATAAAAATTTAAGGCATTTTGCAGTACTAAGAACCTAAAACTACAACACTACTCATTAGATAATCTAGTTTTCAATCGTTTTCTCCTTTTTCTTAAGTTAAAAAAATTGTACCTCAGTATAATTTATAAATATGTACTTACTTTGGAATTTTTGAGCTTATGCCATTCCGGAGTGAGATAGTATTTAATACCTTCATCGGCGCCAGGCAGTGATACTCCACGTATTAAAAGTATGATTAGCACAACATAGGGTGCCAGTGCAGTAACCCAAACCACTTTGCCAGCACTTCGTACACCCTTCCACAGAGAAAAGTAAACCAGAACAAATACTCCAAAGACACACAGTGCAAGCGTTGGTTTAACAGGTCCCATAAAATCCAATCCATCAGATTTATACTGTTCAAGCACCTTTCGTCTATTTGTTGTTGTTGTTGTTGTTGTTGTTGTTATCAAAAAGCGAAAATAAAAATGAAAGAAGAAAAAAAAAATACAATTAAATACAATATGTCCTCTGGGTAATGGAAGACATCATTGCCAATTTGATGATGACTACCATTTTAAAAATACAACAAAACGAAAAAGAGTAAAAAGTCGATAGTACCCACAACAAGTACTTATTTCCGTTCTTTTTATTGATAGTTGTTGTGTGTAGATGTATTTATCTTTCTATATACTACATATATCGGGAATCTATTTTGCAGGATGTAAAGTAATATTGAAGAATAAACTTACTCAAAGAACTCTCGTGCTGGTGTGGTCGCTAGATTTGTAAAATTCTCTGAAGTAACGGGCATACAGCTTGCCGTATTCCATGGATTCTCACATGAAGTCCATGGCAGTTTAGAGGTGAAGGATGCGAATAGATAGTAAACTGCCCAACCAATTATTGTGTTATAGTACATTCCCATGTAGATGTCAATTAAACAAATAGCATAACCGACACCTGTAAATGCAATATCGATCAGTTATTTTTGCTTTAATTGTTTAATGTTTGTATTTGCTTTTTTTTGATGAGATCTTTTAATTGAAAAGAAGGGGTAGGTACAATATTGATAGGTGTTTTTCTTTTTTATTACTGAGCCGGTATGGGATTTTTCGTCATGTAACTACTTATGTGCTGCTCACTGATAAAATTCTAAAGTAAATGCTCAAGCATTTCCTCACAACATCAATTATGACTAGCTGAAGTAGTCAAAATACTTGCCAGACCTTCACTTATGATGGCATGCTTAATTTCAGAAGAACCCGAAGATAGGATAAATGTCATAAAAATTTCGGTTAACTCCGTTGCCATTTTGTTTTACATTCGAACTTACAAGGGTGAAGGTTTTCGAAAATATGGAAACCTTCTATAGAAAAAATGTTTTAATCTAGTTTACATTTATTTGCATCAATTTTTTATTTAACGAAGAATGTATCTACTTCTTTATGTGATTGCACTTGCTTGCAAAAGGTGTTTATTTAGTTGTTCAAACAATATAAGAAGGTAAAAGTATTTGTGGAAAGGATACGACTTTTTCTTAGGGATTTTTATTTTGCTTTGCAATGCCTTTCAAAGTATGTAATGGACTACAGAAAAAAATATCCCTTCCATTTAAAAGTGTAAACTGTGTAAACACTTTTATGAACTTTTCTTCTTTCTTATTCAATCATGAAGCCTCTGACGATTAAAAACTATACGTGGCCAAAAAAAAAAAAAATTTATAAAGAAAGTTTTCTTTCGCATTTAAAGTTCAAACTCTGCATTCAAAGTTGACTTGCTACTCTGTCTTGGCTCTTCACACTTTCCTTATTCCTTTGAATTGAATTTTATTAACTTTGTTCAACCATCTCAGAAGGAAACAAATTCAAATTTTAAATAATATTTCTTCATCTATGAAGGATATGTTTGTATGTACGCGTGTGAATTTGTTGTGTGCCTGTTGTGCCACACAGAAGGCAATCACCGCACATTTAAACTTGACACCAAGAAGCTTGTTTTCTTTATACCTATAGTAAATACATACTCTCGATTGACATGATAAACTCTCTATCCAATGGAGTTGTAGTCTCATAATATTTTTGTGCATGAATGTGCGTTTAAGTGAGTTTTCTTACTTCGTTAGCGTTGTTGTTTCCATGCAATGTATACACTAACTTGGGTTTTTTTTTAAATTTTGGAATTCAATTATAACAGAATTAGTCGAACTGCGGGATGCTATACTTGAATATGATACACAAATTTCAATTCCAGATAACTTTTGATGAATCGAAAAGTTAATTGCGAAATTTGCTGATATTAGTCAGTTTAATTTATGTTTGTTTTTTTGAATTTAAATTGGGCATCAAGTCGTCACTGTTGATCCTTGTTATTTTTTCAACATTACCCAGATAGAAGATACAAAGAGAAGATAATCACTTATCAGTTGAATTTAAAATGATGGCTAGAAATGATAGCAAGGGCTTCCGAAGAAAAGTGATACAGATTTGTCGACTGAAATTTTTACAAACATGAAGTGCAATGTGCAATTTCGTTATAAAGCTCATCAGAACTACTCCAAAAATGCACACAGGGTTTTGGCAAAAAGATGCTTTAAAATGTTATTTCTTCAATGTTGATCTAGAGTAGAGAGTGTGTGGTAGTGTGGAAGGCACTTTGTGATCTTATAGACATTTCTGCTGCGACATCAGAGCTTATTTTAACGCAATTAAAAGCTCAAAATTCAATTTTGTGAATCAAGCACTTAGTATCCAAAGGAATAGTTTTTTTAACTTTAGCTTAATATCTCCATCTCCACTTTGAAGCCTTTCGCTTCTATAGGTTAACTAGTAGTTCGTTAAGTACGTTGTTCAATTTTCAGATCTTTTAACAGAAACTTCCACTAATGTTGAGTTAATAAATCGTACTCCTTAACCTAAGATTTAATAACTCCCCTAGTTAACTTTTAACTTTGAAGTTTTTTTTTTTTTAACTCGGTTGTTTGCACGAATCCATTCATGCGAGATGGTTTTCTTCATTTGTATTGATATTAAATTAATAAATATGTAAATTATTTGAGTCACTATAAATGTTGACACACTATTCAACTCTTTTATTTCATTGATTTTGGTTTTTCATCATGACTGTTAATCACTTCTTATTTAAACAAAATTCCATGCGTTAATATCCGGCCAGTTCCATCAGAAATTTCCTTTGAAATGTTTCATTCACTATGACATAGAGTTACCAATCCGATAAACTATCTCTGCATTAAATTCTTTTCCGTTACATTATGCAAATGTAGTCAAGCACGAGTTTTTTTTTTTTTTTTTGTTCATTGTGACACAATTATAACAAATTCTTGAATTTGACCAATTTCCACTATACCCGCATTTTAGTTTTGTCAAATTTCATTGCAAATGACGCTATCTTCTAAAAAGGACAAATTGTCTCATAGCCGAATAGTTATGTGTTAAAGAGCTAACCTAATTTTGAGTATTTTTTCCTTGAGTATGTATATCTATTTAGAACTAGTTGTCCTTTAAATTTTGAATATCAAGGGTATTTGATGTCCTTAGTGTATATCCTTAAAAAATACTATAAATTTATTGAAAATAAAAAAAAATCCACACACCATCAGGTGTAGGTATATCCTTGTAACGTGCCTTATTGCCTTCATCATTTTACGCATTTTTGTGTCCTTATTCTTTGCAACTTGTTGCAAAAGAGTCACGTTTAAATTAAAGAAGAAACCTATATATAGCAATTGGCATTAACGATCAAAAAAAAAAAAAAAAATATTAAGAAAACACTCCCGTGGGATATAGACACTTTATATAATTCAGGTGCAGACAAACGAATCGATATGAATTGAAAAAATAATGTAGAAATCAAACGTTTATCTTATAATATTTTGGAGACATCTGGGATCAATTATTTTAATTAAATTTTAATACAGGAAATTAAAATTTGGAATGAGGATGAGTAATTATAGTAATAGATTTATTAAACTCACCTTTAAGTGCCGGACAAATGCGTTTCCATATACTTAAGCAGCCACATCTGTGAAACTGTCCCAAAGCTAATTCCATATAAAATAATGGTAGTCCACCAAAAACCAACATAACACAATAAGGGATGAGGAAGGCTCCGCCACCATTTTGATAGCAGATGTAAGGAAATCGCCAGACATTGCCTAAATCAACGGCAAAACCAACAACGGCCAACAGGAATTCCGCTTTTTGACCCCAAGTTTCACGTCGTCGTTCTGTGACGGACACAACAAGGACTCGCTGGGAATAAATAAATCCAATTAATTCTTCTTTGAGAGTTTTAAAATTGTTAAATTTGATTTTTCTTTACTTTTTAATCAAAGTAATAAAGTTTGCGAACACACCCTAAAGGTGATTTTGTTCTGTCATAAATTGCACCAGGAAACCATGGAACCAATTTAAATCTTTGAATGTTGGAACGAGTAAAATCATATTGTTAACATTCGACTGCTGTACTTTCTAACTATTTACCAATAAAACACAGCTGTTTTAATGAAGATGCTGTGCACTGTTGTTAGAATTGTTTCCAAATTTGATTTTTTGCATTTTTTAGTGCATTTTGCAAACAGAATACTGCATATTAAGCGTCTTGGACTCTTGTTCCCTTAATAAGGAGAGACCACTCTATCCTTGGAAAGGAGTAATATATTGATATCGCAATTATTTCGAAAATTGATGTTTTGCATTTTTTTGAATGCGTCTTGCAGTCAGAATGTTCTCATGCAGGAGGTCTTGGACCCAGGGTTTTGTAATGAGGGAAGACTGTTCTATCACTCACATCCCACTCAAAAATCGCAGTGGACTCTCGGTGTAAAATGATGTCATTTTTTTTTGTTTCAAAAGTCCAAACAAAGCTTAACAAAATTTAAGTATGCTAAGGAAAAGTTGGAGCCATGGCAGACAACAACAAGTCTCGAATCATTGTAATTTTAGCCGTGTTTTATTGTTTGTTGGGTAAGCAGCGCAGTAAAACGTTCTATGGAAAACAAAAATAAAACAAATGCTACTGAAAATTAAGACAGTAAAAAACATGATGGCGATGCTGGCGCAGAGTCGAATTGAAGAAATATATTTTTGTTTAAAGGTTGGCGGTTCCATGTGCATAGTATGCGTTTGTGGATTTTTGTTTTTTTAATAAAACGCATTTTAGACTAAAAAAAAATATATATAAATTACATTTGATTTAATTAGGAAGTTAATCTAGATCTTTGCCATCGCGCTGAATAAGAAAAAAAATATTTTCTTGTTCGTATTTTATTTAAAAAAGAAAGAAGGACTAATCTAGGTCATTCCACGTTGCAAATCGAAAATGCCATTCGATAATGTTTGTGAACATACCCCTAAGCTGGTTTTGTTTCGCCATAAATTGTACTAAACAACATCAACCTGGTACCAACATTCAAACATTAAATGTTCAAATTAGTAAAATCGTTTCATTCGATTGCTGTGCTTTCTACCCATCTACCAAAAAAACACAGTTTATGTGAAGGACTTATATTGCAATTTTTATTTAAAAACGTTATGGATGTGAATCATACCAATGAGCTAATTAAGAGCACCAATGCATATTTAGTATAATATTTTGTTTAAATTGTGGAACGAAATGCGTATAATTATAGCGTTTTTATAACAAATAAAACCAACAGTAATCGCTCTCAAGGCTGCAAATTCTAAATCAGTAAAACAACACAAAATTTGTCACACTATATGTTGTTAATATTTTTAGCTAAAATTTGTGATTCCTCAGTTAGTTCAATAGCAATTACATTATTAAATTAGTATTTTTAAGTTTTAATGATTCATTATTGTATTTAATATACATAACTGATACATATATTAAAAATTACTTACTTCATTGTTAATGAACTTTGGTGCCAATGGGTCTGTGACCTTCGATGATGGTGCCTCGTCATCATTTTCATCCTCATTCGACTCATCATCGTCCTCTCTAGCGTCATTTGTGGGTGACGTATTATCGGTGTTGTAACATTTTGTTGTTGAATCTGCAACATCATTGCCACAGTGATTGTCGATTGTTGGTAAATTGTCATCCGTCATTTTAACAACCGCTCGTGCAACACACACAAAACACCCCCGCCTTTCTAGATAAAGGAAAGTGTGTCCTTAGTAACACTTCCTTTTTCGATAGAGAAAAGAAAAAATCTAATGCAGTCTACAGCAGTGACTGCAGCAGAGGACTATCCAGGCATTGGTCACATGCAACAAGCTCTAGTGCATTCAGTAAGGCGGCGAACAAATAACAGTAAATTTATGGATGACACACCTCCTAAGCGCACATCCTGTAAAGAAAATAAAAACAAAAAAAGTATTCCAAAACAATTAGTGTTGTGTAGGAAAGGATTTTTTTATTTATTTGTAATTTTTTTTTTTTGTAAGCTACAAAGTAAATTAGCATTTTCATGTCCGCCCTAACGGTGTAGAAGTTCCCGCGCATACCTACATATGAGTTGACATTTCATTCAATGTCATGGACAATCAGCAGTTGTTGTTGTTTTTTTTTCTGAGTAAACAAAACCGTTTTAAGTTTAGATTTTCTTTCAACTATTCGTTTAAACCGAAAAAGCCTTCAAGACCCCTTATAAACGTTTATTTCTGTAAAATCTTTTTTTAAATGAATTTTAAATGGAAATAATGTTTAATTAGAAAATTTAATTATTTATTTCTGTTGTGCATTTGTTGTTGTTTTTTGTTTGTCACTTTGATGGGCCATGGTGACTTTCACTTTTAATGTTTGTTTACACTACAACACGTGTAACACGTAAGGGGTAATTAAAACATCATCATGACGTACGATAACCCAATGCTACTTTTTTGTACAAGAATCCACGTAAGTATACGTCTACGATAACGGTATATACCTACTAATATGCCAAATATATATTTGTGTATGTAAGTGAATTTTTGTATTCATATTCTGGTGACACATTGCAAAAAGCGAACAAAAAATTTCCATGAGGGAGCGAAGCCTTTACATTTACATTTTTAGTTGATAAATTTAAAACCTGGTGCATGCAGTACGCGCGCCGCGCACACCGGCCGGCCGGTCGTAGTTGCAACAATAACATTGTTTGTGATGGTAATTAGATTTTAATGAGCGCAAAATTATTGGACAAAATGTGGTTTATTTTTTTTTTTGACATGTGGGCTGAAATCATTCGTACTAAGTATATGATGGAAGCTTATGTTAATAATAACCGTAAAATTGATTTAAATAATTGAAACGGAAAGATAATTGCTGCATGCATGATGCATTCCAATACTGGTTTTCATTATTGTCATATTCACTGGGTATTAGGGCACTATAATGTTTTTTTAAAACTCTCAAATAAAAAAAAATTATTAAATACGCACATTTTAAAATATTAAATACTCACGGTAACGGAGGAGATACGTACCGTCTTTTTATCTGGATAACTATAATGACAGTCATTAGTTTTTTATGTAAATTCTAGGATGATGACTTTATGAAGTGCCCTCAACTGAAGCGATGGAGGGCTTTGCAAGCATTTGTTTGTCCTGCCCGTTACTTTGGAATCGCCGATGGCAAAAATAAATAATTAATTTTTGGACTGCTTTGAATTTGATTAAAATTCCAATTTTTTTGACAATAGCTGCATTTTATTAAGGATCTGGATTTAGATAATTTGAACAAGTAAAATCAAAAACAACATGTGATCCTAGCTTTCTATCGGGATCTATTTTAATGATCCATTAATTAGTTCCTACTCTGAAATGCAGATGGCTTTTAAAGGACGATAGGGAGAAAAATAAGAGATGAAAGATAATTTTTTGTTTTTTTAATAAAACGTGTTTTGACTAAAAAACATAACGAACATGACTCTACATCTGATTTAATTAGGAAGTTAATCTAGAAGACCATCGCGCAGAATAAAAAAAAATTATTTGTTTGTTCGTATTTCATTCAAACATTCAAACATTGAATGTTCAAACGGGTAAAATCCTACAAATCTACCAATAAAACACAGCTAGAGTACAGAAATATGTCATAAATGGGAGAAGCAAATTATGTATGGAGACAGAATATTGGAATACGTTCCACATCCCATCCTAGATGATTTGACTTTTATACATGAAACTTTTTTAGGAACAGTTTTTAAGCCATCACACATTCTAGTTTTCAGTGTTTAAGGTTATGAGTACATTTTTTATTTGTTCAGATCGAAAAAATCTTTTTATCACACAAAATTCCAATTTGACAAAAGGATGGAGTTGCATTCCACATTAATTTTGACGTTTGTTTATACTTTGTGATATAGTGTGGATGCCCTTTTAGTTGCACTTATTAACTAAACAGCGAACAATCACATTTTTATGTCAACATTTTTTAACTTGAATTATTTGAAATTTTTGACTTACGAGGCTTTGAAAGAAAATCTCAGTTACAAAAATCAAGTAAAAATTATGTGATACATACCTTCTTTTAACAATTTAAGAAGTGATTTATTTTCAAAACGTAAATTTCACACTGCACAGTATCAAAGCACTTTAAAGTTTATATATTGTTTCCTCTGTTAAATTTTGTATTCTATTTGTTTTAAAGCTCGGAGTAACTGCAATTTAAAATATTTAAAATATTGAAAGTTTTTTGCATCTAGAATGAAGGAATACTTTTCTTATACTAATTAGTTTTAGTGACTTACGATTGTTTAGTAATAAAGTTTACTGTAAGATTTGCTATTTATCTAATGTAGTTATTGTCATATTCATATCCCCATAAACATACCCCTATCGTCGTGGTATAATTTTACAATTTGAAAAGGTTTATTTTTTATTTATAAATTTTATGACGCTTTTTGTTAGTTTAAGAATAAACAAATATTACAAATTCAAAATGAAAAACTCGGTATATCATTTTAACGGAATATTAACTTATGTAAAGAAAAATATTTAATGCAAATAATTAATTTGTAAATAGCTTAACAGAATTACACACACGGAGGGAGGGGGATTCACAAACAGATAGTTATTGAAATTTAAAAGCATTTGTAAGGCAAACTCAATTCATAGCAATGACTTTGGCTGGCATCCATAAATGCATACTATTTTGTTAGAAATAGACATACTGAAAAATTTGATTATTTATATTTAGCCATCTTAGTTTTGCAAAACTGTCGAACCATTTAAGAAGGGGTTCCGTTAAGCGACCTAAATGCAATCATATGGCCCAAAGTCAGAATCTGATCTATAGGTAATTTTTGTATTTATTTTTCCTGAAAAATATGTAGGAATTAGGATTCGTATTCAAAAGCACTTCCAATATACCGCACCACTCAATAAGAGTTCTACATCGATAAGTTATCGTGATGCATTTAATTTCATTGAAAAAAAATATTAGGGTCAAGTCCGTTTATGCTTAAATCCTATATGTATAAATTTGTTTTATTAAAATATAAAAGCTCAATGCAGGCAAAACAAAATTTTGTTGTTGAGCAACTTTTCCTTAAATGTCCCATTAATCCTTAACCCCTTCAAGTCAATGATTTCGTATGGAACCACTTTTAACTGTGCCGCCTTCATAGTTTTATTCCACTGAGTTAATTTATATTTGCCCTAATTGTAAATTATAGAAAAACGCTCATTAGTTTAAGTAAACGTATTCACCTTTGTTAGATTTGACCCTTTTATTTAGAAGAGATTTTTGGAATATGGAGTAAGCTTTTAAGCCCGATATACTAAGGAGTTATTCTTTTGTTATCAACAACTGACACAATTAATAGTGAATATGTTTAACAAAGGTCAAATAGTTTTAAATGCTGATTATTATACAAATTTTAGATACTACTAAAATAAAGGAGCCATGTAGAGAACTTAGCACAATTTAATTAGACGGATTAAATTTGTCCAGGACAGATTTCTTTAAACTAAGATTTTCCAATTTTAATGATTGAATTATAAATTTTATTGAATGTAGGTGGTTCACATAAGATTTTTTTGTGTTAAATGAACCGAAACAAAATTAGCACATTGACAAGGTGTGTCACGAATAACTTTAGCTGTTTTTTTCTTAACGAAACTTCAAGTTTTTGTAAGGACTGAGGATCGGGTAGTGGCCATTTAAAGCTGATCTGTCAAAGAGTTTCTTTTCTAATCGGCGATAGATTTGTTTGCTCTTTCAAACTGTAACTTTTTCGGACACTGTGGCGTATGAGTAACACTTTTTTTATGAAGAAAATTATGAAAAAAAAATTACATTTTTACACTAGGATTTTTATATTCAAAGTACAATCTGATTTTATTAAAAAAACTAAAATTTGAACTCAATCTATTCCTAACTTGGCGTATTTTGACTCCAACAAAAATTATAGTTGAAAATCGACTAGTTCTAAAAAAAAATTATACTTAAATAATACCCTATGGATGCGGAAAAGTAATTTTAGTTTTTTTTTTGCCATTTAATAAATATAACTGTATACGCTTTAACTAAGCTATAAAATGGGAAATTTCGGAAAATTGCCATAAACTACCTTTTTTAAGTGTCAAATTAGCACATTTTGACTAACATTATCATGGAAGTACAAATCGCTCATTTACTTAAAGACTGTTTTAATTTTCAAATTCAAAAATAACGGCGTATTTTCGCTTCCAACAGGGAAGGTAGATAACATTATTACTTGGAATCTGTTTCATAACTTGAAGCATGGTAAAACGAATAATTCTGCAATATTAACTAAAAAATCCCATTTTTTATTTTTGACAGCCTTCAAGTAAAAATATAAGATAACTAGAGGTATTTTATTTTGAATCCTTTATGGTTAAAGGTTAAAATATCCACTTATTGAATAAATTGATTTTATGTCTAACTAACTATAGCTATGTATGTATTAGTTTTAAGTCTTTTGTTCAATAAATCAAATAAACTAACGTACATATTCTGAAAAGGCCACAAGTCATTGAATCCCAGTTTTGAAATAGGTATAGCGTATTTAATAACTTTTAATTTACTTGTCAGAAAGTTTTTTATTTATAATTCTCTTTAAAAATGTTTGCCGTTGGGAGTTTTTTCTTCAGAGTATCCAATTCGATTTTATTGAGAATTCATCAAAGAAGCTTCATTATGGAAAACAAATAAATATACCTTTGTGGTAATTGTAGGCAGTACAGTATTTTTTTTTTTATTTTATTTTGATGCCACAAAATACATAAAATATTTATAAAAAAAATTATATCAGTAAAATTTAAAAATGCATTCCATATAGTGTGCAGTAATTTTTTATCCAATTATTTTTTTAATTTTCATTTTCAAAAAAAAATTTGTAAAATAGTTGTGGTTTGTTTAAGTATATTTTTTTTACTGCGAATATAAAAAGTCAAATACCTTTTGAATGACTTTCAATTAAAATATGAAAGGATATTTAGTGTTAAGAAATCGCATATAAAAAATATACCTACTTTCCTTGATTTATGGATTGTATAAATCACGGTAAGAACCCAAATATATGTATATTGTATGTACTCTGTTGAATTCTGTAGGTATTCAAAAGCAAAAAAAGCTCCACTCAAATTAAAAAAAAAAAAATCTTAAGAAAACAAAAATTTATTTGTTTGCAGAAAAGACTACAAAAAATTATTTTTAAAATCAAAAATCATGGTTTCTAACATATTTCTTGTAAGTTTTCCAGTTGAGAAATGATTTTAAACATTTTTATTTTCACACTTTTAGCAAAAAACTGCTAGAGGTCTTAAGAATTTTGTTTTAATAAGTGATTATTTCATTTAAAAATCAAGTTTCAGATTAAATTTTATTTCAAATAAAATATTCAGAATTATATAAATATAAAACATGTAGTTTTATTTAGATCAAAATTTGGAATCTATTTAAATTCTTTAATTTTTTAAAAATGTAGGTATATCTTTTTTTTTCAATGCACAAGGACCTTATTCACAAAAGTAAAATAAAAATATTTTTTTCTTTTAAAATATCATTAATAACAAATTTTAAATATTAAAAAAAAAAATTGTAAAAGAAAAATATCACATAACTGTATAAATTAAGTTTTTTTTTTGTTTAAACTTTTTTTATAAGAGTATTTTTTTAAAGATACGGACACGCCTATATGTATATCTAAAATTTGCAAAGGTGTGGTTTTAAGTCCAGTTTGAAACCTAAAGTTTTTTTTTTTAAATAATTTATTATTTTTTATTATTTTTACTTACACTTTATGCAGAGAAACTTTTAAGTATTTGCTAGCCCAATTCACTGGGTAACTCTTTAAACATTTTTATTATACACTTTAAAACAAAATATCAAAAAAGTCAACCAAACCCAAAAAAAATAGAATAAATAGATAGAAAAAAATGCAAATAATTAAAAACTTAAATAAATTTCTCAAAAAAATTAAATTCTTATTTTTTAACACCAATAACACTTGTTCACAATATTTTTTTATTTTCTACTTGTTATAAACGATTTAAAAGACAGTGTTTGATAAACTGAATCAAATGTAACAATTTGAAGGCCTTTTATACAAAAAATATCCATCGAAATCGGCAAGGATCATACAAGAAATGGATAAGAATTGCACTGCGCATAGCACAAAATTATCACACACAAAAAATACAATAGAATAGAACTTCTTGCAGGACACATGTTGCTGTATATTTAGAATAAATTGCAACTGTTGCTTCTTTGCACTGATATTTATAAGGATGCCGCAAACACTACTCTTGACTGTTGAATGTTTTGTATAACTTGTGTCACATATTTGTGAATGGATTGGCAAGATGGGATAACCCATCATTTATTATAGTTCTATTAGGATGATATCAAATAGAATGATACGATTCAATGGTTGAAATTAAAATTAAAAATTAAATTATTGTCTCAGCAAAGACTAGACTTGTGAACTGCGTAAATTCAACTGCAGCATCAAAAATATAAATCGACAACTGGATGAGTTTATTTATCTTTTATGTGGAGGCAAAAGTTCACAAGTGAACATTAAAGTACTATATACAAACTCTTGCTTTTTTTCTCTGATGATTATGAGTAAATATTTTGTTTATAAGCACACGGACACTCGGGCGTATGTGGAATTTATTTTTAATATTCTTTGATTTTATTGGTTTATAGAGTGTCGTTAAACTGATTAATTAAAAGATAAATTGGTATTTATCACATCACGATTCTTAAATTTAATAAAGGCAAGAGTATATTTATCTAAAATTTAAGATATAGGAAAACAAATTATGACTTGTAAGTTCCAAACATTTTAAATCAGTTTATATTAGCTACTCGTAAGTTGTTGTTGTTTCATGTTTTTTTTTTAATTTTTGATAGATTTTTTTCAGTTTTTTTAATTCAAAGATATTAGACTTTGTGAATCAAAAATTACTTTTAGGCGCCTTTTTTACAATAATGACAGTTGGCCTCAAGGTAAATTTTATTTAAAAACTTATACTTACTTGAAATACGTTTATATATCTTTTTTCAAAAGGACAATAATACGTTTATGCGGGAGAATGGGTCTGCACAACATAATGAAGATAATATTTGAAGGCAATGCTGATATATCAACAAATTTGCATAATACCTGAACCTTGTAGCATAAAGTAAATCAATTTTTCTAATTCAAAAGCTTTGTGCTACAAACTTTTATTTTCCCTCATACAACATCCTTACCACTGCAGGTGTAATGATAATGATCTAGGTACATGTTTGTTATGCAAGTTTTAGTTTAGACATATCCATTACTTTTACAGAACTCAAATTGTTGACCAAGGAATTTCCTTAGGCGGATTTTTTCAAGGAGAGAAAATGATTTTCTCCCACATTATGTGCTTTATTTCGACAAAAGCTTTACGATTTTTGCGTATTTATACACTAACAGGATTTGGACTGAAATTATTTTAAAATGTTTTTTTTTTGTGCAGCACCCAATCAGATCTATTGTTAAATTATGTGTCAACTTCCAAACAGATTTGCCACGTGCCCGATACGTTCGAAAGCTCTTTTGTAAAGAACCCAAAACCCATATTTTATTGTTTTGGTTACACCTAGACATATGTACCTTTAAAAACTTAAAGAAATTCACCCACAAACACAGTTTTAGCTTTTGTTTTTGGGTAGCTTTGTTGTGCATTTCTGTCTAAAATCACATTTTTCTTCTAAAATCATACCTATATGAAATATCTATTTTCTATTTCGAGAAACCGTTGCACGAAATTTACCAACACCAACTGTGTTATACCATATTCAATAATGTAATTACTAGAATTACAGTTGCGGTCAAAATACGAGTAATAGAAGTAAAATATTTGTAAAGTTCCTTTTCTCCATTTCGTGGAAGCCTTAGAAACCAACCATAGTTACAAGTTTATAAAGTAACTGTTTTTCAACGATCATGTATCCTAAAAAATTGTATTCCTTTGTAAATAGAACAAACAAACAACCGTTATTAATCGAAGCTGCTAATTTTGCCTGTCAAAATAATAGTAGTATATGATTGAAGCTTTTAAAAAGTTAAAAAGGTCAGTACTTGTTTATTCATTAGTTCAAAGGCGTTTACGAGAATATGATACAATAGCGCACAGTTCGCGAAAGGTACCAAAAGTACACCTTGATTGGCCCTCATCAAAGTAGAATAATACTTTGAGGTCAGACGAGTCCTAGATAGTTTGTCATTGTCATGTCTTCAATATTTAAGACGCTTTCCGAACACAAAATATACTCCAAGTTTCACAACAAAGACATTCAAACAAATGTAGTAACCAGAATAATAGCTTGAGCGTGTTTCTCATTCTACGGTGTCGGTTTCATACTCCTTGCTGGAGATAAAATGCCACTGGGTCATTCAGCAATTCAATAACGCAAAATATACAAGTAAAGCAATGAAGCAGTGGTTTCTGACAATAAAATTAAATGTGATGGGATGGTCACTATACTCTTCAGTCAACATTCCTTTAGAAAACCTTTACTGTGATGCAGAAATAATGATTTAAAGTGTTAAACCAACGAACAGTGGCATTTAGGCATTTCATGGAGGTCGATATTAGCAGAATTTTTTTTTTTTTAAGCTGATAAACTGCATTAAACTTCGATTTATTTACCAATATTTACCAAAAACGGACATAAAACTTAATACTAGTTTAAGAGACAGACACGAACAAAATTTCCATTAATTTTACTTCCTTTTAGTAATTAAAGATGAAATCCATCTTTAATTACTAAAAGGAAGTAAAATTAATGGAAACATTACACTACTATTTTTTTTTTCAATAAAATATCATAAATAATAAATTAAAAAAAACTTCTCAGATAAATCTTTAGGCAAGTTGTTTTTTTAATTCTAGTGATAACTTAGCTGTAAAAAAAAAATACAAAGTTTATCAATATAAACTTCCACACTTACCAAATATCAAAAGAGGAAATAATTTATAAAATGACACGAAATAAAAAGTAAGACAGTTACAACAATACTCCGAAACTAACAACAATTCTCATTTTTTTCAGAAATTCTCATTCAAAAATGTATTTGAATTTAACTGAATTTCGTCAACTCTGTTCAATTATAATGAATAACATAAAAAGTCACTTTTAAACACACTTTACAATAAGAAGTTGACAAATTCAGATCAAAACAATCATACAATCACTTCACTAACAAATAATACGCTATGCAGTACGCACTGGATATAGAAAAAAAAAACCGTCTAAAGTCAAAGGCAGAGGTTCTCCAAAACATTCATGCACTGAACCTGCTTATCTGACCATCAGAGTTATTTAACTGCTTGATATTATTTTTTTTTTTATGAATGACTTATAGACTAGGGATAACTCATTGTAGCTAATTATTATACCCACCGGTAAAAGTGACGTAGGTTGTGGTTTATATTTAGTGGTTAAGGGGTTGGGCTTTATTGAGGAGCTGTATAGAATGTCTTATAAAAATAGTACAGGTTCAATAAGTGTGGAGTGAAATGATGAGTTAATTTATGTCAAGTACCTTTAGTAAATGTAAAGAATCATATATACGCAGTAGTTGTTGTTATTATGATTTTCTCTTAATGAAGAAAAGTTAATAACACAGTTAATTAGCATATTTAAAAGCTATATGCAATAAGCCACTTATCATTAACTAATCACTTAACTCAAGTGTCAGTTTTTGTTTAATATATGGTAAGAGTTCAGTAGAGTACCTCATGCCACTAATTTAAGATTTAACAGTAGTTTGTTTTATCAAAGCATTTTTTATAAAACCGTAGGTTTGTTTGTAGGTTCAGTTTTGAATCTGTTACCTAACTTTGACTAGAGAACAAATAAATGTTTAACAGTCGTAAACGTCAAAGTTGACCGTAAATTAGCTATTTTAAAGCATTTTCTATTATGAACATAAAAATTTAATTAACTATGGGTAATAAATGTTTGACATAACATTACCTCGTACATTAAGGTATGGGTATTTCCATTTTGTTTCTAGTTATTTATCTATTCAGTCAATAATTCAGTCATTAAAAAAATGTACAAGCTTAACACCAAATATATCAAGTTTTTTGAATCTCTTAAAATTTATTGCATTATATTGCCGCCTCAGAATTTCATAAAATAAGACGTAACCACTGATCTCTACGAGCCCACATGCAAAAAATTTGTTCTCATCAACTGACGTAATAATCATATTTACAACAGCCGTGTTTTCATTGTACATCAAAGTTCAGTTAGTACATAGGTTCATACAAATAAAGCTTTAAAAGCTTCGAAGCCTATACTTAAAGGCTATGATGGCCGGTTTGTTCCAGTGCAGGCTTGAAATTTGCATTATTGGCGAACGGAAAACCTGTCATAACCCATAAGGACTTCATACAGAATGTATTCAAAGGACAGTTCAGAGCATCTCTCATAATTCTCGCATATTGGGATGTGGCATGTGTGATCTACACTTTGCTGATAAAATGCACCAAGAAATTTTTGTCAAATTTTAGTAACACAGCGACATAAATGAGAGTACCAATATCAACGAGACAAAGTATTTTTCTTATGAAGTGCTGGTTTGCGATTGCCTTAAAAAACGTGGTTGTCGTGTCGCGTGGTCATGCCGCGTTGTCGTGCCGAGCTGTCATGTCACATTTTGGAAAGCCTTTAAGGCTTGCCCAAACCAAAGTGTCACTCTATCGCGCGACAGTGTGACACGACGACAAAAAAATTATTTACAAAGCGTCATATGAAAGCACCCACACTAAATGCGACAAAGCGTTCTTCATGTGAAAGCTCTTGACAATTGATACTTTTTGCAAAACTACAAAGTTCTTTTAGAATCCAAAATGCAAGGTTTTTGATGAATTTTTTAAATTGTTCCCAAATTAAATAGTCAGCGAAATGAGTTTTAAACTTTCGCACTTTTTGCAAAAAGTGGCCGTTGAAGATAAGCCTCAAAGCCTTGTCCAAACCAAAGTGCGACACAACGAAAAAATAAATTTACACAGCGTCATATAAGAGTACCCACAACAAATGCATCAAAGCGCAAAACGTTTTTTATATAAAAGTCTTTGTCAATTTGTCGGAGACAGTGAGACACTTTGGTTTGGGCAAGCCTTAATTTAAAAACAAATATCTCACAAACAGTGTATTGCTCCTAAGCTAAAAACACGTCTCTACAGACTTATGAATTGCATTTATGATATAAAATAATCAACTAATGATGTTTTGATTAAAGTTAAATTTGTAGTAAGTGTGTACAAAGCTTAATGCATTCATCAGAAATTCAGTGTTATTTCTGTTGACACAGAAAGCTACACCTGGCAGTGCTGTGGGTTTTCTAAACAATTTTGACATTTGTATCTTGTGTCATTTTTTTTATCTTTTTCTTCGCCTTGTGTCAAAACTCAAAACAAAACTACATAACTTCAACAAAAAAATGTCGATTTTATTGAAAAAAATCATTCAATTTCCAACAATTGGACTTAATTTCAAACATCCAACATATCTCCTTTATATCGGATCCAAGAAACTCTCAACGTCATCAGCATTTTGTAAAGAAATTGAACAAAATTCCCAAATGTCCCTTCATGTCGCAGTCATAGGAGTGCCAAATGCAGGAAAAAGTACCTTCATAAATAATTTAATTCATCACAGAGTAAGTATTAAAGCGCTCCGTAGAATAAGTTGGAATTCTTAATAATCTTCATTCAAAGGTTTGTCCTACATCAACCAAAGTTCATACAACTCGCAAAGCAAACAAAGCTATCTTCACAACAGGCAATACCCAATTGGTATTCTACGACACACCTGGCTTGGTAACTCAGAAGGAAATCAACAAACACAATTTAGATCAAAACTTCAAGAGTGCCTATCGGGATGCTGTGCAACGGGCGGATATCATTGCTGTCGTTCATGATATTTCCAATTCATGGACTAGAAATGAACTCCACTCAACTGTCCTTGATACCTTGAAAGCCTATCCATCTTTTCCAAGTTTCTTGATTCTAAATAAAATCGATGCGTTGAAATCCAAGCGAATTCTCCTTGATTTAGTGAAAAAATTAACCAATGACACGCTGTCTGGAAAGAAGAAATCACCAAAGAAGGACAGAGAGTATGTAGCACCTGTAGTAGATTTGAAAAATCCACCAACTGGATGGAGTAATTTTTCGGATGTCTTTATGGTATCATCTATTATTGGTGATGGATTGAGTGAAATAATTGTAAGTACATATTTACCCCTTCCTGTGTTGGTTCTTAAAGTTTGTCACATTTTATTGCAGAGCTATCTTGCACGCAATGCAAAACCCAGCCCATGGAAGTACTCCAGTGATGTATTTACAGACCAACCAACAGTGGATCTCATCGTGGACAGTGTTCGAGCAAGATTATTGGACTATTTGCCACAAGAAATCCCATACAATCTCAAAAGTCAAATGGAGTACTACAGCGAGGAAAAGAGTAAGCTTATTGTTTGTTTAATGGAATTAAATTAAATTTTCAATTAACCTTGAATTCCTTTCTTTTAAGATACCATCTATGCATCTGTTCAAGTTGTTTGCCCTACAGCTCGAATTGAACGACTAATATGTGGCGAGGGTAATGGCAAATTGAAACAAATTACAGAACGTGTTACTTCCGATTTAGTTGAGACTTTTAACAAACCAATTTCACTTACAATATCAACGGTTTCAGCGAAAGAGTCGTCACAACGCAGAGGATAGATTTTAAAATACTATGAATACCGTTAAGTTGAATTATACTCTTGAATAATTGTTAATATTTGTTTCACTTTCTTATATTTGAATTTATCATGTTTATTGAACCTAATTAGTGAGAAGGAAAAAGGTCGTTCTACTATGGCAAATGCTTCATATGACATGGCCAAAAGCCGTGTACCAGAAGGATATTATTCGCTTGTGTATTGTTACGTTTAATTCAAAGGTCGTATTCAATTGGGTTCTTTACTTCCAAAACTCAGCGCCGACGCTGCGTATACATGTAAAGTCTCCCATCCAAAGCTTCCAAAATACATTACACTTAATTCACTTCATCACTGTTCAATCAAAGAATCTCACGAAAAACGCCTTAAAATCGATCGAACTCGCGCTCTACATCAGCAAGTTAATTTTTAATTAATATGATCGAAACATTCAAAATTGCGAAGCACAATTTGTGGACCAAACTGTCCAGTGGGATACCCCACCTACACGTTTTAGTTCCGGGCTTGCCAAAATGTCAATCACGAGGAATATCCATGGGTTCAGGGAAAAGATCGGAAGAAATGTCAAAATTTCACTAAGCAACGATGCGGCTATTCTAAGGAAAAAAAACTATGAGGCAATTTTCTCGTTTTCGCATCGTTTTCGAGTTATAACGGTTTTTATGATTTCGGCTCTATTTCCCTTTAATTGGGCTTATCTTTTCCAAACGACGACCGATTCATAAGGTCTTTTTTTGTTCCATCGAGAAATTATAACTGTTTTAGTTTGACCTACAATGGTATTAATTGTTAAAAAACTCTAAACATCGTTTGTGACTAAATAATAAAAGAACCAATTAATGTCTGAAAAAAAATTTGCCCAAAAAAAGGGCAAGTTTTTTTTTAAATAAAAAATTAATTATTAATAAAAAAATATCTCGAATAACGAACGGTCTAATATACATATGTATATGGCATATATTAACCAAAATATTTTTACCTTAATTTAGACAGTAAAACTCCAAATATTTACCAATTCCAATAGTCGACTGTTATTTGGTAAACATTGAAGGAGTATTAAAAATCAATTATAAACATTTAAAATAAACAACAATTGATTTGTTTGCATTTCATCATCATTGATGTAGACTTTTAGATACGATGAGTCATAAAAAACAATTACAAATAAAACCCCATATTTTCATCATGATCTGATGCAATAAATTTCAACGAAGGGAAATTATCCAGTCAAATTCATACAAAAAAGAAAAACATGTGTTCATTCTTCTTAACTACTCTTCTTTAGAATAAAGTATAATGCTGGGGTCGAAGTAAAGAAACAATTATTTAAGAAATTATTTAAGCTTCCAAAACCTTTTCTTCCAATCTAGAAATCGGAATTCTGCCTCAGCCTATTTGCGAGTTTCATCTTTATCCGAAAATTACGAATCACGAAAAAACATCACGGAATCCTTACGAATCACGAAAAAAACATCACTGAATCCTTCTTAGTTTCAATTTGTGTGAGCTTTTCTACCAAGAACGTTGTTTCTTTGATTCGTAATAAAAGTTTGATGAAGATGGAATTCGTGATGATGGTGAGTAATGAGAATATTGTGGTGTGACTATGGAATTCAAAGACTATCGACTTGTTTCATTTTTTTAATTATCTCATTACGTCATTTGACCTAATGAATTAGAACCGATTGTTTGTAATCCAAACTCAACCAAAAATATTTCGCTTCGAAATTTAACGTAATACAAATGAAGTTCCAATGGAAAAACAAACAAAAGAAAATTTAAGTCTTAAAAAATATTTTATTTTTTTTTTTATATTATCACTTAAAACACAACAAACTTAGTATTAATGCAACTTAGTATTAATTTCCTTTTAAAAAATACAATAATTCTTAGCTTCTACTATTTACAGGGACCTAACAAATATAACAGCATTTATAAAATATAAATAAAATTCTTAATTTTTAAAGCGTCATGTACGGGGAGAGTTAAAATTTTGTGTAAAAAACGAGTACAAACGAAAACAAGTTAATTTTTCTTAATATGTTTCCAACGATGGAAACAGCTCACTGAAGCTATTTGTCCAAGCCATTTCGTCAAAAGTCGATATCGTAGATCCAATGTCACTTTGTGGTGATCCAATCGACTCGTAGCCCGGATCCGAGTACGAATGTATGGATAGCGGACTCTTGAGACGATTTTTCTTCGAATCCATCGGCAGCGATAAGAATCCTGTGTCGAAATCATCGTCATTGTCTTCAATGTCATCGGATGTCATGCCACATTCTATGACTTCCTCGTTTTTGGGTGGTTCCTCTCCCTCGCAATAGACTTCCTCGACAGCTTCGTTCATTGCGACTGCATCATCAGCGTCGCCAACGACTATCGTGATGGTGTCGGTCTTCTCGTCGTAGGTCCCGTAAACAGTTTCACCTCCGGTGTCTAATGGTTGTTGTTTTTGTTGTTGCTGTGCTGTTGTGTTTTCAAGTGACGATTCTGTTTGTGTTTCTGTTTCGGTAATTCTTAGGCAGATACCACTGTCGCTGCTGCTGCTGCAGCCGCTGGTATATTGGCCGGATTCCATGATTTCTGGTGTGGTCCCCACCACTGATCCAGACAATCGCTCTGCGATGCCTGCATCTTCGGTAGCATCTGTGTGGCCTTCTGGATGGCTTCCTTCCATGTCTGCAGTGATATCTGCGAGTAGGCTTTCGGCAAGCTCTTCCAGTTTAGTGGCGTCGAAATCTTCGAACATGTCTTGTAGAGAAGGCAAAGCGCCACAACTTTCCACAGAGCTGCAACTGAGGTCTCTCCGAAGGCTGGCGACCGAGGACGCTTGTTGCTGCTGTGTCGCTGTTGTTGTTGGTTGTCTTGTGTCATTGATAGTGATTCCTTCATTCCCTGCGGCAGAGGGTAAAATAGGGATACTGCAGATCCTTTGAGAATGGAATCAAAATCAACACAAGCCAACGATAGTTGCGATGCTTGTTGTGGCTGGTTGTTTAGTTGTTGTGCGCTTTGTAGTTCTTTGAGTTGTACTTTCAAGTATTCAACTTCTTTGTCTAGTTTCTGGTTCTTGGCCAGAAGTGCTTCATTGCTAGCTTGGAGGCTATCACACTTGTTTTTCAACATTACTGTCTCTTCTGTAAGTTCGTTCACGGTCTGCTCCATTTCTTCCATCTTGGCTTTTTTACGGTCACGGGATGTCTGTGCTGCGACACGATTCTTTAGTTTTCTATCGACAATAGAATGAAAAAAAAATTGTAATTTCACTCTCGAATTATTGTGCAATGTTGTGGGGTCTACTTACTTTCTTTGAAGCTTTTCCTCCCAAGATAGATGATCCAAGCGTCTTTTCTTTCCACGGAATGCAGACGAATCATCCGAAGATGACTCAGAGCATACCGACTGCATTCCCATAGATAAGGTTGGAGATTGGGTAATCCTTGTTAGAGGACTTGGTGAAATTGCAACGTACTTGGGTACGGTCATAAAAACTGGTGTCGACATTGTAGAGTTTTTATTCTTTATTTATTTATTTGTTTTTTTTTTTCACTTTAAACAAATCAAGAATAATGTTAAATGAAGTTCAACATTATAATTTTCTTCAGATCCAAATGATACAAGGTTTTTCAGCTTGTGACCTCTTCACGACTATGGTTTGTGTTGTTTTATCCAATGAAATGTTGTTTGCTTGTTTCTTTTCATTTCCCCGGGATAATCTTCCAAATCAAATAAAATAATAAAGGGGGCTATTCTGCTTGTTTTTCTGATTTTTTTTTCTTGTAACTTTGGCCAAAAGATTTTATGTGAGGCGCAGTTTCTTCTGGAACTTATAACTTTTCTACTGATTTGTTGAGTTTTGATTGGTTCGTTTTAGATTTTTTGAAGTGGTCGAGTTGACGTGGCCGAATGACGTTTTTGACTACAACAGAGTTGCTGTAGTGCAAAAGATTTTGATACTATTTTGTGTTAAGGGTATGAGCAT
This sequence comes from Meliscaeva auricollis, assembly GCA_948107695.1. Lineage (NCBI taxonomy): Eukaryota > Metazoa > Arthropoda > Insecta > Diptera > Syrphidae > Meliscaeva > Meliscaeva auricollis. The sequence goes on along the minus strand of OX403619.1, from coordinate 16,176,545 downwards.
ACTATGTAATACGAGATTGATTTTTTTTAATACCGTAAGCTTGAACCAACTTTTTTATTTTAGTATATTTTAGAAGAATAAACTGTTTCGACTATAACTAGACACTAGGACATTAATTAAATAAAGTGTTTTTATTACAAATTATCTCAATCTCATTTTGTTTGACAGCTAATTTGCTTTTGTATATTTTGTTTTGCTGTTTGTTTGTTTCTCTCATATACTGAACGAGTATGTTCGTGACCTATTCACAATAAAGTGAACTAGTTTCGTTCAAATGAAGGTTGACAATTTAGAGAAATTCTTTCTTCTTTTGAAATTGCTTTTTTTAAGGCTGGTATTCAGCGAACCAGAACTTGAGCATGGTTCATGCTTCTAGCTGGTGCCAGTCGGAAATTGAGTAAGCATCTGCTGCCAGATTGGTGTGACCTCAAGAAATTGTCGCTAAAGGGGCCAACCACTGATCTCTATAAAACACTGGATAGTGGATTCATATTCATATACAAAAATTGACTGCAATTGAAGGACTGTTATAAACTATTTTAATAAGTCTATCCCATCTTTCTTTTTGAGAAGAGAGAGAGATAACACTCTGCTGAGGTACTCTTGTCAGTATAACATTTTTCAGAGTTTCTCTCTCCTTTTTAATTGTATAGAGTGAGATAGGACTCTGCTTTGGTACCATCCAAATGGGGGCCAACCCACTGATCTCTATAAAACACTGGATAGTGGATTCCCTTCTAAGTATAACAATTTAAGTGAGTCAAATTGAAGATGACATTTGGATGGTACCAAAGCCATTTGGATGGTACCAAAGCAGAGTTCTATCTCTCTCTCGTCTCAAAAAGAAAGATGGGATAGACTTATTATAATAGTTTATAACAGTCCTTCAATTGGAGTCAATTTTTTTATATGAATCCACTATCCAGTGTTTTATAGATATCAGTGGGCCAACCCAGAGAATCCGTCGAGTCCGTTCCTTCACGAATCTGTCAGTTGAAAACATCAACGTAACACTCGCGACGGATACTATGGGTTGGCCCCTTAATGTCTTCAGCCAAACGGCTTTTATGTCGAAATATTAAAACAACATTTTTTGACAAAAACAAATTCTAACCGATCATACTCATTTGACTAACCCTTCCATATATATGAACACCGCTCGCAGCATTTTGACTCTCAAATGGAATGGATAATCAACCTTCAATGTACGAGTATGTACATAGCTACTATGTAAAGTTATAAATCTAAGCGATTCAATTATTTTTGTACTAAACTATGATATAACAAACATTTAAATTTTTTCCATTTTATACAAATCCACTTGTAATGGAAAATCCGTTTAAATTTAAAATACAATTCCCGTTTGAACGAAATCACAGCCCTATTTCGATGGTGGAAAAAAAGAAACAAAAACTAGATCTCACTAATTATTGGAAAATTTGGTAAAACAGAGTACACATGGCAGCATTAAAAAGGTACTTAACGATGATGCGTTAAAGTAATTTAATCATTCGTAGTTTTCAACAGTAGCATACACATCATGGCTCAACATTTTATGTAAGATTTTGATTCATTTAAATTATTATATTTTTTTATACAATTTGTACATATTCCAACAGGAAAGTATTTATCTATATTATCGTCCTTGGTCTTTTGTGTAAAGGAGAAGGATTACCAGATGGAGTTTTCATAGTGTACCCATTTAAAGAAGGTGATATTAATCAACCCAAAACAAAATTTTCGGTTCGAAAATTTGATAAGGATACCAGAAGAAGCCCAAAAATGTTATATGATACGAAAATCCATTTAGTTTATCCAACTCATGAAGATTTTGTCACAATGACACCTGAGCCATTAGATGATTCTGATGTGTTTTTATTCGACCCCACAACTATGGCGGAGCCAGAAAGCGTTACAGAATTGTTTAATGATTTAATAACGACAACAGATTCTGGAGATGATGGATTATGGTCAACGGAGCAGGTTGGAGATGAAACAACAACATTGACTCCAATAGACAATATTGACTCCACAACGATAGATGTTATGACCACTGAAGTACCTATACAAATAGAAACATCACCTGATCCAGTCCCGAGTTTACTTGATGTCTTCGAAAAATCAGGCCCCAAGAAAACTTTAAGAAAACGCATGTTTGAAGCGAATAAGTTTTCGAGAAAATATCCACTTAGTTTGAAAATGAACAACGAAATGAAAATACCAACAACCCAAAGTCCATTGAATGCATTCAAAAACTGGTACAGAAAAACAAATAGAAGTAAAACTAAAATGGGTTTGGGTAAAACAAAAATAAGCTTGAGAAATTTAGTTAATGAAAATACCAGAAAAAAAATTCAAATCACTACGAGTACGACAGAAAAAATAAAAAATAAAAAATATCAACGCAGAAGTCATACGAAAACAAATAAAAGAAAAACTATTGTTATTTAAAATAAATCTTTTAAATTAATACAAAAGAATTTGCTGCTACTATTTGCTATCCAAAAAAAAACTGTGTGCGAATGAGTTTCTTTTTCGTATAAAAGCACTCATACGCCATACACGTTTTTTTTTCAAAATGAAACTTTTTGATATGTTGTGAAACATGTTTACTTTTCAGGCTTTCGGACTTTTACCCCAAAGGGGTCTACATTCCGGAAGCCATTCTCGTTCCACTTACTCTCATTCCTCTCAATTCCAATAAACAAATAAAGTAAACCAAAGACCCTAACGTAACGCAGACAGAAAAGGTTTCTCTGTGTGTGTAACCATGTGGTCAAACAAAATTGTAGTCACATTTTTAATATTGTTTTAGTTTATTCATTTCCATTTAAAAATACCGACAACAATTTACAATTAAGTGGTTTTTCTGCATTCATAACCATTTTTCTATGTTATGTTTGTTTGATTTTGAGATTTTTATTTTAAAGATTCCAATATTGTTTTTTTTTTTATATTTTGTTTAAATAATTTATTACACTGATAACTTTTTACTCAATTACTCTAGATTTATTTTCTATTTTGTTTAGATAGACAATTAGTTTGTTTGTTTTGTTATAAAGTGTAGTTAAGGTTGAAAAATATTTCGAACTGGATTTACGATTTTTAAAGAGCATTTTCTTATTTATTTTGTTAAATTATTTATATAATAATAGTAAATAGTAAACATTGATAATATAATTTAATGTAGCTAACTACATCATAATTTATATAATATGCACTTAAATTAAACATTCTTTGTTATCTTATCTTGTTGTTTCAACTATTTTTTTAACTTTATCTTTTTTATATTTTGTTTGTTTTAATTTATTTAATTATTTCTTATAAAAAAAAACATCGAAAAAACATTTTATGTTTATTTTTAGTCGAATAGATTTATTAATTCGCTATTGATTTATTGTGAACACATTTTAATAGTAATTTATTAATTGTATTTTTATTTATTTGTTTGTATTTTTTTTTTGTTAATTTAATTATGTTGTATATTTATTTTGATGTATAAACAATTCAGAATGTTTCCTTTTTTCAAATTTGTGCTTTAAGTCTTTATTTAGTTAATGTTTCTCTTTCTGTTCGCATTATTAGTAAACAAATTAAAAAATTCTTAAACTATTGTTATAAAATAAAAAAATATTTTTAAAAAATATTATTTAAGTATAAAAACTTACCAACTAAAAACAAATTTGTTTTTTTTTTGTTTTTAAATTTTAATAGAAAATAATAAAAATCGTTGTAAATAATATTCAAATTTAATTTAAAAAAAAAACAAACCATAGATATTTTTCTTTTGTTTTTTTTTTTTTTATGAATTAGGCAAATATTTTGTAAATATATTTATATATAATATAAAAGATCACATGTTGTCAATTTTTGTTTTGTTTTTGTTGTGTTATGTTTTTTTTTTTATTCAAGTCTAAAATTTTCCAAATTTATAAAACAATTTTTTTTATTCTTTTATACAGTAGACTACTCTTGTTGGGATAAAAATTAATTTTGTTTTAAACTGAATTGCAAAAAAAACATCGTGTCCAGTTAATTCAATACAGCTAAATTCAATTAAACATTTCAACTATCAAGTTTGTTCATTTCGAAGAAATAATATCGTTAGATTTTCTCGAACATCACGAATGTATTTTAGGTAGAATGTTATGCTTCTCAAAGACACATTCGATGCTGCTCTCAATCTTAATCTGGTGTAAACAATAACTACTCACGCAGCATAATTGCTTCGACTGATTCAGTAGGGAACTTATATAGTATGTTTAAAGCAGGGCAAGACGTTCTAGACACCACGTTATAATATTGGGGGCTATCGTGAATACAAAATTTCCTGGGAATGTTTCAATAGTAAGAAATTTGCGAACGTAAATACCGAGGGAATGTTTCCCTCAGAATTTATTGGTATCGGGAACACAATTTCCAGGAACAACAGGAGAAAGGAATCGGTCGTACACCTTCTCTGCCGCTCTCTTGTAAGTCCAGAATGAGGTCACAATTGCTTTCAAGATCCATTCTTTGATAAAATTTACAATCCAAATATCAGGGACTTGATTTTCTTTTTCTTTGCGACGAAGTGATTTAAGACAAACTTCGAGTAGCTACTTGCGTCGTTCTATTTAAATTACTAATGCTACAAGCCAGTTACCTAGATTAGTACAATATATACATTGATACCAGTAGCCAACCTCGTTCAACAAGACCGTATAGATCAATACATCGATTAATTTTAATAGAAATTTAGTTAAAATTTTATTTCCTTTAATGGGCCCATACATTTAACTCCGAAAACTTGTGATATAAGCAAAGTTGCAAAAATGAAGGCCACGCTATCAACGATGTACGACCATAATCACCTCCAGAAAAGAATAAAATTTAATAAAATTTCTATCCATACAGCTCTTTTTCTTACAACGTGGCTACAATAGGCAATGTTATGATTTTTGTCATCCTTTTCGAAATTTTTTTAAGCATAAGAGTGTGACAAACTTTTGTTTTTAGTAGCATTAAAAATAATTTTGATGTACGATGCTTGACAAATTCATTTGTTTTAAGGATTTATAATTTAATAGTTGTTTTTTAATTTTAATCTACTGTATATTTTTATTTATTTTTTTTTTTTCATTTTAAATATTATAGCTTAAATGGCATTTCAAAAACGTTGTTAATGTTTTTTTTGTTTTTTTTTTTTTTTTTGTTAATTTTATATTTTTGTTAACTAACTAATAAACGAGATAGTATTCCTTTTTTGTTTGTTTTCATTTTCTAACTAATAACGTAATTTGTTTTAATATGTAAGTTTTAGTTTTGTTCTCTTTTTTTTATATCTATGTAAATGTTACTAATTCAATTTTTATCATATATTTCTTATAAATAAATGTTGTGCTTAAAACTAAAATAATAATAATAATAAAAAAAAATATTCAAAAAGATTCTTTTAAAGAATATTGCAATAAGAATTTGTTTTATTTTTTTGTTTTCTTTTTTTAATTTTTAAATCACTATGAGGGTATCATGTCATTAGAGATTTTTGTTTGTTAACTTTTTTTTTGATTAAATTAAAAATAATAACAAAGAAAGTTTTGAAATAAATAGTTTCTTGGGGCAGTTTATTCAAAAAAAAAAAATAAAGTTGTTATTAAGGCAATGTTTTCTAAATGCTTTGGTTTGGTTGGTTGCAAATTTGTTGGAGAATATGTTTTTTTAAGTAAGTAATTTTATGCGCAACACATATTAATATTAATTTTGTGTTGAAGCAATTGGCTTTGAAAATGTCATGGTCAGAGCTAACTAAAATGTGAATACTTACAAGTGAAAATTGTTAATAAATGTAATTTACGCAGCAATTTTAGCGAGAGCATAATCGTTTAGTCATCAATATACTCAAAAGTAGGTTGCTTTTGTAAACATCAAACATTTTCACAAAGCTGTAAGCCAGTAACAAGTTACTTGTTAATATCGAGTTAATTAATAACAACAGACCATTGGCAGTGCTTAATTTGGTTCAATTGACTGGAAAACATTCGATTTAATCAAATAATACTCTATCAATCCTCGATTGAATCGATTAAACTCGATTGAGGGACTTGCTGGGTGCTCGATATTGATATCTCACTAAATCCGAAGATTGGTGTCCAGTCGAAATTGGGGATAAAGCATAACATTACTGCCCAGAGTGGGGTTTGAGTTAAAAGTTTGGTTTATAGTTTAGCATGGAATTTCCCATATAAACATTTCACCGTCTTATGGCCTAGGTTAATGTTAAAATTAGGACTGAAAATTTGTAAGAATTCTTAGTTTTTTATTTAGAACAAATTGAGGGGAAGTCTTTGTCGAAATTTAACAATGGCTTTTATAAGGCCACCCAAACTTATTGCCATAAACCTATAGCCGCAAAAATATCAATCGATACACGAAGGGTTTTTATTTCAAAAAGATAATATTTTTCTCGATTTTTTTCACTTGTAAGTTTTTGATTTGAGAGTTATAAAAGGTTTTTATGTGGGTTTTTGAATATAATATGTTTGTAACATTTTTGTTTTGAATCTATGATAGATGGGATAAATATTTGAAAAAAAGTATGTAACAATTTAAATTAGTATTGATATAAAAATGAAAAACTTAATAAAATAATAATAAAAAAAGGAAATAATAAATGATTTCAAACAAAATAAAATATTTTTAAAAGTTTACTTATATATCAGGCTCAACAAAGGAAGCTGGAAACAGTCCCGATTTATTCGTCCGAGAATGAGTTCCTTTATACCAGCCATTCTTTTGTTTTCTGTGCACATAAACAATATCGCCAACATTCAGTTCTAGTTCAAGTTCACTATTGGGCGGATACGATACAATACATCGGAATCGGCTACAAAACAAATTCAGTAGCAAGTTTAAATAAATGCAATTCACAAAAACTTATGGAGGTCTAAAAATTTTCAGGGACAATTAAACATGGAATCTTAGGATTTACCTCTCTCGAATGTGTGAAGATCCTTTTGCGGCTCCTCCTGGTGAATTATTGGTCAATTGGGTTGAAATTGTATTCGCATCAAGACTTTGTGATTTTCTATGATGAATCACAACAGGTTGTTGTGCGGTGGATGTGGATACAGATTGCTGGCACTTGTTTAAAAGTATATTGTTCGATGGGTTGTTGGATGAAGTGCTTATTAGTAAAGATGTGCCGCCACCTGGTGCTGCCAGTCGAAACGTACCATCGACATGTTGTCGCAAACTTTCGAAAAAAAAACAAACAAATTTCAATTATAATTCAAATTAAATAAAAACAATAATCAAGCTCACCCCTGTAACTGTGGTCGTTCTTTGTTGCCTTTAAGCCTTTGCGATCCGAAGGACGATTGATTTAAATCATTGGAAATATATGAACCGCCACTATTTAAATCAACTGGGAGACTTTGCAGCAATTGACTTGGACAAGAACCAGATCTAACACAAAAAAAAAAAGAAGAAAAATTAACAATCTATTAAGTCAAGACTTAGGATTTCCTCTTACCGAACATGAACAGGATGCAAAGCCATATTACTGTTCGATACACGATCATTTGATGTGTTAGAAGGTGGTGGCGGTAGTTGTGTTGGCGCTTGCTGTGCAACTGCAGCTGTTTGTTGGTTAGTTGGTGCTACACTGTCCTCAAAGGATGGATTATCCATGGAATATGCGTTAACTGTTTGATTGTTAGTCACATGATTCGAACTTGGCGATTTGGAACGTTTTATGTTGGTAAGTCTTTTCATCAAACTTACAGCTGATGATGACGAGGATGGGTTGTGCTGTTGGTCTTTCTGTTTGTCTTTCTCTTGTCCACTGTGCTTTTCCTTCGGGTCTTTGTTGGCGGCTAGTCTTTTACCAGTTTGGGCTGCTTGGGCCACGGCATGTTGTTGCTGTTGCGTTTGTTGTTGTTGTCCGTTTACTGACTTTCGGCCAAAGAATGATTCCATATGATGGCCTAATGGCTTTGTCCATGCCGAAGAAGACGACGCAGTTGAAGGTCCACCTCCAGCACTGCGTGGTGGAAGCTCAGGCGGCTGATGAGGAACACTCGACATCTGACACAATCGAATGTTGATATTCTCCAAAATGTTTATCGGATTCGGTGCAGCAGTGTTATTGGTCATCTGATTCGTGTTTGGACTTTGAATTTGCGGCGATGCTGGTTGGCTGTTTTGAACGAATTTCCATTGATGCATCAGCTGCTGTTGATCTCGACTTCGCAAAGGGGTAACATAATTGCCGGGAAACACACCCGACATATCCTGCCAGTTTTTGCCCTTAAACCATCCATCCAAACATCTCTCAGTCACAATGTACACACAGCCTTTCTTGAGTTCAAGTTCATCAGTTTTCCGAGGTTTATATGGATACAAAGCTAGATAGCCCCAAGGTAATGATGGTGGAACATTCTGTTGACCACCAGTCTTTAGGACGTTAACACGACTTTGTGTTGGTGCTGAATTCTGTTCACGCATCGTAGAACCAACAACATTTAATCCTCTGGAGGATGTGCTTGCACTTTGACCAGCTGATCCTCCGCCTTGCATTTGGCTCGAGATGCTGTCTTGACCTCCGTTGGATGCGACTGGAACACTTAGTATCTCAGCAGAATGCCGATTCGATTGGATTATGCTAAGACCAACTCCCGAAGTTAGTGCGTTTAATGAATGTCGCTTCTCCTTGTAATCCCGATACTTGACAGCTGGATTGTTCTGTGGGGATGTAGGATTCGAACCGGGACTACTAGGAATTGAATTCGAACTAGAATTACTGCTACAAGTTGAGTTTGGGCTTGTTGTTGTAACTGTGGATGAACTGCTAGTCGAATCATTTGCACTGGATTCAAAAGGTATCGGAGGAAGATTTCTGGGAGTTGCAGTGGGCATATGCTGCTGATGGTTGTTTGTTGCTTGGATTTGGAGACTGCCATCGAGTAGTTGTTCGGCCAAGGCATTCATTTCCACAAATGCAATTGGAAAAATTCCAATGCAAGATCCGATGCGACCCTCGGCCCAGTTGTGGTCAACCCGTCGGAGAACATGAATCATTGTGCCCCTCTTGAAGTTGAGACAACCTTCTTCTTCGTTTGGTCCCATTTTGAAGTCATACAGTGCTATGCACTGTGGCACAGGCAAGGGTACAATTACCTGAACATAGTTTAGGGGGAATGTTCCTTCATGGCCATTTAGTTCTCCAACAAACCAATTAGCATCAACTTTCCTCCGAAGAAGAATCACATCGCCTTTTTTGAAGGACAAGTCGTTGGGTTCTTTTGATTGGAAATCATAGAGAGCAAACACGCGTGGTACATATCCTCGTTCATTATTAACATTTGATGGGTTTTGCTGCGTGTTTTGTTGTTGGTGGTGTTGTTGTTGTTGTTGCTGTTGTTGTTGCTGTTGTTGTTGCTGTTGTTGCTGTTGTTGTTGTTGTTGCTGCTGCTGTTGGTGCTGTTGTGGATTTGGTGGAAATGATTGATGTAGCTGTTGTTGCTGATGCAAGTCATTGATGTTCATATTCTTATGTTGTTGGTGGGTGGGTGCTGATTGTATCATTTGATCGGTAACTGGGCATTTTACGAATTTATCTTTTTGTGTTGCATTAACATTCGGTACGCGTTGCTCTGCAATATTCATTATGGTCATACCACCGACACTACCTCCACCGACAAGTGCGTTTATTACTTGTCCCCCCTCAGGATGTAGCATGGGAGTGTTCATAATTTTAGGGGATTTATTAAGGTTATGTTGATTGGCTGCTGCATTTTTCATACCTAGTGTAGGGGCAAAATAAATAGAGTGTTAAATCAGTACAATGATAAGCACTACAAATAAGTTACTTTCTCTTAGCATTGTTTTTGTACAATAAACTCCGCCTTACAAGTTATTTAACATCAAACTTGAAATTTCAGTTTGAGTGGGAACCACATTTGTACCGAATTACATTTTTAATGTGAATTAACTTATTAGGTGGAATTTAGTGTACAAAAACGCCACGCTCTATGTTTCATAAAATACGTTCCAAAATTGTTTACAATATCCGGTCGATAACAAACAATCCTATTACTTCCGCAAAAAAACTCAACACCATTTCTAACATCCATTTCATTTCGAACATAACAACTGTCTTCTATTTACCTGAAGATGGGGATAATCATCCCCAAAACGTTGTGGAAAAAATATTAAAAAAAAAAACAAACAAAAGTTGATTTTTAGTCTGCGGAACAAATGCTTAAAATTTGTTTCATTATTGTTTATAATAATTATCAAAAAAAAATTAATAAAATCAAAATTTTTGAACTTTTCCGCAATTTGTGCTGTTGCCTTTATTGATGTGAACCGATTTTACTGTACTTTTTTGAGTATTTTTAATAACTTTGAAAAATGTGCGTTATTTTAAAAAAAGAAAGTAATTTTTGTAAGCGTATTCCATGGAGAGATTAAAATCTTTGCTAACCATCAACACAACTATGCAACTTTGTTTTGGTCATAATGCCTCCATGCGAACGTACGCTTAAGAACGTACGTTTACGAAAGTACCTTTAAACTTTAAAGACATCTTTCCTTACACTATCCAAAGTTAACGGAAAGTAAAAAAAATGATGTTGTTGTGGTTGCCGTGTTTTATTCAAAACTGAATAGCTACTCAGTGTTTTATGTTATTAGAAACAAAAAAACTACTCAGCATTTTTTTGTTCTTGTTTTGCGAATAAAATGAAACACTAAGCTACTCAATGTTGAATAAAACAAGGCTATTTTATATAAACATAAAATTAATTTAATTAAATATATAAAATCAAATCCAGGTTAATTTACTGGATTTGTCTCCGTGTCGAACTTTAAAAACATAGGAAAAAATCAAGTTTCTTCACGCTTTGAAAAAAAAAACTAAATCCCTATGCAACGCCATCTCTGATACATGGCAGAAACAAAACATGGAATGCTGGATCAGGTAATGACAGCAGATGGCGTTGTATGCATTCTTCTTTGACAGCGAAGTATGCATAACAGTTGCGAAGTCCTTTAGCCGGTTGTCATGATTTATCAATTTTTTTATTTTTTTGAGTTTTCGAAAAATTTTCTTTGAGTTTTTGACGGTTATTTAATGTCGAATAACGGTTATGAATAACGGCGAAAGATCGCGAAATATCGTGGAAGTAGCAACAAAAGTTGTCCAAAAAAGCGTAAAATATCGGAAAAGAAAAGTGTAGAAATCCAAGAAGAAAAGTTTGGAAAATAGTGCAGAATAGTGGTGAAAGAACTTTGAAACACTGTGCTTTTTCCTGCGATCTTTCCATGCTCTTTTCCGCGCATTTATTCAAGACCTCAAAAGTTTTCTTTTAGGGTACTCGAATCTTTTTCACCATTTTTCACTTTGACGGGGCAGTTGCTGTAGGCCAGCCGGCGGTACACATGGCCCCTCAGGGAGTAGACGTTGTGCCCGCTGGCAGGTCACACGGCATCGAACGTATCAATGTCACTAGACTGTCCTGAATAATAGTCGGTACCAATTTGACAGAACCAGTAGTTATTACTTGGGTGAAGACGATTGAGTAATAACTTTAGGACTGGGACGGGTTCTAGCGTTAGGACTCTGTGAAGAAATTGCCTGTTAAGGAAAGTACAAAATAAATATCACCACAGGACAACGCAACGTCTGCCGGGCCAGCTAGTTTTTTTTTAATGATAAAGAATCATATTTTTTCATATATTTTTTTTATGTAAAACTTTAATAAATAACTGTTGTTATTTTAATAGGAAGAAATCACAATTGAGCCTTTAAAAATACAACTATTCAATGGAATTTGTTGATGTTATAATGAATGCAGATCAAACAAGAAGTTTGGAAACACTGAGGAGAGTTAAATTCAATAACAGTTGAAGTGAACTTCGTCATCATTAAAAATGGTAAGCAAATGCATAATTTCTTATAGAATCTTAAAATAGCCAACAAGATTTATTTATAGTCAGGGAGTTCTCTATTGTCTCTCGAGTTACTTATGAAAGGGCCAGATACTATTTATTGGAAGAGGTCTTTTTCCATTAAGTCATGCCATCAAAGGTGTGAAACTTAGCAATTGTTTTCCGTTCCACCCACCTTGGCCCACTCATCACGTCATCACTCAAAACGCATTTTTTCTAATTGTTTAAAAAGTCATTGTTAAAAAAAATGAAGGAATAGATCTTGATAGTTATGTCTACATTTTGAATTTGTGTATTAAAGAATTTATTACTACTTGTCATGGAAATTGATTTGTTTTAAAAGAAAACTTGTTGATTGAAACCCAATGCCAATCCATACGTAGACAAGAGTATACATTCCAGTTGACTTAAAAGCAAAAGTTTATTCTAATAAAATCTAAGAATAGATGCAATTTTACGTAGGACGGACGTGTTGCACTCATAAATAAAAAAATCCATCCCACTTTTTTCCTCCAAGCATATACCGAGAGACTGTCAACAATACCTACTAAACTATTCTTTTTTTTACACACGTCGCGACGTGCCTATGGATAAAAAAGAATATTTTTTGATATCTTACCTTCCAAAATTCTCATAAGCAATACATTGGGTGGCAACTCATCTATTTTTATATCGACTAACACGCGACATTCCGGACATCGGAGTTCCTGTCGACTAGCGACAATCACCTAGAAGAAGATATAAAATAAAAAATATAGATAGAAAAAATGGAGAATAAAGTCTTTATGAAAATAGAGCACCTCAAGGCATTTTCGACAGAAGGTATGTTGACAAGGTAAAACCTTGGAGGACGTATCCAGGCGGTCCAGGCAAACAGAACATTCCAGCAGATCATTTAATGTTCTCTCATCCATGTTGAATAAAATGTATTTATTTAATAAATTCCACTAGCAAAAAAACTAAGGGCACAAAAGCACAAGTGCACATGGAAACAACCAAAAGTAGAAGAATGCAAGTAAAGTTGGTAAAGTTGTGATGGAGAAAAAAAAAACAACTGGAAAATATGGTGAGAATATTTCTTTGATTTCACTGGTAATTCACTGCACTATTAACTCTTATTCTTGTCGATGGTGTTTGCGATACATTAACGCACAAAATGTCACATTTTTTATATGATTATTACACATTTTAAATGTTTAAAAGTTAAAAAATAATTTCACAGTGCGAAGGTAGAACAGGAAGCCATTACAAAATTTGCATCGAATTAGAAAAAAAAAATACCATTTGTATCAACTTTTTAATTTTTTTTTCGATTTTGAATAGGTCATACCAGTGAAGCTAGTTCACAATAGTTATAAATTGGGATGTGTCTGATTTGGGGCAACGTTACATCAATTTCTCAACCCAGAAAAAGAATCGTTGTTTAGACGAAGACACCAGACGTTGCGTATTGTGGTTTTTTATAGAGCAAAGTACTGGCAATGTATTAAATTTTCAAGCTGACTGGATTATATTCGATGTTTATGAAGAAAAAGTTATTTGTATTGAAAACTCGGTTATTTCATTGGCTGTACCCATAATAATGTGAGTTTTGAAAAAGGTTCTCCCAAAAAAAAAAGCAACTGTGACAGTCTTTCAAGCTCTTACAAACCAAGCAGCAAATTATCCACCCAGACCCATTCCGATCAGTGATGGGTGTTTCGCTAACTTAATGCTCATGTTTACCAGGCCGCATGAATATCCCTTATATAACTCCTGACTTTGATTTGGGAGTGCCTCTTTTTATAAAAGTGTTGCATTGCCGCACGACAAAGTGACAAGGGCTTTCATATGAAAAACGCTTTGACGCTTGTCGCATTTGGTGTAGGTATTCTCATAAATAAATTTGGCGTAGTTGCGTCGCACTGATGAGGCACGACAAAGCGATAATTTGTTTTGGGCAAGCTTTTTAATTTGCATTGTCATGTCGCATTGGTTTGGGAAACCCTTTCTACATACAAAAATTCCAAAAACCAAAAGAGGAAGTTGCCAGATAAAATACGAAAGTCATCGTGTAAACTAAATCCATAACTTAGATGCGCCAACTTCACAATGCATATATATTTAACTCATCTAAACTCAATCTTAACATCGCACCTTTTCGGCTCATGTAGCCTCACATAAGAAAAAGGAAATTTTTCGTACTTTTCCATGCCGTGTTTTTGACTTTCGCAAATTTCTTCCTCAATCGGGCGCAATTCTTCCATTAAACTTTTTCAATTAAACAATTAACAAAAAGTCACTAATTGCATTGCCTAACCCGCCAGCCACAATTCTAACATTATCACTAAATATTACACAATACGTTAAACCATAATTTTATTCAGGAAATATCCAAAAGCAAAAAAATATCCCAGAGCCTAGTGTCAGACCAAAAAAAAATATCCATCTATGCATCAGCCCCCTGCCGAACCGCGCACCCATTCAGTCATTCGCTTTATATAGCCCGAAAAAGGTATACAATTTTCCAATTCTAATATTTCTATGATTGTAACCTGTCAGGCTAGTCAGCACGCGGGATTACAGCACGTGTGTGCCTTTGCTTTGTTGGAAAAAAAATTAATTGTTCATTAATCGCGAAGAGTTGCCAAAAAAGTGTGTTTCCATTTAAATTAATTTATATCGCAGTGAAAATCGAAATCGCAAAAGACCATTTTTCACGAGGAAGTGTTAATTTCAATTTGAGCGCACACTCCAGACACAGACATCGTACGTAACCCTCCTGAGAAGAAAGAAAGAACAAAATAGTAGCACAATGCCACAATCGTCATCATCAACCCAAGTGAATGGCTATTCCAATTCCAACAACGATGGCAAATACGACATGGAGGACGGACAGTCGTTCCTTTTCACATCCGAATCTGTCGGTGAAGGCCACCCAGACAAAATGTGTGATCAAATAAGTGACGCAATTCTGGACGCCCTCTTGCAGCTGGATCCCGATGCAAAGGTCGCTTGCGAAACAGTCACCAAAACCGGCATGGTTTTGCTTTGTGGTGAAATCACATCTACAGCCACTATTGACTACCAGAAAGTTGTCAGAGATACAATTCAGCACATTGGATACGATGACTCCTCGAAAGGCTTCGACTACAAGACCTGCAACGTTCTCCTAGCTTTGGCACAACAATCGCCCAACATCGCAGCCGGTGTACACATCAATCGTTCGGAAGATGAAATCGGAGCTGGAGATCAAGGAATTATGTTTGGATACGCCACCGATGAGACAGAAGAATGCATGCCACTGACAGTTGTTCTCGCACACAAGTTGAACCAGAGAATTGCCGAGCTGCGTCGCTCCGAGGAGTTCTGGTGGGCCAGACCCGACTCCAAATCCCAAGTCACCTGTGAGTACACCCTGAACAGAGGATCCACCATCCCCAAGCGAGTGCATACCGTAGTAGTGTCCGTGCAGCATTCGGAAAAAATTTCAATCGATGACCTGCGCAAAGAAGTCATGGAAAAGGTTGTCAAAGACGTGATCCCAGCTGAATACTTTGATGCCAACACAATTGTCCACATCAACCCATGCGGCGAATTCATCATCGGTGGCCCAATGGGTGACGCTGGCTTGACGGGCCGAAAGATCATCGTAGACACATACGGCGGATGGGGCGCCCACGGAGGTGGGGCCTTCTCCGGCAAGGATTTCACAAAGGTAGATCGTTCGGGAGCATATGCCGCCCGCTGGGTAGCCAAATCTTTGGTCAAAGCCGGCGTCTGCAAGCGCTGTTTGGTGCAAGTCTCCTACGCCATTGGTGTAGCGGAGCCCCTCTCCATCACTGTCTTCGACTATGGCACCTCCCACAAGACACAAAAAGAGTTGCTGGCCATCATCAAAGCCAACTTTGACCTGCGACCCGGCAGGATTGTCAAGGATTTGAATTTGAGACATCCCATCTATCAGCGGACGAGTACTTATGGGCATTTCGGACGTGACTGCTTCTCATGGGAGCAGGCAAAACCTTTGGATATAAATTGACTAGAGGAGAGAGACGGTGAGCCGTTTGCTAAAAAACTTAAAAAAATCAATTAGGAAACCATACAAATTTTAATTTTTTTTTTTAATTATTCATAATGAAAAACAGAAAACAAAAACACAAGTGTATAAGAAATTTAACAGAAACAAAACAAAGAAACAAAAAAATAAAACGAAAATAGGATCACCGTGAGCCTATTTTTTTATGAAAAAAATTATAAAAAATAAAAATAATATTAAAGAGTGGTTAACCTATAATAGGCACGGGAGAATTTTAAGTATAAACATTTTTATTATAATTATTGTATTTTATTTGTGAAGAAGGGCTGCTTCCTTCTTCCTGCATTCGAAAAATAAGTTACACATATATAAACGTATATATAAATTTATTCAATAAAATGAAAAAAAAAAAACAATACAAGTTGTTCTCTATCTCTCTCTCTCTCTTTATTGTCGTTTTTATTTTTAATTTGCACTTTACAACAGCAACAAAACATAAAAAGAAATATAAAATAAAGAAAAATATGTTTAAAATATTGGAAATTATTATGGAGTTTGTGTTGTTTTTTTTTGTCTTTTTTTCTTTTACAGATGATGGAGATTTTTTTTTAGTGGAGCTGGAAATACTGCAACTGGGTTATTCGTTTGTTTACAAAGTTTGGAGTTTTTTTTTCATCTTCAATTCGCTTTCTTGGTTTGTTTTGTAAACAAATAAACATAATCAAGGGATAGGAGCCTTCATAAGTAAACAAACCAAGCTTTTAGTGGCATTGTTATTGATTCTGGTTAGATTTGAAAATTGCAGGCGCTTGAATAACAACCACCCGGGTATACGGCACGTGCTAGATAGAGAGGGAATCTTGTCTTGGCATTATTCAAATGATAAGAGATGTTTGAAAATTTGTCTCAATGCTTGGTTTTTTTTTCTTGCAAACCAAATGACGTGAATTGTTTTGTAAATCGTCACAATCATGATTTTATTGACAAAAAAACAGATGAGTCAAGGGAAAGTTTTTCGATTTTTTTTTATTGCTAAATGTATTTAAGTACCTACTTATTATCTGTTTATATTTATTCACGAGGCCGAACACTAATTGCAAACTAATCTCGAGTTCAAAATATATACCCGATACTTAAAAAAAGGGATTAAAAGTCAAACGGGGCGAGTTGAATCGATTTCGAACGATTATTTTGCCTTAAAAACATTCGATTGAGCCCTACCAATGCTCGATTGTATCAAGTTACATGCTGGACCCCCAGACCCAGTGTTTTTGCTTCTTCAATCCATTTAATATTTGAGGCACTAAGAGCCGTTTGAAAGTTTACGCAGAAGAAAAAGTAGCCATTAAGAGCTTATGTTTATCGTATCAGCACTATACAAAATAATTTTTTTAGTAATAGCTTTCTTTCTAGTCTCGAGGTTTCTGGTTAGATTGTTAAATAATTGAACTCCTATTTGTAAAGCAGGTTATTCTCTGTGCCAGTTCATCTGGCGGTATCTCGTATTTTTTTATTTTACTAATAGGAACATAACCTAACCTAACCTAACATGAGTTTATCCTATGGTATTTGAATAGTATCATTTTTATCCTTTTTTAATAACGGCTTAGAAAGAGTCTATGAATACGACCCAATGACTTTGACTATGAGGACCAGAACTAATAGTACCTGCCATACAGCCATTACGGAATGATTTATAATAAAACTGTGCTCTCTCACTAACTATTGCTATTCTATTATCCACTTATACATAGGTGTACCGTTGAAAACTAAACAAAATTGCAAGTTTTGAAAAATAGAACGATGAGAACTATGTGAACTATGGAAGCGCCAATTAACTAGAAATCTGAAAATTGTGTTAAGAACTTAACCCGCTGTGAACAAACTAACCCTAAGAATAACGAAGAGTACATTATCAAAATTAGTATATAGGAATATTCTTTGAGAAATGCTGGAAATACTAGTTACTCCTTTATAGAAGGACACAAATTGATATATATCTCTTATATTTTTGACTGATATGAAACCTTTCTTTTTCAAAACTTCTGTGCGAAAGTTTTAATATTCAAACTCAATTTACTGAAAACGGAAAAAATGGACTTATTTCCCACAGATATAAAGGGAAAAACCACCATCTGTCAGATGTTTAAAATATAATTTTACTTTATTTAAATCCAAAATCAACTTTACATACATATTAAAAGAACAATATTTTGTAAAATTTGTACAAATAGAATTAAGAGTCATATAGATTTTTTGTAGTAAGAGTCTTCTCAATTAATAAAATCAATAACAAAAACGATGAGGTACCGTTATTGTAGTATTTGATGATTTCTATCTGAGGGTATCCTAACTCTTTTTAAAAAAATTAATTTTTTTCTTAAAAAAGTTAAAAAAGTTATGCCCTTAGTACCTACTAACTTGTGGCATGTTGAGTGGATTTTTGCCTTTTTTTTCCTGGACCCTTCAAAGTTCAAATTCAAGAAACAAGATAGTTTTGGGTTCCATATTATATCATCATATTTTACGAGCACCCCTAATGGCAATAAAAATGAAATAATTGTGAATACAATAATTCCCATAAAGTGTTTCCATTATTCTAAATATGGGAAATTAAATATTAAATGTAATGTCGTAATTATTTGTTTGGTATCGGGAATATAAGTTCCAAGGTAATTTAACTGTCATTTGTTCATACATTTTTTTTTGTTCCCTGAAAAATAAATCCGGGGGAAATTTACAATCGCGAAAAAAAAATCCGGGTGAATAAAATATTTCCAGAGAAACAAAATTCCCCGTGAGGTTCCTGATAGGACCCAATATTCACCCTAAGATCTTTCCAAAGTTGAAAAAAATGTAACTTGTTAATGATAGCGTTTGCTATGAAATGACCCTGAATTTATATAGTTATCGCTTTGAAACTCAAATACTTAATAACAATTTTACAAAATTTACAAATTAAATAATTTTGACCGTTCAGTTTGCATACATTATATGGAAACACCCCCAGCTTGAGATTAAATTAAAAAAAAAGATCTCTCACCAAGTCAATAAACACACTACATACTTTCACACCGACATAAACTTTTATTATTTATTCATTTAAAGGGCTCTGAGGGTTCCCCTAGCATTCACAATAAATTAGTCATACTCTTCACATTAATGTATCTACAATTCTACATATTATGTAGGTACATACTACATATTATAATTCTCAGAACGCGTGGTCTTCACAGAATAATCTTATGAAACAAGTTTTGGCCAAAGCTTGTTTTTAGAATAATTTATCGATAGTAACAGAAAAATGACGTAAATACCTTCCCAGATATTGTTCTGCAACAATTAATACAAATAAATATACTGTAAACGGAAAAAATAATACAAAAATTAAAAAAAAAAAAGAATTTACTGTGAATTTAAAATAAACGTGCAATCACTATTAGATAAAATGATTCTATTGGTTTATTGATTGCAAAGGTTCGTTTCAGTAAGCAGAAAGTTTAAGTGTCGTTATATTTTTCGTATAAATTAAAGCCTGCAGTCCTTTTTTTTCAATCTGAAGATTATGTGGCAAATATGTTGAAAAAACTTGTTTTTCTAATATGAATATAGTATATGCTTTGCTTTGAGAGGAATTGACAAACCTTCTTTAAGTTACTTCTCAAGTAATTGTATTTCAGCTAGTTCGGAACCTGCAGAAAATTGTAAAGGTCCCTTCCGTTCCTCTAACGCCACGCACATAGGAAATAGTTGAGAGTGTCAGTCACTACTTCACTAGGCTCTTGGTTTTTCATGAACTTGTGCTAAAAAAATGTACTTTGCAGAAAACCTATGAACAGGCTTTTAAGTTATGACAAATTTTGTAAATGTACTTTTAATTGTTTTGAATGTAGCTTGAAAACCAAGCCGAATTAGAAAATTTAACTTAAATAATTTTTTGTTAGAAATTCAATTTCCTTTCGCAAAATTATGCCACAAATGGAACTAGGAAAACGGTTTAAACTTAAATATTGCAGCCAGGGATTAAAAATAAGTAAAACAGGGTATTCAAAGCCTACTATTGTTGGTGTTTTTTTAGCAGTTTTCCTTAAAATATCTTCGATTAAAATCTATTTTTGTCGACTTTAGAAATCGATAAGTATATGTAACCTACGCTACAATACCAATTATTCGTTTTCACTAAATTCGATTCTCAACCTAAATTATTTTTAAATACAAACTGAAGCATTTTTTTTGTTTGACCAAATGAAATTTCGGTTCAAAAATAATATTTGCAAAAACAAAAAAAAAAAACACCTAAGCATATATCGCAATTCATCATGAACAAAAACTCCCACGTTAAACTCCATATAGGTGATCGTGCGATCTAGCAATGAAACGATCTATATGTACATAGTGTTGAACACATGCGACAAAAATAACAAAATACTTATACAAAGTTTATAAAAAATCTCAGACACGCGCGAGCATATGATATTGAAGTTCGGCTATCTTGGTCGAATCTGGATTTATTTTCTGTAAGTCGAAACAATCTCAAAAACAAATAAAAAAAAATTAACGCAGACTAAACTGTAATTAAATCTGGCGACATACAACATCAAATTTATCCAGAGCTCAGATTTATTAGTTTTATTGCAGACAGATGGATATATCTTTGATATTTTACGAGTCTGGATTCTAGAGCGAGGGACAATGAACTGTTTTTGATGACGATTGCTACATTTTTTACTCTTATTGTCAGTCGGGGGAGCTCTGAAGTTTCATGTTTATGGGTTTCAATAGAAAGAAAATATTTAGATATTATCGTTAAAAATGCGCAGTCCATTGGGATTTAACCAAAAATGGTTTTATGAATATTGGGTATGCACACTTATTTGTTTTCAAATCTACTTTAAGACTCAACTGTTCAAACAAACTGACAAAAGTTCAAATAAATTTAAATTTTTGGTCCATAAACAATGAATTGTTACCATGGGTGCTTTTTTTTATTGTTTTCTAATAAAATATTTTTTGTTTTTTAATTTGTGTTTTATGGACTAGTCAAATTTAATTTATTTGAAACGACCAAAGGTCCATCACAAAAATAACTACAAGGGGATGTTTACAACAACAAGTGGAATTATACAATTTTGTATAGCAAAATCTTTAAAAGTAATACAAGAACCCATAAACTTGGCATTTGACGCATGTTAGGACACTCGTATTTTCAATCGTTTTTTACGCGTATTGTAAAGCGTGCCTTTACCAGAAAAAAGTTATAATCATATTTACCGTAGTAGGTACATTCTTTTTTCAGGGGAGAACTAAACAGAGATTAATATTATTGTCACAACTCAACTCAACTTGTGGGTTGCAATGGTGCATCCATTAGTGCTTGATTGCTAATTCAAAGGTATTGGTTTCGAGTAACACCTTGGGCAGCAGTTTTTTCTTAAATACCCCAGCTTTGGCTGGAAGCCACCAATGGATTTTATGAGATGATAACCACCTTATTCTCAAATCTTCTGTACTAGCAAAAATTCTTTCCTATATTTCTATTTCTTCTAACTAGTGCCGTGCAGGACGCAACCCAAGGTCTTAGTTAGACACATAGTTAAATTATTATTATTATTAATAACTCACCCCCATATGCAAAATTAATTAGCCGTATAATTACATATAAGGCTATATAAATGATGAACAAAGGTCAACTTGTTTCATCATTTGATCAGTGATAGACAATTAGCTATCAATTTTTAGAGTTCATATCAAAACGGTCACTGTGGCGTATGTGCAACATTTCTTATGGGGAAAGCAGTCAAGAATATATAAATAGATATAACTTATCTAACTATTAACTATTGTGTAAGTACGAAAATGCTGTTGGTTAGGGTTCCATGCAGCATTTTGCAAAAGTTACCAACTGGCCCACAAAATCACAATCAACCCTTAATCAAAATTCCCAAGGAAATGTGTTTGAGAGAAAGGATTTCAATCAAAAACTTCGTTCACTATTCGCATTTCTGTTATTCTTTACAGGGAACACAACTAAAGCGAATAGGAATCGCAAATCCGGGAATAGTTTGATTGACAGCTCTTTTCTTCCAAAAACTTATACCCCGGACTTTTTATTCAGAATAGGGCTAAAAGCCTTTGAGAATGCCTCGTAGAGAATCATATAACCTACAAATTTTCCATAAATTACTTTTTGATAGCTTCCATCCTTTAAGAGTTATGTACAAATAAAAGGAATCTATCGGTGTTTAACATTTGATAATGTTTTTTTTCGAATGTCGAACGAGGAATTTTTAAAATCTTGTTTTTATTGGCCTTTACAAATTTTCAGTTACATGATGCAAATTTGATTCCAGCGTAGATAAGTTTTTCTAATCCTATTTTTATTTTGTTGAGCCATGTTAATTAATCATTCAAACAAATTAAAATAGTTCAATATTTTAAATGATGAGGCAAATTCGAAATAAAAGTAAAGATAGCAATATGGCAGCGGCGTAGGAAAAAACTCTAGCGCCAGTATTCTAAATAAAAAATCGTAATAAGTTATACAATTTTATAACACCGAAAACAATAACATGGAATTTTGTCTTGATAACTCTAATTTCGTTTTACGTTAATGACGTTGTTATGAATTAATCAGAACAGAAAAGTACATCATTTTGCTGTCTAGTCCAAACTGTTGTGATTGATGGCTAATGACGTTGTCAAGATTGGGATTTTGTGCATTAATTTTTGAACAATAACAGATAAGAAAGAATTCGTGAATACGTTCAAATGTCTGTTTTATAAGCGTTTCTCAAATATGCCGAGAGAATGGAGTAGATTTCTAGCTTAAGATCAAGAGGTAACCGATTCATATTTAATATTAGAACTAGACCCTCTATCGTATTAAAGACAAAACTGTTAGTCTGTATGCATGTATTAGGGCCGTTGCCGAGAAAAAAATTTTGCATAGATCGTCTTCTCTGATCCCAAAAAAAATGATTTATTAATGTTTACAGGGACCCATCTGCCTACAATATGCACTCGAATTATGACTATTCGAGTGCATATTTGCGTGGTGAAAAGGCTGGTCTTCATATCTACTTTGGCTGTGGAAAAACATAAAAGAAACACACATAGTCAAACTTTTTACATATTTATTTAAAATTTATGACCAACATTATGTGCTTATTCTGACTTTGTTTCGAATTTAGATCCATAGAATGGAACGTACTGCAGGACAAGTTTCCAGTCGGTGAAATAAAGAACACCAAGAGAGGCAGCTCCACCGAAACGAACCAGGGATGGAACGCTATAAAAAAAATTCAATAAACAATTACATATTATTCGAAAAAAAGTGACCCAAACATAAGATGATGCATGAGTTTGAGATGATAGATCATTTGTTATTTGTTGTCATAGTAGATGATTTTAATTTTTAACATAATTTTGCAAAGATTTAAAACAGCAATTCATACAATCGTATAATTATAGTTAGTGCTCTATTTAAACCTTTTTGGTCCTGCGTCATCTTAACAAATCAATTGGAATTATGCATTATGAACTGGTCTTTGTTATGCTAAATGCTTGGAGAGCTTGAATGATATTTGTACCCCTATTACATTAACACAGGAAACCCATTCATAAGATCCAATTGTTACTATATTAAGCAAAACTCATACTTAGCATTGGTTTGTACTCATTTTGAATTTGAATCAAAAGGCATACAAACTATTCATCAGCAGGATTTAAAGAAAAGGTTATGAACTTGCACTATTTGCATAGTAAATATTATTCATATCGAATGGAATATTTTATAGATCTTTTTAGAATAAACATTTAAAAACGGACAAACCATTATCAGAAAGACAGACCATGAACAATTTGTAGTTGCATAACTATGTATAACCAAATTAATTTGTAAACTCTTTCATTCATGATTTAGTTGTGAAGAATATTGTTTATTTGATATATTGTATCAATACTTACAAAGCTGTTACAATTTCAATATGTTTCTTGCCAACTGGAACCTTCATTTTGATCAAATTTTACAAAGTTTTTAGATTTTTGTCCACAAAATTCAAGGCAAAATCCTTTTTCTTTGGTTGAAAATTTTATGACAGTTTGAAGTATGGACTGTCAAGCTTCTCTACACGTGCAAATTTTTAAAAGTCTCCAATGTTTGTAGAGTGAGTTTGTTCTAGGATGTAATGAAATGGTTGCATTCAGACTTTTTAAACTCGTTTTGAAAATGAAAAATTATACACAATTTTTAAGCGATGTACTTATTCAAATATATTCACTAACATAATAGGGGTACTCATGAAACCTGGTAAACTTTTCCATCTGGTAAAATGGGAAAGTTTACCATCCATGTTTCATAAACGCCCCTATAATCATCTTGGGTCTTGTCTTCGTCAACTAGCTACATTATTAGTAGCTGGTCATATCTAAAATTACCAAAATTAAACAATTAAAATTTTCCACAATTAACATTTTCAGGTATGTTGTTTTCAATGAAAAAAAAAAAATGTTTTCTCCAAATCCATAACTGACGTTCAGGTGCACTGCCTATGACAAATATGACGTCATAGAAACTGTCAAAAAAACTGTAAAAAATCTAATTAGCATACCTTGTTTTCTGTTTATCATGAATTACCAGATTGACCATTTTACCACGTTTACCAGGTTTACTAGGTTTCATGAATACCCCTAATATTTTGTTCTTAAATCAATTTTTGAAAAACTGGTAATTGTTTTTTTTTAAATTGTGTTCTAGATGTCTATTAATATTAATATTATTCTCTTAAAAATGGCATACCAATTCGATTTTTAAACAACGTTTGTTATTTTTTTATGTATAAAAAAAGTCTCTAACGATTTTCCAAACATTTTTTCTAAAAAAAATCAAATGGTATAGGTACTTAAGTTGAAAGTCAAAACTATTTGAAGTGACTAGTAATGAATTTTGTCTCTCCTTTTACTTTTTTAACTTTATAAAAGAGGGTTTTGAATATAATTTTTATGCGTCAAAGTAAAGGTCTATCTTATGAAATAAAAATAAAAGTCAAAACCATCATTAACAAAAATGTTGTATTCTGGATCGAACTAAACTTCTTTGTCACTCAAAAAAAAGTTAAGCTTGGATTTTGAACACAATTACATAATTATCGCTTCTCGCCTAGATTATAAATAATTAACGCCAAACTTTTCTAAAACAGATATTACTCTGAACTTTGTATTTGTCATTCAATTTAAGAAAAAAAGGAAAATCTTAAAACAAATTAAATAAAAAAAATTATTATTTAAATATAAAATAAAAAATATTTTCTGACAAAGAATTTGCTCAGCCTGATTTTAAAATATTGGAAAAAAATATAGGTTAATACAATAAAAATCACTTCTTCTAGAAACATCTAACCAACAAAAAATGCTGTTTTTAGAGTCTATTGCCTTTTGTAACAATGCATAAATTGTACTTGTTAGAGAACAGCTTGAGTGCTCTACCACTCTACTGTGACCGTATCTCCTTCAAGAATCGAATAAAAGTCCAAATTCTTTGAAGAATTCTCCAACTCAACAACTAAATCAGGATGTTTAGCATCAGCATAGGATAGCTTTGGCATTGTATTCTCCAATTTAAAGTGTTTTATAATCAGACCTTGTAGAGTTTGCACTGATATTTTCCGGGGAACTTTTTTCTCCCAAACTTCACCAGTAATTTTATTTTGGATGCGGAGCTTTAACAAATTCGAGACTTTACCTAAATTACGTGGAACGAATTCAGCAGGCGACCCATATTCTAAAATAAGAAGAAATGTTAGAATCTTTAAGATAAAATAAATAAATATTATTTGTTAAATTACTTTTAACCAATAGCGGATATGAACGATGCTTCTTGCAAAATGCCAATTTTAATTCAGGATTTTTCTCACTCTGTAACCAGTCTAAGGCATATCTCTTCCAAATATCATAATCTGAGCCGCGACGATCTTCTTTGGTTATTTTAATTTTATTAATAAATTTTAATTGCGGAATAGATGCAATTGCTTTGGAGAACATCTCATCAAAATCGCTCTTCAAATGTGGAGTCATACTGAGATTCTCTAGTGCCGGAAGTTTATCGAGTTCATTAAATGTACCAATCTTGAACAAAAACAAAAAAATAATAGAAATGTATAAAATATTGAAGAGAAGAACAAGAAAACTTACTTCATCATAGATCGGATTGTTGCATAAATTCAATTTTGCCAGTCCAATAAATATATTTAGCTTTTTATTTGGGTCACAATCGGGTAGCTTAACTTCTTCAATGCCATTTTCCATTACATTCAAGCTGTTTAAAGTTTGTATATTTCCAAGTTTAACAATTTGATCGAAATCCGAAAGTTTTGTTCGATGTAAATCCAGTTCACTGCAATTACAAAATCAAATTAAGTTTGATAATAATCTATATTTTAATATTTTCATTTAATAAGTAGATTATAAGATTTTGTCAGTCAAATAGAATGCCAAATATGTTTCTTTCTACGTCGATAAATCGAATAGCCGGTTCTGCTTAAATATTTCATTACATCCCATTAAATAAAAAAGAAATTATAATTCGCTATGTAGTCTTCGTTTAAACTTTTTTTTGTATATCTTAATTGCCAGTAATTTTAATGGGAACCATTGCCATTACAAGCGCAGCCTCTGATTTGCTGGGTTTCATAAAACAACCATGCCTAGTTCTATGAAATGCCTAGTTCGATGAAGAGTGCTGCATGCTAGCACCAGGTCTTATGAGAGAGCAGTTCTATGTTAAAAAAGGAGAAGCACACCGACTTCCGGGAAAGCAGATTAGAAAGAAGGAAACACAAGCAAAGTTTTACACTTCTATTAAAGGTTGAAAGGATCATCAATCTAAAAATAGATGCTTGTAGTGATAAAAATGGGTAAAGGTACAGTGCGACATGCATGAAACGAAATGATAAAATTAACAAAACTGAATTATAACTATTATGAAGAGTAAAATTAGTATTATAAAATGTATGGTTGAATGCATTCAAACTGCTTTTACCGTAAATTCTTGAATATTTCCATACAATCAACGGGTGTGAGTTCTGAGATATCATTCTCTTGCAATCCAATCGATAGAATATTTGGCCAAAGTTTTGCAGTCGTCTTAACATCATCCCAATTCTTAAATCCACAATGTCCTAAATTAATGTGTTCCAAGTTCCGAAAAGAAGATTCCAATTTAACAATTTGCTCATTTGTAGGCACTTTCATGCGATTGCAACTGAAAATTTTAAACAAAAACAGAACTCGTCAACAACTTTAATTTTATGGGCAGTAAAATCAAACCAATTAACCTCAAGTTTAAGTTAACAAGCGTAGGTACTTGTGACGTTATGTTAGCAACATCAGTCCAATTCCAAATCAAGGTGTGACTCAAATTTAGTGTTGTTAAATTAATGAGTTCCATTAAGTAACCAGCTGAGTTGACATTCGATCCATCAACACTAATCTCCGTGAGATACTCAAGCTTACTTTGTTTGCGTGCAATCTTATCCATGCCAACAACTTCCATTAATGATACTTGTAGACTAGCCTGGGCCTCCAGCAATAGCTTTTGGTCTAAAATGCATCCCGAAGTATTTAAATATCTCTCTCGGGCGGCTTGTTCGAGTGATTCAAATGAAGCAACTTTGCTAGCTCGAACAAAACTGCCAGATGTGGGATGGCCAGTTTGGAAGTACCTTTGTCCGTTGACGGTTCCATTGTGTTTTCCTCGACTGGGATCATCCCACTCAACACCAATCCAAATCCCATCATAGCCACTTACCTAATGAAATATGCGAATTACAAGACTTTAAGACGTAAATTAAATCGATCGAATTTTACCTCTCCCACATATTTTACAGTGCCAGTATTGTTGTTGACTCTAATTCGAGAACTTATTGGAAATTTCACAAACGATTCGTCAACAATCCCAACCATAATCGATTTGTTGTTTTTTATTTTTTCTTCTTCTTGAGGGTTTTCACTTAGTCGCAGTGATTATTTTTATAGATTGACTTGTTATTTTTTGTTTAGTGTTGATAGTAGAGTTATTCCTTTGTTAAAGAGAGATTAATTTATCAGGAAATAATTAAATTCTTTTAACATTTGTTTTGTGTAAACTTTAAAAAACACAAAAAATTTAATTACACAGAAATGTCAAAATTGTGACTAATGGCTGGCTGGGTAGAGTTGGAGAGTTTAATTGATAGCCTAGATGAGCGTTTTTTTTTATACAGGGTGCTTCATTGCCGCGTTCACATTAAAATGTAAAGATATCCAGATACCTTTCTGTTGTTGTAATCCTATGTTAACTAACAGCTGACTGTTAAAGATTCGCAAATATAATGGTGGCGAAGCTATCTTGGATAGGCTATCCTTTACGAATGTGAACGCGGCCATTTATTCATAAAAAGATTTTTGTATTTTTGATGCAATTAAAAATAAAATTTTCTCCTAGGAAAAAAAAAATTAAAAGAAGTGGGCAGATCGTACTTTAATTTAAATCCCAAACAAAATTTTCTGCAGAACCATTAGAGTAGTGGTAAGTGCGATTTATTATCCAGCCTACGTAACTTTGTTTCTTCAGGAAAGTCTGCCTTTTTTGAGGCACTGACAAGCCTTCACTCTTGTTATGAAAAGTGGGTCTCATCTAAGGCCTAGTACACAGTTGTGAAACAAGTCGTGAATCCATACAAAGTGTTATTTTAATTCATCCGCGAACCTACTAGTGGGTTGTGTGGGGAAATTAATTGGAGAGTTATTTCACGAGCAGTGAACAGGTTCGTATACAAAATGCAAGGGAATCGCTTCATCTGAAGTATGTACTAACCCCACGTGGCTTCACAAGAGTAAAATCCAATCCAACTTCACATCCACAATCCACTGTTTTTTAACTGGGCAAATTATGTCTTGACAATTGGGCAATAGTCTATTAAATTAATAGACACTCACCACTACACTCAAGATATAAGACATCTGATGACAGGATATCATTTGAGATTTTTATATGAAACTTTTCGTTTCACTTCAGCAGCCTACAACGCTCCAATAAATTAAATTAATTTAAAAGAAATCATTTTTTTAAGTATGCGATGTACCTTAAAATTAGTTTGAAAAACTCTGAACAAAAATTCTATCTCTACACAAATTGTGTAGACATTTTGACAAGCACAAATGTCACCCAAAACATAACCTCATTTCCCTTTCGATTTGTGCAGCGAACGTGTTTACATCACGTTTTCGCAAATAAAGTAAAAATTATTTTAATTTAACACCAAATAACTAAAAAAGAAACATGCCGAAGGTACGAAGTACCACCGGGGCTCCCCGGAAACAAGGATTCAATAGATCCAATCACTCTATGAATCCGGAACGTCCAAAAAGTGGCCTAAAAGGAGTCGCACATCCACGTACCGCGGGAACAATCAAGAGGCTACAAATGTATCGTAATTTCAAGGCAAAGAGGGACCGTACTGGAAAAGTTATAGTTGCAGCTCCATTTCAGGTATGTTGTTGATATACTTTCTTGTGGAACTCTGTGTTTACATTTTGTTTATTTATCTTCTAGGGTCGCCTTAAGTCTGGTGCTATGGTTCGGGTGGAACCAACACCCAAATGGTTCAGTAACTCCCGTGTCATTTCCCAAAATGCATTACAAAAGTTCCAAGATGAAATTGGCAAAGCTATTAAAGATCCTTATCAAGTTATTATGAAGCCAACAAATCTTCCAATAACTCTGCTCAATGAATCGAATAAACATCAGCGTGTCCATCTGCTCGACACAGAAAGTTTCGATAGTGTTTTTGGACCAAAGAAACAACGCAAACGTCCAACATTGAAAGTTCGTGATTTAGAGGATTTGAGCAAGACTGCCGATGAGTTGGCTGATAAATACGATGACACTAAAGACGTGGATCTTATACGTGAAGACACAGGCGTAAAAGATGCCAAAAGAGATTGGATCTTTGCCGCTGGCCAGAGTAGACGTATTTGGAATGAATTGCACAAAGTGGTCGATGCTTCCGATGTACTGTTACAGGTTTTAGATGCCCGTGATCCCATGGGCACCCGTTCCAAGTATATAGAAGAGTTCTTGCGCAAAGAGAAACCACACAAACACTTGTTCTTCATTCTCAACAAAGTAGATCTTGTGCCAGTTTGGGTGACACAACGTTGGGTGGCAATTCTTAGCGCTGAATATCCCACCATAGCTTTCCATGCATCGCTTCAGCATCCATTCGGAAAAGGCGCACTTATCAATCTCTTTCGACAACTTGGCAAGCTTCATGTGGACAAGAAGCAGATAAGTATTGGTTTCATTGGCTACCCGAATGTTGGTAAGAGTTCGGTCATCAATGCGTTGCGGAATAAGAAAGTCTGCAATGTTGCCCCCATTGCTGGAGAGACCAAAGTCTGGCAGTACATTACCCTGATGAAGAGAATCTTCCTTATTGATTGTCCGGGTGTAGTTTATCCCTCGGCAGAGACAGACACAGAAAAGGTACTCAAAGGTGTGGTGCGTGTAGAACTTGTCACGAATCCAGAAGATTACGTCGAGACCGTATTGGAGCGAGTTCGCAAGGAGTACATAAGTAAAACCTACAAAATTGAAAAATGGGAGTCAGCGAAGGACTTCCTCGAACAGCTATCGAAGAAGAGCGGCAAACTGCTGAAAGGAGGTGAACCCGACATTACAGTCACTTCACGTATGGTACTGAATGACTGGCAGCGTGGTAAGTTGCCGTTCTACGTAGCACCAGAAGGCTATGAAATTCCCAAGTCGCAGTTGAACAAGACACCCGAAGAAGTCGAAGCTCCCGAAGCAGCAGATGATGATGCCAAGTCTGAGAAAACATTTGTCAGTGAGTCGGTGAAGAAAGCGAAGGAGTTCAAACAGCTGCAAGACTTCCGAAAGATCAAAGTAGGTTTGGAATTCGATAAGACCGACATCAAAGAATTGGACAAAATCGATTTGGAACTTTTGGAAGCCAGAAAAATCGAACGGTTGGAGCGCAAGAGAAAGACCAAACTAAATGAAGAAGAAGAATCTTCAGATGGTGCTAGTGACTTCTATTCCG
The DNA here is from genome assembly GCA_948107695.1 of Meliscaeva auricollis. Lineage (NCBI taxonomy): Eukaryota > Metazoa > Arthropoda > Insecta > Diptera > Syrphidae > Meliscaeva > Meliscaeva auricollis. The sequence goes on along the minus strand of OX403619.1, from coordinate 16,145,495 downwards.
AAGATGAATACAATGAAGATTTGCAAAGAGTTGTGCATAAAAAATCAAAACCAAAAGAAGTACCAACAGCGAGTGGTACATTCAAAGAAGAAGACGCTGACACTCCAGCTCCTTCGAAGAAATTAAAGAAGATGACATCGAAGGAGAAACGTGCCGCAGAAAGGAGTCAAAAGAGAAAGAAAATCGGAAGCAATTTCTACGAAGCGACAAATGTAAAGAACAGAAATAGAAACAAAAAGAAGCCATAGTGGGTGGGAGTTCTCTTTTTTTTAATTTTCTTTATTCTTTTTCCTTGTCTTTGGTTTAACAAAATGATTTATACAATAAAATTTTATTTTTAAATGAAGTTAGTGACCTAGTGACCGTTTAAGTTTAAATTTTAGAAAATGAAAAAAAAATCTATACCTGATCAAATAATGAAACCAGTGGCTAGATCGCATTAAGATGACACCAAAGTGTTGGAGACGCTGCGCTGTATGGGTTTTTGTTTAAGACCAATAATAACGGTAAGCAAGCACAGGTTTTTCAAAAGTACCCGGCTACCACGCTAGATACGTGCTATGCTGGAACGCTGAAATTGAATGGCGGGTTAAACAAAAGCAGGACTTTATGATGATGCTATGGTTTTTATTTTCAAAATGCAAAGTGGGATGCTGCCGCATTACATTTCTAATGGGTTCTTGGAAGTCACTGAAGTTCAACCGTAAGACTTGATGAATTTTTGGGATTTGTACATTTATACTGTGTTGCGGGCTGGTAGGGAATAATTCGAGGAAATTAAAATATAGAAAGAAAGAGAACAAGAGATAAGAAGGAAACAGAAGAAATAAATTTAAAAACGGAGGGGCAAATACGCAATGGCCAACTGGAAACTTGGTCTCTGCCCTAAGCGGAAGACCGTCCAAAAGTAAACAAATTGTTTAAACAAAAAATATCTCTAGCCCTACCCCAGAAATGAAAATTACTCATACTTTCCTTAGGAGCACTTACGAAACTGACAATTGCAGCCCGGGTGAAACGCCGCTTTCCGGGTAAGGTCGTTTGATATAATAAAAAAAAACAGGTGTCATAAATTTTTTACACTCGAGACCCTAAATTATTTTATGGGTAGAAGTCATCTAACGCATTCGTACAGTGAAAACAGATGTAAAAAAAAAACAGTGACATTTGAGAAGGTGCTCTTTGAAACCTCTCGATCTCGTTGGATAGAATTCAAACAGATTTAAAAATTGAAATACGATATCGATCTATAGTAGAAAATATTGCGTGTCTCGAGCACCGACGTAATGTATCCTGTCTGTCTTTATTCCTACGCTATTTTTGAAAACAGTATTCAGATAAATTAGCTAGTTGCACTTCTCCCATTCAACTATAGTACTCTTGCATGTAGGAAAGCTATTAGTTTACTACTAAGCCATCTTGGGATCTACAGTCAAGGCTTCAAATACAGAGAATCATTCTTAAGAGCCGCACTACGCGAATTCCAAAACTTCAAAACAAATGTATATATATTTCGGCTTATCCTTTTTAATGATCGCACTTTTTACTTGCCAGTATGTAGGTACTTTAGGGCAAGTTTGGGACAGAGTATATCTATTGGAGAATAGGGACACTCTCTCACAGACACGAGAAAAAGACAAAATCCATTGTAAGTTGGTACCGCGGCTGCAATTGTGTAGAGTGCGCCTACTCGTTTCTTGATATACTCTTGCTTGGGATCCGTAAAAAAAACCGCGGAAATTCCTCCAATTTCATAAGAATAAGAGAATTTTCGATTCGAGGTATTCTTTCTAAGAGCAAATTTTCTCCGATTCGAATGAAATCGGAGAATTTTTCGGTCCGATGGGCCAATTAAGTTTTAGATAAACAAAGAGTAATACCGTTAACTATTGACGAGTGAAGATAACAATAACAATAATCGATCGAAAGTAGCTAACTGAGTCACCCAACTTGTGCACACTGGCCAAAAGGGATTGATAACTTTAATATGCCAATGATTAACTCAACAATATTTCATTTTTTGAAGAAAAGATTTATTAAAACAAATTATTTTCAAGTTCCTAAATTTCTCAGCGTCCCCTTTTACTTTACTCATGAAGATCAACTTTCTTCTTTGGACGCTTTCGACCCACCAAATCATATTGACTTCCTGTCTGTGGTTCATCATCGCTATCACTGCTCATTTCTGAATCGCTGCTATCATTATATGGACCGATTCCTGGTAAAATAGCAGTGCACTTGAGACTGCCTTTATTCAATTGATTTGTAGTTATGCTCGTTGGCAATTTGTTTGGCTCAGAGTCGACGACAACGGTCAGATCTTCGTCTGCAACTTTCACCGGACTCTTAGAGACTGTCTCAATTTTGGACACTTTAGGTGAAACAGCATTAATTTCGCCATTTTTACGTTTCACCACCGCACCTATAAGTGATTTTTGAGATTGTCTCGATGACGAGTTACTGGCATGTGACGTTTTAGCTTTTGGTTTTGCTATTTCTGATTGGATTTTCTATAAATTATGAAGAAACAATTGAATATTGTTCCTTTTATATTGTTGTGGGGGGAAGTTCTTACCTTATCAATGGATTCTTCTTGAACCGTAGCAACTCGTTCGCGAAATTCTCGCAGTTCCTTAGCTTCCTCCTGCTTTTGGAGTTTCTCTGCGTTCATCTTAGTTCTATCGACAAGATCGAGAAATTCAACTTCGTCGTCGTCCAAGCCACGGATAAGATTTTCTTAAAAAATACAAAAATAAATCATAAAAATTTGTTTTTCTTTTATTTAAACGCATATTCTTGTTACTAAGTTTGTGGGTCTCCTCGTATTCCATATCTTTTTGAAGTTTTTGATCCTTCAGTTTGTCATAGAGTGTTCTACCATCATAAGGCTCTTCTGGACGTTCTTTTTTTTATGGAATTTATAAATATATAAACAAATGCATTAAAATATTCATGAGCCTCTAATTAAAAACAAAAATGAAAAAAAAAAACAAACCTAATGGCTGATCAGGTGTACGAACTTTTTCCCATTCTTCTTGGCGACGTTTACGTGCCTCGGCTGCTTCCGTTTCAGTTACAAATCCTGAACTCATATTAACTTTTTTCTCCGGTTAGTCACTTGGGTAAGAGGGTTTTTTTTAAATATAAATAACAATTAATTAAATCTATTTTATATTTTTAATCATAAAAACGATGTAAAATCATAAAACAAGACTGTGTTTTTCGATGGCAAAAATTTTCTGCTTGACATTTCTCATGTTGCGACTGCTGTTCTGAAAAATAGACTATAGAGGGACTCGTAAACTTCAGAAAGTCAATAAAGGGCGTGTTACATCTGGTTTTTGTGAAAAAAATTTAAAACAAAATGGATAATGAAAGACTAGGGGTATTCATGCGACCTCGCGAAGTAAACGTTTGATAGGGTTGCAATTTTTCAAGTGTTTATAACTTTTAGAGTGCAATCATGTGCGTAATGTCAAACAATATGAAAAAAACTTTTCTGCTCCTTAAATTAAGAGCAGTAATGTCAAAGTCAATAGGGGTATTCATGAAACCTTGTAAACCTGGTAAAATGGTAAATCTGGTAATTGAAATGTCAAATTTTCTAAAGGAAATCTTTACCAGGGTATGGTAAACTTTTCTATACAAATTTGTTCGGTAAAAGTTTACCATCTGAAAATGCTAATTGTGGAAAACTTTGAACTATGCGTGGTAAAATTCCTATTTTACCAGATGAAAAAATTTACCAGGTTACCCCGTATATAAAAAAAAAATCGTGATGCCTCAATTTTGTATAGTAAGACCTACTTATGTATTTCTTATTCATTGGCATGATACCACATCTTTTCAATTTATTTGACAGTTCAGTGAACAAACCAATGCAAATAGGTAACAGCCAGACAAAATGGTAATCGTTCGTTTTATTTTCGAACAAAAAATGTCTCTGCTTTTGTTTAGTGCGTATGGTATACACCTCGGATTAGCTTAGGCACACATAGACTGAAAATTGAAATTTTGGAAGGCTTGTGCGAATAAGAAGATTTCCGTGCATTTTACTTACTCGCAGATGAAAACAAATACAAATTTGTATGGATCAATACTTATTTCACACGTATGCACTAGACTTTGTTACTTAAAAGGGAATTTATAGAAAGTTTTCTGTAATTTTTCACCAAAATAGTTTTAACAAAATATAAAAAATAATTTTCAAATAAAATCATACGGTTAAAATATTTCAAAAAAATAGTAGAAAAATCGTGAAATGTAAATCTACACTGTTTTCCTGAATGCAAAATCTATGTAGGATTAGATGGTATCATTAATAGTGTGTAGGGGCCTTTATAGGTATCTTCGAACAAAGCCATCCAAAAATAAGCGAGACAGCTATATAAGCATGTTGTGTAGTGTGTAAATAAAAAATTCTTTCACTCACATAGCACAGAAGAAGTAATAATGGCCGCTCCACTTGTTGGATGTTTCATTTTTATCCAGTGATGTGAATTTTTCATTTATAAATTTAAACCATTAAATCATTTATTTTGCAATAAATCCACCCTTCAACTTGTGTATTACATTTAATCCATTGTAAAACTATTAAATAATTTGATACAGTTCTAGAAAAAAAAAGAAATATTAAAAAAAAGTTCAATTGCCTTTTTTGAAACAGTAAACATTGAACCCATAGAAGAGGAAGGAGAAAGAAAATAAAATACTCGTTCGCGCATGTCCAACTCCAACAGAATATAGTGAATTTTTGTAATTATTTTTCCGTGAGTGAATTTCCGATTTCGAGTGAAACTCATTTTAAACATCAACAACAACAAAAAAAAAAAATACAACAAGAAAATCAAAACAAAAAAGAAAACGAAAACGTCTCGTTCCACAAAACCTTTTAATTTGACGGAAAAGAGACAAGATACAGTCCAATATCGCCCATTCGCTGGTTATGTACGTACGTCGGATTCGTTTGCTCTCGGTGTCATTAATTTTTTTTTTTATATGAATTTCTAAAGTGCACTTCATCGTCGCGGGGAAATTTCTCCCAATTTTTTTCCAGTTTCAACTCGATTTGTGTGTTATTTTTCTAAAATACTGTTTTAGATAACGGATTTAATAGATTTTTTTCTATTTAATTGATCGCCTTATTGAGAATAGAACTAATTAATACCAATTATGTGCCTAAATTGAGTGTGGAGTCGAGGGAAAGAGAAAAAAAAAACGTATTTTCCGTGTAGATCATCGTGTATATGCCTTTTGCCTTCTTTCCTCCTCCAGAATTCGAAGAATTTCGGGGTATTTCTGTCTTTTTTTTCGTTTTTTTTTTTTTTTTTTTTTTATATAAAATAAAGAATTTCGAATCAAAAAGTGTTCAACAAAAAAAAAGTGATATGGAAAAAAGTTTTGATGCATTTTTTTAGATAAAATGCAGAATCTTAATTAAAGTGTAGCAGTGCCTTTTTGTGTTGAAAAAAAGTCCTTTAAATTGGAAAAATTTTATAAAAAAATCTTATATGAAAAAAAAAGAAAATAAAACAACAGAAATTTTTGTCTCTGCCTGAATAAAAAAATAGGAAACGACAAGAAATTATCATTTTCATGTTTTTCCCCTTTGTGTTGCAATTTTCATCATCGAGAAGAAGAAGGAAAGACACGACGACGACGAGTACGAGAACGACAACGACAAAGAGGAAGCAGAAGTGAATAACACATAAAGTGTAAAGTGTGTGGAGTAGAAACGAGTCACAGCAGCAGCAGCAGCAGCAGCAGATAACCATTGCGGTGTTATAGAATGGAGGTGAGGCTGAAGCGAGACGTTGGATCTGATGAAACGACGATGATTTCATGTGTACGGCATTTTTCGATTCCATTAGAAGAAATTCCACTCCTTTCCTCTTTTTTTTCCTCTCATCCACCCCCTCGTGTAACATAAAGTTAAAGTTTCTCTTGTTATGTAGTGGATAATGAAAATGATAAAAAAAAAACTCCACTCACTACTCACCTCTTTTGCCTTTGCTCCTTTTTATTTAATTTTTTTTTTTAATTTTTATAAATATAACGTCATGTCTATCTCCATGGCTGTGTTTTTGGTTTGATCCGTCGGATTGTGATAATTGTTTTTGTTATTTTTTTTTTTTTTTTGGCAAAGGAGGACGATAGAATATTTTGTGCAGTGAGTCGCAGAATTTTTCGTCAAATGAAATGCACCTATTTATTCTAAATCAAATTGGGTAGACTGTGGAAGTATTTATACTTTGCGAATGTTTATGTAAAATTGTAGGGACAAGAAAGACAAACGCGCACCCTGAAAATTATTGCAATACTATCACTCATACTAAGAGGTTTGAATCAATGAGTTGGACAAGACTTTAATTATCAAAGCGTACCTACTGTTCTTCTTCTTTGGAATCTTTGGTGAAATTATATTATCCCACCAACGCTGATAAATTTAATCTTCCTACAACCGTGCAATAGTCTTTTAGACAACTAGACACTTCGAATGTTTCGACTCCAGACTGTGTTGTGTTATTGATGGAGCAGATTAACTTAATACAATTTAACCTACTAGCCTTAAAATTCGGAATAGAGCATACCTACATAATGTACCTTCAGCTCTCGTCATTTTTATTTATTGAATTTGTCTCAATTCAATACCATACAAAAACAAATTATTGCATGAATATTATAATATTAAAATGACTACCTATTCCTATATGGCTTGACATTTTAACCTGAATCCATACTTTATTGATTTTAACTTAAATAAATATGTAGGAGAAAAAGTCAAATAAACAATTTTGTAAAGAATACGGACCGGTTAATATACTTCGCATTTAGTTTAGTGTATTGAAACAACTCGTAGAAAAATAATTTAAAAGTTTTTATACTGAATAAACAATTGTGATTCTGAAAAAGTTACTCTTATGAAACCGCATTAAATTGTGTTTTCATCATTTTGCAAAAATGAAGTGTAGGTAGGTATAACAAAAATATTGCCATTGCAGTATTCTTTGACCTTAAAGATGCCATAAAATATACCCTAAAATACTCCTTGAAAAACTCTTAAAAAATGTTATCAAAAATATTGTTTTGAGTCCTATCTTTTTTGGTACTTAAAAACAGCAACATGGTAAACCCAGTAAACGCTGTAAATTTGGTCCTTAACCTTAACTTTTTGACACAAAGTTGCTGGTAAAAGTTTACCATCTGGAAATGTTAAATGTGGTAAACTTTTGACATTAAATTTTGATCAGTTTAGATATAAATACTTACTAATATGTAGCTAGTTGACGAAGACAAGGAAAGAACCATAATTTTACTCAAATAATTTAAGAATCAATGCATAATTTACACACATTTTTTACCCTAGTTGATTTTTAGGGGCCGTCATGAAACATGCGTGGTAATTCCATTTTACCAAATGGAAAAGTTTACCAATTGCATGAATACCCCTATTGTGTCAAACGCAAATGAAGTTAAAATAGGGTACCTTAGGAAACAGTGTTATTGATAAAGTTGAGGCTAATTAACTTGAGAAGCAGAATATTTTTCCAATTATAGTTTAGTTTAAAATGCCACAATACCTTTTGGCGTTTTCGACAACTATGGTCAAAATAATAGATACAAACTGTAGTTTTCTTTAAATTTGTTAATAGAATTTAAGTATGTAGAGGGTGGAGCGTTTTTAGACTTTTCTTTGTACTAAAAGTGACATTTTTCCAGTTCCGAAAAACCTATTTAAAATGATTAAATTCATTTTAATTCACTCCGTGCAACTCATGGTGCTTAATGGTCTCCTGAACAAATTATGATCATTTAATTTGTGTCAACTTTGGAGAGAAAAAAAAGGGAGGCCTCCGAAGAATGCACTTTTATCAAAAAAACCCATTTCGCATTGCACGCAGTGATTTGAAAAAAAAGTCCAGAAACGCTCCATCCACATGTAAAACTAAGAGTAAGATCCATAAATATTATTTCTAAAACAATATCGAAGTTTAGTCAACACAAACTTTTCAAATTAAAGAAAATGTTATATGACTGGGTTATTAAAAACTCAAAATACTTTGAATTGAAACTAAAAAATGGAAATAGAACAAGCAATTTAGTGTAGCACCCGAAACGTGACCTTTTTTTTATCAATTTCTTTTTCATTTTCGAAGGTGGTAGAAAATAGTTTATGTTTTATAATCATAAAGTAGTCACTGTTTTCAAATGAATTTCCAAAAAACATCAGTATGTACAAGTACAGCACCGAAACCATGGAATTGTTAATACTGCATTAAAACTCAGATGCCTTCAAAACTTTTTGTTTTTAAAGTGTGAACTTCGAAAGTCTCCAAATTAAACTACATTATTTTTTTTTTTAGTTAATAACTAAATTTTTAAGTTCAAATTGTAATAGGTACATTATGTTTCTTTAGAACTAACAGTAACACTGCAAAGTTTTGGTACATTTTTAAAAATACCAAACGAAGTCCAAGTTTTTAAAAGGTAAATCATTCATTGTCGGGTCACATAAATATTTTCAAGAAGCTCTGGGATGTCACCTAGGGTCAAATTATGGAACGAGCGAACGTACACGTATTTGTTATTTGTCTCTCTATCTTTTTGTACAGATAATAAAGAGACAGCAATCGTCCATACGTTAGTGTACGATCGTTTTCGTGTGCGATAAATCGACACCAGGTCTTCACTGTTTTCAGTTTAGACCATTACTTTTTGAGCTACCTGTAAAAATGATTGAGGTCAATGGATTGAACATGTAAGAACCGCAAAGTGTTCAGCTGAGCTTAAGTTTTAGTTAACCTTCACTATGAAACTGGGGGATAATTAAAGTACCTATTGCAGCTAACTCAATTTACTTGTACTCATATTCTTCTGACCTACTGTACACTAGAATGGAGTTTTGTTTTTCTTTTATTTTTGTTTAAGTTCAAAAAAACATCTTTTGTTGACCGTGTTCCACTATTGTCCTTCATTAAATCTCTTATCACGCACAATATAATTTATAATCGCAATGCAGTAAGAAAATTAAAAAAAAAAGGAAGAAAAATGCCGTACACAGTGATAAACAAAACAATTAAAATTGAGACTCTGATAAGCCTTGTGCCCTGCAAAGGAACAAAGAGCAAACCAATAAATAAGTGTGCCCTCGAAAAATGAATACAAAAAAGTGTAAACTTTCTTTTATTTTTCTTTTATTTGTCTTCTAGTTTGAAAGTTGTTGATTAAAAATTGGATAACAAATCAACAAAAAGAACAACGAAAACACATCAAACAAAATACTGCACCAATATCGGCGACAACAAAGACAAGGATTAACATTTTGCGCCATACATGGAAAACGCATCTACAGAACGGTAAGTTCCACAAGGAAAACCAAACATTGTTTTTTTTCTATAAGATTTTATTCATCTATGCCATTTTTTGAATCTCTCTCTTTGTCGCTCATTCTCGTGAAATTTTCACTCAAAGTTTAAATTAACATTATTTCTTGTTTACATTTTTTTTTGTTTATTTTCTTATGTTATTCACACATCTTCTAACAATACTTGTAGTAGGCATAGGCACCTTCATGATGTATTCGTAAAATTGTCCTGTTTTTGACGTGTGTGTGTGTTATGACTGAATTTTGTTGTTGTATTAGCGAGTGTGTGACTTTGTTCGGGATAGAGGCAAATTATATTTATTCCTGGATGTTTATTTCTCTTTTTGTTACTCATTCGTTTTGAGTGGAAGAGGAAGAAGGAAAAAAGGACACTCCTTTGCGGTCTCTGCTGATGTTTGTTTTTTTTTTTTTTTTTTAGGAAATACATAAATAAACAAAACAACAAAAGTAAAACTTCGTAAAGGGGAGAATTGAGTTTCTTCAACTCGGTCGGTCCTACTTTAATTTTTTCCTCTCCTTCCTTGTTTACTCATCAATTGAAAATGTATTAAATTTTATTACCAGAGATGCCACTTTTCAATATTAAGTGCATTGCTGCAAGGTTGGCCGATCGTTTTACTGAACTTCTTTTGAAGTAGTGCAAAAGTTTTGAACATGCACAAAAGAAATAGTTTGATTTCTCTGCGTCACGCATGAGAATGAATGCTGGTATTACCTAAATTAATATTAGGTCAAATGCATGAAAAAAAGAATTAAATGGGAGAAAGTAAGTTTGACTCCACTTTCCCCATGTAGATAGTAGATACCTACTCTACTTACTCACGTTTTTGAAGATGAATTGACGTTTAATAAAACAACTAAGTTCTTATGCTAAATTTCCATTTAATTAAGTAAAACAAAAACAACACGTGATCCTGCTTTCTATCCGTATCTATTTTAATGATCAGAAAATTAGAAACAAAAGATGCAAGATAAGCTGTATTTTATTGGTAGATGGGTAGTAGAAACCACAGCATTCATACAAAAATTATTTCTTCAAAACGACTCTGCACCCTCTTTTTTCAATGTTTGAAAACTCTATAGCCAGCATCGCCATCTTGCTTTTTACAGGCCTATTTTTCGTCAGCATTTGTTTTGTTGTTATTTTTGATTAAAAGTTCTACTGCGCTGCTTACCCAACAACCAATAAAACACAGTTTTAATTGCAAAATAAACAAATACTATGAGAAAAGAGGTAGATAAACAACACTGCCTCCATTTTGACCAACATCGTTTTATTTAAATGATCTAATTCAGATTACATCATAAGGATAAAAAAAACGCGTGGCTGATATGACCATGAATATGATTCAAATCAATGCGATTGCCTGACGGAGAAAAGTTTGATATAAAGTAGTAAGATGTTTGTTGAAATATGGCATCACTGATTTACTGCATTGCAACAGTTTTGTTTTGATTTTATTTTTCTTTCCTTTTAGAGTACTTCTCTTCTCCATGCAATTAGTTTTCTATCGGTTTTCTTCTTTCTCTCCCACTTCTATATACAATTGTATCAGTGTTTGTGTCGTATTTATTGTGTAGTGGTTTTTTATTGTTGATGGCGGTGCACTTGTATGCGCAAAGGAATTGCATGGCATATCCGATGTTATGATGGTGTTTTGTCTCTGTTCGAATTTGTTACAAAAAAAAAAAAAGAATGATAAAGGGGTGGGTGGGAAATTAACGTTATGTTGTTGGTGCGCCATTCCCATTATATGTGTTTTGTTCTGTTCTGTGTCGAATATGGACGAAGATGATTTTTTGTTTTTACGTCTGACTAAAATGCACCAACAACGCCCTTAAATTAGTTGCGATTATAAGAACGATGGTGGGTCTCTTCCGTGGTTTCTACAATAAAATTAACTGTGTGCCATGAGTTTTATGATAAGGGTTGCGCTGACTATGATAATGATGATGATGATGAATATTTTATTCTTTATGAATTGAGAATGATTATTATATCGGGGAATGGGAGTGGTTAAGGGGAAATCATTAGATAAAACAAAAAATTATGTTTCACTTTTATATGACTCAGATTCAGATTATTAAGGAGCAAGCTGGTTTTGTGTTCATTTTGACATCAATATATAAAAAAAAAAAATAAAAGTTACCCATGACACTTTATAACGTTACACATAATTATACGGCAATTTAAACGAGATTAGAATATTTGAAATGGGAGCTTGATTGAATTTTCTGTTGTTGTTGTTTTTAATCTTTTATGTAAATTAATAGAAAAGGCAAGCCGAGTTGAGTCATTCCCTACCCACTTGTGATTGCAAAATATATAAACAACTGGAGCGGAGCAACAAATTAGTGACGGACGTGTTCAATCTAGAGGTATACAAATGATTCATCTTCGAAGGACCGCTGATAAATTTAACTATTTTTTTTTAAATGTTTACACTTAACTTCTAAAATTTTGCAAAAGTGGAAGTTGATACTGACCATTGCATTTTGATGTATCTTTTTTGCAGCAAAAAAACACTAATTTTTTTTTCTTATAAAACTGTTTTAATGGAAGGTATGGGCCAAATTAATGGAGGTACATTGTGGAGGTTGATGTCCAGTCTTTTTTTCAGTAAAAATTATATTAAATTGAAATTTACTTCTTACATAGGGGTTAAAATAATTGAGAGGAATCTCCGAATGCATTAACTTTGTTTGAAACAGAGTTAGTTTTGGTTGAATTCCATCTAAATAGCCGAAAAATAATTTCGGCAACGCTTCTATAACTCAAAAACTGAAATTCAAGTGACAAAAAATACACTAAAATCAATTAAATTTAGCTACCTGCATTCCTAGCTTTAGCCTTAGGCTAAATTTTTTTTAAAGAATTCTCACGTTCCTTACAAAAGTGAGAAGATTCATTATTTCTATTCAAATAAAAGTTTTCCGAAGGAATATGTCTGACTATAGTTACAGTGACAAAATATCAAATTTTTATTCATCTTACGTGCAGATGACGCTATAAATGTTCTTTCCAGTATGTCATGCAATTATGTTACCGTTGCATAAATAGTTTTCCGCATGAATATATCGAATTAAAGTGGTAATTGAAATTAAATTTGATATATATTAGGAGCGTACATCAATTATGTGTCATTTCGGGAACGCCTGTTTTGCTATGAATTAATATTAGAATTATTATTATATGTATAAAATTATAATTTTATGGCGATGTTATGATGCAAAATCAAAACCACTACAATAGAACCCCAAAAATATTTCGTTTTCTTTAGTTAGAAAGCAAATAAACGATAATAGTGGTCAAAACGTCATTATCGGGAACGCTGTCTGGGCTATGAATGAGTTATATAGTATTCTCAAAACAAATCTGCATACTTTTGGTATTTTAAGTCAGAATGTAATGCAGTTATGGCTTTAATATGGAGATTTATAATAAAGTTTGTAAGAAAACTTGAAAAAGTTATCTATTTCGTCGCTATTCTGTAACGGATTTTTTAAAGAAATATATCCGTAGAAAAACTGAAACTATCCTTCTTTTCTTTTAATGTTTTTTTTTTGATTTTTATTACTTTTGTATGAAACTTCTCCTCCCGTTTTAAAATGTTTCTTGCAGTTTATTCTGATGCGCAACGTAGAGAACGTGGCTACAAGTATAACAAGGCATATTCCATACGTTAATTCGGATAGGCAAGAGGCCTCAATCTACTGCAATAACGAAAATAAAATCGAGATTCACTCGGAATGACGTCAAAAAAAAAAAAAAAAAAAATCGCATGTCTGCATCTAAAATGGAGCATATATTGTTCCTATATAGCTTGCATTTTTCAGATAATATTTTTTCCCCCAAATGTTGTGAATATAGATTTCTATATTCTTTAATGGAAACAAAATTTACATCTTATGATCGACACTTTGGTGAACAAAGTCAATCATCCGTGAATAGCATATTTTTGAATGAATAAATTTATGCGGTCAACACGACAAACTAACCAATCAATCATCTTTGGCTCAACTTCAACACCACCACAGGCGATAAACTTTCATTTTCAAAAAAATAAAAAAAAAAAAAAAAACTATCAACAACACAACAATGAACGATCAGTTTTATTCAACTATCGCACCTTTTCGAGGTCTCTGATGCATGGCTAAACACTTCCGTAATCCAAAGGCATAAATCGATTATACCTATACGATTACGGGCAACGACAATCAGTGCAAATCTTTTTGTGGAAAACAATATTAAAAAAAAAAGAAAAAATGTCCTTAGGTCATTTTTTCCTTAATAAAAAAAAAAAATAATAATCCAAATGGTCTTCCTTGCAATTTCTCAAGTTTTTACATTTTTCTTTTGTTGTTATCATGGTGTTTGATTAAACAGCAGTCCATCGGCCATCTTCGGTGAAAGTCATAATCCCCCCTTCAAGGTTATGTAATAGAAACCAAGGTGTTGACAGACAGCCATTCAACTTCCCCATATCTTGGCGTTGAAATCGAAATCAGCTAATGACTAAGTCGGAATCAATCTTTCTCACATGAATCATCAACATCATCATTACCATCACCATCATTATCCGTCCGTGGAGTCATTGTGTGAAGTTGCCAACACACACCACACACACACCTCAACTTCAGAGGAGGTCTGAACCTAAAGAATTCCATTAATCTGTCAAAAATGGAATTCTTTTCCTTTTTGGAATTGAATTCTTGGCAAATTGTATATTCAGAGCGTTTAATTGATTGTTAATAGTGATTTATTTTAATTGTTGTCATGTCACTATACAACTGTTGTCAGTATGTCAATTGGGTTTTTTATTTCCCTCCTCCTTTCCCCATACTTTTTTGATATGCCTAGCTTCGTCGCATAAAGAAATAGTTGGTATATTCTTATGCCAAATGCATTAATTGCTCAAGGCCAACCAGACACAAAAAGTGGTCGTTTATGGGAGTTAGGGAGGGGGTCTCTTAACGAATGCAAATCAATAAATATTGCCAACGTTGCAGATCTTGTTTTTTGTTGTTGTTGTTTTGTTGTAAATGATGTTGTTGTTTTTTTTTTCTTTAAGTTTTTCTTTGGTGTGTTGCTGTTTCGCAAGCGCAACATCGCCGCAAGGGTAGAAAATGAATGGCAATAATGACAACAGGTTATGTATCAACAACCCACACCACATGTGTGAGGTTAGGTTACGTTCGTGGACAGCAAAAGAAAAAAAGAATATATTTAAAGAACATTGAAAATTTTACAGTATGGCTTGAAAAAGCTATTTTCTATGTTTTTTTCATGCACAGTTTTATAAGTTGCATTCAGAGCCCTCAAAGAATTTGAAAAATTAGAAAGTAACAAGAAAATATAAAAATGTAAAGGATACATTATTCTGGGTCAAAGCTTTTTTTTACAATAAAGAAAATTTTATTTGTAGGGTCTGAAATTTTCGTTCGCAAATTTTCCTTACAAATACCTATGCTTTTTTTAAATGAATAATTTACATTATTTATTATTTTTGTCTCTTAAAATTGAAAATTAAACAAAAAATTCTCTCCAAAATTCTAACTGTTTTTTACTTCTGTTCTAAGTGAGGAAAAAAATGAAATAGCCTTTTACGTTTGCTGTAAAATCTGTGGAATGCAAAGTGTTTCACTAGGAGACTCTTTTTCTTCCATGAAAATTTCGTTTTTGTACATTAAACTTTGTTCAAGGCTTTTGAATTGAATTAATTTGGCTGTTTTTGCAGTTTCCATGAGTTTTTTGTTGTTGTATTGTTTGGAATGAAAAAAAAGTATGTAGGTACTGCATGCAAGTTGTTCTGGGCAATGTGGAAAAAAAATGAAAGAACAAGGTCCATCGTATGTAGTCAGTTTTAATTCAAATGAAACTTAATTGAATGCAAAAATTAAGCAAATATCCAACCAACTCGTCGGAATAATAAACCCAACCGAGATAATAGTGCACATCATGCACCACACGTGTGTGTGCAAAGTTTATTTTAATTTCAAATTTCTGTTGCTGCTGCTGCTGCACGAGTTGTCGTCATATATTCTCGTATGTAGTGTAGAGGTTCCTACATTTTGTTCTTTCTGATGTCTGCTATGCTGACGCTGCTGGTTCTGTTGCTTTTGCTGCTGCTGCTGCTGCTGGTCGTCAGGTCTCAGAGTTTATATTTTGTTTTCAAATTAAATATGCATAATATTTGCACTGTATTCTTCCACCACCATCATCGTCATCTTCCAAAAGGGGAAGACTTGCAAAAGGCACATCATTTTTACTCACTCGTATGATCAAATTAAACAGAAATCATAATGATGAGAGATACTGCATCTTGTGTGCTTTGCTTTGCATTTGCACTTCTATAGAACTTGCACAAGATATGTATAATGTGTGTGTGTATACATGCAGATGAGGATGCATTTATTTTGTTTGACAGATACGTCAAACTTTAGTAAATGGAAGAAAGAACACAACCGGACAGCCAGACAAAAAAACATAACAATAGCCAGACACAAAAAAATGAGAAGTAATAACAAAAAAAAGAAAGATGCACCACAGAGGAAGCAAGCAAGGTAATGACACTAAAAAAAGAAAAGAAACAAAAAGGAGTGAAAAATAGAACAAAATTGAAAAGCTAAAAAGAAACTTTAGAAACCGAAAGCCATTCTCTAAACTCTAAAGCCGGAATAGGGAAGATATTCTGCACTTTTGAACAATTTTTAATAACTTTTAGCTCTGGTGCCTTTGAATTACACTTCACATACTACTTATGCTAAGTTTCCACTTGTCATTATTAAACTGACAAGTACCTCCAAAAGGAGCAAGGAAAAAAAAATAGATTGTACTTCGTATCAGTCACCCTGTTCTGTCAAACATGTCTTTCATCACTTAAAAATTGACAAGTGGAAAAGAATTATATAAAATTTTGGTTTTTTTAAGTTTTTCACTACTTACGAAATGTTTTGGTTTTGAAAAAAAGATTTCCTAATTTTATTATAATGAAGACACGAAATGAACTCCGTTTGCTTCAGAGACCAACATTTTCTTTTCCGAGAAAAAAAAAGTGTAGGGTTGCGTTGCTTTCAGATATTTACTTTCAGATTAACAATTACTTTTATCTAAAACAAATCGTTTCACTATTACACTACACAGATGATGAAAATCGCATTTAAAAAAAAAATAATTTGTGTGTATTAAATATGTCACGTTCATATCGAATTTTTAAACATAATAAGGTATACATGCATGTTTTTCTTTAGATTCCACAATTTCCGTCTCTGGTTGAAATTGTTTAATTGGTAAATATAAAGTTTTTCCATGCCACAGAATTTTTCTCTTGCAGCCACGCTCTCACAAAGTGGTTAAATTCCTCAAAACATGGTGTGGAACGTGTTCAATTTTCATTTCACGAGATGCGATAAATGTGTTGTATAGCCTAGTACTCACATCTCGTAAAATGAAAATGGAACAAGTTCCACATCATATGTTGGGCCTTTTTATCAATATTTGAATATGTGACCACAATGGAAAAATCTTAAGGTGTCATTTTCAAACTTTACATTTACCAGTCAAACAATTTTAGTATGTAATAAAAGCTTTGGAATGTAAAGGAAAAGATTTCATGCAGATGATTTTGTATGAAAATTTCATTTCCACCCGAACTGAGAACTAAGCTTACTCAGTTCAAGTGGAAATTGTTGACATATCCTTTTTCTCTTTGGGTCACATCCTTAGAAAGTTTTGTTTATTGGCTCGTAATACGTTGTGGAAAATATTTCATCTGTCGAAAAGGAGTTAACGAGATTTTAAAGAGTTAATATTAGAAATTGGTAAGCACGTGTAGGTCCATTATTATACTCCTAAATCGGTTGTAGAATTTTCAAGTGTCTGACAAAAAAATAGTAATCTAAGGGACGCAACAAAAAATCTTGCCCTCATTTCTTGCGAAACTGAATGAGTTCCACAAAGTGTATTTTTAATTATTATTTTACTAACACAATAAAATTAATGTTCTATAGTAATACAAAACGGGAAGAAATAAGGGTTCGACCACTGATCTGAACCTAAAAACACAAATCAATGAATTGAAAATAGCTCAGACTTGTATCAAAGAAACAATACAAGTTTTTTTTTATGGCAAAGTAGAGCCATTCTTGTGAGAACCTTAGACAAAACGATCAAACAAAATCAATACGCCGCATTTACTCACTGGTCTGGTCCCACAACTTGCTTGGACAACATGATTCTTCAACTCTTCGACGTTGTATTTACAAATAAATTTTTTTTTTGTTGTTCCTCTATTATGTCATATTTTCGCTTGAATTTACTCGCATTTAGCAAGCTGTACAATATATAAAGCCAATAGGCATTAGTATGATTCTGGGCAACCTAAACATCCAACGGCGAACACTCCTACACAAATACAATGAGTGTGTATACCTTGTAAACGAAACCAGTTGAAATGGGTGAGATGTGATACAATACATGATACGTATTTTTTTTTTTTTTCAACAACGAACCTTCAAACACAAACAACAACAAAAACAACACCAACAATGATGAAGTTACAAAAAAAAAAAGAATGCCACTTTTCTTGCTACCGACCGTCGTTTAAACTTTTTGCTTACTTTCCGTTGAATTTCTGAACCAGCTGCAAAAGTTTGTCAAAAAATAAAAAATAAAAATCAGAAACACATACAGCATATATTAGACATTCAGTTTGATGTGCATAAATGTTTTCATGTGACAATTATGGTCTCATCGTTTTCTAAAAAAAAGTGAAGTAATATCAGATTAATTACCATATTTTATTGTAGATCCTAAAATTCGGGTTTAAATTATCTTATAACGCCTAACGTGCAACGAAGATTCTATGCAAAAAAATTACTACGAAAGAGAGAGAAAAATTAATAAATTATTGTACTAGATTATTTGGAGAACTTTCGAACTAGATAAATATTCCGGAGAGTGGCAAAGTACTCATAAGTACTTAACTAGGGATTTTCAAAAGAATTTGATAAAATTCTCGCAGAAAAACATGTGTAGATGGTAGTACTACATTATTATTTTCATCTACTCATGAGTCTTAGTCAAAATATTTTGTGCCTTTGAGGCTATAAAAAGCTCCTTGAACATAATAAGACAATAGACACTTTTTCTAGGTAGAAATTTGCTACACCTGTTATTAACTTTCCACAGTCAAAGTAAAATTCATTACCTACTACAGATGTATCTTTAGTAAAACGCATTAAACAATGAAATCTATTACAGTTGTGTGTAGTAAACTTCATTGAAGATTTGTTAAAGTTTGATATTATGCATTGAAATCTACTACTTTTATTGTAAGACCCATTACTATCACAGATGCAGTGGTAATTTGTTCTAGTTTAAATGAAGTAAGAACTTTAAAAACAAATATTGAAATCTACTGCAGTTCTAGGTACTTAAATCTACTACAATAATAATTTGTTATGAAAACCATAATCTAGTACCATTATCTAGACGTGATCTTTCAGGGACTAGATGAGAATTCCATTGATTTCCCTAATGTGTTTTTTCTTGTTAGTTGATGTTAAAGTTCTTATGAGTACTTTTCAACTACACAGGACCATTATCCCCCTCTCTTTTTTAAAGTAAAATGAAACCGCTCAATATGCATTTTTCATGCTTTTTTTTTATAGAAAACAGGTAAGAAAAGTAACTGTAATAATCTATCACAAATCAAAACATACCCTATAAACAGGATATGTTCTTGGTAAAGAATATAGGGGAACAACATATCGAGATTGATATAAAATAATAACAAAAGAATAACCGCAAGAAAAATCAAAATACAAAAAAAAAAAAGAAAAAAAAGCCATGAAGAACACTTAAAAATTTCCAAGAATTTTCGATTGTGCTTATGGGCAGGCAGACACATAGTGTGGTGCTTCAAGAATGAAAAGGAAACATGCAAAAAAAAAAAATACAAAAACTGAGGGAGGAAAAGATTAGGTTATGCTTCAAAGCATTTAGCATCATGGCTCAAGAGGTTTAAAAAAAAAAAAAAAAAACAATATTATAACTTATGTTTTAATTATAGATTTGGCAAGATTGGCAGACATCTTTTTTCAGGTACCTACGTTAGATATAAGAGTTAGTTTATAATCGGCCTTAAAAGTATATTATGTATTTGATATGGATAAAGAACATAGCTCCGAAACTATGTTTCAGTTTTCAAGTTTTAAATAGTTTTGGGCAAATGAAACAGATCTAGTGACATATTCAAAAAGTTTAAATCAAAAAGATAAGGGTCACTTGCGATGTTATATAACTTCAAGTTTCTTGCAATAAATGTTTAAAAATGCGTTTTAAAATTGTTATTTATCTAATTTGGTAAAATTTATTCGTATTAAAATGATTTAGCTTTAAAGATTAAAAAGTAAATAAGTAGGTACCTTCCCTTATAAAAAAATAAATTGGATGAAAGTCATTCATCTTTTATACAAATAGCAAAAGCGAAAGAAATGCATC
This sequence comes from Meliscaeva auricollis, assembly GCA_948107695.1. NCBI lineage: Eukaryota > Metazoa > Arthropoda > Insecta > Diptera > Syrphidae > Meliscaeva > Meliscaeva auricollis. Next base: position 16,125,606 of record OX403619.1, on the reverse strand, counting down.
TACCAAGATTCGAACTTGTGCTCCCAAAGGTGTTCCCGAAAAATGAAGTTTTGAACATTATTAAAGGTTTATTTTCTTTCTAACAAGAGCAAATTAAATATTTTTTGAAGTTTTATTGTAGTGGTCTTGATTTTGCATCGTAACATTGCCAAAAAATTATAATTTTAATCTTTGTTCTAACCAAAGCAGGCGTTCCCGAAATGACGCTTCATTGATGTACGCTCCTTATCCTTATATCTAGAAATTTATATTTCAATTACCACTTCAAATTAATTTATTCATTTAGAAAACTATTTTTTAAACGATAAACCATTTCCATGACATACCAGAAAGACCATTTGTAGCGCCATCTGCACTTTTTTTTTTTTGTAAAGCACGTGAGAATTCTTGAAGAAAATTTTAAATTTTTGAGTTATGGAACCGTTCCTGGAATAATTTTTCGGCTATGTTAAATGGAATAAAACAAAAACTAACTCTGTTTAAAACAAACTTATTACATTCGGAGATTCGTCTTTATTTTTATTTTAACCAGTAGGTACGTCAGAAGTTAATTTTCATTTATTGTAATTTTATTTAAAAAAAGGCCTGGGCATCAAAATTTCCACCTCCATAATTTTGGCCAGTAAATATTTTGGAATTTGAATTGACAAAGATTTTAATATTTCCTGTGTAAAACTTTGAAAGCAGGTTGATTATAATTTGAAATTACATTTTTGTCCATGCATTTAAAGGGAATGTCCATTTTGCTATTGACCGTTGGCGTTGCCCCAGAACGTGTTTGGTATCAAATAATAGGTGGAGTTGAGCTTGTTATATGTTCTGAAATTTTTTTTTCAAATCGTTGATGGAGAAAGTCAAGATATTTAAGGTTGAAGTAACCGATCTCACAACAATGATATCAGCTTTTTTTTTTATAACGGTTCTCGAAAATGGCAGTAATTTTTGTAATTTCGTAAAAAAACTACCAGTTTTTTGCTACCCCCGCCAATTAATGCTTTTTCTTTTTATTAACTATGAAATGAAGGATTCCTGTCAACGTATCTTTACTTAACTTTTGGTATTTAGTTCATATCCTTAACACACATTCGAAAACTGACATAAGCAACTCGATTTGTGATGTACACCAAGGAGCTGTCAAAATGACAATAGGTACTTTTTGAAAGTCTAATTGCATATAAAACAGACTTCCTAAAGAGAACCCTTTAATAGAAAAACGTAAATAAAAAATTTTGGTGACGTGACACCCTTTTTTTTACCAACAAATTTTGCTTTTGCTGATATACATTTTTGTGGTTCAAACAATAAAACCAAAAAATTTGCTTGCTTTTTTGTTTTTGTTGTATTGCCATCGTCTCATCATCTTCGCAAGTACCTAACCTACGCTGAATCTTTTCTCTTTCTCATTCTTTTATTTTTATATGAAAAATTCTCTAAGTGTGCAGTTTTTGTGTTCAGTGACTGGTATAGAAAAGTATGTGCGAGTACAATAGTGTAACTCTGTGCTGATGACCTCACCTTGGCTCTTGTTTACATTCTTTCGAAGGCAACAAAAAAAAAAGCAAAAAAAGTAGACAACAACAAAAAGATGGATATATTTTTATATTTCTTTTCTTTTTTTTAAGTATTTCAATAATATTTCTTGTGTGCACATTCTTCTGGTTATTATTTTCGTACCATGACTTTCATTAGCACACAGACAAAATGCCTATTAGCACGTTTTTTCGCAAAAAAAAAAAAAATCATTTTGCCCAAAAAAAAAAAAAAAAAAAAAAACAAACAAACATAATAAATAAATAAAACGTTTCGTGATGACTAGCTATGTGATTTAATGTTATTCTAACACCAATAGACGAACAAAAAAAGTTTGTATTTATATTTTTTTTTTGTTTTCAATTTTCCAATCTGTTATTTCGAAACGTAAAATGGGACAATTTGTGTGGTAGGTAAACGCGTTGTTCTAGCGTGTGTGGCGCGGCACGGCTGCTATGCTGGTGGCTAGCCTCAACCAAATCCAATATTAAGTTTCAACTAACCAAACATCTATCTATTCATCCATGCGTCAATTCATTAATCTTTTGCCATCAAGGCCGTAGTGGGGTTCTGAGACCTCCATATTTTTTTTTTGTAGGCAGGTTTATTTTTTTTTAAATAAAAAGACTATGTACTTAAAAAACTTCAGAAGAAAGAAAAAGCTTTCCTACAAAATGTTTCCAGGCCCCTAACATTCATAATAATTTTTCACCTTGACCCCTTTACTTTAAAACCGCTAATTCTGATGACCTCATTTGAAAATTTTGAGTTTATTTTTTAATAACATCATTTTCTGATGAAGAAATCAGAATATTTTCAAAGAATAATATTAAATAATTTAAATATCTAAATTCCATTTTGACATTCCCCTTCTAAAATATTTACTTGGCTACGGCCTTGATGAGCATGAGCACTATATGAACACTACCGGTCTTTTGTGAGTGAATTTGAATAGACGTTAGTTGTCGAAAGCTAGACTGAGTTTATCTTGAATGTTTACATAATAAAAAATTAAATTTGGTCGACCGTTGACGTACTGGGTATACATCAGTTCAGAATTTATAAATGTCTTCGAACCTGAACGGGAAATGTTGTTGATTGTGAATACAATTTTATGTCAGTGTGTGTGTATATGTGTGTTTGAACTATAATGATGTAATGTCATTTTGAATTTTATAAACATTTTTTTTCTTTTATTTGCCATTCTTTATTGATTGTTTTTTTTTTTGTTGAATGAGGTAAAAACAATTTAAAAAAGACTCTACCTATAAATAGGGGGGATTTGTTTTGTTTTAATTTTCTAATGGAAATGACACAGAAACTTTGTTAAACAGATTTTTCCATTAAGTTTTTTTTTGTCGTTTCTCTTTCAAAGAACTTTTGAATTAAAAACAAAAACAAATAAATAAAAAAAAACTAACTTGAAGGTGCTTATAACTGGTTTATAAATTAACCAGATTTGAACTAAAAAAAGTCAGAGCCATACAAAAATAACTTAATTGACAACTTTTTCGTTCAAATATTTGATATGAATTTTATAGGCTATTGAATTATAGTACCTTTTAGAAAGGAAAGTAATTGCGTTCAAGGGTTTTTTTTTATTAATAATAATTATTCAATATGGCTGTGCAAAAATGCTAAAATTTTTATTTCAATGCATTTTTCATTTTTTTAAATAAAACTAAAAAACTGACCCAGCTTTTTTTGATAAATTTGTACTCATGTCCAATAAGGACTTTATAACATTTTGTTGAAATAAAACGAAAACCATTTGAGTTATTTCAAAAATTTTATTATTGGCTTGAAGTACAATTAAAACATTTATGAATGGAACTCGACTTATTTCATATGGCCACCGCTGGCACGTTTGCAGCGGTCCATTCGTTGGACCCAATTTTCGACGACTCGGCCACAAATTTCGGCCGAAACGGCCTTTATTTCGCGTTCAATGTTGGCTCTGAGGTCTTCCAACATCGTCGGCTTGTTTCTTGAAATAAGACGCTCATTAAACATACTCTTTAAGTCGCGGTCACCGACTCCGAATTAAGGTAGATTTTTTTTATAATTTGCAGACGTTTCTCAAATTGTCTAATTTTCACTTGATTTGTTCTTTCTTGACATGTTAGTCAAATACGAAGATTTAACACTTAAAAAAAGCCGTTTATTGTGATTTACCGAAATTTCCCTTGTTATAGCTAAGAAAAACTCGAAAAAATCTTCTAGAACGAAACGTCTTCTTGTCTTTTTATTTATAAATGTTTTGACTTTCTTCTACAACTACAGTTTTGTTTCTTTTTTTTTTTAAATTCAAATTATAAAATGTCCACATTATTTTCTAGTCTTTTATTAAGGTTTTGCAATTCAGTTGATTTGTAGTTTGTTTACTTTTTAAGGTATTCAAGGAAACCATAATTGTATAAACATGCAGAGAGGCAAAGGCTTGAAGAACATTCTTCATATTAAATTGGTTGCTCCACTCCTTTCTAAATGCACAAAGACGGAAAATATTTCCATGTGCCATGTGAAGAATAGTTTGGTTTCGGAAGCACGTTTTCCAAATAATCGTATATTCGGTTTATTCAAGTAATTTGCACGTTTTGCTATTGTGAAGCAAAAATTTCCGGAAAAAAAGAAAGAAACGAAGAAAAAACAAAATATTGCAACATCCGTCCAAGTCCAAGTGAAAACCTCGCACCACCATCGAACCTATAATATACCACCTACATTGAAGTTTTTAGTTTGTTCATTAGTGTGTTCGTGCTTTCTAGCCTTACTATGTATGTGTTTTTTTTTGTATTTCTTCTTCTGATGCATTTAACGGTATGAATTAATTTATGCGTACCTACACTGTATTGCCGACGAATTCATATCTTAAATAGCATGCTTAAGTGTATCACAATTAAATAGGCTTCATTTTGCCATTGTTGCAAATTGTGCCTCAAGAAGAAACATACAACAGTATACGATTATGCTGATTTTGAAGTACGTTGGTAATTTATTGCAAGTATTCTTTGGTCTACCGAATCACTCAGCGTCAGCTACCATCACTGTATTACCTTCCAACTCCTCCACCATAGAATTCAATGCGGAAAATTAGTTTAACATTTCACAATCTATACATCAACTAACTATATACGAGTACGAGTACCTATACAATCTATTGTTTATCAAAATTTGCATATTTTAACCAGACAATCATGATGGCAATTCCGCAGAGTCTCTTCGGTCCTGATGTCAGGGTGGTAATGACCAATTTTGCTTGTTTTGTAATTTCCTGCTGATGCATGAGAAACGAGTTTTATGTTTTAATTTTTGATTAAAATTATCAGGAACGTTGGTTGATCCATAGGGTTACCAAAGACATGAATCATAAAATCTTTTACAATATATTATCTGGTTCATCAACAACTGAATTTGCAAGCGATTCTCTCAAATAATAACAATCAAAGAAGTAATTTAGCAAATCAGGGATAAACCGGACAAATCAACGAAGAAATCGAGCAAATTAACAGCGGAACCTTACTTGACAAATCAACGGTGATTACCGCTTAATCCATGGAAGAATACGCCACACGGTGAAACCCAAGAAAATCAACAGGTAGACTCGGGTAATGAAAAGACAAATCTGTAAAATCAATAGACTCCATGCAAGAGAAGTGGGATGATAAGGGTCCTTAGTTCCTTGAGAGAGGGCATTACTGGCAAAAGACGCGGCGATATGCGATGATATCATTTAGCGATGTATGAGAGCTTCTAAGGTACTATATGGAAGTTAAAACTGTTTATCGTGGTTTTTTTTATCTAGTTCGATGGTATTGAACCCCTCTCTTCTCAACTTATGGTCAGATGATCCCACGAAGCAGCGTCATCCTGCAGAAGCAAATGAGTTTGGTAGGTATGTCGAGGTGTCACTAAAAAGCTCATCCCTATTTAGGTTCTATCGGGGTCTCTTGGAGTGTGAACATTTTGTCCTTGATAGAATTTCGTGGTCCAAAAGCCACAGTGATAAAGGCGGTCAAACGAATACCAGCCAATAGTTTAAGTTCGACTTATAGCTGTATCGATAGCGCAATTTTAAGAATATCTATTTTTGTACATAGGGCCAAGTAACCAATCCTGGCATCATATGGTATACAAATGAGTTGGTGTATGTTACTGACCAAATTATATTCCGCTGAGTTCGTCCAGCTGGTTATCCAAATGATCAGCTTTTATGCTAAGTCTGGATTTCGCTGGTCTAACTTCTTTTATAGGTCGGGTGGACGAATATTTTTGGAATCATTGTTCTGCCTAACAGCGTTTGGTTAAGCTTCTTCGCCGTTTAACAATTTGGAAATGTGTTGGTTTCGGATGCTAAAGACCGACTACATATCTTCTGTTCTGAGCCGGTATTCATGGGTACGTTATTTCACACTTGATAGAACTTTCGACTTTTGTTTAAGAAAACGGTGTTTCTTTCTTTTTTCGAACATAGAGAACTTCGCATTCAGCAGTTTTAGCCCTTTACTGAATGCACCCACCTGCGTTTTTCATTAAATCGTTTTGGTCACGGGACTGCGAGATCGACCAAAGTTCTGTTGGTTACTTCCGTAAAGCAAGTAGACATCGGAATTTTTCTACAGCATCCTTCTTGGTGATGCCTTGGATGTTCACATCTGAATTCTAACTGCTACCAGGTTGTGATCCGAGCCTAGGATACTGGACAAATGCGTAGCGTCAATTGCAACTTGATCTATTTGGTTCAAATTTCGTGGACCTGGAGACCGCCAAGTCCTCTTGTGAATATTGACGTTTGGTCGTTCCGCAGTCCCAAATTAGATCAAAATCAGTCCTTTCCCGGAAATGTTGTCGGGCAGACTTTGTTCTTCTACGATTTAGTTTTTTCGGATTTGAATTAAGAAGTTATCAATTGAAACTTGTTATAAATTCGTATGAGAATAATTTTTAAATTCTAGTCTATTTTCCACTAATTGACATTTTAAATTCTGATTCACACATCATCCAACCCTTTTCGTGGTTGATCGAATTTGAATGTGAAAAATGTTTATTTGCAAATCAAATACCAAAAAATCACGACCAGTTTTATTTATTGTTTGGTCGGTCGACAATCACAAGGTTTTTCATTTAAGAAGCAAAATAAAAACAAAACTAAAATCGTCGAATTCAAAATTCAAAACTATATGGAACCAAAAATATCCACCACCTCCGCAACTTTAGCTGGGTGAGTCACAATTCACAAATTAGTATATTCAAGAAGAAAAAATATCTATCTACGAAATAATATTTTCGTATAACCAAAATTTGCATTTTCGAAAATCTCATGTAGAAAAATAGAAAATCAACAAACCAGCATCTCCCCCTGATGTTCCGGGATTTGTTTTTAAACAAAAACAAATAAATTTTCTCTCTTGAATTAAGTAAAAAAAAAAAAAAACAAAAAAAAAATAAACATTTACTGAAAAAAAATTTCAATTTCATCGACTGCAAAAATTTTAAAATCTTTATTGCGTTTATGAACTCTTAATTTGGAACAGATTATGAAAATGCACAAATTAGCTTTTGTTTTTATGGTTTTGACGTGAATTTCGAAATTGATTCACATTCACACAGCCTTTGTTTTTGTTTCGTACAAAATTGTGCTTTATGAGATTCACACGACAATGTTGCCAATTTTTCTCACACATAAAATAACAAAAACAAGGAAAATGTATTTTTTTTTTTAATTTTAATTTTTAAATCAAACATTTATGACATGAGTTGAATCTTGAGTCTTGAGTATGGTGTGTTGGTTGGTCTGTGGCGCCAGGGCATCACACGTCGCATCATATGTAAGTTGCAATATTTAACATCATCATCTTTGGAAATGGCAGATGTCCCATCAGAGAAGGGAACTCCTGAGCCAATGCCAACAATGAACAATGATTGTTATGGTAATTACACTGATGACGGCACACGATTATTAAAATTCATTGCATTATTATTTCATTGGCGAAATAAAAGCAAATTAATGTTGATTTTGTTCACAAGGAAACTGAATTGCTTGTTTGTTTCAAAAAAAAAAAAAAAAAACATTGCAGCAATACGATGAGATTTTAAATATTTCCTGTTGATTACAAATTCGCAAGTAAAAAGGACTCAATCAATGGATAATTAAAATGGGTTATATGGCTTTTGTGATCATTCTGGTGTTGGAAGTTATGTCATGTTATTCGTTTAAACTCAATAAAATTCAGATTTTGAAGCACCATAAACTGCAATTTTTATTTTTCAAAAGACTGTAATTGGTAAAATTAGAAATAACCGAAGAAAGTTTTTTTATTTATTGCATTTTGTTTAAAAAAATAACAAACTTTACTGCGTCTTTTATTTGGAACATTTTCAGTGGGAACTTAAGAACTTTTCTACATAGGTACATTAAAAGCGCATTAAGAATGTTTATTTCTAAAATTCTGTTAATTTTATTAGGTGTTTAAAAAAACATCACGAGATTAGAATTGATTTTATTTGTAAAACACTCCTACGACAATTTATCTCACGTAATTACAAGTAAAGTGAATGTGCAAAAAAATATTATCAAAAAAGATAAACTTAGGTATTATTTTGTCGTTAATTTGTCAATAAATACTTGTAATTTGTGTTTTTTTTTTGGAATTTGATAATCTGCAAACTTGTTGAAACATAGTCAAAAAAGTGGTTGGGTTACAAAGTACATAATTAATAATACAAACAAACTTATGATCACAAGTAAAAAAAATGTGATTAATTAACTACAAATCATCAGACCAAGTTACAAATTTGAAACTTGAAGATACAAAAATAGATTTTCCTGGGTTCTATTTCAAAATCAATCATTGCGCAAAACATAGTCTTGTTTCTGAAGTTAAAATCTTTCTTTAAGTTACGAATTCGACATTTCAAAATCTTTGGGTGTTAGCGAAATTCACATAATAGATTCGAATGAATTTAGAGGGTCAAAATCCCTTGCAAAAGTATATTATTTGATTTCTATGGTCACACCTTGCTTATACAGCAAGTTTTTTGTTTTTATTTTTGTTTACGCAATAACTATGCTGCTTTTTTACCCAATCTTTTAAAACCATTTTGGTAATAAAATTAGATACATACCGCCTCCCTGAGGCCAGAAGCATGAATTTCGAATTTCGAGTTAATTGATTGATTACATTATCTTTTAGGTGATCTATGATTTACCGAAATTTAGAATACACAGACAGCTAGGAAAGATAAAGATATAGATAAAGTTACAATATATGCTAATCCTTTTTAATAAAAAAAATTGTAAATGCAGTTTTAGAAAAAAAAAATTAAAAGCATAAAATTCGATTTTGAAATGACTAAAACAGCTTCTTAAATGAATTTACCCTCAAAAAGAAGTATAGAATTTGATTTCTTCTATAATGATACATTTTTAGAAAAAAAAAAAAAATTGAAAATCGTTAACGCCGTTTAAAAAAAAATATTTTTTCTATATAAAATTTTGCAAGGACTTTTATAAAAAAAAATTGGTACTCCATTTTTATGATATTATTTATCAACATCCAAAAGCTAAACTTCGAAAAAAAAAATATTGAATAGTTTTCGAAAAAAACAAACTGGTACCGTTTGTTTTTTGGTCTAAAAAAAATACAGTACGTTCTCGATTAACGCAACTTTCGATTCACGCAACTCCTCGATTTTCGCAACAGCTGAATTTTTAACATTGTTGACGCAGTAATCGCAACTCTTTCCCCAAAAGTGACTCGATAAGTGCAACTTTTGTTCCCATAATCATATCTCTAGAACTTAACTTATGTATTTATGACCTTATATCTTAATGAATTAACTTATTTTTGGTTTGTTTCTTATTATTTATAAATTTTTGAATAAAAAATTGTTGCTTTAATTATATAATGAGTGCTGGTTTTCTGATTTTTGCTTTAGACCTCAAATTGAGCCTACAAATTTTTTACTCGGTTATTGCAACAACCTCGGTCAGTGCAACCACCCTTGTTTTAATTAGTTGCGATAATCGAGAACATACTGTAATTCAAAAAACATCTGCAGATAGTCTCCAAAAAAATAACAAGTTTGGAGTAAATAATCTGATACATACAGACAGACAGATTGTTATCTCCATTTTTTTGTACGAATGCATAACTTGATATATATTGTACCTATTTCGCAAGTAAAAAAAATTATCAAAATCTGAACTGCTTGTGGGTCAACAAATCTCGAAACAAATGAAACAAAGAGCTGTTCTTTATAAATAACACTTCTACTCAAGCAGTATTGAATTCTTATTCGGAAAAATCTATGTACTCCTAAGTATATTATCGAAAAATTATCAAGAACTAATTCTAAAAATTCCAGACAAACTGAATTCGATGCTTCTTTGTCATTTATAAACATCACCACTGACACGTACATACATAATGCAAGTATCTAATTATTTTTAAATCTTCAAATTTGAGAAGGCAAATGAAAACAAATAGCCATTGTTTTATTGCTTATAATTAAAAAGAAAAGAACTTATTATTATTAGAAGGTGTTTTGAATTTTATCTAAAAAACCTGACGAATGGCCTATTTTCTTATCGGTCTTTTTATCCGACTTTCTTATCTGGATTATAGGATTATGCCAACTTTTCATTTCATCTTTTAATCACATCCACCTTCACTTTATAGACACTGACACACGTATTATCTTTTGCAGTTTAAACGTTCCTCATGACATGAAATAGCTTAACATTTCTAAAATTCCTTCCAGTTTATATGTAATAATAATAAAATATTTGTGTGTTTGTTTGTTTATTTATTTGACTAACTGTAAAACGGTAGCTAGGTTGTTGCTTTTCCTGTCTTGATGCTAATTGAAAACCAACCAGTGTTGTATAAGTGTATAGCTTTGCAAAAAATGCTGTATGCAATACCACAAGATGAAAAAAAAAAAATGGAGACGTAGCGTCTCAACCACTTCAACTGTATATTATGCATAGGTACCTCGTGTGTAAGTAGATGTAAGCAGGAAACACGCTTTACGAACACAGCCGGTCCTCGTTATTCACAAAAAAAAAAAAACAATTGGATTTTTTTTTAGTTTTGTGCAGATTGCAAAAAAAAAAAACAACTCTCAATTGCCAACACTTCAATTCGCCGTATGTCTGTCTTATTTAGTATTTCGTTTTGTTTACATCGTGTGCCGTACTGATTTTTTAAGGACCAAGTATGGGTGTCACGAAAAAAAAAGGAATTAACAAAAATGTGAAATGTCATTTCCTTTTCTTTAACTACACCCAAAAAGCAATAAAAGCCAATTCAACAGCTAAGAGAAAAAAGGCGAATTCATGCAACCCAACATTACATTGTATTTTGTATGTCTTTAAGTTTTTGCGAAAAAAAAAATGCAAAAAAAAAAAAACTAATAAGAAGCGATAAGAGAAATAAAATTATATATTTCTTTATTACTTTCGATTTTGTATGCACAGAGAGTGATGAGGAATTTTTTTTTCGTTCGCCGCAAGTCGATGTGGTCTCGCTCGTACCTACAACTACAACAACTCACAAGTCGAAGTCGAAGTCGCAATCTTAGATCGTATTTTTTGAAGTTCGGGCTCTTTGGTGGCTTTGTGGGTTGTTGGTTGGTTGTCCCAAATGGAACGCCTATGACACACTTCTTTGCGGTTACACCTTGGGATTGAGAGAGCGGACACATTCCATTTTTTTTTTATTTTTTTTTTTTTATTTTTTCTTAACTAGTTTCTCTTTTTTGTCGTCGTCTTTTCACGATTAGCCTAATGCGTAGCCATTTGCTTTAGTCATATTCCCCCATAAGTGACAACAGACGGAAGGCAACGGCAAAGACTTTGTGTTGGGTGAATAAGTGAGTGAATGAGTGAGTGAGTTAGTGCAAACATGCCCACGCAGTTAGTTTTTTTTTTTTTTTTTGAAAAAGAAGTCAAGTCAAAGCGAAGAGTTGTGCAATTTTTGAATTTGAGAGATTTATTATTTTATTTTCATTTAGTTCTTTGTTGTTGTTTTTATTGTTGTTGGTGTTGTTGTTACAAACTTATAAGAGAATATATATTTCTTTTTCTATTAACTTATGTATATTAGTGTGTGGTAAGGTAGGTTTTAATAAGGTTTAGAACTTTCTAACGGTAGTGAGAGCTGATAAAAATTCAATTCAGGTGGTTTAAGGTGTTGTTGTTGTGGTATACGTATAACAATAATAATAAACCAAATCAAGTCAATAAATAATAATATCGATGGAATTTTGTTGTTGTCTCCTCTTTTGTGTAGGAGAATTTTATAGATGGATAGTTTGATTGATTTTCTTTTATAGTGTTTTGTTTTGTTATTAGTTTTCTTTCCATTTAAAAAAAAATATCTCTTTGACATTGACAGTTATGTTATGGAATGTTGATTTTTTTTCTTTGTTTTTGTTTTTTATATTTTTTTTTTGCGATTATGTGATGATAATGCGATAAGCAATTAACAAGTTATTGACATCTTGTGGGCGATTTGGACAAGCAAAGAAAGAATGTAAAAGAAAAACAATAACAAAAAATTGATAATAATAATAACTGGAAGATAAAAAATGGTGACGTATTTTTCTTTGGATTTAATAAGATATTAAGATAATTGAGAATAGTTTCAAACTATTTGATTTAATGTCTGTTTAATGTAATGTATAAAGGAAAAGTTCTTACTATAAGAGAAAACAAGTACCAACATTTCCTATAACTAGCTTACAAAGGGCAAATATTATATGTGACTTACACTACATTTAACGCGAACGATCGGTATTCTACTTTTGTTTCATGTAACGAATACGAATCTTCAATGTGCATTATTAAAGATTCGTATTTGGAGTAACATTTATTTTTTTTGACCAAAGTTATAAATAAATTAGACTTTTTTGCAAGGTGGCCCAAAATTTATTACCCAATTGGATGATAGGATCTTTACAAATTAGAACAACTGTGTATTTTGCGTTGATTTTTGAAGTACCTAAAGAAAATTTATGGGGGGAGGGGGTAGTTCTCGAGTATCTAATCTCCCTCTTAATCTATAAGATTTACGAAAAAGTTTCAGTTAATCCTGGTCATTATGATGAAATCTCCTAAATAATAACATGCTCACGAATGAGAATGAGAACTTATAAACTTTGAACTGTCAAAATTATTTAAAATTTGGATGGTCATTTAAAAATACATTATCTTCTATCTTCTTCTTTTTTTGAACTTTTCTTTTATTTTTTTTTTATGGTAGCTTTGTGATTACAATTTAAAGGTCGTTGTTTGTATTGGAAAACTCATTTGCTTTGTTTTATGTAAAAAAAAAAAACGAATATGTACTTAAGGCAAAACAATTAAAATTACTCGTAAATTGTAAACAAAACAAGAAAAAAAAAAACACCCAGTTATCCATGTTGATACATGTATGTGTGTATGAATAAATTTTATTGCAGTTAAAAATTGTTTTTAAACAAAAAACAAAATAATAATTATTTTCTTGTAAACGCAAAACAAACAGAAAAATAAAAATGACTACGTGCAGGGTGTAGGTAGTGATAGCTTAAAAAAATATATAATTTCGATATTTTATAAGTATTGGCTGTTGAAAGCCGAAAGCCGCCTGGCCAGCAAAAGAAGTGAATCATACGCTGCATTTATTCTTATGTTGATTTTTATATTTTTTATTTTCAAAATTAATCACATCACATAAAATGCACATTAAAAGCAAACATTGATTCGTTTTTTTGCAGATATAGTAGCTCCCCATTTCGATAGCAACTGTAATCGATTTTTATTGCAGTTGATAATCTACCCCTCTCTCTCTGTCTCTCTCTCTCTCAACGAGACTGCACCCAATAAATGAATGGATGGTGCTAGCGTAGGGGTTTTGCCCTTATCTTTCTCTGGCACGCAATTCCCATGATGCAGCTAGCAGCAGCGCTTTAAAAAGCAAAGTACTTGAAGATGGGGGGGGGGGGATTGGGATTATATTGCTATAGCCAGCCTGGTCGCCATCATCGCTGTTTTTGTATTCGTTATACTTGGTAATAATAAAAACTGCTATATCAGAATACTTTTTGCTAAATAATGGACGGTATTTTATTTTCAAGTTTTTTTTTGTTTTATAATATAAAAGTCCACCACCAGAGAATTTGAGAACAAAGGAATCACCCCCCAAGTTAGAGAGCTGTTCGCTCAACTATACCAGACACGCTACTTTATACTAAACAATCGGGCCATCGCTCTCCAAGTTGTTCAGTTGGGGCGGGTGACTGATGGTGGTTATTTTGTGTTGTGGCGTGGTTGTGCAGACATCACATTGACTTGAACATGAATCAATATACAGAATATCATCTACACACAGGCACGCACAGAAAGAGAACACAAAAAGACAGGAAAGGAGGTTTTCGAGGGTCGGGACTTGGGATTATTATGATGGTTTTGGTCCCGAACTTGGATGATTTTGTAGAGTATAATGAGGACAATGCGGTGATAAGAGCATTGCTAGGGTCAATGCTTTCAAGCAGAAGAAAACTTTAAAGCGCATTGGAATTTAAGGGATGATCATAGCTTCACTCTATATTAGTGACTACGTCATGTGTAACATTCGAAAAGTCTATCCAAGAGTGCAAAGGGATTTCCAGGGATGAAAGTGGAAAACACACACCAGACCCTCCTTTATCGATGTTAAGTAGAAAAATACATTCAGCTTGGACGATTATGGATACAAATATACAGATACAAAATTTCAATCTACCCAATCATCAAACAAAATACGAGCTTAATGATACTGAGATTTTAGTCCATAAAAAAGTTCACCGGAGCGTCCGGCGTGCCTATACTAAACCTCCCTGCCTTAACGTATTTGCTGAAGACCGAAGGGTCGGCAAATTGGAGCGATACCTGAACTATCATTAGTACTGGCGAGGTATCATTTAAATGCCCTTTCTGCTTAATTCGGATTACAAATAGTTTAGAAGGTAAAAGGAACATGTTTTTCGGCGATTTGCTTACCTGATGCCAAATTTATTAAATTACCTGATGCCAAATTAATTAATTTACACTACAATAATCTTTGAAGCTATTAAAGGCTTACGAATAAAGATAAAACACAATGCAAATCGTCACTTCTACATGGTGTTACTTAATAGCAAAAAAGTAAATTAAGAAGACGTATGACACATGTGTTACTTTCTCAGGAGGGCGAGCCTCTCCCCCGCAAATGAAAAACGATATTCCTGCATTCACGTAGACTGTGCCAATTTATTCAATAAACTAAACATTTTCATCATGACAAAATACACGGTTGAGCAACGTCTGCTAATTATAAAAAAATGTCTACGAAATTGACATCAATTACCAATTTTTTGACAAGTTCAGATTTTAGAACTACTGTCAATAGTTCTATCGAAAGAAATCATATCATGAAAAACTACTAATTATGATTTCTGTATTATAATTTTTGAGCTTATGAGGTTCAACTAGGTTTGTTAAAAATAGTGACATTGAGTGTCCATAATACTATTAAGTGACTAATTACGTGACGTTGTTTTCAAATTCATGTGTAGTTATTTTCTTTTCCAAATAACTTAAATTCCAAATAAATACAATCAACATTACACCTGATGCCATTGAATTTTTTTTTTAATAACAAAAGAAATTGACTCACAATACGTGTATTCATAAAGAAAGAAGAAGAAAACAAAAATTCAACCTCTTGCATATTCCAATTCATCAGCATATTTACCAATATTAAAACTTTGGCTCTGTGCTAAACCATTTAACGACCCTCACTAGACCTTGACATTAAGACAAAAATAAACTTAAAACCCAACAGACAAAAACTTTATAAACTTTTCACTAAAATTGAAAAGAAAAAAGAAAAAAAATTATTTATTTTGACGTCAGCTAAACAGAAAAAAAAAATAATAAAAAAAGAAACAATTCCCAAGTTCCCAAGCTAAAGTATGTACTGTGAACGACGTGTGTCCATCTGCAAGTGAATATAAAACACTTGCGTACGAAACAGACAACAACAACAAAAAAAATATTAATACAACAAGTGTGGGGTATTTCCTCATGGAGGATAATAAAACAAAACAAAAACAAAAATAAAAACGTTTATTTTAAGCTGTCTGCACCAGAATTGGGTGTGATCGGCGTGAGAATTTAAATGTATCTATGTATTTAAAAGATACACTATTTTTTTTCTAACAATGGATTTGATATGAGTGAAGATTTTAATTTTCTTTCTTTTTTTTGTGTGGCATGCAAAACATTCACATTCACAACACAAACAAGAAATAAACACTTGATTGTGACACAATTATCGTTTCAACAATTTAGAAATTATTTAAACAGCTTTTGCTTCGGTTAATTTAATTATTATTATAGGCGCCATCAATTCTTTTTTTTTTGTAATTAAATAATCTAAGCGTCTGCCTTTTGTGTTGTTCATTTATATAAAAAAAAGCACTTCTGGGTCGCACGTATTTGTTCTTTAATTATATGTTGGGATGTGAATAAATTCCGAAACAGAAACTATGTCTTGGAAATGCATTTTCACCCTTTTAAAAATACCCTTTCAATCACGATATTTCGATGCACTCTTTTGGTTATTGGTTGTCATTGCAAATGAAATATTCTTGCCAAATTTCATCGCTGTGCTATTTTTGGAAGGGAGTTGTCTGAAAAAATACCCCTGTTAGACTGAAAATAGGAATTTACATAAAAAAGACTATTATATCCTCTACTCTGAGGTAGTCGTATTAATTGGTTTTGAAGTTAGTAGATTCCACATCTAAGCAAGCTTATTATGACTTTTAAATGATCGCTAAAAGACCATTCAGTAAAACTGAACCGATTTTCGAAAAAAAGTACAACAACCGCTTTGTTTTTTTCAAAAATCGGTTCAGTTTTACGACGCACCGTTGCAAAATTTCGGACTACAATATTTTAAGCACTTTTGACTATTTTGGCCATAATTTCGTTATATCGGCAAATAAAAAAAAATGCGTACAGAGCATTTATTGAGACAAAGCGATTGCCGTACTTTTTTTCGAAAATGGGGTAAGTTTTTGGGTGCAAAATTCATAACTTTTGAACGGGTTGAGATACTTTAATAATTTTTTTTTAAAATATGAATTTGATAAGTTTAACAAATATTGGTTGACAGGGTGTTTCAGAATCTTGTCTTGAAATTAATTTTCTTTGCTTGTTATTTGCAATGAAAGTTGTTAAGGTATTTTTAGTTGTTATAAAAATGAAGGATATTTAAATAGATGAGAGCAAAAGTGTTATTAAAAAAGAGAGAAAAGATTACTTTATATATTTTTTAATATATTTTAAAAGTTGTAATACTTTTTTATGTGTTTTGTCATTAAAATAGCTAATGTCTTTTAGTGTTCTTGTTAGTTAACGACTGAAAATATCAAAAAGAAATGTACAAAATTATAAGAAATGTAATAAACATAAAATGCATTTATAAAAGCTGCATTACTTGAACTCCAAACTTATTATGTCATTTTGTTTCATTCAAAAAGATAAGTTCTTAGGAAAAAAACCGTGTTTAAAAAAAATTGGTGTGCCATTATCAAAAAAATATAAACAAACATCTAAAACAAAAAAAAAAAAATTTTCCTTAAAAATCTGAAAATGTTTTTGGAAAATTTTGATTTCCAATAATTTTAAAATTGTTAACACAAAAGATGTTTTAAAATTTTCACCTAAATCCGTTGAGTGGCTTCCGAGGAAATAAGAAAAAATTGAGTCAATAGCTTTTCCAAAATCTTCAAATTTTGCAAAATTAAAAAAAAAATAGGCCATAATTGTAATAAAAATAGTCCTTTTTACAAGCTCCAGTAAAAAAATTATTTTTTGATTTTATTTTATAGATTTTTACACAAAAACTCTGAACCAAAAAAAATCTTTGATTTTAAAAATAAGGAAACTTTGACTTCCTGTATCAGCCGAGTGCTTCAGACGATTTTAAAATTTCGGCTTTGGAAGCTTCCAATATTCTCTTAGCCAATAATTAAATTATATGATTTTTGCAACAACTTTTAAAAAGTTAGCAGACTGTGCGGTGCCGTTGGCAGTAGTCCAAAGAACAGCAGTTAAATTAAATTGTCTTCAAAATTCAGGGCCATGATATTTAAGGTTGCTGCAGCATATAGAAAAAATTGCGTACATTTTTTTCTGACTCAAGTTATTTTTTTACGAATCCCTTACTCACCCCTAATAAATCATATGCCTAATAGAAAACAATTAAACAACAAATTCTCCAAAAAACAAAAAATCAATTTAAATTTTCACCAAAAATAATATGAATGAATTACCCGTTTCTGGAATGTTGTTGGTGATTCATTCCACTCCATAATAATTTTTGTTTGTAATCTTAAAGGTAAGTGGCGTGGTTTTTGTGGTGAGATCATAAAATCTTTATAAATATTTTATTTTTTATTTTTCTTATTTGAATATAAGCAAATTCAGAGTTAAAAAAAACAAATAAGTTAAAAAATGACGCATTTTAAATGTTTTTGGTTTATTGTTAGATTTCTTTTAGAGGTAAACGACATACATACCTACCACAAACTTTTTTATATATTTTTTTTAAAGATGTTTAACTGGATAAATTGTAAACTGATCATTTGGAACACTTAAAAAAACTAATGACAAGATAATAAGTTATCTTGATAGTTACTCGTAATTTAGATTGCAATACTATGACCGTTAAACATGTTTTTTTCATATTTTTGTAAATTACATTAAAATGCAACTTATTGTTGGAAATTAAAAGGGAAAAAGTAGGTAAGATTCGAAGTTGTTTGACTCATTCAAATACTGATGGTTTAATGAAAAAGTCAAAAGTATCAATATTTGCAAGTATTGAGAAAAAAATTAACAAAAATCACAAGAAACCCTCAAAAACAACAAAGAAATAAGTTTATATTTCTTTGTTGTTTCTGCAAATAAAATAAAATTTGAAAATAAAAAAAAAAACAAAAAAAAAATTCACATAAGAGAACGTTATAACCTATTCTCAATGAAAACTCACTCAGAAATGTGTTTCCTTCTTTTCGGTTTTATGTTAAGCAAAATAGGAACGAAGTTCCGTAAATTATTTGAATAATTTTCCTTAAAACTTTTCCCTTAGAATTTAATATAATAAAAATAATAAGGGTATTCATGTAAATGCGGCAAACCCATAGAAACCTTAGAAACCATAAAATTTTCTATCGGTAGAAATGAACTGTCAAATTTTGTATGAGAAAAATATTCTGCAAAACATTTATCTCACAAAACGGAAGCAGAAACCGTAGAAAAAAACCTGATAAACTTTGTGACTTTTACGCAAATATTTCTAATGGTGTGTTCATGTAAACCCTGCGGAAATTTATATTTTTCTGCAAAGTTGAAAATTATATCGTTTTTCTGAGTGATCCGGAATTATATCGACCTTCATTCCATGCTAAAACTTTCACATTATGCAATACTTTGGAAATAAACCAAAAGTGTTAGGGTTGCCGCCTCGTATAGTTGCAGGTGTCGTCGGGGTTGCCATGTGTTTTTTTACTCTCATCAATTTTTCTTTTTAATTATACACATAATAAATAAATAATTTCTTACAAATTATACATACAAATTAAACGATGATTCACATGTATTGGCAGCCTTTAGGCAAGACACAAATTGTATGGAAGAGTTATATATACAAAAAATACTTAAATTAGAGAAATAATATTAAAAAAATAAAAAGCTCTAAATCAATTCTCTTGTTTTTTTTTTTTTAAATCAAGTTGTTTCACGGCTATACTATTGACTCATTTCAAAACTAGTTTTAAATTCCAAATTTTCCACAAATCGTCGTTTTGACATCTAAAACTCGAATTCTTAAAACTATTTTTGGATAAAACTTCAAATTTATAAAATTGGAAATATCTAGTTTCTAGAAAAATAAAACTAATTTTCATTATTATTATTATTGTACTATTCGTACTAGAATGTCAGCTTGTTAGACTTGACCATTCTTTTTCGGCGGTCTGTTTCGTATTATTAATTTATAAAATTCAATGTTTGTTTGAATGCATTGGACTTGAATACCGTCACAAATAACGGAAATTGATGAATAGTCAAACTCGACAAAGGTTTTTGCGTTATGCACATTTTCAATAAAATTCTGTATTTTTGGCGTTATGTGTATGTTAAAATTGCGCCACAAAAAAATATTTAATAACACAGACATTACTGTGGAATACAGTGGAATGAAATGGAACAGTTTATTCTGTTATCCTCGGTATCCCACGATTGTTTTTATTTTATTAAACATTTTTTTTATCATCGCGTAATACTTCGGAAAGTAGAACTTGGAGTATAGAAAATGCACTTAGTTCAGGAGGAAAACGCGTATAATACCGCGGAATTAATTTTAAAACTAAAACCTGGTCTATGTTTCAATGTGAATAATACCGATTTGTTTCTTGATTTAGTTTTGATTGATTTAACAATAAAACTGGTTTAAGCGAAAACTAGTTTTATTTCGAGTTTTTTTTTTTTAAATAATCTTTAAACTTGAAATTTCGAAAAATTGAATTATACAGTTATTAATTAGAAATATTTATGCAAAAATTTGAGGCGGCAACCCTATCTTGTTATGCTTATCTGGACCACAATTTCGTGCATACAAAAAATTAGCGTGGCACTAGACGGGGGAAGGGTTGATGTTTGGCGGGATTTAAGACTAATTATAGACTTCTATTTATATCAAAGGTAACCCCTTTTTTACGAACATTTTGCTTACCACCGTTTGCTGCTGAACGTACTCATTTGAAAAGTAATTTTTCATTAGTTGATGGTTTTGATTGCAGTGCAGCAAAAATGTTTTGTTTGTCTTGCCCTAAGGCCAAAACTATCAAATTCGATATTGATTTTATAGAATAAAAGAACCTCCCTTCCATTTATTTAATTTCAATCATTATACTGTCCCCAGGTTAATCCGGATTTAACTTATAAGTGCACAAAAAACAATCGAAAAATCCAATCAAACTACTATGTTTTAGATTAATTTAAAGTTCATTGTCTGTCGCCAACAAAACGAATCAAAAAAAAAAAAAACTTCTCTGTGATTTACTGCCAAACTATAAACTGAATCCAACACAACAACAGAATAAAAGCTGATCTAATACTCGCCGCGGGATAACGATGACGACAACATCGACTCCTATACGGACTTTTATACGGATACAAATACAGCTCCAGCAAAAGCAATTAAATTCTATTGCCTTGCCGCCGCCGCGCGCCGCCCATTGCCGATAGAAAAGGCGTTCGGGTGTAACTAAATTACCAATAAAACTATAGAGCTGTTGCTGCAGTTCCCTCAATGGATGCCCCCAAGCTACCAGCGCAGTATCAAGTGTCTCGTCGATGCAAAATAATGTGACCAATTCAAAAACACATTTTAAAACAGAAAAAATAAAAAATAAAAGAAAAAAAAAGAATCGATTTGAGAATATTTATTGCTAAATGCAAAAATTGGTTACATCAGTTTTGTAGCCAATCTTCTCTGTTTTTCTTTTTTTTTTTTGTTAGTGTAGGTGACGCTGTATCTGACAGATAGTGTCATTGATAAATGGGATAATTGCTTGGAGTTTAGCTTTGAAAAACTAAGCGGTGGTGAAGTACTTGGGTGGGACTTCTCTCCCCGAATCAAATGGATGTATCAATCCTAAAGCTGTATACAACTTGAATACTTAGAATGGCTCATGTCTGGAACCGTTCATCGATTTGTATACTCGTATAGTTGCTTTTATAATAATAAAAAAAAAACAAAAAACGATATTAATAAAATTCATCATTCTGCTGCTGCTGCTGCCGCAGCGCCAATACAATAATGATGATGGTTGTGATTGAGGGGTTATTGTTTATATTTATCTGCAATAAATTCACACTAATTGCAATCAATCATTTTTAGTGCTGCTGCCGCTGCTGGTGCTGCACGCTGCTGCTTTGGCATTAAGTTAGAACGTGTGCCTTCTCTGTGTTTTATGCGAATCAATAATGATTTTTTTGTTTTTTTGTTTTTATATAAAATCAAGATTGTTTGCTTTTTGGCTTATGATGATGATAATAATAGAGGAGGGAGACGTGCGTCGGGTTGGGTATAAGTAAATATACACATAATCGTTTGAATATCATGAAATCATTTAGTCGCAAACAAATTGATTAGTAAGCGAATATAAATTTAATTATTTGACGCCCGTTCGTGGGTATAACATTCTTGTTGTGCTACGAAATCAAATCGGGTTTTTCTTTTTTTTTAGTTGGATCATTAAATACATTTTGACTGAACAAAATAATTAAAAATTATAAATTTTAGCATTTTGTTTGTGCGTTAATGCGTATTTTAGTGGAATTTTCAGTTATGTAACAATCAGGATAAGCTTGTAGAAAATTAAAATTTGTTAAGAGAAAACACATGAAAAAATTGAACCCACTTCCAAATTTCGATCCAATCTGAACACAGATTGAAAATATCAAAACAGAATTTTGATATTTTTTTTATCAAAAACTTTGATTAGAAAATACAATCCAAATTTAACATTAGATACACTAAAAAAATTATTTTTTTGGACTAAAACTTAAATGGGAGTGACATAATGAAAATAACTCTTTATACATTAACTGCATTCATTAGTTTGTAGACATCGATTCCAGTTTACACAAAAACTTTGTATTTTAATATTTTATAAACTATAAACTTATAAACTTAGACTCATAAAAGTTGTTTTATAATTAAATTTAGATGATTTTTAAAATGTTTGCATCCAAAAAGTATAACGGTGATTTAAAAATTGATGTCCAGAACCGTTTTTCGTTTCTCCTAAATGTATTGCTTGAATATTTTTTTTAATGAAAACCTAAAAAAAACTTTAATATGATTAAAAAAAATATCAAAAATATTTTTCTGGATTAAAAAAAAAAAAAAACTTAGATTTTTTTTCTTCAAAAAATCAATTTTTCGAAACGGGCTCATGAAATTTTTATGATATTTTACTTTAAGATTTTTATTCAAAATAGCTTAAAAATGGTATAGGGATCTTACGATTTTTCAGAACTTGTTATAGAAGAAATAAAATGACATACATATCTCGCTTGAACGTCAAATTGATTTATTTTTTGTTTGTGCAGCTTTTTTTTTCTAAAACCTTATATTTAGCTACAAAACTTTTAATAATCAATTTTAGCATTCCATGAAACTTAAGCTAGATCAAGTACGTGATCCAGTTTTCAAACATTGTTTTTTTTATAGAATTCGTTAAAAAATCAGGGAAAGCATAAAAATTTACAAAACGGTATTTAATAGTTAATAACCATTAACCAAAAAATACTTTTCTTATTTGCGCAAACTTATCTACAAAATCTTAAGAGCCTTCCATATTTTGTCTTATTAAAAGAAATTATCAGGATAAAGGTGGTAGGAAAATATATTAAAAATGGTTTATAAAAAAAAAATTATAATGGGCCACCAACCGATTGGAGGGAGGGTTAAGGTGGGCGAAAAAGTAGGCTTGGTTTCTTAAATCATGTATTTTAACTATTTTTTTTAAAATTAAACGTTCTGTAAAAAAAGGTAAATAGATTTGCAACGTTTACTTGAATTAGTTTTCTATAACCTCAAAAATATTTGTTTTGCTTTTCTCTTTTCGTTATTATTTTGCAAATTGCTAACTAAAGTGTTATTAAAATGAAAACAATTTTGTAGGCCTTCTTCATATTTCCTATAATTGATAATAAAATAATCTTTTTACGGACTACGAGAGCCGAGCCAATTCCGTATAGAGTATATCTATTTGATATCCTTTTTCAATTTCGTTCAATTGCCATTTACAAATCTTTATTGACTTTTCTCAAGGTGGGAGCATGTAACCTACAATTCTTTTCTAATTTTAATAAAACTTAGTGGAGATATGTATTTCGGTCCAAAGAGTAAAATCTAGTTTATTAATATTGAAATTTTGTAAAAAATAAAAATGTAACTCTTTACTATCCTAAGGAATGGTTATTTCTAGAGTGCATGTAAATTTTTGGATCTTATTTAATCTCAACATTTTTCATTGGTTTTGAAAATCTACTACTAATTAAAAAAAAAAATATGATAAAATACCCCTTAGTCTGTTGAGTAAGTAAAATGAATTGAAGTAGTTTGTATAAGTACATATATGTAAATCGTTAGTGAATCCCTGTTCTTTTTGTAGTGCATGTTGTTGATGGTATACGTATTTGTTTATTTTTTGAATGTTAACCCTTTTCCCTATTCTCTCACTCAAATCATTGCCTCATTTTTCTTACCAAATATAAAATTTTAATTTTTATATTTATTTTTATTATTATTTTGCATATTAATATTAAATTAAAACAAAAAAAAAATAATAGTTTTTGTATAAAAATTACTATCTTAGTTTTTCCCTTTTGTTTTCTTATTTATTTTCATTTTAAATCAACACTCAATTTCCAACCCGATGCCGCAACACACTTCATGGCGTGTGCATTTAATAAAAATAAAACAAAAACAAAAAATTACAAACTGATTGCCTTCAATTGCTCAAAACTCAAATGAAAATACAAAATGAAAAAAAAAAAAAAATCAAACCATCTACGATACACTGGTTGTATAAACTGACAGGCTATTAAGCAGTGGTCCCGAATACGATGACAGTGATGACTTTAACCGAATGAATACAACAACACCAACGACGACGACGACAAAGGCAGCAACGCCAAGTTTAGCAACCGTGATTACAGGAGTCACCCAACAACAGCAGCAGCTGCCTCCCCAAACACCCCCCCTGCCCGTTCAATATACCTTGGGATTGGGAGTAGCTGCATTGCAAGCAGCCAACTCGCAACATATGAATGGTTCGGCGGGAAATGGTTTAAATCACTCCTCTTCCATTGCCGCCACCAACAACAGTGCCGCCGCCGCCGCCGCCAACACCATCAACACTGCTAATAGTGCCGCCGTCACTACGACCAACAACATAATCAACAGCAATAACAGTAATAATAATAATAATAACAACAACAACATTAGTATCAATAGCAATAGTAGCAATAATAACAATAATGTCAGTGGCGGCGGAGTGATTGGGGGCGGCGGTGGTGGTGTCACTCGATTGGCATCGTCTCGCCGCCCCCAAATACAAATATCACCAAGTGAACCGCAAAAAACATCGCAATTGCTAACACTTACCATACACAAGGACGAAAACGGATACGGAATGAAGGTTAGTATAAAACATTTTTTGTTGTTTTCTTTTTGTAGATTTTTTTTATTATTATAAAATATTTATTTCTTTTTTATATATAAAAATATTTTAATGATGTGAAAAACTTTTTTTGTAATTAAAAATGAATGCAAATTGATTCTTATTCCTTTGTAGTTATTACAAAATCTTTTTGCTCCAATTTTTTATTTGAGCATTATTTTTCTTTAATTTTTTCAAAAAATAGAGTAGATTAATTGTTTCAAAATAGTTAACTGTGGTATTTTAACAATTTAATATGGGTATTTTTTTTTTAATTTATTTTACTTTTTAGTTTTTTACTATTTTTGAAATGTTTAAATTAATTTACATTTCAGCCTGGAATATGCTTAGAAATTTCCTTTTATTTAATTTAGTTTATAAGAATTAGGTACCTATTTGAAAGTTTTGGATTTAAGGTCAAATATGTTTTTGTTTAGACTAAGTTTGTTATTTTTGAGGTGCGCCAAAGCCCACTGCGCCATAATTCCCAAATTTACCCTACATATTGCACGCACAGTCTGTGCCAAAACTAAAAGCAACTATTTCTTCTTGTGAGGAAAATAAATTCAATAAGTATAAGTAACTTACACTTTTTTTTGTATGTTTCTTTGTACAGTACAGTAAAATAATTGTCTAGTCTTAAAGCTTTCAATGTTTTCTTCGAAAGAATTAGAAAATTGTACTTCGTTTTAGAAGATGTTATTTTTGAAACGACTTTTAAATGTATTTTAGTTTTCTTATTCAATTTTATAATGTTTAATAAAGGGTTTCAATGATCTAAGCAATATGTAATTACTAAAAGAAAACTGCAAAATGCAATTACAAATTCGATTTTAAAAATTACTAAAAAAGCTTCTTAAATGTATCTGAGATCAAAAAGCAGTATTTAAAAAAAAATAATTTTAAAAAATTTTGTTAATAAACTTTATTACGGCATTTGAGGATTTGAGGAGAAAATTAGAATTAACAAAAAAGAACGGTTCTATGGCATGTATGTAGGTACTGTTAATAGCGGTTTTTTGAAAAAGAAAAATAATGGTTTTCATATATGTAAAGATATACCTTAGCCCCATTGCACCAAATTACGAATTACAATTACAAATTTGTATTTGTGTTTTATTTAACAAATTTGTAATTTTTTGTATAAATTTCAAAATTTGTGCCACAGAATTCCCTAATTTTTTTCGAAATTTTTGTGAAAGTGGTTGTTGTTTGTAACTTGGTGCAATGGGGCCCTTATCCAACAAAATTACTATGTTTTTTTTGTTATCAAAATCGTAGGAGCCATTTTTGAGAAAATTCACTTTTAATAAAAACAGTTATGACCGTTATTTTTAATAATAATAAAAAAAAAAAAATTCCAAAAATGTTAACAAAATATTTTTTACCTTAAAATCAAGATATTAAAATTAAGATATGGAGTTTTCTTAATTTTTTTTGAGGCACAGTTGATTTTAACGATATGATTTTAAAATGAGTGATAACTTTGAATTATATTTAAAAATGGGTATGTAGGTACCTTAAACAAAGCCTCTGATTGCAAATTGATTCACTTAACCAGTTTTTTTTTAACATTTTTAAATGACCGTAGTACAGCTACATATTTTTAATGGTATTTGAATAAGAACGGGTATATTCTTTAGCTTTTTTTTAAATTTGTTTTCATCTCTTAGATAATAATCTAATCCCAAATATTCTAGTCTGGCTATTTTTTGTTTAAGTATAAAAATACTTAATTTAAGATCTCAACAAACATTCTTCTTTAAAAAAAAAGCAAAAATATTTCTTTTTTTTTTTGTTGTCGGAAATCACAAATCATTTTTAAAATTTATTTTCTCATATCATTTTTAATAATGAATATAATTTACTAATATCCCAATTCAAGCATCATATTATTCTTTTGCAAATTGCGTCTACGTTTGTTTTATCCAAACAAAAGAAAATCTCTTTAATAATAATAAATTAAATGAATGAATTTTCTAATCGAACCACACCATAGAAAGAGCGCATCACAATAAAAATACACTTAATTTTATCGATCTAAAAACATACAAAATTCAAGTAAAAATGTCTTTTTTTTGCATGCCGCCTTATGTAATCATAAGAAGAAAATTTATTTCCTTTGGCAGGATTCCAAAATTTAATGAAATATTTCCCTCCGGCAGAGGCGGCGCGCGGCAGCTTTGCTCTGATTTGCGAATGTAGGCAGGGAATATCAAAAAAAAAAAGGTCAACTGGAGGAAGAGGTGGAACATTTCATTATTAATTATTCCTCTAGTTAATTGATTAGTGGAAAAATACAAGGAGAGAACTATAATGGAAATGAGTTCAATGCTTTGAACTGGCACATATGGTTGATATTATGGAGAAATAAAAATCCCCAGTTGCAGTTGATTTCTTTTGATTGTTTTTGGGACTTTTTATTTCTCTCATAGCTTTTATCAATTAGTGTGACCAGCCTAGTTATTATTTTCCACTTTAGTTTTCGAAAATTAGAATCTCAAATTGTATGTTTTAAGTGAATTTCCTTGCATTACTGAAAAGGAATTTCCAAGCGAAGCAGCTTTTTAGATTCTCTAAATTTCCGCCCGTCTATTGATGTACAATATATTACCAAAAGGCTTTTAACCTATGGCCACACTGCATCACTTTTCGAACATCAAAGAATTTTTTTTTTATTACGTCGTTGGTCGTTTATGTGTTTTCTTTGTCTACAATTTTCGTGTGTGGCATGATGCGGTTATTATTATTATTTGTATTTTGTATCTATTAAGCGGGGGCACAAAAATTCAAAACACAAACTAAACATTATATGGTCATAGATAAGATAGCGGGTAAAATACTCACATAATACACCCAGAAATGCGGAAAAAACATACATTCTCCACACACTCGCCTCGAACCTTGTCTATCTGGTGGATGACAAGTGTTGTAGTATCTATAAATTTTGTATATAGCAATTATGGCGGGCGGCAAAAATATACTTAAGGGAAAGGGAAGGGGTAGAAAGAAAATTTATGAATAATGTGATATAAAAAAAGAGCTTTTTGTTTGCCAATATTACGTTCATGGGATGAATTTAAAAGGAGCAACAGTAGCAGCAGCCGTAACGTAATTGCAAGTTAAGCAAAGACTATCTGCCGGATACTTAGACGTAAGATACATATTCCTATGTATGGACCTACATACGTCTAAATAATACTAGTGTATTAACTATACAATAATGGGGGTGCACTTGCACGAACATATAAATGTATTTGGAAAGTTTATAGTTTTCTTTGATTTTAATGGAAAATTTAATTGGCAATGAGTATTTTATAAGTTTTTTTTTTGCAGTTAATGTTTTTTACAAGAGTAAGTTTAAAGGTCAAAGTCGCGACAATATTATTTATTCTTTATTAATTACGAACTCTACTATTGGATCGCTTAAACGTGGTCCCGATTTGTAAATGTTTACCCTGAATGATTTATGTTGACAAAAATTGTAAAAAGAAGTCAGCACTGTCGGCAAAATTCTAAAAATTGGCTAAAAAATAGAAACACAACATAAATTAAAATACAATGGCAACACTTACAATGTCATGTTATACCTACCATCAATTTTCTTATTAAATAAAGTTAATTTATGCAATAAAAAGCTTGAAAAGCGAAGAGAAATTGAAAAATCTGTCAAAGGCTTTGGCTGGCTGATACAGGTAGTAAAATTTTCCTTTTTAAAAATTTTCAGAGAAAAGTCTTAAAACCTAATTGAAAAAAAAAAAAAAACAAAACAAAAACTCTGCCAAAATCAGTTTTTTGAAGGTTCAAGATAAATGTTTATATTTTTAAATGAGGCTTGACTATTCCACATATTTTGCTTCCAATTAACCATGCAAACGTTTTTTTCTGATTTTTTCTTGGAGAATTCGCTTTAATATTGCTGTCGCGAACATTTTTTTCATGGAGTTACTCGAAATTATTTTTCCTGTAGCTCGATGCAGATCGTTCTTAAGATTCACCGAAGCTGTACGGCCAGCACCCAAAAACGATCTTTCACTGACGTCATCTCTTTTGGCCTCCCTGAGCCTTTCTTTCTGCTGGAACAGGCGGAAACCTATCACGTTTTTAGAGCTTGCTTATTCACGTACCAATTCATCCGAAAATGGGCCTCATCGCTACAGATGATTTTTCGACCAAAATTGGGATCAACTTCCCAATTTTTTGATAATGAAGTTTTATTATTTGCACGTGTTGCTCCACACTGTAACTTGTCATGATGATTTGTCTTTTCTAGCTGATTAAAAGACGATATTCTGACAGAATGTAAAAGAAACAATATGGCCGCCACGAGCTGTCAAAATCAACCCGTCCCTATTGGAAAACCCTTTATATGTTGTTTCTAAAATAGCAAGGTACAAAATTGTCGTTTGTAAACCATATTTCCTACAGTATCTGGAATTGATATTTATTTAGTTTTTATCAAAGAAAAAAGTTGTCAATATTTTTTTTTAAACTGCTTTTTGCCAGGCATGGCATAACCAAGGTAAAAATGGCAAAGCCTCACCTATAAAATTTTAAGTTATTTTTAGTATTAAGTTGAATGAATAAATTTTAATCATTTAAAATAGAAAAAAGTTAAGGTATCAAGTTGAAATATACTTTCAAATGAAGATAATACATCAGACAGTAAGAAAAGTCCTATCCACGGAAAATCTAAGTGTGAGGTTGAATTTCCGAAATCCTGGCAAAGCTCCCCTTTCAACCCTACATAATTTGAGCATATATATTTAAAAACTTTGTCCATTTGAGTAAGAATAAAAAAAAGTATTTTTTGGATTTTGACGAATTTTTTTTTTAAATTATTACTATATCTTACCGAACAAATAAATTTAATATTTTTTGCCAGATACAAACAATTTCAATAAAAATTCACAGTTTTATTTTTTACATTTTTGTGAAAAAACGAAATTTTCGTGATTTTAGGTTTTTTTTAATAGCGATATCTTCTGAGTGATCAGTCAGAAGAAAAGAATGTCACAAGCTTTTATGTAGAGAATCTTACGATCTACAAGTTTTGTCTAAAATACTTTTCGATAGCTCCTACCGTTAAAGGTTAAATGCAAAAATACAAAATTTTCGGCATTTGACCCTGAATAACTTTTAACGCACACACGATCTGTCAGTGGACTTTCCCGTGTGTATTCCTTTAACTAAAATAAAGATATTTTTTTAAATTTCGCAATGACCCCCTTCAATTTGCGATTTCTTACTTTGTCATAGTATGAAAATATTTCAGAGAATTTCTTTCTCATTTTTTAGTTTTTTTTCACATGGGTTTCAGTGCCCATCCAAAAAGAAGGTACATATGAACATACATTCATGAATTTTAACTAAACTATTATGTAGTTACTTTCAAATTATGAAAATTAATAAATGGAACGGCCCTAGAATCTTTGCATAAGTAAAACATAATTCTAGAAATAAGGAAGGCAGATAAATTTCAATTCTTCCTACTTTCAATACAAAAAAAAACAAATAATTAAACTTCGTCAGTATTTATCTTCACCAGAAGACCAAGTGTACAATGTGTACATTGGACTAAGTAAACATCAACCAAAACAAAGTAGTTTTTAATTATTTAAACTTTCAATAAATATTTGTATGCGCACAAATTAAAAACACTTTTTTTTCGTTTAACATTAATTACAGGTATCTGGCGATAATCCAGTGTATGTGGAAAGTGTTAAACCAGGTGGAGCTGCTCAAGTTGCCGGTTTAATTGCCGGTGATATGATATTGAAGGTGAGTATACATACATATAAAAAATTATATATCAAACTCACCTCTAACCAATAATTATTATTTCTCTAAATCATTTTTTTTTTATTTTAGGTCAATGGTCAAGAAGTGCGATCGGAAAAACACACAACTGTTGTTAGTTTAATTAAATGTAAGTATAACTATAGTCAATAAAAACAATGTACCTAGTATATCAATAAATATTTTCTCCATTACAAATAATTTCACTATCAAGCTCATGTCTTGACTCTCTAATGAGGTAGTGGTGGTGGTAGTATCGAGTGGGTTTAATCTAATTTCCTTGTCATTTGAGATGCGAATTAACCACATTGGCCGGATGTGTTCAAACAGTTTTGCACCAAGTTTCCGTAGAGATCAAATGACCTAACGGTGAAGACACACTATGACTATGAGACTATGTGACAATGACAGTAACAGTGACGATGACGAACAATCTTATGCAGTTTCTATTAGAATCAGGCTTCAAAGTCGAAAAAAAAACAATATTTAATAGACTCACACAAAAGTTGTCACTCTCTTGAGTTTATTTTTTTTTTATTCAGTTTTTCAATTTTGAATAAATAATTAAGTTGCCAATATGAGTGTTTTTTTTTATTCAGTATCCACTGGATGTATCTAAACAATACGAGTACAGTGTTGTCTTTTGTTTTTTCCATGATTAATCCGATTAGTCTCTAATTTCATTTATGAAGCTCTGTCGGATTCACTATTCGCTGTTGATGATGATGATCATCATCATCGGTCGTATCGAATTTGAGAGACAGGTGGACGTACGAACAGAGTTTTCTGTTTTTTTTTTGTCAATTCGCTTAATTTTTGACTCAGGTTTCAGTATTCTTTTAAAAGTAATGAACCGTGGTTGTCTATAGAAGTAGACAATATTGATTTGAGGGTGTGATTTGTATTTATTTTTCCAATTACTCGTGTTTGCTTGAGTTTTTTTTAAAGTAAAATGATTGTTTTGAAAATAAAAAAAAATCTTACATCATTTCTAGTTGAATAATAGATACGGATATTTTGTGTGAAAATTGTTTTTTTGTTTTTTTAATGAAAAGTTGACCTGTTTACGTCAACTTTAAACCAATTTAATTGTATAATGGATGACTTTATCAATGACGTCAAAATATACACAAGTGAGTCAGTTTTTTTTTGTTTTTATTTTTTTAATTTTGTATTGACAAAAATTATTTATTGACCAAGTGGCCATAGACAAAGTGTCTCCATTTGCTATCTTCGACTTGTTTGTTATATATTTTAGATGAAGTCATCGTATTTGGAGATGTGTGCTGCAGTTGATATAATTTAAGATAACAAAAAAAAATATTAAAAATAATAGAATGAGATAGAAAAGGCTGTTGAAAACATCTGCGGTTATTTTTTTTTGTTTAAAAAACTATTTTTTTTGTTCTAAAAATAGAATTGTTTATCTTTGCAATTAGGGTTTATTTTAAAGAAGGGTTGATAATTCATTAGGATGATATCTTCTTTTTGTATATTTATATTAGTCTACAAAGGAAACGTTATCGAGATGTTTTTTTTTTGAAGAGAACAAACAATTTAAAAAAAGAATGGAAACCTACATTTCAGTGAAAAAGATTGTCATCAGATTGTGTCATCAGAATTACCCATGAGGGTTATTCAATTTGAAAACAACACCCAAATGTGTTCTTCTCTTTGATGATGCATTGACTTCAATGCATTCAAATGAAAAAGCCATTATTTGTGGTGATTTTTTTTTGTTTGCTGTTTTTGTAAAAGTACGATTTTTTGCATTTTGTTAGGTTGATCCAGTATTTACATACATACATATGTATATCTTCTTCTTCACCATGTTTTGAGTTTGTTTTTGCTATTTTATATTGAGTTCTGGGTTTGATTTGGCTGAGCTTCACTGCTTCTTTAAAAATGTTGATGTAACCTTCAGTGAACTTGGTCTGATTTCCGATGGGATTTCACTGCAGTAGATGTTTGGTAAGCTTTTGAAGCAAATCACTTTAGGACGGCCTTTTTCACTATTGCTCAACTTGAGGCAAACTCTCAAGTTGACTAACTTCAGAGTTGACCTCAATTCGAGAGTTGAAACACAGGTAAAAATATGTTTTTTTTTCACTAATTTGTTCCTCAACTCCCCCGTTGAAAATCTAAAGTTAGCCAACTTCTGATTTGAAAACACGGTTATTGTGTAAATTTGTTTTTGCTTTTAGTACTTGGAAAAATGCGGAACTAACAAAGAAAAAAAATTGATTTTTGACGCTAATCTCCGAAACGTAGGTACATATCGATTTTTCATGATCGCCAAGGAAGAAATTTATGTATATTTTTGTTTAAAAAAAAATGTTTTAGTCGTTTTTCCAGTGGACATCGTTTGACACATACGTCATACATACGTTGCTTCTTAGAAGTAAATATTGTGTTCAATCAAAAGCAAAAAACACTTTCCATTATTTCTGACTACGCCTGATCCTATCATAGGATAAACGCAAACCACAGTTTTGAATTATTTTTTTTTTCACGAAGCAAAGTGCTTATGCGAAATGAAATTTGTTGTTGTAGAAATATTTATTAGAGCTTCAAAAATTCCATAAAAAAAATAAGATAAACGAAAACAAACAAATCCACAAGGCCATATAGAAACAAAATCATTAAAATTACAATATTATATTAAGTACCTACTACTCTCAGAGAGACTATAAAATATCTGAATAGTTTCCATTTCAGACACACAAATATTCTGCTTGAAAATCCATTTTCTTTCTCCAAATAATTTTATACCTCAACTTGAAAGTTCAAACACTCAACCAAGTAAGACTTCTTCCACTTGACAACTAAAAAGTGTATTCATATTTGCACTTAAAGATTTCTCGTTAAATCCAAAAAGCCAATTACATAGTTTCCAACTACTTTTCAAGGATTCTTCTTTTTTCTTTATAAAAAAAAAAAAAAAATACACATCCAACCCTTGTTCGTCCGATTTGATCGTCCTTCCTTTGCTCTTATTTCTTATCATAATAAATCATAATAATGTAATTGTAAATAAATATTAGTAGAACAAGTAGGAAAATTATCAAACAATTTGTGGTATCTAATTGCACTTTTAATTAAGAACAATTAACACAAAGTGTGGTGACCTTATACTTTAGTTAATGTTCATCGAATGCTATTATTTTTGCTAACTTTATACAATGACATATCTGAAGCTTTTATAAGTTTTCATTCACTTTTTTTTGTTAGTTTATTTTGCTATCGTAGGTACGTAGTTTTTTTTTTATGTAATTCACTTTTCAATGTCTTTTCAATTGTTCTTTTCTTTTTCATAGTTGATTTAATTTGAATTTCAAGTGAAAAAAAAAATGGAATGGGGATTGTAATGATGATATTGATGTCACTGTCAGGGGAGTTCACATTTATTTCACTGTGCAAAAAAAATTCAAGGAAATTCATGGGAAATTTTTTCTTGTGGCTGAATTTTTTAAGTATTCAAATAAAATTTCTATCAAAAGAAATCTTTGAAGTATTGTCATAAAAAAAAATTAACAAAACTTAAACCTTATTCGCCCTAAAGAAGCCATTGTGCTGATTCTAATAGAAAAAAATATGAATTAAATGGGTAATTTCAAACTTTTCCGTAGGTTTTTTTTTTTTTACAAAAATGTATAAAATATTTATCGTTACCAAAACTTTGAGAATTCCGATTTTTGGATACCTCCATTATTTTGAAAATCAGTAAAATTGTTCATTGGAACAATTTCTTCTTTAGATACTAAAGGCAAATCTGTTTTAACTCCACTTCATAAGGTGATCGGAGCTATTGAGAATTTATTTGTATGAATTTACACTAAGAGTCTTCCTTGATATTGAAAGGGCCTTAGTGTCGCAACCATTGCTGTTCGATCAGCCTCAGAACTCTATCAACTTCGATCCATTACTAAGAAATTGAAAATATTTCATGCAAACGGCAAACGTGTTAGTGTAACACCACAGAAAGGGTCCTGTATCTATGTACTTCTTTGGCTACAGGTCGCCAAACAAAAATTTATTCAAACTTAATTTAACCGGTGTCAAAGTTGTAGCTTAAGCTAACAATATTATTTTAATGACATTTGGCAAATGTGTTCTCTTCAGTGCTCAAACTCCTGCAAACATTCCTTGAGGAACTCATCAAACTGGGCCATTAACTGCGTACTGGAATCTCACTCAATCATCCCTATATTTTACAACCCTTCCTCCTTTCTCACTCAATTCTGGACAGCCGTATAATCATCCCATATCAACTTTTATTCCCTTACCTTAGTGTTACCTTTTATTTTTTATTAAAAGTTTGACAGACCTCTTCTTAAGTCTAAGTTATTCTCTTTTTTAGACGGTTTGATTGAAATGGAACCGAAAGTTTGAAGTAACTGGACTATTTCATTAATTTTTAACTTGATTTTATTATATTCCTCTGGATATGATAACTTATCCCTTTCATTTATTCAATTTTCTATTGCAGCTCATATTGTTGTCGACCTGGCGGTTAAACGAAGTCATAAAATGCAACGTCCCAGTTCGGTAGGTATTGGCCCAGCCACGCCAATACTCTCAACAAGAGATCGAACAGCTTCCATTACCGGACCTCAACCAGTTGACGTAAATTGATAAAACAAAATCAAAAACAAACTTTCAATATTTAAAAACAGACTTTTAAAAATCAATTTTTTCTCTTTCAGAATGCAAAACTAAGAGAAATGGAATCATATAAAATCAAAACACTCCAACTAATGCTCGAACAGGAAAAGAAAAATCTTGAACGTTTAAAAGGTGATTCGAGTAATCCAAGTTATAAAACTTCGGAAGCTACAATACGCAAATTAAAAGAACAATTGCGTCAAGTTGGAGGCGAGGTATGAAATATAATTTTAAAAAATCATCCAAAAAGTGAATCACTAACAAAAAAAAAAAAAAAAAAATAAATTATAAATATTATTTATGTATATTTTTTTTTATTATTATTATTATTTATTTTTAAATGATAATATGACGTTATTCTTTGGCTAAAATCATTTAAAATGTTTTCAGAGGAGGACATAAATATAAAAAAAATAATGATTGATGTAATTGAATTGCATAATTTTTTTTATTTTATTTGTTACGTTACTTATTGGCCATAATTATTTTCTAAATAACAATTAAAAGCAATTATAAATAAATTTGCCAATGCAAATTCAATGCATCTTTCATTTTTATTTATGTCTAGCCAATCCCACAATATTTACAAAAACAATAAAATAACAAAATCAAATAATGATGTCATACGAATTCATAAAAATGTTTTTGTCGATTTTATTTTTTGTATTTGTTTTTTTTTCTTATTTTTTATTTTTGAATTTTTTAACCAATTTTGTTATATTACTCAGCAGTTAATCGTTCGACTTTTTCCTTATAATTTTGAATTTTGTTTGATTTTTGATTTTATTTTTATTCATGAATTCGTATATAACCGTATGACCGTATGAATTTTAAATTATGCAAGTTATTCAAGTGACCATCAAAAAATATTGAATCATAAGAAAGAATATTATTATTATTAACTATTATATTATTAAAGCCTTTATCATAAATTAGGTTCCTTAAAAAAATAGTCTTTTAGATAGAATGATCCTTAGATATACCCTTTTATAGCCTCAAGGACGATATTATTATTATTTAAGTATACACTTTCAGTTTTCAACTTATTTAAAATGAAATCCTTCTTAATAGAACTTAAGTTGAATACCAAAGTAAGCTTAACAATAGAATTCCTTAGTTTTGCTAAAGAGACAGATAAATTTTATACTATGATTAGCTAGGTTCTTTTCTATTTGTTGTAGACTTTGTGCCTACCCTTAGAAGCTTAGAAAGTAGGTATCTTTTTGATATATTTGGCTTCAATTTTCACTTTGAGGTAAAATTCTTAATCTTATAAGCTTATTCGAGTGATCAACCCTTCATGTTTTTTTTTTTTTTTTAATGCAAAGTTAATTCTATGATTCTATGATTGGCATTGACTTTTGAAATTCTTCACATTTATCCGTCTTAATTTTGTTAGTTTCTTTTAATGAGCTTAGGGTTCTTGAAATTCTTTTCCTATTTAATAGACCTCAAACCCATTGAGGGTCCCTGCTTGAGAAATGGCGTTCATATGACCTCTAAAAGGCTGCGTCCAAGAGCTCTGGCATCCGCTGTGGCTTGGTCCCTAAAGCGAATGTATTGTCTTTCTTTTCTTCTCAAACCTGAGGGTTAGGATTCTATAATCTTTGAGGTTGGAGCTTTGTCATAAATTAATTCGATGTGGTCGACTCAATGTATGTAGTTGATATGTTTTAGCTATCTCATAGATGCCTGAGATATCCAATCCATGATGTGGAATGTTTGCCTTCTTAAAAACATAGATGCCTGAGGTATCCAATCCCTGATATGGAATGTTTGCCTTCTTAAAAACTCCTTAGGTTTTTTCTTGCTATTGTTGATCCCTATGAAAGCCTTAGCACCTAACTTCTGAAGTTAGGTTACAGGCGTAATAAAGTTCCGACTTGGTTGTTTTGAACCGGATTCTGATTTCAGCTTTTTGACTAGAAGCGTCTGGCGATTCGTTTGATCTCCACTAAGATATTATTCGTGATATTAATATTTACTACACTTTTTTTTTTATAAAATATTAAATTTTGAATTAAAGTTCGGCTTATACATTTCTCGATGCACATTTCGTGAAAAGCAGTACTTTTGGAGGTTTTATCAATTCCTTGCAAGAGGAAGTACACCTGAACAGAACTCATGGTAATATAGACTGGAAATCGAACTCAAACCTTCGGCGTCACAATCCATCAAACTAACCATTACGCCAAGGTTTTTCTTCAACTGACGTATTTAAATAGGCAACAGGATTAAGGTCCAGTTTTTTCAAGCTTTTCCACAACGTAATTTCAATTTTTTCATAGTTGGTCACCGTTTAACCACTTACTCCAATAGAAGGCAAACAAATAGTTTTCAATTATCGCAACATGGTCTTTTTTATATCATTAAGGGTTGCGTGGCTTTCCAGAAGAGTTTATTTTTCGGATATTTTACCTTCTTTTTTATTATTATTACTTTTCCAGTTAACCGTTTGGGTTTCCAGCGAAGAAGAAAACGGTCCTTAGTAAATACTATTACATATTAATCTTAGATAAAGCACCCACTTTGACTAACCTACTAGTCGCAAGCCTGAAATTTTGTCTACAGTTGATTTGGTATTAGTTATGAACAAAAAACCCAAGGTTGGGTTTTTACTTTTTTCAGAACAAGTTTTTTTTTTTTAAATTGATTAGTTGTAACCTTTTATGTTCTCTGGATTTCTTGGCTGTCTCTTTAATTGATTTTAAATCTTGTTTGTTTTAATACCCAACATCAATTTATTTATTAATCAAATGTTATCCCTTTAAGTTTACAAAAATTCTAGCAATATTTTAAGTTGAGCTTCTGTCAATCCCAATCATGGACTCCCATAGAATAGTAAAGCGTTTGAAACTCCCCTTAAGTTTTGTCCACTCATATTACTTAAAGTTTATATTTTACAAAATAAAAATAAAATACAAAACACAGTTTCTATCTCCATTTCATTCCAATATTATAAATAAACATTATTTCCAGCTGTTAGATGCATTACCTTTATATTAATTTATTTTCTTATTCTATTTCTCTTCATCTGAATAATGAGAGTCTTTTTTTCTCAAGGTATTGGTTTATCATTTGTAAAAATACGTAATGTTCATTCATCGAATGATATTCACCAAATTATTTATTTTTATTATTTTTTTTTTAAACTTCATTCATTTGTGAAACACACAAAATCAATACACAGTGCGCCACAAAAACACACTTACAATTGAATTAAGAACGCCTTGATTAAAAAAACAAAAAATAAACAAACAAACGCAGACAGCCTAATCTTAACCATAGCTAATAAATTTTATAAGATTTCAGCACGAATTAACTGTTAAAAACAAAAACCAAAAATTAACCAACACAGCGACAGGATTAAGAAAAAAAAAATATAATTTATTTAAAAGAAAGACATTTAGGTTACCTAATTTTTTTTTGTTGATGAAAATTTCTCAAAACAAACAATCCAAACTTCCTTCAATCCCAAACAGGAATCACCAGCTGGAATGAAATTCCAAAACTCAGCTTCTCAATCATCGGTTTTGTCGCCAAGTCAAATCCTTCAGCAGCATTATTCCCCACATCAGCCAAATCCCCCTACAAATATGCATCATTTCCATCATCCTGCCACAACTCCACAGGCTCCACCACACACCAGTCCGGCATTCCTATCGCTTCTACCTCGCTCCTTGTCCTCTCTCAGCTTGGGAACCCGCAAGAAACCCGACAAAGAAATCACATCACCACTCAGCAATACCACAGACTTTCTGAATGCATCCTCGACAACAAACAGTCCGAGTCCGTTGCTATCGCATTCGATGTCACAGTCGTTGCATCAACAGAAGGGTTCACCGCAACCACAACAATTCTATCCCCACCATTTGCATCAGCAACAGCAAGCGCAACAACAACAACAACATCAATCGGGACATTCGCAGAAATACAACAAGGACAATGCAGCAACACCAAAGTCCTCAGTTTCCAAGAAGAAATTCTCTGGCAGCACGAAAAACCTTAAAGAAGACATACCGCCTCCTCTCCCACAGAGGAATCCTCCAAGGAATCTACTCCTCGAATCGGCCAATATGGATTGGCGTCGTAATGTCCCTGTATCGGATTTAGATCATTCAACAATGTCAAGTCCAAGCACACAACGTGGCTCACCAACTCAAATTAATTCGGCTGCTGGCTCCGGAGCAGCTGGTGCTGGTCCCCAGAAGGCTCCTAATGCCCCTGCTTCAGGCAAAAAACGCCCTAAAACAAAAACCAAAGCTCTCTCCGATCCCAAAATGAGCACCCAAATGTTCTTGCAAATGGAAAAGGCACCCGGCACCGGAGAGGATGGCGACGATGACCATTGTATTCCACCACCTCTTCCACCCAGACAGCCCGGCATGATGGAGGAATCACAAAATATTCTCAATTGCAGCAAGAAACAAGGCAATAATAACTTTGGTGGGCGACCACCGCCCAACAGTATTGACACATTGATGAATTATCCCCTGGTGACTACGTGCACTCCGGTGCGTGACAATATGTCAGCAGCTTTTCCACTCTCACAGAGACCAAATATCGTTCAGCAATTACAACAGCATCAGCAGTTGCAAAATCAGATGCAACATCATGGTTCATCTGCTCCACCCCTACCACCACCAGCAATGCAGAGTTCGAGTTCGTCCGCTGTAAGTAGAGTCTCAACACTTCTAATAGTACTTCTGCCAAAAAAAAAAAAAAACAATAAAAGAGTATAAAGCATATAAATCTTCTCTGGAGATATCGAGTGTTGTGGGGCACAAAACATTTATTAAAAAGGCCTTGTTGTGTGTTTATGTATAAATTATTTTGAGTAAAAAAATCATCTTACAATTTGATGCAAAAATTTTACAGATAAAATGAAATCTTTTGGTATTAGTGGTAGAAATGTAACAAAAAAAAAACTCACTCGCTTATGTACTAACAACAATTCACTCAATTTTCTTAGATTTTAAATTTAGTTTTTCTTAAGACAAGAAAATAAACTAACAATGCACATTGGGTACTAACAAATTTATACAAATTAAGACACTAAATATACTAATAATAAGCTTGTAAATATTTTATTGCTGTAGATTTATTGTTAAATAAAAAAAAAAAAACAGGGTAAATGTTTCTGATAAGTATTATAAACATGAAGAGCTACATAAGTTGTTTCCTCTTAATCAAATTTTATTTAAAATCAGGGTGTTTTTATTTAAAAAAGGGAATGGTTTACCAAATTTCGTGTGATCCATTGAAGGTCAAAATTAAAAATTCATTGTTTTTATTGCATTTGCTCTATTAATAATACTCGAAAGCGAAACACTTAGGGCCCCTCCCTGACATCAGAGCAATATCGATTTTCATACTCGAAAAAATGTTAAGAAATAGAGTAACTCGATATTTCGATTTTTGATATTTCGATCATTGGCGTAATGATTAGTGCAATGGACTATCGCACCAGAAGTGTGGTTCGATTTAGTTCAGAAGAACTGACTCTTGCGAGAAGTGACAAAACCGCCAAGAGTACTGCTTGTCCAGAAAAGTGCATCTCAGCCAGCCGTTTGGAACCCGGAGAATATTGTAAGTCCCCCCCTTTTCTGCTAACTACACGTGAACAGGAAATGGTTGGGATATACAGTAACTAGGCCTTGGTTTTTCGTGCAGTCACGAGCAAAAGATGTTAGATGTTTTCACTTTTTTGAAAACGTTGATAAGACTAAGTGAACAGAAAGAAAATCGTATTCCAAAGCAGGCAAAATTGGACCAGTCCCAAAAACAATTAGCTGATTTTATTTCTTAGTAATAAAACATTTTATTTAAATTTTATTGAAGAAAACGAACAACAAAAAAGTTAAATATAAAAAACAAAAAAAAATAAAAACGATTTTCATCCTGTTAACAACACTTAGTTTTATCAACGCTTTCAAAAGAGTGAAAACATTTGACCACTTTTGCTCGCCATTGTAAATAATCCGATCTTAAAATCCTTCAGTAAGAGTTAATCTACTTGGAATGTTTTTGGAACGAACGTGTTGATCAAAATAGCGTGGCTTGCTGTTTTGACAATAACTTTTAAGACTAAAGTTTTTGTACCAAATTTCATAGCTCAATTGATCTAAAAAGGTTGTTTTTATTATTACGTTTCTTATTCATAATTATCTGCTTAACAGATAAATAGTTTTTCAATCAATAAATAAAAAATAATAAAAATAAAAGTAATAAATCAATAACGTTATAGGCATTATTTAATTTAAGTAAAAACAATAAAAAATAATATTAAAATATTTCCACAGCAATCTTGTAAACGAAATAACAAAAAAAAAAAAATACTAAAAAATTGTACAAACAAATAATGTATGATATATTTAAGTAATTTAAATATAAAATGAGCATGAAACAATAAATTATAAAAACAAAAACCAAGAAAAAAATCTCAAAATTTACTTAAACGCACGCACTCTAACAAAAAACACAAATTGCTTTGCTTTTTATTTTTAACACTCGCAGTAGTTTACGCTTGAGCAAAAACTCGCTTTTAACACTCATCATTCATCTTAGTGTCACTCATTGAAAAACCCAAATCCCTTCACAAATTTCCAAAATATTATTTTTTTCTTTTCATGGCAATAAATAGTAATAATACAAAATAAAAGGATTAAACGCTTTGAGGGTAGAAAAATTAGAGATAAAATCCTTATCGTACTTCTTCCCACAAGTAGATTAAAAAAAAAAAGTACAAAAACCCTTTTGGTCTCAAAAACGCACATCATACTGTACTGAGTGCCCATAGTAGATACTACAATATTGGTAATTTTTTGTTTTCGTAGAATTTAAATCACACTATCGGCTTTTGAAATACAATATTTTTGTGTAAATATAAAAAAAAATATGTTTTTGGAGGAAATCGAACTAACAATGGTTTTTCTGATAAGAAATCGCATGAGTAGAGTACCTACATACCTACATCAGATGCGAATGTAATTTTTAAAATTACTTTTAATTCAACTTCTGTCCAGTCAATCCGATGGGTTGAAACTCAAGAAGTTTGATTTTTTTAGTTTATAAGTTTGCATGATTACTATTTAGAGATTTTTTTGTTTAATATTTTTCGTATTGGTTGAGTTTTTGTAGTTTGTTTTAGTTTTTTTTGTATTATTTAAAAATTTTTGTTTATAAATTAGTTTATGATGCGGTGTAAAATGCTAATGCTTATGGGTATTTTTTGTTTCTTTTGTTTATTCTTGAAATTTATTATTTTGTATTTATATACTTGATATTGAATTTTTGGTGATAATTTTACAGGCACTTGGTCAAACACCACAGAATATGAATCATTTTGGTAAACACCGTCGGGTTGTGTCATCACCGGATAATATGCATCCACGCCATGAAAGACAATTGGGTAAGTTGGAATTAGAAAAAAAAACAAAGAATCTCTTCTTATCTCTTAATTTTTTGTTTCTCTTTGAAATAGATCGTCACAATAAATCAACATCAGGCTCTTGGGAATTGGTTGAAAAAGACAATGAAATAACCCCACCGGGAACACCACCACCGCCTTATCTCACCTCAGCCTCGCACGCAATGGCCCAGCAACAATTACATCACCAACACTCACAATCGGGCGGCGGCATGGAGGACATTGACAATGGTTTCATGATTGATGGCAACACTGGCACTCCAATGGTGGTCCTTGCAGGCAGTCCAACACATTCCAACATATTCGCAAGTGGCGGCGGCGGCGGCGGTAAAAGTCCCGCCTGTCATCCAAATGCCATTCAAAAAGAAATCCTCTCAATGGAAGACGAAGATGGCTCCGATCAAGAATTCCTCGTCGATGAGAATGGTCCATTTAATCATTTGCAACGTCTTCTCGAAACTGAGAATGTTGCTCATTTAGCTGTCTTTCTCAATTATGTTCTCTCCAATTCGGATCCAGCTCCATTGTTATTCTATCTAATCACTGGGCTCTACAAAGAGGGCACAGTCAAGGATATGCGCAAGTGGGCCTATGAGATACATTCAACATTTCTAGTGCCTCGAGCTCCACTGGTATGGTTTAGTGCGGATGAATCACTGGCCCGTGAGGTTGACAATGTTCTGCAGAGTGAATATGATAAAGTTGAGATATTGCGAAAGGTATTTTGGAAGAGTCGCAAGCGTGCGAAGGAGAAAATCTGTGATCAACTGAGAGAATTCCAACAGAAGCGAACAGCTGGCTTGGGTACTATCTATGGGCCCAGTGATTCACAGCTAAACGAAGCAAAAGGGGATAAGAACAAAGAACAGAGAATATTCGAGGAGACTTTACTCCCGAGGTTGCAATTTTGGATGTAAGTTTTTTTCTATTTTATCAAACATAATCAGATTCTAATGTCCTTTTTTAATTATTTTAGAGATGAGCTTGACAAAGAAGCACCAGTTGAGGATCCGAAAAAGTTAGCCCTATGCTCTGCACTGTCTACGGTCCTACATCGAATATTTATCACCCGATCGAATCCGAACAGTATTATCGATCGTGTTCATCATTTTGTTAGTCGAGAGAAAAGCTTCAAGAGCCGCATCATGGGCAAGAATCGAAAGGTGAGTTTTACTTGGGTATGTTGGACTTCTGGATGTCGTGTTTTTTTGTTGTTTTCTTTTTTGGCTTTATTTGTGATCTATTTTTATTTTGCTTTTTTTTTCAAATTACAAATTTGATATACATTTAATTTAAAAACGATTCTCTTTTTCAATTTAAAAGATGACTGTACGTGGTCATCCGTTAGTATTACGACAATACTATGAAGTGACCCACTGCAATCATTGTCAGTTAATCATTTGGGGAGTTAGCCCTCAAGGATATCATTGTACAGGTAAGACCATCATATTGACAAAAAAAAAACAATTAACCATAATTTCATTTCTTTTTTAGACTGTAAATTAAATATTCACCGTCCTTGTTCGAAAGTTTTGGATGAAAATTGCCCTGGTCCAGTGCCACAAAAGCGTAAGGACCAACATAATGACAATAAAATTAGTAAATTTATGGAAAAGATAAGACCCACAACCCATTTTATGCAACGTAAGTTTTGTTGTTTATACATTTCTATAGATTCAAACTGATTTTTGTTTTTGTTGTTTGTGTAATTTAGAGGAACGACGTGCTAGACAAGATGAG
The DNA here is from genome assembly GCA_948107695.1 of Meliscaeva auricollis. Lineage (NCBI taxonomy): Eukaryota > Metazoa > Arthropoda > Insecta > Diptera > Syrphidae > Meliscaeva > Meliscaeva auricollis. The sequence continues at coordinate 16,081,127 of OX403619.1, read as the reverse complement.
GAAGGTAATATTGATGATCTCTTCAATCCTGGTAAGTGTTAGAATTTAAGATATTATAAGATGAATGATTAATTTGTTTTAAAAAAAATGTAACCAAAGAAGGCAGAAAATTTAATAAGTTTTTCAAGGTGTAATGGAAAGAAAGTTGGAGAACAACTTAGCAAGTGAGTTAAAAATTAATTTATAAAGTTCCGTTGTAAATTTACAATAAGTTATTGTATAATATACCTAATAAGTTATTGTTGCTTCCGATGATTCATAATGTTAATTATGAGCTCTAATATAAATGAAATTTTTATCATTTGTAAACCCAGGTTAACAACATTCATAGAAGGTGTATTCTAAAGCTTTAAGCAAATTACGTTGTGAACCAAGACATGTCAACAGTGTCCGTGTTACAGATTTATTTTGGTACTATTAGTTTGGCCTACTAAGACTAGAGTTCTTCGTGGGTTAGCTTAGTTTAGAGTCCTAGAATTTTTGTTGAATAGCAATAAAAACTTAAATAAATTGACAGAGTGGCACTAAGTTAAAAGAACATTATGGGTAACTTCAAAATTATTGAGACATAATTAACAAAAACAATGATTGATTTATTAAAAAAGTAAGCAAGAAGAAGAAGAGAAGGAACAAAGAAGCTGGTCAAGTTACTGAATTTGTCGTGACAGTGGCGCAAAGTGTAATACATTATACGCTCTGCACTAGCCTGATCGCTCGTTGAAGTCTATGTCAGGCCAAAGTATGTAAACGGCGGATTCAAGAGCACATGTTCAGAAAGCCCAACCAACCATAGCTACATAGCGCCATATTGATTAACTATCAGTGGGTTCGTAAATGACTGCAATTCATAAACATCCTCTGGTCAGTGGGTATTGGTTATTGAATGTTATATTTGGTGGCAGGTTGGGTAGATTGTTTGTGCGCCGCCGCTGTTGGGACCGTTTACAAGAATCTCCTAAAATACGGTGTCTTGGCATTTGTTGTAAATTTTATAAGATCGTCACTCAAGTGTAGATTGGGCTGCCGTCTTCAACAAAGCTAACTGCTACTCGTTTGTCCAACCTGTCAAGTGTTACTGGCAGGATTGACATGTTATCCTATATGTAAACCATCGCCAGTTTGTTATGGGTTCGGTTTCCATTCCTATACTATACTTCTTGTAAGAATGCCATATTCCGTTAATTTAAACATTGAACTACTTGCGCAGTACCTTCAAGTTCATAGGCTGGAGTTATAGCTATTTCACAGGCTGCATTCCCGATCATTAGACTCCTTTAGTGGTGCTTAGTTGAATTATGTTCAAGTCACTTGAACTCGATCAACCGATCAAGCGATTGCCCAGCCTACACTTTGAGTCCTGCTGCCACATTATAAATTTAAGTCCAGGTGTCATTGCTTATCGTAGAGCATTTAACCAACTAATTTTTTTTATTAGACAACACAAGTTTGTTGTTGTGTATTCGGTTTCACTCGCATTTTTCACCGAACTCTATTCATAAGCCAACAAACAATTACTTAAACATATTAGAAGGGAGTCAAGGTTTATTTGAAACATCGCTCCCTTATGGCTTTATTGAAGTTGCTTTATAGTAAAATCCATGAGTTTTAGTTAAAAAAAAGTAGTAAATCTTAAATTATTTTATTAGAGAGGGCACCAATGTAATCCGGCTTCGGTTAGGGTTCGGAAATTGCAGACGAAATGCTCTAGTGAGCGATACTAAAATCTAAACTAGTTGCCTTTTTTTTTTAAACCAACATTGGTTGATGTCGTTGTTAGCTCTTCCACTTTCGATAAACTACGGTTCCCTGCTATCTCAAGAGCTACATTTTCAGCTTTTCGATCAGTTCAATGCTATTTTCATTTATTTTCTCTTGAGGAACCTTGAAAAATGTTTTTGCGAGCAGAATATTAGCTGTTTTTTTTTTAAAGGTAGCAAAACGGCCAACCATTTTTCAACAGAGCAATTAATTTTAAACCATTTTCTTAAATTCTTACTTGAACCACAAATATGTAATAGAGAATCCAGAGAACTGGAAGATATTTTGGATAAAAAAAAGATCAAAATAGGTTTAGGACAAAGACTGAGACATAGTGTATTGGCTTCTGAAGCTTAGCTTTGTGGGTTCAAATCTAATTGTGTTGGAGGATAATTTTTCAATTAAAGTAAAACACAACAAATAAATGGGATTAACGAAAAAAAAGAGTCTCATGATCGGATTGGCACCCGTGAAATAGATACAGCCATAAACTTAGTGGTAGAAACTTGAAGTTGTTCTTATTAAAAAAAGATTAATACAAAGACGTTTTCTTTGTTTTTCTTTTTTCTTTAGCTACTATAATTTCAATGTGGTAGAAAGCCATTTTTTTTAAGGTCATCATTTGATCATACATATAAGATGCTTACGTACGTACGTTAGCAGAGGTTACGTAAAAGAGTTTACGTTTTTTATTTGATTTCTTTTGGGATAAAGTTAAATAAATTGAAATTTTCCTTTTAGCTGTTTCGTTGATTCAAAAAAAAAGTAAGGAAAAGGATGAACATTGTACTCCCTAAAGATGCTATGAACTCGGTTTAAGAAGTAAACAAAAAATTGAGACGTAGACGATGATTTTCAACGTCAAGTTCAAGTTGAACATCTTTGAGATGTTACTGCATTTGGTATTTCCAATATTACTAACCCCTACACATTAGTATTCTTTATGGGTCTTTCAATGAACTGCTGTTTTATTTGCAGTTGTTGTTGTTGTTTTTTTTGTTTTTATTTTTCTTAAAGTGATTTCTTATAATCCATTTTATCAGAGAATATCGTGAAGGTCATTAAGTTAGTGTAGATTATCGTGATGCTGTAGCTGTCTGTACTGATTTGTGAGTCATTGTGCAATTTTCTTATTAAGGTATGAACAAGACCATTGTGGCTTCTCATATTAAGTATATTATGTATGTAAGTGGGATAGTTCGATGAATCTGAATGATGACTTCACTGATATTCAAGTGCTTAGCTTAGCTGATGAAGATCCTATGTGACAGTTTTTGAAAAATTTGTTTTTTTCTAACAGATAAATGTTTATATTAAAACTTAAACTTAAATAATTTATTATTTAATTAAAATGTTAAATAGTTAAATAGTAAAATATTGAAAAGTGATTTATCATAACATAACTGAATGAAAGACTCACTTTAACTGAGCACTTTCGGAAAAAATCAAAAATTTGAGTATTCAAATTTAGATTGTTCATATGAAGACACTTTTATAATCGTAGAACCATTGTGCATATAAAGGGCACATAGAAAATTTCACGTCTTGCTCAAATTTTGAATTCGTTGGCATGGCACCCGAATATTTTTATTGAATTGTTATCAAAGATATGTGTGACTAGCATAACCTACCGATAAACTATGTATAGGAATGGTTACACATGTGGCACCTATTTAACATCAACTTAGCTAGAACTCTAACCTATATAAAACCTTGTTTTCAGTTTATCAATTTTTTTGCTTATTCTGGCCACTTTTTTGTGACCGCCATTAATTAAACTTTGCATAAAGAATTCCTTAAGTGAACCAAATTCGTCAAAAATTGCAATTCTGTCATTCTGTCTGTCTGTGTATACCTCGAGCTAAAGCCTTAACCCCTGAAGCGATTTCATTCAAATTTGTTGGATAAAGGTCTAGGGCAATTTCCTATAGGTGAAATTGAGCGGAAATTAACGGTACCTGGATTTGAAAAAGTTGAATTTTCTCAAAAACGGCTCTAACGATTTTGATAAAAAAAAATTGTATTTACTTTTGTAGTTAAGACCGTACTTTTGAAATAATGTAAATATTTTTAGAAATGTTAATAACGGTACCTTCCATTTTTTTTTCATTTTTGAGTTTCTCTTAAACGACTCAACCGATTTTAATAAAATTTCTTATGCGGAAACTCCTTACCAAAAAATGTTTTTTGGATTATTAAAAAAAACTTACAACTTTTTTTTTTGTTGAAAAAATTGTAAACAAAATGCAAACAAAATTGAAATTACTTTTTCTTAAACACCGCCGTTTTGAATGATACATGATAAATAAATAAGCTTTTTCTACAACGATAAAGCCTCTTCTAGTTTATGGATGATATCTATATCGTCGTATCTGTGTCAATATATAGCTACATAATGTAAGAACATTACAAAGAGGTACCGCACCTACATCATGTTATTGCCATCTTTATACCTACACATTTCAAAGTATATTCCTTAGCAATAAAAATAAAGAAAAATAAGCTTAAATTTTAAATTTCCCATAAATCCTTTGGATTATCATTTTGATTCGATTTGAACCTCATGAATTTATGTCGTCTTCCCCCCAAGGTGTTGAAATAATAAAATTTGTCTGAATAGAAGAAAATGGTAGGAAAGGTATCTATCTATGTATACCCCTACTATAACAAAGAGAACATGTAACATGTTTCCTCTTCCTACACCATCACACACCACAGATTGTTCTCATCATCATCATCATCATCATAAAGATACAAAATAGAAGACAGAACATACCATGTGGTGTGCGCTTTAAAATGATAAATCATTCCTCACAATCACTTTGGGGAACAAATCGATATGTTAACATACAACTGACTGACTACGAGTATGTCGGTATCATCCAGCAGCAGGCAGTAACCAACAGCACCTCGCAGGTGAGATCCATGTCGGAGGAGTTGGATGTGCATCAGGGGATGATGAAGAAGAGGATGATGCTGCTGATGAAAGGGAAGTAGCATTTTCCAAACTTGATTACCTGTTTTTTTTTGTGTTCTTTTTTGCAAAATATTCATGTAAAAAAACAGATGACAATCGGAACTGCTGAGCACAACCTACGTCTATCGTCTGGAACAACAACACGAGTCTCAAGGATAGGACGACACAAATCAGATTAGATTAGAGAACAGATGCACACACACACTCACACACAAGGAAGTGTGGTTCAAATGATAATAAATTGAATCCAAAGTTGAGAACCTATACTATGAGGTTCTTCTTTATAAATACCTCCTAGCAATAAAAAAATGTATGTACCCATACAATCTCTTGTGCAGGTGGATATAGATAGATAGATAATTTTTTTACAAAAACAAAACAAAAAAATGAAGATTAAAGAGGCTCTAAGAACAAATGATAAGATAAATGTTGGAATAAAAGGCCATCTACCCCATCATCATATCAGCCAGCTTCCCTACGAGACAGTTGATTCTCTTCTTTGGCAATTTGTCGTCTTCGTTGCTTCATCGAAATCTTTTGTGAAAAGAAAACACAAACACTCATCTGGGACAGAAAAGACAAATAATTCACTTTAAGTTATATAAACTGAGAGCTGTGTTTGGGGCTTCTTCGGCGGAGATGGAGGTAGAGGAAGCTGCAACTTCTCCACACTCCATACACAAATGGAATTAACTTCTTCATTTTTATCCTATCATTGGAATCTACACTACAAGTACTACTACTATAAATACTACTCCAGCTCGACCACTTCAAAGCGGTTCGCTGTTTCTTTTTTCTTCTATTTTTTTTAGTTCTTCGTTCTTGGAAGTAAAAGACTTTTGTTTACAGTATGTGCAACACAAGGTGACTCAATTACAAGATACAAACAACGCGTTCCAGGTGCAGTTGGAAACATTTTGTTTGCATCTACGACGACGACGACCGACGTCCTGCTTCCTCGCTTTTACGTAAACACAAAAAAAAAAAAGAAGATAAATTTACGTTTACACGAGGAAGTTTGAGGAATTTATGTAAAATCAAAGTTTATCTAAATATTTATTTCTTCTTTTTTTGTTGCAACATAAGTGGTGTTTGGTTAAGGAACCAACATGGAGCCTATGCCCCATCCATGTCCTCTCCAGAGAACTCACTGAAATTGAAGTTGTCATAGGCATTTTTTTTCGTTTATTTTTTTCTTTCAGATTCACGTGAAAGTTAAATATAAAAAAAAAAAAAAAATTGCCAAGTATCTAAACTGCACGCCTCCACAATTATTTTCAAGCTCTTTGAGGGGATATGACATGAAAGTAAACAAAAACAAGAAAAAAAAGGGCGACACACGAATGTCTCAAAGAGAAAGGGATTCCATTTTTTTTTTCTTGCTGAAATCGGAAGTAGACGGAAATGTCTAATTTTTTTTTCTATTTTGTCTCGATTGGGGAGAAACATAAAAATGTAAGAGGGGAACTCCCAAATGATAATCCCTAATTTGTAGACAATTTTGACATGGGACATGGACACATGGGTATAAAAGATTTATTATTGAGTTAAAGAGAGATAGATTCAGTCTTGTGTAAGTTTTTTTTTTCATCATCAGAAAGAAGCAAAAAAAAGTGCAAAAAAAGGTTAAATATGACCCTTTGACATATTTTTATCGATATACACATAAATTATGTATATACATATGTATATCATGGAAAATTGTAAGATTTTGTCAATTTTCTTCAAATTATTTTTGTTTGATAAAATTATTTGGGTGGTAAATTTAATTTTATTTATAATTTTTTTTTTTCATTTTGGTTATAAAAAGGTAAAATTGGGGTTTAAACCAAACAACAACAAAAAAAGGGTTAAAATATTGACAGTTTAGAAAAAAAGACCCTTATTTTTATTAAATCAAATATTGAATATCAATTTATATGTAGTTGATGGACAAGAGTACGGCGCTTGAAGCAGTATATGTGGGATATCTTCTCTTTTATAAGGAAAAATAAAACAAAATAAAGTTCAACGAACTCAAATTATGTCAACCTTTAGGGAAACCAAATAAACAATTTCTTGGCTATGAACAAAAAAAAAAAGAAACCATGATATAAAATTAGATATTCCTTTTTTTTAATAGTCTTTTGTGTTTTCTTGAAATAACGTCATAAGTTTTTGTATTAGCAGACAACATTTAATACTGTGTGAGGTGAATGTGACACTTTCAGAAAATTACTGTTGACATCATTACATTAGTTAGTTGAACATTGAATATGTTTTTGACACACGTCATAAAGAGTCAAATTGGAAGTTATGGGCCCTATCGGGAATCTTCTTCAGGGGGAATTTTTGTTTCCCTGGAAATATTTTTTCTCCCGGAATTTTTTAACTGATCGTATATCTTCCCTGGAATTATTTTTCGTGGAACAAAAAAAAAAAATGTATTAGATGACAGATAAATTCCCCTGGAAATTATTTTCCCCATAAAAATTCCCTCGGTTATTTACGTTCCCAATTTTTTTATGATTGAATAATTCCCAGGGAACTTTTTATTCACGATAGCCCCAAATATGAATATTGTACTTTCTTCGTTAACAATTTACTGAAAAACAAAAATACTTCCTATAAAAATTTTTTCGTTCCCTCGAAAAGGTGCGGAATTCATTGTCGTTACAATGAGAAAACAAATCGATTGCGGCAAACGAAAAAATTGCGAAAACGACTTTTTCCTTTGCTGGACCAATTTTTCGGATTCGTTTGCAGCAAATTGGTAAATTCATTTGTGTTAAACACTTTTTACGAACGATAAAAAAATGGCTCTACACTTGTAATACGAAGCGAGTATCATGTCATTCCGCTACGGACTGTATAATTTAAGTTTGGCGTAGAAACCATATAAACAAAATGAGAGAAGGAATCTTTGCGTCAAACGACTTTTCGTTTATTGAATGATAATAATTTTTCGACTTCAACTTCGTTTGCAGCAAACTCTTATTCGTTTCATTTGTTGCAAATGAATTGTATATTTATACCTAAAGTGAAGTTCTTTGCAACAAACTACTTTCTGGAGAGGTTCTTCATTCGTTTACTGCAAACAATAGTATTTTCGAGTTAACGAAAAGTTGTGTGGGAAGCATTTTCGTTTGTTGCAATCAACTGATGAAAATGAGCTCCAAACGAATGAGTTGTTTTGCATTATGTTTGCGGTAAATTCTGTAAGCTTAAGCATTTGCTCGAAGTCCGAAGTCATAGACAAAATGAAGGCTCACTTACATACTTGCTCTAAATTTTAACTATTCCCACTGCAAGAATTTCAAACAGCATACATAAAATTTCAAAAACACCGATCATTTTATACTATAACTATCGTTCATAAATTATTGCTGTGGGCTTTTGGTCTATTCGTCGCGATTGAGATTGAAGATAATTTTTTTTTATAATTTAGTCAGCGATAGACATTTGTTCAGTATTTGTTTGAAGCTTAACTTTACTGGTCACTGTGGCGTATGTGTAACTTTTTTTTTTTTTTCTATTGAAAGTTTTAAAGAATATACCAATACCTATCTTTATCTGACAAAAGTTGTTCAAATCGGTAAATTTTGTTTGTATTGTGTAACGTTTTCGAAATAAAGTAGGTACTATAAAAATACGGAGTGAGATGGTGCAATCTTACGATTGTGATAAATATGGGTTTTGTGCTTTTTTGGCCCCAAAAAATAGGCAAATTTAAAAATACCAACTCAAAACAAGCAATATTTGTATTATGGGTATCAAACCAAATATTTTCTTACAGTTTCAAAATATTACGGTCAAAAAATGCCATATCGATTAAAAAAAATATATTAAAGCATCTATTATTGGTTAACACCAAGGTTTGTTTTACTGAAGTAGAATATCTACTATGTGGATCAACGTGCATTTGTTTTAAACTATCAGCAGAATCCTTAACATTGCACTGTTTTTCGCAATTTTGATTGATGTCTTATTGACTTGAAAGTTTAGTGGCAATTTTAGAACAAAATGTTCAGTTCGCTCCATTCTAACAAAGTAGGTATACATAAAGCTACTGATGCAATGAATTCAAGAATGTTTTTTCCGAATCCTCCAGAAGCATCCAGGAAGTTTATTTCACCAGTTCAATTGTTCACATCTTCCATCAACGTACGTTGTACGAACAGATTCTGCTTAATCGACGAGATTGTTCCCTTTGTAGCGCATATAGTCGAATGATTAGGTGATATAATTCCCAAATTCCACAACATTGCATTCGCCATTTGTCGAAAAAACGTTGTTATTAATTAAAAACTTAACGAGATTCTTATACAAAAAGTAATTTTTTTTCTTTTAATTTTTAGGCCTTTCCTTAAGAATTTTCCAAAATTTCTTTTTTTTTCCAACGCGCTCCTGACATAAGATAAACAAATCAAAAAAAAAGAATCATCCAAGTCGGTCCAGGCGTTCTTGAGTTTTTGCGAGACTAACACACGGTAATTGATTTTATATATGTATACATATACTGATGATTAAGATATAATATTCCTTAAAAATACGGCTGCAACGATTTTCAATTTTTTTTTGTAAAAAAAAATTCGATAAGAAATCAGGTAGCATAAATTCTTTGTTTATAGCTCAAAACTACATATTTTAGAAGCTGTTTAAGTCACTGGTTTTTTTATCTGTTAAAAAATTAAACATTTTTAAAAATGTATCTAAAAGGCTTTGCCCACAAGAGCAAGTGTATTTGGTTATAGTACGTGTTCATATTATGGAGAAAATTACTAAAATTTAAATTCTTTCAAAATATAATAAGAAAACAATTGAAACCACATCATTATTTGTTTGAATCCAAAATACTTGCTTTGGGCATGGGCATCCTCAATTAATTTCAAAATTTGTATGTAATCCTTGAAATTCAATATCGATATTGATTCTTAAACAAATTTAAATTAATGTTCGATACTTAATTTAAATTCTTCATCTAAGAAAGGTATAATTGTACAAAAATGGGTTTATTGAATTTCTATTAAATTAATTTAAATTTAATAAAAGAAACTTTTCTCAACTTCCTATTTCCTAGAACTTTTGCTTGAGTTCTTAAATTTCAATTACATCACTTCCTTTCATTATGGAAACAAAAAAAAACCTCAATTTTGATGTAATACGATGCTGTTAATTAATTATTAATCATGCGTCAAGGAAAAAAAAATAATACTAAGTATTTTATCTCTTTGTGAATTTTTGTTCGTATTTACGTCTTATCAACAATTTATATGGTGGATTGATATAAATTCTGGCAACAGCCCGTACAGTTCCATGTAATTAGCCTTGTTCCTTCGTTTCCATTTCAACATGAAAAAAAAAAACATTTTCGCACACAAAAAATTCCAATGAACGAGCCCCATCCTCGTCGTTGTCGCCACCAAAGCGACACGTGTTTGACGCCCATCAAACTCCAGCCACGAATGTAACTTGATATTACTGCATAAGTTCGTGTAATCGACTTCTGAGTCCCATTATTTTCGTCATCACATTTCTCCATTCACAAACACACACAAACAGTTATCAGAACATTCTCCTGTGTCCCTTCTAGAATTCCAATGGTCCTTGGTTCATTTAGTCAATGATATTGTCAAAAGCTATTCAATGTGACAATCTGACAAATTACCTATAAAGGTTTCTCATAAAATAAATGAAGATGAAGTCGTGTCGTGTCTTCCTTCCTGATGCTCAGCCTCAGACTCGTGTGTGTATATAATTGCATCGCATGACACCTCAACTCAAAAGTGCAAAAAGTTGTACACACACTCTCTCACGAGATTCGAAATTCTGATGCTGCTCAAAAGTAATTTGATGTCCAATCAAGTGAAAAGCTGTCAAAGGAGTTATTAACTTTGAAAAACAAAAAAAATGAAAATTAGAAAAGTGCACATTCCTTTGTGTGAGAATGGTGCGTCATTGCATAGCTGACACTGGAGGCTTAAGGTGCAAACAAAGAATTCCATTCATAGAGTGACGGTGACCCCTTATACTGCTGCCTGTTGCATACGGTTTCTTGAATTGAAGTACCTTCAACAAAAACCGGAAAATCACTTTAAAAAAAAAAAAAAAAAATCAGCTGCAAAATTAGGTTCAACCGTGAGTCGCATATGATTTTTCCATTCTACACCTGGCCATGCTGAATTTGTTCAATTTTTTTTTTCTTTTTTGAGAAATTCCAATATCTCTCCACTATTTTCTCTCTCTCTCCTTCTCTCCTTCTCTCACTTTTATTATTTTTATTCTCATCTTTTGATTCGAAGTTATTTCTCGAGTGAAGCAGGTTTTTCTCAAACATTTTATTTTCATTTATTCATTATTCATTTATTTATTTTTGTTTGTTTGTTTGTATGTTACACCATTCAACGAAAAACGCTGCTTTTGAACATTTAAGAGAGTGAGGAAAAACAAATAATTCAATAAAACAACAAAAAAAAAATCATATGCTCAACTCATCTCATCGTCATTAGCATCACACATCTGTGTTCTCAAGAAAACAAGTGACAATCACACCACATCCTTGAGTTTTATATGATAAATACTAGCAAACATTATTGAAATACTCACACACATGGCCAAATGTTGTCAGGCACGTGCTACTTCACACAAAAAAAAAAAAAGACAATAGATTGATTGTTGGAGGACATCTTGCACAAAATTACGTTTTATAGTGTAATGAGAAGATGAAGTTGACATTTTTTGCCGGTTGAGTTGAAATTATTATTAATTTTTTCTCTCCCTCTCTCTCTCTTTGTGATATTTTCAAATGTTGCCATTTGAATATTTTTTGTTGGTTTATGTGAGAAAAACTATATTTTTTTTATATTATATTTATCTGATTTATTAAAATTATGGTGACCATTTTTTCAATTAAACAAAATACAGTTTTTTTTTTTGTTATTAAAGTAACAATCAGGCTTTAGCCAAGGCCATAGTAATACTTACAATAGAGCTTATGAGAATATCAAACAGACGACAAAAGCATTAGAGATGCCATGAAGCTAGTTTTTTTTATTTTCCTAGATTATTACAATGCTATTAATAAAATATCCTAACATCAAAAACTATTAAAAATCGAAATCGATAAAACAAGCAGACATGACATTACGATGATAGAGAATGCAAAAAAATGGGGTCTCACAGTTCTGTAAACGTAAACGTTTGCCTAGTTTACTGAGTTTTTACTTAAATAATGTTTGGATTCCTGGAAATTTATCCGAAATACAACAATTTAGTTAAAAACGACCCAAAAAGTAGAAGTGCATTTCTTTTCAATTTATAATAAAATTGCAGTAGGGTCTCATAAAATTTACCAATCCTGTTTGTTTACAAATTAAAAGTTATCGAAAAACCATGGATATTATTAAAATGTACAAATATTGTACTAGATTTGTTAAATCTCTTACATTTGTGGACTTAAATCCCATTTAGTTCAACTTCCAAGAAAATTGTATTATAAATAAGAATTTAAGAAACGGTGGTTAAAGACTAGTTAAATAATTAAGCACAAAACTATGTTTGAGAATCTGTTTAGGAAAATCTATTAAAAACCAGCTGTTTCATATTAAAATCTATAAACTTTTAAATTGGTGTGACGTTTTTATGATATGATGTGTAAAATAAAATGTTCTTTCCAAAAAAATGTACTGAATTAAATCACATAAAATCCAATCGATCTACAAGTCATCTACTATTCCCATGAAAAAAAAAATAGCAAAGTGTCATCATTCACATAAAAGTAAACTACTGAATACACAAAATGCACAGCAACCATTATTCTAACTTCTACCACCACCCCTTGTGATTTCTCTCAAATATTTATTTTTGGCATCGGCGCAATGGTAACACTCATGAGATTTTATTTTCTCCAAAGTGTACTACACTTGCTGAGCAGTCACTGGCACACAAAATAGTACCTACTGCTGCTTGCCACTTTGCCAGCACTGAAAAAAAGGAAACACTATGGAGACTCTCTCAAAACCTCCAGAGAACAGAGAAACCGGCAGCGGCAGTACAAACAGAAACAGAAAAAAAAAGTAAACTAAAGTGGATATGGATATTTTTCTGAGTTTGTATTCTTCTTGCTTCTCCAGTATTTCAACGACATGTCATATGTACGCACGTCGTAACGACAACGACGATATGAAGAGGAAAACATTCGCTAAGTCGGTTCTCGTAATTTAAACACAAAAAAAAAAAAAAAAAAATTAGAAGAAAAAAAAAAACTTTTCGGTGAATTTCCTTCGATACCTTTTTTTTGCCGATTGTTTCCTCTCGTGTCGCGCCCATCCTTAAATTTAAAAATTTTGCAAAATAATGATTGCAACTAATTTTGCAATAAAAATTCTTTATCAAAAACGGTAAACGACAAACCAAACAATAATTTTTATCAAAGAATTCATTCACTCGGTTTCTGTGGTATTTCGCGATTTAGTCGTAGACGTTCGTATTCGTATTCTAGTTTCCTCTCCAATTTCTCCAAATTCTTTTCGGTCGTGTATCACAATATATCACAGACAGTATCACAGTATCAATGACCGCGATAGTACTGTAACTGTAGCATCTCTCATAATAATAGCAACAAAGGCAGCAGCGGGCGGCTGAGTTTTGTTAAGATTTGTATTGTTTTTTTTTGTCTTTCTCCTTGTTGAATAAATTGTCTCTGTTTCACTCTGATTTTTTTGGACATCCCTTTGAAGAAATAGGATTTTTATCACACTATCCACTACTTGTCAAATTTACTCTTTGATTTTTGACTACCTATCAACAAAAAAATATAGAAAATTGTGTGTGAATTTTATTTCTGTATAAATTGTGGGTGCAAATAAAAAAAGAAAATAAAGAAAAAGAAATCGCGTGCGAAATAATAATAAATCAGTTATTGTGCTTAGTGAATGTTTCGCACTTAATTGGAACGAGTGGTTTCGATTAAATTAATCACACATTTTTTTTTATTAATAATTTTGCCATTGAAGTGATAGAAGTATAAAAATAATAAAAAAAGCAAAGAAAGAAAAGAAGTAGATCAGTGTTACAATTGAGAAAGTAATTACAAAAAAAAAAAATAAATAAAAGAAATTAATGAACAATTAATTTTCTAACACTTTTTACACTTTTTGTTTTATATTGGAAATTTTATAGCATTTTGCCACAAAGAATTAAACTTTTACTACAGGAGTTACAACAATCATAAATGGATAACCACCTACATTAGATTACTTTTATTTATTTACAAATCATTAAAGGATAAATGTTTTGGTTTGTGTTTTTTTTTTTAGTTTAATTTTTTTGTTTACAAGTTCATGTTTCATTGAATTTTAGCATTATTTTTATGTAGCAGTCAATCACCTTCGTTAAAGATGTGATAATTGATTGAAAAAGAAATACTAGCTGGTATTATCATAAAAGCGGATATGTTCTTCTGTTGAACTGGGAATTTGTTCTTTTTTTTTAAACATGAGACTACACATCAGTGTGATCACTGATCACCTTATTCGGTTCAAAGTTGAATATTCTTTCATTGTTCTTCTTCTGCGAATCAATGCTGGAGTGCATTTGTGGTTTAGATCAAAGATTGACAGATATGACAGTCATGTTTTTAAATAAAGTTAGATTATCTCAAATGATAGAAGATTTTTTTTTTATTCAGACAAATCATTTCAAGAAAAATTCGGAGAATAATTAAAACTATAAGAACAAACTCTTAAATATGTATTTAACTGTCAGGTTTCATTATTGTCGAAAAATTGGTAGAAGAATTATTAATAATAAAGAAATAGTTTATATTTGGATTCTTTGAAAGATCGACCACCACGAAACCTATTCTGAGATGTAGTCAGTTGGGTAAACCAAAGAATCTGTCAGTGGAACTATTGAAATGTTTTGAATCCTGTTAAGTCGAATGAATGTACTTAGTGCGTACTTATAATTCTTTATCTGGCCCAATTGCTGTTAACTATGGAGTACCACAAGGAAGGCACCTGGGTTCAATGAATTTTGTTTCATTGTTTTTTTTGTTAATGATATCTATTATTCCATTAATTGGTCCATCTTACTATTACACTCAGGGACAAAATAATTAGACCAGTAACCACTTTGTCGAGTCCTACGAGAAAGACTGTGTTGAGAATTATGATCAACAAGAACATTTCGTCAATTTAGCCCAAAACCGAATAAAAAGAGCCCAAAGTTTTCAATTCTTTTCAGTTCTTCGAAAAGAAACTTTATTTGTTGCTTTTTTTACTGTAAAAAATATAAGAAAAAAACTATATAAATATTTAATGGAAAAAATGTTGATCATATGGGCCAAAATCATGGAGGGATAAACATGAAATTCAAATGGCCAAAAAATACACTAAAATCAATAAAATTTAGCTACCTGATATCTAAGCATAACTAAGAAAAATTTTCTTCAAGAATTCTCAAGTGCCTTGCAAAAAAACTGAGAAGAATCGTATTTTTTTTATTTAAATAATAGATGTCCGAAGGAAATATGTCTCAAAGTAGTTGCAGTGACAATATGTACATATATCAAATTTGTATTCATTTAACGTTAAGATGGCGCTTCAAATGCCATATATTGCATACCTTAATATTACGAGTATGTGAATGGATAAGGAATTACATATGGCCGTTGTTAAAAACACACCGTGTCGTCAAATCTACATATGTACATGATTGAACATTTTACAGTTAAACTATACTTACAAATATTGAATCTCACTATAAAAAATAATATAACAGCCTTATATAAAAAAAAATTAATTTTCATTTCTGTGTTTTTCAACTAAACCTCTCCTTGTTTTTTAACTATTGCGCAAAGAAAAAAAAACAAAACAAAGTACACAAAAACACATTTACAAGTAACTTTTTTAAATGATCAAACCGTTTATTTTCCATCCAGTGGCAGTTGTAACTCCGTTAGTCGGCGTTTTAAAATCAAAAGCCATATATGGCTGCTTATGCAGTATTGGGTTAAAACGACTGTTTTTATTTGGAAACCTCTTTTCTATCAAGAATAAATAGAATATCTTTATCGCTCCACGCATACTATTTGAAATAATTTTGAATTATTACAATTTTATTACTTTTTCCAATGTAGGAAACCAATTAACTTGGCCATATGATGAATATTTTTTTTTTTTCAATTTCAATTAAAGATTTATTTTTATTTAAATTGTCAGATGGGTTACTTTAATAAAAAAAAAAACATCTATTTTGCTACAAACAATTTACAGCTTCTAATTGGCAATTATCAATGACATGTAGGCACAATTGCTTCAGTTTTGTAAATAAAATTAAACAAAAAAAAATTCTCTCTCATCTAAATGCATGAGTGTGATCGGATGTTAATAGTAAAGTTGCACTTACAATTTATTATTATTGTTCGTTAACCCACAAACAAATTATTAACTTAGTCACACACTAAGCTTCAATTAAGTATTTTATAATAATTTATAAATTCTATTGTTAGATAGAGATAAAGATACAACTTAAATTTATAAAACTATCAAGAAGCTTTTAATGACTCAGAATAATATTTCTCTCATTGTGACGCATTCAATGTCAAAACGTAACTTTATTATAAATATTTTCCATGTTTTTCTTTTCGTTTTTTTTTTTAATTGTATTTATTGGGCTACAAAATCTGTAAACTGGCATTCACAATTATTAACCAGCTGCAGTAGCGCCATCTAATAATTTATTTGACATGTGACGTTTCATTAAAACATGGTTAACTTAAAACTAATAGCCGCGCGCCATGTATTAAGACATTGTGATTAATGCATATTGACAGTTTATAATAATGGAGGGCAGTGAATATATTAAAATGAAGTAATTAGCTGACATTTAATGATATTCTATTGCAAATTTGATCTCCCAGCCAAGCCTTTTATTGGATTCAATTTGTTTTTTGACATTTTGTATAAATTTCATCACTCCCACCGCAATACAAACCCCATTGTGACATATTTGACAGGACTTAACTCCCTCTCTTTCTTTAACTATCTAATCTACTCAACCAGACACCATTTTGTGTTTGACCCTTCTTCGTTTTGAAATGTCATTTTGCTTTGATTATAAATGATAATTATCCCTACGATATCTTGGGGAATCATTGTGTTTGTGGCCAGATATATTATTTTAAGTGACAGACTGACATCAACTGTCACATTCAGCCCCAGCAAAACCCTCTTATTCTCATCATCATCATCATCATCATCATCTCTATAATCTTGCAATGTTTGATTTGTGAGATTTTCTTCTCTTTTCGCCTCCGGAAATTTCTCACAGTTTATGCTTTCAATAACCCTTTGTTGGAACTTGGGAGTGTGTTCATAAACTTTGCACTTATTTAAGTGTTATTTTTTTTTTTTTAATTTTAATTTGTTTCCGTTTAATATAAAGTTTAATAATAATAATTGTCATCTGTCATTTTATTTCCATCATTTTTAAGTAACTTTTTATGAAGGAAGGTGGATCAAATAACAAAATTATCAACTAACTCACAAAGGAGGTATAAAGTTTGATGCAGTTGTTGGTTATTATACAATTTATGTTCTTTTATTTTTCCTTCTAATGAATGAACGTGCTCTTTCATAAAGAAACAACAGTCTGTGTGTGTCTCTTGTGTCTTTGCAAAAAAGGAGGTACCTAGAATATCAACTTCATAACATTTCGAGTGAAGTGGGTTTTGCAAAAATAAAAACAGAAATGAAAAAAAAAAATCATATTCCCTCTCTATACCGGCTGTTGACATTGATAATGCACTTATGACACAATGGCCGTCTGACAGATGAGATGACAGTTTATTTGTTGGTCTTGTTATATCTTATTTTTTTTTTCTTGTAATATTAATGTTGTCACTTTGGGGTGTAAACATGAACATTTATAATGAAAACTATACAAAAAAAAAATTATTAAAAGACTGAGAAAGAAGGAGGAAGAATGTCTGGTTACTGTTGTCATCATCAGTATCAGCATCAGTACTTGCAAAATACAAGTGGACAAGAGTGCAGTATCGATAAGAGAAGAAGAGTTTTCATAAAAAACAAGTGTCAATTTTTTATATGACATTTCTTGTGTTATATAGTTTTTTTTTTTTCATTTGTATTCAGTTCCATTGGTGAACGAATATGAGGATGCTCTGATATCATTTTATAAAAAAAAAAAAAAAAAACAATCAATAAAGTGCAACGCTGTGTTATGGGGTGACAACGACCACGACAACGTCGACGTCATTATACATTATGTTTGCCACTTCAAATAAAATAAAATGTGGAGCAGCAATGTCTTCATAAAATTTAAGTAAATTATTATAAATGGGGTGACGATGGTGAATGAATGATTCTATTGGGTTAGGTTCGGGTTTCAAAATAAAAAAAAATAAAAAATAAAGTGGATAATTGTGAATATACCTTTGGATTTTATATTTATTGGAAGATTTTTTGATACTGATTCACAATTATATTTATATTATAAAAAAAAAACCTACAAAAAACATTGCATTTTGGAAAAAGTAGTTAATGCATATTTGTCTAGTTGTCCTAGAACTATTTCAATTTGCTCGGTATTAATAGTTAAATGAAAATACCCTAAACGAGCAAAATGGCCTCCTTAGCACTTGGGTAAAATGGCATAGTGGGCCATTTTAAACCTACCCTTACCCTATAATTTTCTTAAAAGGGCACACTGTTAGAAAATATGAACGGTTTACTGAAGGAAGTCCTTGAGGCAGGACTCCTTATCAAAAGCTCTAAATATCGTTCAAATGCTGGAATAACCTACTTGGGATCCTCAAAATCTTTTCACGTGAACTTTGTTTTTCACAGTTGTCACATCATTCAACTGAAAGCTTCTGTAGCCAGTCAATTGTGGACACTTAACCAGGGTAAACAAATAAATAAGTGGGGTTAATGGTTATAGAGAAGCAGGGTTTAGTGACTTGAAAAAATCAAATATTCGAATGGCTCAGATGAGAAGCACTTATGAGAAGAGAATCTCCTACTTATCGCTCGAATATATAGAAATCATAAATTTGTGTTGATAGTTACACTTGTGAATTGTATTCATATTGAATATAATATCGAAAACCATTTTACTTATTTCGATAAAATATAATAATTATAATATGAAGGTTTAAAAGTATTTTCAAGATTATCTTGTCTCTTTAACGAAATAAATCAAACGGTTAAAGGTTTGAATGAAACAGCAACAACCTGTGTCACCACCAAGTTCCATAGCCTGCCACAACCGATCATCCGATTCCTTCCATTAGTGGTGCTAAGTCGATGTATGTTTCGAATTATTTGAAAAACTGATGGCGAAATTGGGCCCGAACCATCGACCTTGCGATTGCAAAGCCCATGGACTACGCATTACGCCAAGCTGCCACCTGATAAATCTGAACCCAGAGCGAATGATTGATAAATCTGCCATTTTCAGGTTTTCGGGAATAGGTGGTTTAAGGCAATCGGGTGACATTCCAATATAAAATACACTTTTTACGTCAAAATATATTTCTTCTCTGATCTGTAAAGTCATGAACTGTCAAATTCTTTTGCAAGATGCCTACGATGTCGATGGATTAAATTTTACATAAAAATGATACATAGTTCCAATTATGCATACACAAAAACATATATGCATGTGAAAAAGCTATCAAATCATATAAACATCACTCTCTGTTATTTTTTCTTCCGCATGTACATAATTTCGTTTTTTTTTTTCAAGGTTGAGATTTTTGTATTTCATTTTAGGATTTTTACGCTTTATGATTTTTGTTTGTTTTTGAAACGTCATCCATCATAATCACTGAACAAATTGGTTAAAAAAAAACCTAGATTCCATAATAACGATGCCATTTCATATGCTTTTTTTTTTTGTTTTTGTTTTTAAGGATAATAAGCTCACGTTATAAGCAACGCCATTTCTTTTGCGTCATTCGTCACAGAGACAAGCTCTCCAAATAGATACAATTTCGTTAGCCCTGTCATTGACTTTCTTTTTTTTCTCAATCGATTTGACGAGTTTATTTTTAGACCCTTTGCCTTTATACCCAGTCTTTAAATAAACTTTTCTTTTTCTCTCAATTTTCATTATACTAGTGTATCATTGTCAGGGTATAATATTAAAGTTAATTGCTTATTGATTGCATAGAATCACATAACCCTATAAGGACTTTATAGGGGTACCTATAAACACCACAACTGCGAAGGTGAAAGTTCCAGACACTATTTATAGCTTTCGTTTTCATAAGGAATCCTTAAGATTTTTTTTTTTCATTTAAAACCCTAGATTACTCGTATATTGATTGTATTCGTCCTGCTTTTGAGATGGTTGTGAAGGGACATTTTTACTGCTTCGATAATACCTAAACCCAAACAAAAGAGGAGAATAAACAATTCAAAAATAAAATTTTCCAATTCATTGCTCAATTTGTCAACAAAAGTTATGTGACTGACACTCAAGACGACAAATGGAATGAGATGATGATGATGATGACTGGAAAAAGTGAACCTTATGCTAAGACTGATTTAATTTTGAACATTCAAAATCTTTTTTTTTTTCGTTTCGAGTATTGATTTTGAAACAAAAAGAAAAAAAATCCTCTTCAATCTTTCAATTTTCCTATCTTTCGAGGATTTTATTGGCTTCGATGGAATAGAAAAAAAAAAAATTAATTTATTCAACTTAACCATCTAATTGGGTTTGAAGAACAATAATTTGCATTTGACAACACTTCTACCCCCTCGAAAATTTTGAATTCCCAACACGATGCGGGAAGGTAAAAAAAAGTCCCTATTTTATATATGTATCGAATCTGTGATAAAAAGCTTTTGTTCCTCAAAATTTGCCTCTCAGTACTCGTATGTGTGTGTGTTTGAATTGCTAAGCAATAAGTCATTAGAAAAATATGATATTCATTCAAGACAGAATACATATACTTTTGTAGGTAAGGTAAAAAGGATCACGTAACCATGGTTTAAACAAAAAACTTTGACCTTTCACCTTTTTACACAAGAATTACAAGAATAAATTATGTTCAGCATCAGGGATGCTGACAATTATTTATGTGAATGAGTGTGAAGAAGGATACTAAAGCACTTCAGGTTTTTTTTTTTCTGTATCAACTTGTACTTTTGTAAAAAAAAAAAAATTAATTTTTTTCGAACTTGTTCGGTATACTCTGTTTGGCTGACATAGATGGATGTTTGTGTCAGAAGCGCTTCTATTGTTTCATTTCTTTACTAAAAAAATGTATATATAAATCCAATGATTATGAACCTTGTTTCGTTGTTCTGTGAAAACAACGACCGAATGTAGAAACATTCTTTTCTCTTAAAAAGAAACTACTTCATTAAATTATGTTATGTGAGATTGTTTGACAACTTGGATAGATGAATTTTCTGTTTTTTTACCTTCATCATTTTGTGGAAAATTGAGTTCACACTACAAGTCTTTTCAAAATTAACTATTTTATGGTAACTCTTTTGAACTTTTCACTTTTCTGGTTGCTAAGAAGCAACAAATTATGTAGTTTGTAGAGGAAAAACTATATTTTGATGAAAAGGGTGTATTTCTTGTTAAATGTCTCCAGATTTTCCTCAAACCCACTTTTTCTAAAACAAAAACTCTTAATAATGTAGGTATGATATTTTACTGTCTTTTTAAACAATCAAAATTCTAACCATCCTTAAATGAAATTTGACAGTTAATGGCTTGATATAGCGAAGACGAACTTTATTTTGCCACAAAAGTTTATTTCGTTTCAAATATCACCCTATTTCCTGAAAATTCTTCTTTTCTGGACTAGAAATTTCTGAACTTTGTATAGTTTTTTTTTTAATTCATGAAATTAGAGGCCATACTCCAAAGAAATTTGACAGTTCATGGCTTGCCAGATGATGGGTGAACTAAAATTTGACATAAAAGTGTATTTCATTTCATGTGTCACCCGATTGCCGATAAAATATCCGGTTTTTGGCAGCAGAAACTATAAACATTTTTGTTTTTGTGATTTTATTTTGTTTGTTTAATCAATTGACACCGAACCCACCTTCAAATGGAATAAGTCTTTTCAATCAGAAGCAAATTATTATTTTACGTACAATTATTTTCCTGAAATCACCATTTTCCGGACAAGATTTTTTCTGATTTATCTGATTTCTTCGAAATTTGTAGGTCCATCTACTCTGATGTATTAATTACCAGCAAAAGTAATTGAAAAGGGTTTGTTTTAACAGTTCCCATTTTGCCTAATTTTGCTGAATACGGTTGAACTGAGCTGAATGAAGGCAAACATAACGTTTTTTAAAACTGAAGCAATTAAGGTAGAATTCTGAATTCAGCTGAATTAAACTGAGCTAAATTGAGGCAGGTAAAGCTATAAGTTGTAGTTTGGTTACTTTGACCTAATTTATTTTAGTGCAGCAAGACAATTTTCCAGAAGCAATCTTCCTATTTTAAGTTGTATATCTATACAAGCTTGCTGAATTGAGTAAAATTAAGCTGAATCTTCATGTTCTTATTGCAATTTTTTTTGGATGAGTTAGATTTAAATCTAAAGTAGTTTTTAAATGCAATATTCTGTTCATACCATAAGTTATTCTTTTTTTAGCTGAATAAAGTAAAATTCTTCTTTGAAAACTTCTCTGTTGCTGATTTCAGTTGAATTTCGACAAGCACAACCCAATTGTTGTCAACAAAAGATTTATCCTTGTTGGTTTGAATGTTAGTGGCAGAAATATTATGTTGTATCTGAATTGATTTATCAAATGTAAGCATTCCTTTCAAATCTACCATAAGAATTTCATGTCCTAAAACTGTCTCTCAGTTTTATCTAGGTAAATTTCCATTTAATTCTCCTTACCTCTTCTATCGAAAATTTTAGATTCTTTAAGTTAAGTAAATTAATTCACATGACTGATTTATGTTCTTTGTTGTACAATATTATTTAACTTGTTGGGATTTAACATCTTTTGTCCTCAAGAGTTTTTCGAAAAAAAAAATTTTTTATTTTTTTTTTTTGTTTGTTAAAAGTTGACCTGTGTTTGATAAGTAGACCTTTTGTCTACGACGGACGTTATAAAAGATAGAAAAGAAATCCCAATTTATTTTGTCTTAAAATTTCAAAGATTTTAAGTTTTCATTTGATGTTGTTTTCGTTTTTTTTTGTTTTATCAAATAAAACGAAAAACCTAATTAGAATCCTTTCAAGAACAAGTAAATGGAAAACAATAAAAAAATAAGTAAAATAAAATAATACACGTGGCATTTACACAGCTGTTTTTCCTCTGTTTTATCTTCTTAACTTAATTTTTTTTTAAATTGTAAATACCAACAACAGATTCAGTCAACCTTGATATTGCTTGTGCCTACCTTGATAAGGACTTTCAGACATACACTGAACCTATAAACTCTTGCACTACTTCTTAATTAATGCCATTACTCCCCTTTTTCCTGTTGGTCCTTACAACAGATATTTTACTTAAAAGGTTGAGAAATAATATTTAACTCAATGAACAATTATTTTTAATCATTTCCAACGAAATTTTAAGAGAATATCCTTAAATTCCACATCAGCATCATGTTCCATGAGCTAAGACTGCCATGTCTTCTGGTAATAGGTACTGTAAAGAAGATGATAATGAGAGAATTGATTATTGTCTGAGTCTAGCCTCGTATATTGCCTTGCCAATTACAAATTTTCATTAAATAAATTGTAATTATATTCGCAAATTATTGATCAATGATGTGATAAATGTGCAGAAGGAGAAACTTTCATAATTTCCTTTCAACTGAATTGTGCTGAATTGGTTTCAACTCAGCTGAATTAAGGTAGATAAAGCATTTCTAGTTGGTAATTAGAATTAATTTTTTATAAGTTGTAGCTTTATGGCGTGGAATCGATTTAAAAACATGTAGAGAGGGTGTTTCCCCTGTTTCTGCAGTAAATTGTACCTTCATTCATATAGCTGAATAACGGTAAATCATCAGATGCTTATTACAATTTTTCTTATGATGATTTTGCGAAGTTTCTTAAAACTTTCCTATTGCTTAATTCCGCTGAATTGGGTTGAAGTGAGCTGAATTACTTTAATAATAATTTACTTTAATGAGCGCAAATCATGCCAAATTGAGGCATCTTTTTCCTAAAAAAATCACAAGAATTTTCACAATTTCCCATTAAGTTAATTCAGCTGAATTTGACTGAACTAAGCTGAATTGTTGCATACAATAAATCAATCATGTGAAAATAATGAAAATAATGGCTGACTAATGAATTCTCCAATAATTTTCCATGCTGAATTGATTAATGCCGCGCTGAATTGAGCTTAAACGAGGTAAACCTATATGCCAACATTTTCTCTAATTAATTTTGCCGGAATTTTATAATTTTAGTATTGCTGAATTAGTTTAAACGAGTTAACATTGTAGAAAAACAATGATTTTTTATTGCTCACATTAGGATTTATTTCTTTATATTATAATATAAAGAATCCGGCTGAATTAATTTAAATTATGACAACAAAGATAATTGCGACTTTCGAAATAAAATGGTTCTGTAGCTGAAGGTATATCATGAAAATTTGTCAGCAATAAGTAAAAAAAAATATAAAAATAGTGAGGAGAATTTTTAATTTTCCAATTTCCTTGCTGAATTGGTTTCAATTGAGCTGAATAGACTCCTCGACAGTGATATCTTTTAAAATCGATGATATAACATGCGATTGTGGGTGTGATAAAGTGTTGATGGAAGCAGCCTTGTCTAGTCAAGCAGCAATGGACATAAAATGAAAATTCGATTACGACATGTCTGTTCAATGCCATCACGAAATATTAGCTAAAAAAAAAAAAACAGAAAAAAAGAAAATGTATTCGAATTCCCAACTGTCATCCATAATGGCCACATTCTTTTCCCCCTTCCTCAACTTTCACCATAGTCTTTCGTTATCCTTGGAGGATTTTCTTAAGGTCTCACTGACTGACTATACAAATATACATAGATTTTGCTGTTTAAGCATGAAAGGGTTTGTTTTCATTTTGTTTGTTTGTATTTGAATCTATGAGTACAATGCATACATTTTTGTGTATTATTGCTCTTTAAAGATGAACGCACGAGTGCTTAGGATAGACATCCCTGAATAGCATTTTTATAAATTTTTTGTTGTTTCGTTTTCCTCCAAAAGGGAACAATTTACTCGGAAACAAAATTAAAACAATTGTGTGATGGTGTTGTGTCATGTTTTTCGAAAGGATACATTTTTATTGGATTTCTTTGGGGAAATTTATTACATAAACCGCAAAGACGTAAGATAGGTACATTTGGAATATCATAATAATGTAATTGCTATATAAAGACGAGGTATTTACTTTTATTCTTGTTCTAAGAATTTATTTATATTAAATGTCACAAAAGACCTCCAAGTTTTTGTTTTGATTTTGGTTTATTTAAAGAATTTCATAAGTAGGTAGGTAGAGGTATAGTCGTTGCTGTTAAAGATTTTCTAAAGGCTTTAACATTTTATTTCTTGGAAATATTATGGAATGAAAGTTATTTACCTTGACATTTAAAAGTTGTTAGTTGTATTCTTTACATTTTGTTTGTTTTGTTGAAGAAACCAATGTGAAAATCGTCTAAGTAAACAAAAAAAAAAACATAACATTTTAACGGAAAATTGTCGTTTTGTTAAAAACCTACATTATGCAAGTTCATGTAATAATGTGGCAAACTGTTTTCTTAGAATCTTCTTGTTTTTTTGTGAGAAAGTGGCAATTTCCCCTTCAAAAAGGATATAATCATAACAGTGAAGAGGTTAATTACAATTTTGAGAGAAAATGTTATTTCCTATGAACTTAAGTTAGTTTCCTTAGGTTATTCTCTTTTTTTTTTAAGGTTGTTTATTTCAACATGAAAGGGTCGAATACGTAAATGTTATGAGAAATGGTGTTTTTTTTTAAAGTTGTGTGTTGCGACGTTTGCTATTTCAGATCAGATGATTCATATTTCCAATTTTAATTTCTTTTAACATACATTTTTGTTATTCAAAGTCAATTTTTTTTTAGAAGAAAAACCATTTTTTTTAGAAGAAAAACGATTTTTTTTTGTTTTTTTTCTTTATAGTTTTTTTTTTTAATTCTGATTTTATGTTTTTTGTTTATTTTGCATTTTTTTTATTCTGTAAAAAATCAAGAATAAAAAAAAATAAAAAAGTCGATTTCTTTTTTTTTTTTTAATCTTGTCGAAAGTGAAAAATTTCGAAAATTTAAAATAGTTGAAAACCATATAACTTTATCAAGATGAAGTTCTTAAGAACTACAAAACAAGTGGCTCACAAAAACTTGAAATATAAGTGGCTCAATGTTTAACATTTCATACTTTTTTGTTTCATGACTCATAAATTTACTTGTGTCTTATGCTAATGCACAAAAACAGGTTACATTCTTTTTGTTTATTCTTATTTAGTTCTTGCAAAGGTTGATTTATCGATTAGTTGCTGCTGTTTTTTTCTTATTTAATTGCAAAATAATTGTATATCTTCACTAGTGAATTTCTAATGCCAGGATTCATTTAATAAAATGTATGAAACACCAATTATTTTAACGAAAAACTGATATGACATCTTAAAGCAAAAATTTCATTTTTTGAGAATTAATTTGGCTAGGTTCTGTTTTGCCATTTCAAATCTTGTTGGTGGATCATTATTACTATGCAAAATACGCATACCTAGCATTTGTATTCATTCCTAAAATCAATATTAACACAGTGCAGAAGAAGTAGGTAGGTACTCGTAATAACAACAAGATACGAAACGAAAGACATGAGGTTAATGTACCGATTTTCATTCCAAGGAACAAAATAAGGATTCCATGTTATTCAGTTGTGTATTTTTATTTTTTTTTATTAGTCAAGTTGAAATTCGCATCTGCATCTTGTTTATGTTTCTTGAAAAAAAAAAGAAAATAACAAGAAAAAGCGCATCTGATGCTTTGGGATAGAGTTTTTTTCTTTTTCAGAAATATCATTAGTTTTGCCAACTTTTCACTTCTCATAATCAAAGTTACAAATAAAATAGTTCTGCATAACTTTGAAAGTTTATATGAATGATAATTGAATAACATGAAAGTGAACAAAATTATTATGCATCATGTTCGTTAGAAATAAAGTGAAAATTGTGCAAAGAAAAACATATGTTGAAGAAACAGAAAAGGATGTTATTTTAATGTTCAAATTAAGCACACACTTTCTAAGATTAGAACAAGTTAAAATTTTTTTTAAACTATCGTTTAAAATAAGAACTAACTTCAGCCATTTGATAACTTTTATATAAACTTTTCTTAAAATACTTAAACTAGTTCAACTGCTTAAACTACTTAAACTACTTAAACTACTTAAACTACTTAAACTACTTAAACTACTTAAACTTCGTAAACTACTAAGACTACTGAAACTACTTAAATAATATAAACTACCTAAAGTACTTTAACTACTCTTAAACTACTTAAACTGCTTAAATTAATTAAACTTATGCTGCTAAATACGTTTTCTTATATTTTCCTTGTATTTTGAGATTTTTTTTTCGATTTTTTGTTGTTTTTTTTTGTATTTTTGGGAGTTTGTTTTTTATTTTCGGGAGTTTATTTGTGTATATTTTTGAATTTGTTTTGTTTTATTTTTTATATTTTGTATTTTTTGTGGTTTTTGTTAGCGTTTTTGTTAGCGTTTTTGATTTGAAACACATGATTTGCTCCGTAAAGCCTGCTATATGCTGTCCAGATAATGAATATAAAACATTTTTGAATAGGCACAAACTCTTGATTTTTCTGCGTTTTTTTTTTCATTTAAAAAAAATTAATATATTGTTTTTCGGTTTTCAAAGATCTCTTAAACGGTACCTACTGTAGTAAATTCACCGCACCTCACGAATGTCGAATCTTTTGCCCATCTCAATTTTAGTTCTCAATCCTCACTTTCTCTCATTTGCCTCTGTGTTTGCAGGCACTATGTCAAAACATGAAATTTTAATGGAATTCATAACCTCTTGAATGCAACGTTCAATTATTACACAATAACCCATTTTTCCTTAATTTCTTTATTTATGGGAGATAAAGTGTTTTTTATAAAGTAAAACAACAAACTTTTGAATTTAGGTCATTTTCTCGATGGAAATAGAATTTAGGTAATAAACTGAGTTATTCCTTGATTTGATATTATTTTCAGAAAAAAAAAAAAAAAAAAAAAAAAATAGAATCATTCCCCCCCCCCCAAAAATTCTTCCTGAATTTCGATCATTCTTTCATCGTCTCCTGTATTCGTTTGAATATATATTTTTTTTTTTTAATTTAATAGCACAACAAACATTAAAAATGCCCCAAAAGAACAACAAAAAATAGAATTTCCTCCTCCAAAATATTTATATCCATATCTATTCCATGCCATTCCACCCAATCTATACAGACAAAGCACACACACACACAGGAGAATCAAAGAAGAACAATCTGCCAAAATTAGACCTCATCACTAATGGATCTCAATTGGTTTGGGGCCACCTCTAAATTGTACTTTCTATGCAATTCGATTGCGCGAATTTAAATTTTTTTTTACATTTAACTAATTCATGAATATTGTGATGAAAAAAAAAATGAAAAAAAAACTTTGGTATAAGAATCTTGATATTAAGAACCTGGACAGAAATTGTATCTAAATAATGTATCTACAATATATCTATAAGTTTATATACATAAAACGATAACGAATAAATTTTATGTGAAATATTTCATAAAGCGGCGCGACCGGCGCCACTAAAACAAATTTGACAGATGGTCTTTTCGGTCTTTTTTTCATATCGAAGCATTTGTTTTGTATAGCTTTTGATGATGGTAATTTCGATGTGATGAGGAAGAGGGAAGGCAAATTAAGAAGAATGTTTCATAAAACGATATGTACGAGTATATTATTTTTAATGTTGAACCGTTTGTTCAATGTCGGGTTTTGCTTTGATAGATAATTGTTGATTTTTTTTTTTCTAATTTGTTTAACATTTTAAGAAGAATTACTCGACAAATTAAAATTTGTTTTTTTAATATTTTGACAAGACATTAGGCATTCAAAGTGGAAGTCATAAGACAGCTGGTTCAAATTGCGTTCGTTTGGTAAAAACATATATAAATAGTAGTGTCCAATTTTTTTTTCCTAACTGAAAGCTTATATATTTAACAAACCCTCCCCCTTACAGTTTGGTGGGGACATTTTCTAAAATACTGGAAATGAAACACAAAACTTAAAAAAAAAAAACACCCTTGTATAGACAATGACTCGACTTTTTCGACTTAAATCAACATGGTAAGAAAATGACAGTCTTGATAGTTAAAACTGCTCTTCAATATTTAAAATGCAAAATTGTCCATGTGTATTTTAAAAAACACTCTTATTGTCAAATTTTGTTTGAATTGTTGGTAAGAAAAAATATTTTTGCCTACTGCAGGTTATTCCAAGTGTAATTGAATCCCTAGCATTTATTCCTAATATTCAACGAGCCATTATAAGTACAAAACCACTAATTTATTAATTGAAAATCCACACATTGAAGGAAAAATAAACTTTTCGTTGTGTTAAAATAAATATGAGTAACACCATACAATCTATATGTAGGTACATTCATCACATTGGATAATTGAAGAAAACCTAAAAACATCCGGATTAATAATTCAACCTTGTGGCATACCAATTTGCCTTAAACAAACAGGACAAAGCTTTGATTTACAACTTACTAGATAAATATCATTTGTTGAAGTTCTCTTTTGCGGCAAAGTCCTCCCCCATTCATTCATTTCATTGATCTTATAATGTGAAGAGTGTAAAAATTGTAATTGTATATTTTTGTAAGAATACCCAAGTAGTAGTTAGTTGATTTTTTTTAATTTTTTTTTTCATATATTTAGACATTATTTTTCTCCTTTTTGGTGGTAATTCTGATGGTGGTGATGGTGATGTGGGGCGCCTTGCGTCGCGTATGGATATTTTCATTTATATTTAAACAAAAATCCAATTTGGTACCATCTGGGTAATTTCAGTAATCAAAGGAAGAGAAAGAGAGAGAATGAGAATGTTCTCGGGTTGTTGAAAGGATTTTCTGTTCTTTTTTTCATCATCAATTTGTCTGTGAACAAATAGTACGTCGTTATAATGTGCATGGAAATTTATGCAATTTTTTTTTCCATTTTATTTATTTATATTTCATTCAAATATCAACAATAATTCTGAATGAAATAAATATTTTTCTATCTATAAAATTTTAATTTACTTCTTCCTGTCAAATTTGTTTAACATTTTTATTTTTCTTTCTCTCGATGATGCGGATATTGCATGCAATTGAGAAGAAAATAAAGCGCCAAATCGAACACAGAACACACGTTTCAAATTAATTACGTTATCCGATTAAATTGATTGGAATGGTATTCAAAAAAAAAAAAAAAAAAAAAAATGTTTAATAAAATGCAAATTCACTGCGAGGATTTTGCAAGATTCATGAATGAGAATGGGTATGTATCGGTTTTTTTCCAGGAATTCAATTGATTCAAACATGAATCCCTTTCCAACGCAATCTGGCTTTATTCACAATTATTTTGTGCCCACAGGGTAGATAAAGAAGTTGTGATGGTTACCACTTTGGTGAATTAACAAAAAAAAACTTAATTTCGAATTAAAAAAAAAAAAGTGGCAATCCTTTTTGACACTGTTTTAGGGTTTTTTTTTCATGTGTCTATCTAGGCCATTTGGTATTGCAAACAAATCAATATAACTGGGAAGAGGTGATATATTTTTTCATGTCCTGCATAAATTATTGAATATATTTCCTCCTTCTTTTTTTTTTGTAACTATAACGAATAATATCTAATCGAATTGGCTTGATACCCCATTTTGTTTTTTGGGGTGCAAACTTGAAGATAAATGATAGAGCTATTAAGGGCGGCAATGGGCTGTCTGTAGTATCAAGTTGTTTGTATCTTGAAGAGGGTGTTTTATAGTGGATGTATAATTATTTATATGTATGTACGTATGCGTATGATTATATTGTGTATATGTGTACCATGTACCTACTTTGTGGCTAAAATTAGATTTTAGCTACTGTGCGTCAAAGTTAAGCTCGTAAAGTGATTAAATATTTGGTAACCGTTTTTCCTTTTTCCTTTTTTCTTTCTTTTTTACTTTCACATTTTTTTCTGATGGCAGGACAAAAAATGGTAATTAGACATGTTTCGGTTTACAAGATAGAAGAAAAAAAAAAAACAAAAAGTGACGAAAGTTAATTGAATAACTAATGTTCTTGACATTTTGACATTTAGTTTTTGAGGTTATGTCGACTATAAAAATAGAAATAAACCTTAACCTAAATCAATTAGAAATAAGGGATACACATAAACTAAAAAACCTTGAGTGACAAAATAGATTTAGTGTTGATTTCATCTAACTTGTCGAAATACTTCTTATACTCTTTCAATAAACAATGGACATGTTGGTAAATGCAAAACTATTTACTTTATTAGTAAGATTTTCTCTCTGGCACAAATTGCAACTCACATTTGCCTCACAAGGTGCTGAATTTGTTTTTTTTTTAAAGCCGTCATGACCCAGAATACATCAGACAGCTGATAAGAAACTTTTAAAAAGAGGAAAATCTTCATGTTTTGCGATTGGCATGCAATCTCCCGACCTGAATCGTGTGAAAAATAAATAGGAGCTTGTATTCTACGGAATAAGTAAGCTAGAGCTTTTAAATTATTAAGCTGATGGAATAAATAAAGACAAAATGGTACCAAATATCTCTAGGTAAACTAATTGGTGTCTTGGATTGGCTCTAAGATTCATAGGTGCAGTGCCGATTTTGCCATAATGGGTTCCTAACAGAACAATAACATGTTTAAATACAATATTTTGTTCAAAGAAATGAAAAAATCTATTATTTTTTTTTTTTAAGTTTTTCATGTGTTTGCATTTTTTTTGCTTCCTTTCAAACTTATCTTTTGGACCAATTTTAAAATTATGAATTTTTTGCAGTAGGATTCGGTAAAAATCGACTCGGTTTATAGAAATACGATCAATTTCTTAACTGTGTGCAAAATGAAAAACCATTACCACCTAAAACTGCTTAGTTCTTGCCTAAAACAAGACCATACCATTTCGTTTGCATTTTGCATCTGCATTTTTGCCCGCTACTGTAGATGAACTTTTTATTAAAATCTTAAAAGTAAAAATAGCGACTTAAATTGCGTCTTAATAATTTGCAAAATATTATTTTCAGTAGTTTATACAAGTGTTTTATGCATCTTATAGAAGTTATTCAAAGTTTCATCTTGATTTTGCGCTGCCGGAAGGCTTTTAGGTGGAAGTAACATTTTAATTTCCAAAATCGGAATCAATTTTCTTAGTTGAAAGCTGCACGTTTTATTAGCGACCACTTTTCCTTATTTTATCAGCCACAATATGTCAAAAACTATAGAATTTGTTTCTTTTGTCCCCGAGAGTTTTAGTTTAAAGCATAAAAATGCCTAATCTTTTAGATGCAGCACCCATACCCATTTCTTTAATCTCTTAACACCTACTTCAAAATTATTATTCTTACAAAATTAAAAAAAATAAAAACATTTAACTAAATCTCAATTACCCACAGAACAAAAAACTAAAGTACCCATACAAAAAAAAAATCAATTCGATGATCGTCTGGCAATTCAACTATTTTCGTACTCCAAAATACCTTTACAAATTTAAGTAAAAAAATGTCCAAAACAACATGCCTCGACGACACAAAGTATCCAAAAATAGGAGTTCAACATTAAGAACAATCCAGCACAGAAAAGCGCCTCATCATACACACGCATTTATCTGCTTCTGATTTATTTTCAGAACAATTTTTCATGACAAACTAAGAAAACAAAAAAATGTCTTTTTTGTTCTCTTTTTCTCCAAAATCATTTTTTTCTTTATTTATTTTTTGTAACCTTCTAAGTTTTCGTCTTTTTGATATACATACAAACTGTGGCAAAAAAATAAATAGTATGTATTTAGATTCTTAAATTTTTAAGTGCTTTCATGGTTTAAGTCTTTGGTCACAGATTTTTCAACGAAAATTTATCGAAAATTTAAATATTTTTTACTTAAATCTGAGAGGCAAGTATTGGTTTCATAAAAAAAAACTAATTTGTTCAGTTATTTGACAGTTTTACCCAGGAAGGTTTTGGGTGCAAGTCAGTTTTCCATATTCTCACTTCGAATTATCGTACATATATTTATTTTCTAATTAAAATTAATACTAAAATTAGTTTTTTGAAAATACATATTTCCTTAAATTAGAATCTAACGATAAAAAAGTAAAAAGGGATACATTTGTATTCAGAAAATTTCCTACATTTTGTGTCTTAATTTTTGTGTTGTCTAAGATTAGTAGTTTTAGCGTACGAGGCGCGTAAACAGTGTTCTCCAACACTAGGAGTACCCTGGTAACACTGGTATCTCTATGTGAATACTAACTTACTTACGTTCACTAGGTTAAGCATGTCTGTTCGAGTTTTTTTCCTTAGGAGTATTTATGTAATAAAATCAAAATCTTTTAGGGTTCTCGCATTTGAATCAACAAAATGAATAGCAACCCTGAAATCGCAGTATGTTTCTTAAACGTATTATTCTGTTCGAGAAAGCAAGTACTTACGACACCTAGTCGTATTCCATTTATTTTCCAGTTAGCAGCTTCTAGTTTATGCTTGTTTGCATTCCACAAGGACAAACGACCTTACCCTTCTTAACTCAATAATTCAACTCTCACTCTAAACCCAAAAAGGAACTTTACTACTTCCCCTCCTCTTTTTGCAACGTGCTTTCATAGAATTGCGAATAAATTCCTGAATAATGTTTTTTATTTTTCTGTTGCGACTTGCGAATAAAAAAAGAAACTTAAAGTCTGAAAATTAGTTTAATAGGATTTTTATGGACTGTGAAACTTTTTTTTTTGGTGGTATACGAAAGTACAAACATTTATATACAAAAAAGTAGGTAATCAAGGGTGCGTGTTTATTATTTCATTTTTTTTTTTAATTTTGTTGTAAGGTTATTCTTTGTGGCAAAATTGTGATAAGAAATGTTTTTTTATCGTTTGGGGGTTCAAATAAAAAATATTACTTTAATTCATTTTTTAGTCCCATAAAGAATGTCAGTGAAAATTTTTGTTTTAATAAAACCGTCATTAGAACAAAATAAATAAAAAAATATCTGACAGCTTTCAAATAAAAAAAAAAGAGTTGAAATCACTACATTTTCGAAAAAAAGTTAAGAAAATCTAATTAAAAAAAAAAAATATACATATTAAATAAATAAAGAATCACACAATGGATTCTGGTGGCGTTGGTGGAGGAGCTGCTGCTGAACCAGTTATTGCTCAAACTGTTCGAAGAAATCCGAGTATAAAGCGGTTGCTAAAACTACCATGGGGACAAGGTAAGCAAAAGAATAATAAATAAAATTAAAAGAAATAATGGAAAAAATCTATCTCGAGTTCTATTTTTAAATGATGTCATGTCTCTATTTGGTGTCTTATATAGCATTTTTATCCATTTATAATTTTGCTATTACCTAATTTATTATTAAGTATAAGAAATTTGCATTTTCAACAGTTGCTATATAACATACATACGTAGATAATCACTCAAAGCCAAACATAGTGGGACACACTATAACATAAGGTTGGAAAATAAATAATTTATTAAATGTTTAGTACAAAATATCTTAAGTTCAGGTTCTCCGAATAAGAAAAATTATTTAATACATTTTAAGGCGTTTGAAAAATGTTGCTACTGTTTTTTTTCGACTTATTGATGATTCCAATTTCTTTTAATATTTCGTATTGAAATTAGAACAGTTTATACCAATCAGTAAAAACAAAGGAACAAATCT
Source organism: Meliscaeva auricollis (assembly GCA_948107695.1). Taxonomy (NCBI): domain Eukaryota; kingdom Metazoa; phylum Arthropoda; class Insecta; order Diptera; family Syrphidae; genus Meliscaeva; species Meliscaeva auricollis. The sequence goes on along the minus strand of OX403619.1, from coordinate 16,046,427 downwards.
TAATAAATTTAGACCAGTTTCAATCTCCATTACCTATTTTTTTTATACCAATTTCAATTTTGTTATACATACACTCTGTCCCACTGTTGTGTGCGAAACCACAATCAACGGGAAGTTTCTGTCTGTCTAACTAAGAATCAATGTGCAAAAAATAATAAAGAAAAATATAAAAAAAAAATAATAAAGAAATATGTGTGCTTTGGTTAATGAATGATTTTTAAATGGTTTAACCATGAAAAACTAATCGGATTACTCATAAATAAAATAATGCAGTATACGAGAATTATGTATATTGGCGTTTGAGTATGCTTTACCTTAGCTCTGCTCTGACCTATCTATGAGGGTTAATCCATATGTACACGAGGGAAATATAATAATTTATGTAGGTGGGTGTTATGTCACGGAACTATGGTAGATTAAGGTTTACCTATGACAAGTTCGTTGCTTCTCAATCAATTTTCATTTGGAATTAACCTTGTAGAAGATGATAAAGAAAAAAATAAGAGATACCTACTTTGTCAATCAATCTTTCCAACTCAACAGAAATACCGGATATTAAAAAAAAAAATTACTTCAACTATTTGAAATTATTGAGATACGGTTTGCTGTGATTTACGGATTCGAAATAAACAGATTGTATTTACTTGTTAATTTTAACTTAAAACTGTCTAAAGATTTGATTTTGAATCTACCTTGAAAAGAGTCCCTCAAAATACTTTTCAACTCCTCTCAGTATCAAGCAAAGAGCACCTTAAATCCTGTCTTTCGACAATAATACCATATTTCATCGATATTGATATACTGGTATCGATACTGTTTATCGATATGTTTTTTGTTCACTTGCTCATCTCTAGTTTTTTTATGAAAATTTTATTCCTTGCCTTCAATACAAACCACCTGAACTGAAGTTTAATTCATTTTAAGGCTGTGATTGGTCAGCTGTCATTAAAAGTTAGAAGCCATATTGTATTTTATGACAGCAGGCCAATCAGAGTTGTGAATGTGGTCAGTCAAAATGACATTTAACGTCAAAATATTTTCTCGAATGATTTTGAGTAGGTATCACAGAAATGGTCTTTGTTTGATATTTCCATCTTAATTGAAAAAATTCATGAAAATAATTATTGCCTTGTTTGTATCTTCTTGTGTCCTTTTTCCATTGAAATTCCGTTTTGTTTTAATGAAAAGTCAATTAATTTTTAAACGAAAGTGAAAATCATATTAACCTTTACACACCCTCTGAACATTTTGTATCATATTACTCTTTACAGGAATTTTAATATAATGAACACACATATCCTTCCATTTCAATTTATATGACGTAAATACTTGACAGCCAAGGTCCTTTGGTATATAAAGTAAGTAAAGAATGACCACATCACTAACTAGATCCAAATCCACTTTCCCATGGAAATGAAGTGCCAACACACAAAAAAAAAAACTAATCTATATAATATGTAATAAAGTCATTAAACTCTCCACTCCATAATGATGAACACATTACAAATTAAAAGAGCTCTTTCCCCGCGCACAACCATCGGAGCCATATGAAATTCAATTGAAGCTTTTCTATACATAATTAAACGCTTAGCCCACACCATACTACCCCACACGCTACATCAAAACACCCTACTTTATGGATGACATGGACCTGCTACCAAAGTGTATGCCAAAGTAGGTATATGTGGAGACCATTTAAACCCACTAAAGAATATTAGTGCCTAATTTGGCAATATTATTGATTCTTGGAATCTTAGTCAAGTTTAAGTACGCACAATTAGCTTTATGAATGCTCCGAATTAGTTTTTTTTTTTCTTTTGTTTGCTTATTTTTATGGGTAAACTCAGTTTTTATGTCACACTTAGACTTGGAAATTGGAGAGAAAAAAAAAGTTACTTATGGCATGATGGCATATGTCAAAAGCAGTTTCTTAGGCAACTAATGGCAATATATTAAAGTATAATTAATGGATTTTTACAGCTAGCTGAATTCTGAAATAAAGAAAAGAAAAGATATTGAGGATAATTTCTTATACTTAGCTGTTTGATAAAAAAAAAAATATTCTGATTGAAAAAACTAAAATTTCCTGGTTAAAGGTTTCAGTTAAGGTATGTTTTAAACTCACACCTAATATTGAAATGTCTTAAATGAATTCAGCGTCGTTTTTAAATGAAAAAGTGCACAATTACACATTTCGCACATCGGTCTACATTAAACGTCATCATTGCCTTCTTTCTCTTTATATTTCCGCATTTATAAGCTAGTTAAAGAACTTTCCGGATTTTGCCAGAGTAAGGAAATTTCAAGTTCTAAATGTTAAAGTTTAAACGTTCACTATGGCGTATGCGCAACTTTTTTTTTATTGAAAAATAAAATTTCACTTTTGTCAACGGCCTTGTCACTGATAAAGCATCGGTTCCCGATCGATCACCGAAATCAAGCATTATTGTTTCTTACCTTGCCTGCATTAGTTTCTTACCTCTGAAAATTTTTAAAAATAGATATTCTAACCGATTTCATAAACACCTAAAAATGGTACCATTTACACCTTACCACGCCAATTCGTACCAACAAATAGTCATATTTTACTACAGCGGTGAAATTGGTTTAGCTCGATAGTAAAGCCTTTTTGCAGCTGTCTCCTCTTGTTATAGTTTTCAAAAAAGAAAAAAAAAACACATAAATTTATGAATAGGCCTCTGACTATGAAATATATTTTTGAAAAGCTTAAGAATTGCATACTTACGCGTTTTTTATATTTTCCATATTATTAAAATACTAAACCAACAAAAAAAAAAACATAAACTCTATCATGTTTTCATTAAAAAAAAAATCAAAAATTAGAAGCCAATAAGTCTTAAACAATCAATAAAAAAACCCATTTAAATAACATAAAAATCATGCTGTCAATAATAATTTTTAAAATATAATCCATAAATCTTCCACCCCAATATTTCACTACAAAATGCAAAACAAAAAAAAAAACATAAAAAAAAAAACAAAAAAAGAAAACAAAATATTTTCACTCCAATTGTTGGACAACAACGTGTTTACAAAATCAAAATCACCTTCAGCAAACAGTAACAGCTAATAAATTAATTCAAGCTTTAATAATGTACATACTTGTAGATATAAAATATGTGTATACACAATTTTAAATATTTTGTTATGTTTTAAATTTTTATCCCGCCTTACACGTGCTTTACATTCTGATGAGATGTTACCATGGAGTCTGTTTGTCTATAAATCGATTAAAATAATATTTAAAAAAAAAAAACATCACTTAAATTTTAACATTTTCATAAACAAAACCTAATAACCAACTGGGTCCATTCGTTGGCTTTTATTCGCATATTTTTTAAAAAAATATTTCATCTAGTCCAAAAAAACCTTGTGTGTGATTTTAAATATTTTCTTCGAACAAAAAAATGTTTTCTCGTTGATTTTATCACTATCAACCTTTTATTGGTGATTATTGTGAATCGAGTCAATCGTTCACAATAGTAAATTAATAAATCATCTTAGTGGAAATAAAAAGAAAAAAAAAATCTACAACTATGGAAAGGTCAGTCTGAAAATGGATTCCATTTGAATTTTAAATGATACAGGTTCTATTTTTTTTTCTGTTGTGTTCCGGAGAATATGGATAACACAAAAAAAAAAAAGAAAATGGTTACAGTAAAACGTGGCATCAATGATTTTTATTGACTGAAAGTGTTTTCAGTTCTTTTTTTTTTTCTTCTTTTTTTTTTTTTGTAGCACCAAATGAGATTTTCGTAGAAATTTAAATCGATAAAAACGTACTAGTTCTTAAAGTGATGTACCCACTAAGCCAGTAGGGAAATATTTTTTTTTGGCACAACGAAAAGGAGCGAAAATTGTATGATTGAAATTGTTTTGTGGGTTTTCTCGGAGCCTTGGCATAAACGCTATTCTGAACAAAATCGTTTCTTGAGAATTACTCATCATAGAAGAAAATTGTTTGGAACTTTTTGATAGATATTGAAACTGCCTATCTTTCTTCTAGGATTTACACTTTTAGAGCTATAAATTGCGAACACGTTTTCTTTTTCAGCTCTTTAATAACCGATGTACAGTTACGACGTTAGGAGACAAGACACATACACATTCAAAAAGGTGTTGATAATTGAGGGGTGCTCAAACTCAATTGTAAATGCAATAGAATATTCTAGTCAATCGATCCTGGCTTTACAAAATGTTGAAGTAGTTTCAATGCTGTTTGGGTATTGAATCAACCCTTCTGAAAACCGAAACAACTCGGTAGACTTACAACTCAACTTGACTGGTAACTCAAACAACGCTAGTTCGAATCCCGATGTGTGCACTTTTCGTTTGCAGTGGCATTGACTTTAACGTCAATGCCACTGCACACGAAACGTGTTTAGTATTTTTAAAATTAAAGATTTTGGTTTAAAAAATATTTTTTTTTAATAAATGTATTTTAAGAGCCATTTTCTTCACTATTTTTCAACTTGCCGCAAACTCTCAAGTTAGCAAACTCTAGAGTTGACACAAACTTGAGAGTTGAGTTACAAGTTGAAATATTTCAATAGTGCATAGAAGTGCATAGTATTGTAACGCGGGTGTCAGATGCAATCGCTATCCTCGTGCCTAAATTAAGATTTTGGAAGTGTCATGAAATTTAACATACTGTTGCGCAATCTATTCGACAAGCCCTACTATACGTGAATAGGGTGACCTAAAGGGTCACACAGTATTAATAATTTCGTTAAAATGCTTGATTTTTTAATTTCGGAAGTTAGCTTGGCACAGAAATACCTACCTTTGAACCATAATAAATTGAGAACGAAGTAGGATTTGAATTTTTTTACTTATGTAACTTTCTGTACAAATTTAAATATTCTGTCCAAATTGACAGTTTAAAAAAGTATAGGCAAGAACTTTTACGCTCATAACCGTTTTTTTAACAAAAATTAAATGGTTGCTGGCTTTTTTATATAGAAAGTCTTAATAAAATGTAAGACGAAGATTTTTACATTCAGTAGTCTTTTCAATGATTTAATTCTGATTTTCTTGCCAGTCGTTACCGGCATTTGGTGAAATTATTTATTTTTATTTGCGAATGTTTTTCTTAATTCTATGTGCATATACCTGCATTAGGGGTATTCATGCATCCCTGGTAAACGTGGTAAACCTGGTAAATGTGGAAAACATGTCAAAATTAGTATAGAAATGGCAGTTCGTTTACCAGATTTTGCACTAAACCACGTTTACCAAGAGTTTACCAGGTTGCATGAATACCCCTATTATTTTATTCATATTTAAGTTTTGACTTGCATATTCGATAGTAGAACAAATTTTCAAATTTCTTATTTTTTGAGTCCAAAATATTGAATAATAATAACTTTCGAACAATCCCTCAAAATATATTCACCAAAGCCAAAAAAAAATGGTCATAACATTTATTCGTCTAACCACAATATCGTGTCCATTTATTTATATTGGACGCAAAATATTTGACATTGTTGTGGTTATATGGTTTTATTAGCACCTCTGAATTTCTGCGTCATTTGGTACACCACCATCACGATGCGCTCCATATATATTTATATTTTTTTTCTTTTTATTTTTGTAGATGATTTTGGAAAGCCCACATGCAACAAGTGCCAAAATGTACAAACCAAAATAATTCAGATGTGCATGGTATTTGGAAGCTATAAAAATATTATTTAACTATTTCTAACAAAATAAAAATAAACTTTCTGCGCGAAAAACGACAGTTTATGATTTTCACATTTCACAAAGTTGAAAAAAAAAAAATTCAAATTAAATTTTAAAGACGTCTTTAAACTTGGTATTTGTTGTTTTTTTTTATAGTTTTTTCAAAAATCCTTTGATATAACATTTAAATTCCAAAATTTTGGAATAATCAATAAACAATAATACTGATTAGTTTATCATTAACATGTTTTCTAAATAAAAGAAGATGTTTGATGTTTCATTTTTATTTATTTATTTTTGTTTTGTTTTAAATTTTAAAAGAGAAGTTTTCATTCTCATTGATGTTGACGAACTTGAAACATTTTTTTTTATTGTATTTATTTTCTCCTCTTTCAAGTTCAGTTTATTATGAATTTTTTTTTGTTGTTGTTGTTGTTGTCATAAATAATATTCTCAAACTCGTTCAAATGCTAGACAATGCTTAGCCTTGAAATTGAGGCTCTAATTGACTTCGATTTTTCACAACACAATGCAACCGATTTTGACATAATATCGAGGCTTCAACCCTTGAGAATGTATGTATATGTGATGATTAAACTTGTAAGCTATTACATTGCACCTTTTTGTTTTTGTCAATGGTTTTATTTTCTCACTACAAAAAAAAAAAAAAGCAACTTAATTTAGTTGAGAAAATGTTTTCGTTTTCTTTAAGAAAATGCTTTTCAGTCTAGCTCGGATACAAGTTTAAGACGGTATACGATCTTCTATTGTTTTGCAAAGTGTTTAGTTTTGTTTTCGTTACGTTGTTTTTTTTTTGTCATTATTTTCATCGAAATATATATTTTTAAGTGTAATTGATTCAAGAAGCAAAAACAATTGACAAGACCGGTCAATTGGTGGTGTTTCGAAAGACACCAAATGTGGGCTTTGTAACGCGAATTACTTCGTTCATTCGAAGACAGAGTCGAAGATTTTCCACACGAAATCGAAACTTAGGTAGGTGTTGGTGAAAATGATAAATTATTGTTTTTTTTTATTTTGTATACTTTTTTTTTAACTGGAAGATTCTACAAATCAAAAACATTGATTTGTAGAATCGATGTCGGTTTCATTTATTTATTTCGAAGTTTCATAAAATAAATTCGAGCTATTCAATTTAAATTTGTAATCTTACATCGATGTAATGTGACATTTTTTTAATTGACGAAACTTGACGAAGACTGGAAATACTGGAAGAATGAAAAAAAAAAATTAAAATTCGAGTTTGTTTGTTTTCCTTCTTTAAGTACGTGCGTTGCGTATTTTGAAGTCATAATTTTTTTTAAAGAATATAAACAAGAGTTGCTATAATCCTTAACTTTTGACTTTAAAGATTTCAATTATTTGACTTTTAACAAAAGTTATTGTGTGTATATAAATTTCCAACGCTCACGACTCACGTCGAAAACGGTACAGAAAATGTCCCGAATTAATTTTTTTTTTTTACTGATAGGTGTTCAACTAAAATAAACATCCTGACCGTGTGTCATTACTGCGAAAAAATAACAAACAAATCCTTTTAAAACTTCAAATAAGGAAATTCCATGCAAGCACTGCAAAAAAAAAAAAAAAAACACCTTGCAGCATCTTCTACGATGACACTATACTTTCTTTCAAAAATAGTAAAATTGAATGACTGAAATGGTAAATTGTGTCAAGATAAGATACATTTTTTTCCCCCATCTCACTGTTGTCACTTTAACAAATTGTCATAAAGTCCTTGATTCACTTTTCTATGCGAAAAGTATACACAAATAAAAAAAAAGAATGAAATGACAACCATAGCCACTTTCTTCATTTAAGCTAACTTTTATTCACACGTCTTTGGCTTCCTTAGAAAAAAAAATTAAAAAAATCTGTCCTAGAGGTACCTGTCCTGTCGTATCCTTTATTTTTTCCCCTCGCTTTTATTCTGTTTATTCTGGTATGAATTATTAAATTCCTTAAAAAATAATGCAGACACAGTTTTTTACACAAGAACACACAGCACACACACACATACTTTAAATACGTGCATGAAATACAAAATAACAACAAAAAAGAAAAACCACAGAAAAATTCCCAAAGACAAATTGTTTTCTTAAGTAAATTACACTTACAACAGTTTACCAAATGAAATCAAATTATTTTCTTTAAATCGTGAAGAAACAGAAACAAAAAAAACAAAAAAACCAAACCAAAAATTCCACAGAGGAAAATTTATTTTCCAGACCAAAACAAAATACGAAAAAAAAGGAGGAAATATGATTTTTTGTCCTTCCAGCAGGAGAATTGCAAGGATGGTTACCACAAAAAGTCAGAAAAGGGGGGCAAAATCTATATTTAGATTTATCATTGCGATGCAAAATTAAGGAAAACCCAGAGCTCCACTTAATTCTAAAATACATTCATTTGCAAATGAAGAAGAAGAAAGACACTCGAAAGTTGTTTCTGGTGAAAATAAAATTTCCTTTTGATGAAAAATACTGAAATGAAAGTCTTCTGTGGCAAAACAAAACAAAAAAACTTAGACAATATTACACAAATCTTAATGTGAATTCCACATCGGATCAGAAACGTGCTGTATTTTAAATTGGAATTTAATAGACTGATACGCAGATGATTCTTATGGACACACTCCTGGGAATTAGTTGATTTGTTGGAATTTGACTATCCTAAGAAATAGTAATATTGTACCTACTTGAGAGACCCACTCATTTCTGTAAACAAATTTTGATTGAATGCACAATTCCTAATAAATTGCAATTCAAGATGTGGTTTTGAACTTTAGATTTAATAGAATTGATTGAATTACGAAACTTGTTGAACTAAGAAATATCTACCTATTGAGTCCTCTTCTTAAATACCCACTCTTCATTACTATGATTTTGCTTGAAATTAAGTAACAGGACGTATCAAAATTTATCAAATTCTTTAATAAGAAAAAGGAAATCGGCACTACCGATTACAAATTCTGTGGCCTGGATCGCAATTCAGTTTTCTTTTTCCTCTGTTTGATTTAATAAAAACTAACAAGCATGAGTACTGAGCCACCATTTCTAATCCAGTTTTTTTTTAAGGAATTTGAATTCCAGAATAGACAAAAGGAATAGCAGATGGTACAAAAGCAGATCTCAGATCGAAGTTAATTGATGTCTGATGAGGGGGTACAGAAAAGGGTAACCCAAATTTCGTAAATTAGAAGACAAATTGGAACGAATTCATATGAAAGCTTGGCACTGGTGTTCTTTGAAAAATACTGGTGAAACAATTTATTGCTATTGTAATGTTCAGCAGGCGGCTACAAACATTGCAAGTAATCTTTAGTCCAATTAAAGCGTTTTTAGAAGTTAAAAGTTCTGAAGTAATAGTTTTATAAAAACTTTGTTTTTGGTGCATAATCCAAAATATGAAAATTTTTCGTTAAAACCGTTTATGTAGAACAAATGTGGACAAAATTATCAAATGTATGTCTTGACTAATTTTTGTGCGACTTCTGGATTTTTCACAAAAAAATGTTAAAAAATACATAAAAATCAGTCCTGCTTCTCCGATTACTTCCTCCTTTACACCATAATAAACCAGTATCAAGAGTATAGAAATTACATACTATCCTCAAAATTAGATTTTTTTTTGTAGTGTACATCCCAAAAACTACGGAGTTTTGAAATTTGTGGTGATTTTTTTAAAATAACCGTTTAAAATGTGACAATACATTGATGAAATAAAACAAATCTGGTTCCAGGTGTTACGTTATGCTGTTCGGAATAAGTCCTCCAAATTTCAGCTGAATCTACTCAGTAGTTTTGAATCTAAGAGAGCTTTTTTTTACAAAACATTCACATTTCTTAAAAATCAATTAAAAAAAATGTACGTGATAAAATTTTTCAGAAATCAAATTTCGATTCAATGTATTAATTTTGTTTAAAACGTCCAATAACTTACAAACTGAAATAAAAGTCGATTAAATTTAGCTACCTGAATCCTTAACATTACTATGTAAAAAATTCTTCACGAATTCTCACGTGCTTTACACAAAAAAAAAAGAAATGAATTGTTATTCCTATTAAAATAAAAGTTTTACGATTACTTCGTGGCTGAGGTACAGTTACAGATGGCGCTACAAATGGTCTTTCCGGTATATCTTGGCATTGTTGCATAAATACTTTTCTGGATAAATGCATTAAATTTAACTGATAATTATATTCAATAAAGTGTCATTCCGGGAACGCATGTGTTGGCATGAATAAAGATTAAAATTATACTTGTTTGTCGATATTATGATGCAAAACAAGACCAAAAGTAATTGGTTTCACATTGTTAGGAAAAACAAAATAAACCATAATAATGATCAGAACGTTATTTACGTGAACGCTTTTGGCTATGAGAAAAAACTTAAAAAAATTATCTATTTTGTAGGAATTCATGAAAACGTATTTTTTACTACGAAATATATCCATACAAATAAAGAAATGAGGTCATAGTTTATTAATAAAATAATATAATAATGCATAACTCAGGTTGATGTAATTTTAAGAACACCACTGTCGTTTTGAAAACATTATCATCATTTTCTGATGCCGTCATTATTACCGGGAACGCTTTTTATGTATTTTCAATACCAAAATATTACATTTTTTCAAGTAATTCAACATTTATCTACATTCATTTTTCATACAAACTTGCCCATAATCCTTTAGTTAACACTCTTCCTTTTAATGTAACTTTTTTTCCCAGAGTATATTCCAAAATAAGTGTCCAATAAAATGTTAAGAAAACCCTATTAGTTTCAAATCGTAATTTAAAATAATAAACGTCTCACCAATCCAGTTTGAAACCGACTAGAAAAACAAGAGTACCAACTTTAGCTAAAAACAAAGCGACCCCTATATCTCATTTTTATAAACTTACAAATGCACAACAAATTTCGTCATTCAATATTTGCTACAGAAACAAATGTAATTTGTTCCGAAATAGTTTTTTTTTTTTTTTATTGTACTTTGTACTCATACTCGTATTACAATTTATAATCTCCTACACTTTTGTAATACAAATAAAAAAACGCATCTAATCAATTTGTAAAACTAACAAATTACTGAAAGCAAACATTTATTCACCACACCTTTGGTGTTTAATAATAAATTAAGATCCTATAGTTTGTGTTGTTTGTTTCCTAATAGAAATGGATAAACATTAAACAATAAAATATGTGTTTATAAATACATACTCGTAGCACAATTTTTTTTTTTTTTTTTTTTTTACACATTTATGATTGAGAAAAAGAAAAACATATAGCAGACAAGATTGAGTGTATATATGTAGGTATTGCAAAAGTAGGTACTACGAATTATTGAAAATTAAACATAAAATTGCCAAGACTCTTCTTCGGTTGTATGCCAACAAAAAAAAAAAAAAAACACAAAAACAAACATAACCGATAGATAAAAGATACCTACTGTGTTTTGTTGTGAAAAGAAGAAAAAAAAAATATCTAGATATTGTGTAAACAATATCAAGAACTTACGTAGCACATTCTTGCGTAGTGTATCTAGATACTTTTTTTTTGTTGTTATTGGCAGCTGTTAAATAGTCACATGTCCCAATCATCTCATCGTTTAACTGTTAGAAGCCACCACCCTATTTTTTTGTTTTTTTTTTTTTTATTTTTATTTAAACAAACTAAAAGCTACTGGACGGATGGACACACTGGACGACAGTACAGGTGGGTGGATAAATGCACGTCAAGATACAAAGCAGGAAAACATGTTTTTCCTAAATTGCGATGATTTTGAAAACAAATTCTCAAAAAAAAAAAAAAAAAAACTGTTTCTATTTTTTTTTGATATTCTGTTGAGGTATTTAACATTTTTAAATGAAATATTCACCGGAATTTCTAACTTTTGTGTATAAACTTTATGCAAATTGTAGATATTTTTTTGATTGAAGTATATTTTTTCTTCTTACTTTAAAAAGTCAAAGGCTTTCGCTTGTTTTATAGCTTATTGCCTCGACCGTAGGTGCTGGCATTTAGGAGTGCCCACATGAGACTACAAGACTAGGACTAGGTATAAATAATTTTTATATTACCACCCACCGCATTGGGAGGTAAAAATAATGTAGAAAACTTTTCGGCGAAAAAAAATTATAGGTAAGGTACGTACACATAAATAATGGATGGAAATATTTCACGAGAATTCATGAGAAATTCGTAAATACAAAATAGCAGTAGGTTTTTTGTGTAAATAAAAATATCAGAAGACCTTTGCAAGATGAATGTCAATAATTAATAAACCATGAACTTTGTTTTCTTTCTTATTTTTTTTTTATTACTTTTCAAACTTTTATAGAATAGTCTGAATATTCGAAGAAGTTCTTGTCTGAAAACAACACTGTTAATTGATTGATAAAATATTAGAACTTATTTATGAACTTGAAATAAAAGTAATTGTTTGAGATATTGAATAGTTTAATGAGTGACATTTCTTGGTTTAATTTGAAAATTCTTCGAAATGTCAGAAGTCTACAATAACATACAGATTTTCAAGTTTTTTTTTTTTGTTCGTTTGCATTTGCAGAAAGTCTTTTCGCTTACTTTTTATACCAATTCCACTTTCTAACTTTGGCAGTCTCTGATATTTTAATCGCTTGTGGATGTCTTCAGTGACAATTTTTTTTTTGATCACACAAAGATGGCTGCAGTTGCTTGAAACTATCTAAGTGTGAACCGTTCTAAATGCATGAAAAAAAAACCATCAATGTCCCATCCTCTGCCTAACTCCCACCCCCTTCCTCTTACCCCCTTACAGCAACCCTTGGGGGTTAATAAAAAAATATTTAAATTAAATAGAAACTTTAAAACTTCATAGTTTGTTAAAAAAAAAAAATAATTTTCATTTAATTACTGTTGAAAACCTGAAATCCTTAATAAAAAATATTCACAACTAATTCACCAACTTTTTCGTACTTTTTTTTTATTTAATAAGTTTTCCGTTTTAACTCAATTATTTCTCATTTTTATTTCTCCCTCAGTGAAGTCAACTAATAAATCGTTTTGACTTCTTAAAAGGAAGAAATAAAATTATAAATAAAGTTGCTTCACTTCCGATTCTATAAGTCTCGACCTTGCTGCTTGTCAGCATGAACAAACTATAGACACGACGACATTTTGTATTAAAAAAAATAAAAAAAAAAAAATATGGCATGTTTCTTTGCTCAACTCAAACCTCATTTTTTCTTATTTCTTTGCGAAACAATACCTACTCTTATTTTATAACAATCATCTACTATAGAACAGACATTATGTCATCTCAAGTTAAACGATTCCAGATTCAAACTTATGACTACTATGACTCAGTTTCACATTCAAATAAAATAAATTGAACTACTTTGAAAAAATAAAATCTTCTTTTAGAATAAAAAAATCTTTTTCAATAATAATAATTCCGGATATTTTGAAAAATATAAAAATAAATTTTTCTCATTTGTTTAGTTTTCCGGTTCCTTTTTCTAAAACTGGTAGATGTACCTCTATTTGTCAGCTGTCAGTCAGTCGTCTTCTTTTCTTTCTCCAATCGATCTGTCAATAAAAATGTGGTTACCTCCCACTTAGCTTTTAAAATTATTCTTGGCCTTCATCTTCAAATTCCAGAGTTTCTTCCCTTCTTGCTTCTTTCATCTTTTTTTCATTCAAATACCATCCCTATCAATTATATTGGAAAATTTCAAATAATTTTTTTTTTTTTTTTTGAATAAAGGGGGGTTTCTTCAAGGTGGATTGGTCTTTATTTTTTGTTTTATTTTTATTTTTGATTGAATGTTCTTCATACAGTTCCATTAAGAAAACACGCAAGCTGCGGCTGCTGCTGCAAACAAAAGTTATTATTGTTCTAATTCTTCATTAATGTTGATTTTTTTTTTCTGTTTTGTTTTCATTTTTTTTTAATGTCTGAGCTGTTAATTTCTTTGAAGAGTATTCTATTAGCGCTGCGCCATCCATGCCATACTATTCCACCACCAATATTATTGTGTGAGGCAATCTTCATTTTTTTTTTTATGTAGGTACCTCGTTTAAGTAGGCCAATCGATTGAATTAATTTTTGTTTGATGCATGAACGCGATATATTGTAAATGTAATTGGTATCATTTCATAGAGTGTTTTGTGTCCTCTACTCTATTCTATGATACATAAAATTAATTAAATGACATTAACAATAATTTCATAAATTATTTATTACTTAGGGGATCTCTAAAAGAGATTGAGTGGAGAAGACCGACCGATAAGACTGTCGTTGTTGCTAGAAGTTTGTTTGAATTGTAACGAATAGGTACTAATAATTTCTTCTTGTTGAGCAGAGCGCCATCTGAGAATTATTAGATGTATTACACATTGAAAAAAGCTTAAAGCTGACATTCATAAATAACGGTGGTGTTTTTTGTTTTTTTTTTTTTATTTAATGGAATTTCATTAGGTCAATGTGTAAGCATCTTTCAATAATGTTGATGAAGTAGAAAGCTTTTATAGGGAGGTGAATAGAATTGCCTTTGGATGTAGTTGCAGTGATTTAATTTCATTAAAATACTGACAAACTTAAACAAAGTTTAAAGTAGTTTTAAATTATTTTTGAAAAAATTTCTATAAAAAAGTTGAATTTGTAAAATGTCATCGATGATTAAATTCGTATACCAATTTTATTTGTTGCTCTGACCTGAATCTGAATTTAACTGAATAAAGTTTCTTGTTCACTGTCTGCCTGAACGATGTTTTTTGAGAAGATACGATACAAATTACGGTGCATCGATATCAAACAAAAAACCAAGCCAGTGGTACAAGTATGTATTGGCGCTCATAAAATCAGAACTGCTCAACCGAATATGATGAAATTCACACGATACCATGTGAGAATAAGAATTACCACATTTTGAAAAACAGTCTTCTATTTGTCAAAGTTGATAAAAATGAGAGTTATTCTGTTTGAAAAAGTAATAGATAATGTAGGTATTTTCTAACAATTCTAATTACAAAGTTTTCATTCATTCTCATTTTTCAAAGAACTGACTTGTAATTTGAGAAAAAAAGAATTGCAGATATTCTACATGCTGCATGTTTAATGAAAATATGATTGTGTTGATTGCTTGAAAAAAGGTTATTGTTAATATTACACATATTTTAATGTTAATTTCTTGTTAATTGGGCATTCATAAAAACAATCAAATCATAAAAAAACAACACAAATCTGGTAGGGGAGAAAACGGCTATAAGTAACACATTTTACTAAAACTGATGCTTCTCCTATTTCTTTGAAAATAATTCAGTCAAACCTTTTTTAATTTAAACATCCATGTTTCAACTACAAAATCCATCAGAAAAGGTCAGCAAAATATGTTCGGAATATTCCAAAATATACCTCCCAAAAAAAAACGTGTTGTTTCAACTTACCCCGTATATTCTAACAAGAACAATACAAGTAATAAATCTTTTTTTTAAAGATAATAATAAACATGTTTTCAATATTTGACAAGATTATAAACCGAATAAATTTAAATAAATACAAATTAAGACTTAGAATATTCATGTGAGTTACAGTTTACTTCACGTAAAAATGTGTACATTAATAAATCTCTTTTTGAACTACGTATGGGTCCAATTCTTGCAGGGTTTTTTCTCAATGAATTTTTAATAGGCACTTTCAGGAAGTGATTGTTACAAGAGAGCACACACAAATTAACATTGGTCATTTTTCAGCTGTTACTTCTTACCCCTGTTACTTTTAGCCCCAAAACAAAACAAAGTGGTTGTGGTGTACATTTCCCAGGGAAATGTATAATATAATAGTATTAATAATAGTATTTTGTTTAGAAAAGAATTTTTTTGACAACTAAAATACCAATTTTGCTAATAGAACTATTCCCGGTATTTCTTATGATAAAAAAAAGAACATAATTGAAAACGATAATAAGGGTTTATTCATTTTGTTGCTTTCAAACTTACCATTTGAACCAATTTTAATATTATAAAATTTTTAAAGTAAGATTTAAATCGAGTCGGTTTGTCAAAATGCAATCAATTACCAATGTTTATGCAAAATGTCAAGCTATTACAACGTAAAATAGCTTAGTTCTTGTCTAAGAAGACAACATCATAATTTTATGTTTTCATTTTTTTTGCTCGCTACTTTTAAAAAGTAAGAACTACGTTAATTTCAAAGAAAATAGAATAAGAACTAGAATTTACTTTCAGTGTACACATTTTAATTTTCCTCGGTGGTTTCTCTTTAAAAACATTGTGAATGATCAATTTCCATCTCTACACTCTGACTATACAACTCCTTAACTGGTTTATGTCTTTGCTATTCTCTTGAAAGCTTTCAATATTGTCTATTTTCTCTTAACGTAAATCTTTTAGAGATTGGGAGCCAATAAAACTCACGTGTAATGATAAATGAGCATTTCGAATACAACAAAAGCATGCTCCTTACATTGATATCAACAAGTTAATGACTCACACACCATCTGCCAACTGCGCGATCACCGATCGATCAGTAGTAGTAGCCCCTTTTGGAAGAGGTTTATTTTCTTCGATGTCTACAAGAGTAGTACCTTAGCTCTATACAAGTCCTATACTCTCGTTCTATAGTGTGTCGTATTTGTGTTGTGTCTCGTTCTCGTTGCGGGACTCCGACGACCTCTAGTTATTCAGCTTCAGCTGCTGTTGTTTAGTTTTCGTTGAGTGTTGAATGATCGTGTCGTGTTGACGGGACCGACAAGTACATTATACTACTCGCGGAATTAATTCTTCAAACCGGGCGGTGTACATTAAATTTTATATATATATTTTTTTATTATTATTAGTTTTGTTCCCCCCTTCTATAAAGAAAAAATAAATAAATAAAATAATCTCGTTTGTGCGTAAAAATTAGATGTATCCGTTTGATAGAAAATAAATTCCCTTTTTCCCTTTACAAAAAAAAAAAAAAAAAAAGAGTGGAGTGGAGTGAACTGAGTGAAGTAATAGAAAAATAAAAATGGTTTCTTCTATTCAATTGTGAATTGTTCTTCTCTTCCCCCCGAAACCCCTTTTTTGGTGATGTGGATTGAATTTAGTTCTATTGTCTCTGTCTTTTGGGAATTTAACAACAACAAAGAATTAATAAAAATAATTGAAATTGAAACGTGATGCATTTTATTTGCTTACCTAAATAAATAATGTGCAAGTACATGTGTCAAGTCTTCTCAAATAAAAATAATTTATAATATAGAAAAAAAAAATAGTTTGTTATGAAGCTGTGTAAATAATCATGATCATGAGTATAATAATAAATTGGTGTTTAATTAAATTAATTGTGAATAAAAAAATAATAATGTGCATTCAAAACGCAAGGAAAAATCCCATCTACTCTAATTAGTTTATTGTGATTTTGATTTTTTTTTGTTTTGTGATTTTCGTGAGTTTTACAAGGAATTCCAGTTAATTTTGGGTAAATTTTTAAATTCGATGAATCTTCGTTGATTGTTTTATCGAGTCATCAAACAAATGGAAACAATGGATTGAATGGATTATTACTTTATACATGGAAGATCAATAACAGTGTTTTTTTTTTGACAGCGGACTGTCAAGGAATTTTCATTTGAGTTCACAATAGGAGATTTTATTCTTGATCATTTTTTTTTCTTTTATTTAAAGCTTATACTTTAAAGGATAACGTATTGAAATTGACAGTTGAAAATGATTGATACCACACATGTCATTTATTGAGACCATGTTGGATTTCCTTCAGTAAAATTTTTGACACATGTCAAGTGGATTAAGACGCTGAAATTTCAAAAATTTATCAAGGGATCCATTATTTTATGATGCTTGAATGGATAATATAGGGCAACTAAATGACGGAAACGTACAATGATTCATATCTTCTTTTATTTATAAAGAATAGGGGAAGACAAAAACAAAACAATAAAATATGTTAATTTATTGAAATTTATTGTAAAATTTAATTTTTTAATGAGTGTATAACTTTTCCATTGTATTGCAACATTAAAGTTTAAAAAAATGGTATTGTTTTGGTTTGAGTTGCTGTGCGTAAACACACATCAAGCTGTCTAGGATAGTTAAAAAGAATTTAATTTTCAAACAGATGTAACCTTGAGACTTCTGTTATAACTTTTTCGTATCACTGACAATGTGGGAATAAAGATTTTCTTTATAATAGTTTGTGAGATAAGGTTGCATTAAAAGCTAAGTTAATTAAATGATTGGCAAACTGTTTAATGATGGATAATTTGGCAGCACTGTTTTTATTAGAAGAATGACAGCTGTCATATTATAGATTTATATTGGAATTATACGGCTACGTAAAAGATTTGTTTAACACTTTTTTTGGACTTAATTGGGAAGTTTTTTACACTTCTAACAGTTCGGAAAAAAACTCTTGCATTGCTGTAAAAAAAAAACAAGTGAAATAGTGAATAATTGAGAAAAATATCTGAAACTTGTTGAACAACATTACACTGTCACAAGTACAACTGATTTAGTTAATTTTACTGTGCAAAATGAGAGCAAACGTTCTTCACTTAAAGAATATTAGCACAATTTTGTACATCTCTTTAATTTTTGATTATCTGACGTACATTGTATGTCAACCTACCATATATTTTATCGAACTGTCAGTCCAATACGGGATGCAACGGATGCTTTCGATTGGACGTTCAGAAGCATCCAGAAGTCTTCTGAAACTGTATTATTGTTTCATAGCTGTCATTTTTTAACCAATAAAACAGTTTTAGAAGACTTCTTTTTGAAGTTTAAATCAATACGGAAATCAATCTGAAAGTAATTTTGATATTCTGTTAGTATCCCTTCTTTTATTCTTTCAGAAAAAAATATGTTAGTTTTTGACAATTTGAAAAATGACAGGAATGGGTTAAACCGTTTTTCATGAGTCACATTAACATTGTAACAAAATACCAGCATATTAAAAAAAAGAAGAAAAAAACACTTTCGATTATGCAACGTTCTTTCGCAGACTGTTAAAAAATTATTCAATATTTTGGGTCTATATGGAACGTTAATTATTGTGTGTCTAACATTTGTATTGATATGGTTGTCAACTAACCTACTTCGCTTAACGATAATGACAATTTGATGTTTCATTTTGCAATCAATTTACCACTTTGTGTCTTGGCGAATAAAGAACTCAATTTATTTCGGCATTTTGAGAGGTGTGTCAGTCATCTTGAAAATTAGAAAATTTAAATACCTATTCATTTGTGAAATTATAAATTTAAAATATTGAATGATAATTAAATTTTTTGTTTAGTATTAATTATGCATAGTTTTTAATATCCCAATAATGTCTGATAAAATTTGAGGTACTGTTTCATCAGCAAATGAAACTGCTAGTCAAATGACGGCACAATAGTACTATCAGAAAATTTAAAAACAATTTGAACAAATATATAGAATTTCTTCCGGACATGCAATATCAGAAAGATGTTTTAATATAAATAAATATTCATTCCACTTTTTGAATTTATTAATTTTTATTTGAATTTATTATAACGCAAATAAGAACTTAAAACTTTTCAATGTTGTCATTCTTCTTTATATGTATTTGACTTCTTTTACTTTACTCACGTAAAGATACCAAAACTACTAGAATTCAAGGTTGATTAGAATTACCTATTCAGAATATCATTGACATCAGCACTAAAAAAAAAAAAAACTACAACTTATTTCTAAATAAACAAGAAATGAGCTCATTAACACTTTTTGCAATAGTAATTTTGTTTTATGTATATATTTTTCTCTTACTCATGTTATTTTTATTTTTTGTTTGCAAAAATTTGATAAGCAATTTGTTATACAAAGCTTTTTCTAAAAAAAAAAATTAACAATTCAAAATAGTTTTTTTTTTGTCTTTACATTGTTAGGCAGTTTAAGTGCTTCATAAATATGAAGACATCTAAATTCTTATTACCGTATACTTTATTATACTATACGAATACGAAACTACCTTACCCACTTACTCAGAAGCAATAAACTATTATAGAATGTAGGAATGCAATTCAATTGAAGTGCAGTCCTACACGCTTACCATTTCTTAAAATACTTTTTATATAATACCTTTACGTTTTCAACTAATCCATGTGTATACAGTTTGGCAAGCAATCTACCTCTGATTTAAACCGATGCGTTCTAGGTAAGCCCTTTAAAGCGCGCTTTCAAATCATTTGTCATCGATTAATTTTCCCACTCAAATTAATCGAATATATCTTTCCCCTTTGTTAACTTCATTCCGTTTACCTACAGTGAAAGTTCTTATATTTCTTTCTTCGGTACTGAAATGAAAACGTTGATGCACTTTTTATAATGGCTTATAGTCCTGTCAATGATAGATTTTGCCCTTAAAAAAAATAAAATTGTTTTACCTCGATACATTTTGCAATTAGGCTGAACATTTCGAAATTGTGCGTAGCAACCGCCCTTCTTCATATTTGAAAAGTGTCCACAATCCCGGCTTGGGGTCATCTTAAAAGAAAGGCGACATCTTGGATATTTGTATACACAATTGTAACAATTGTATGATGTAACGATTTTTAAGCATAGTTTGTTTTTCAGTTTTTCACTTGCTACTAAAACTAAGCACTAAAAAAGTTCCATTAAATTTTATCAATGTACCCTTATTAAAAACGGGTCTTCAGTAAAAATGTACGTGTTGCACTGAAAAACTAAAAGCTATGCATAAAAACGATCACAACTTGGCTTTGTTTTTCCGATTTTACATTGATATTTGACTAAGAGGATTTGGTGAAATATTAGCCCGAACCCTACTTAACCACTCTGCATTAAATAATGTATCTTGATTGATAAATTGACTGAGTAATTTTTCTCAGTGTTCCATTTGTTTCGTCATTCAAAAAATCACACTCAAAACAACTTTAGCCACTGGCCTCTTGGTAATCGTGCCACATTTCATCAAATCAAAATTTAAAAAAAAAAAAAAACTAAATCTCATATGAATTCCTGAATCAGCACCTCACCTGATGGTGGTAAAGTGCAATATACTCCCCTGCTAAATAAAATTCAAAGAAATAAATTCTGAACCGGTTAACGAAAAAAATTACAAATTTCTGAATTTATTTTACCTGCCTACTCATTGCACGTACCAAAAAATGCATAAAATATACAAATACACGGGTATTCCATATGTACACTCATAAACCCGTTTAACTGTTCAGACACAACTTAACTCAATTCTCAATCGGAATGATGCCACAATTATGTAAGAACCCTAGAGTGTAATTGACGCTTAGCAAAACAGAAAAGAAAAACTAAAAACGAAAAAAAAAATTAAAAATAAAAATAAAAAAAATATTTTAAAATGCACACATTTTGCCATCTGCGCTGGCAATCACTCAGTCAGCATTGCATTCATTTTTCATTC
Source organism: Meliscaeva auricollis (assembly GCA_948107695.1). Classification (NCBI taxonomy): domain Eukaryota; kingdom Metazoa; phylum Arthropoda; class Insecta; order Diptera; family Syrphidae; genus Meliscaeva; species Meliscaeva auricollis. Next base: position 16,025,266 of record OX403619.1, on the reverse strand, counting down.
TAAAAAGATATATCTTCTGGGTTATTTCTTGTTGTTGTTGTTTTGTATTTTTTTTTTGCATTTTTAATGAATGCAAAATGTATATTAGCATTTTCATCTGACCTTTTTGGTGGCGGCAATGGTTTGCTGCCGTTTCCTCTGCGTCCGTCGCGTTGTCGTCGTGGTGTCGGTTGCCTCGTCGAATCTTGCAAAAGGCATCGAGAGGGAGCATTCGGCATCAGCAATGTGCAGAAAATTAAATGAATTTTATGGATAAATCAAACAAAATGAATGTTATCGAGATAAAGATGTTGAATATTATTATTTTTGTATATCCTATATCTCTATGGAACGTATTCACAATTAGTTCAGATGAACTTCAAAGATTGCGGCAGCATTGGCGGTCGAAGACGAAGCACGACGACTACAGGAACGACCACTATAATATCGGTGAAGTGAGTGCCAGCAGAAAAGAAATGTTTATTTCAATGGTTTTTCTGTTTGTTGTTGTTGTTATTGTTGTTTTGAACTCAATACTCGGAATGGAATTATATTATATACCAAAAAAAAAAAAAAATGTGCTTTGAACATTTTTGTTTTGCAAATGAGAGGAATATTTTTTTTTAATTTTTTTTTATTTTAAGGAGAACCCTTATTATTACTTTGGAAATTGGCTTCTTTGTTGTTCTTGACAGGAAGTTATCGAAATCACCGTCATCTTATAATACTTTTTTTTTTTGTTAATTTAAAAATTAGGATTTTTAAGAGTTTTTCAAAGATTCACAACAGCCTTTTCGATTTTAATTTAAGACGTACTTACGCATTTTTTGAAAAGGAACATTTTTATATCTTTGAATTAATTTTTTTCAATCAAGTCAATTTTTGCTTTCATTCTTTGTTTTTAAGAGAACAATATTTTAACTCATGATTGGGAAACGAAATGAAAATTAAAAAAATTTTTTTTTGTTGTTCAAAATTTGTTTAACAATGTTAGCAGCTTTATTAGTATGGTCGTTAATAATAGCTAAGTTCAGCTTGAAGAAAAGATCGCTTACGTTCAATATCTCTTAATTCTTCTAATTTAACGATTTGACGATTTAACAATTTAAAAATTTGGTCATTTATTATTTTTAGTATAATATGATGAACCTTATTGACAGTAAATATTAAGCAGTTTTTCCTTTATAACACTTTTAACTCGCAAGTACAGACTATATGAAGTTTAAGACTAGAACACGTGTTTTCTCGCCCCTTTTTTATTTGAACGTAATTAGTATCAACAAAATTATTGTTATCAATGAGTCTGCTTTTTGTATGTATGTTGTTGCTAAAAGACAAAAATGTCCACTCACAGACATAATCTATCAAAAAATTGAAATTAGTTTATAGTATTTTTTTTTTTGGTATTATTTGGAGCTAGCAGGTTTTCTTATAGATACTTAAAACAGTTTTACAATAGGTGGCGCTGTAGTCAAACTGTTAATAAACTCACCTATATGTTCGTAAAATATTTATTCTGATTTTGTACAACGAGTTTATTAGGTGGTGAGGTGCCATAGTCAAGTTGTTTTAGATTTATTATTAGAAGACGAAAAAAACAACTAAACGAGAAAATATAAATGAAATATTTATTTACCCAAAATTAGGTCATTAAAACCTACACATGTTTGGCTTCCTCATCTAAATAGTTGTAACAATTTTAATTAATCTTTTATGCATCTTACAACAAAACATGTTGCACATCCTCCTCCCATCTCAATGCAAATAAATACCTGTCAAATTTTTCTTCAATCACATTACAATAAAAAAAAAAAAAAAACATGATTCATCACTTTGTACCTTCCAAGTTGATCAAATATTTATAAATAGTATTTGAAAACACTTTATATTGCGTTCCATTTGAGAAGTGCATTTCAAGGAAATGTGTGCCTTTCAATTTTTAGTCTCATATACACAATTTTAAATTTTTGTCTAATAAAGCAGAGAGAATAATTTCATTATTCTCCCTATTCGACTGTCGTCGTCGATATTGCTGTCATCAACCCGACCGGTCGGTGTTGCTGCCAAGTTGAGATACAGAGTGTGGGTCGTCGCCAAACAACACAACTCACCGCCCAACAGACAAAACGCTAATTAAATATGAGTTCATCGGTAATCCATTATAAGAATAATATTTTATCCGTATAACCGTAAGTGAAATAGCCAGTTTACCTTCAATCAACAGAAATATACTAAAAACAATATAAAATAAAAAATAATTAAATATTTTATGCCTAGGAAATATTTTCTTTTGTTTTATATTTATTACATTTTTTTTTTTATTATTTTAATTTTTAAGTTTAAATTCATCAAAAGATCATTAAAAAGAAAAGGTTAATATTCTTTTTTCATTGTTTACAAACAACACTTTTCTTTATTTTCCTTTTGTAGTTTACCCCCATGAACTTCCTTTATGTGTTGCAGATGTTATTGCATTTCAAATATTTTTAAATTAGGTACTATTTAACTAGCTCCTCTAAAGAATCTAATCTATAAATATACAAGATGCATGCACTTAAATACATTTCAAGTTTTGTGCCAAAATTTAAAAATAAAATAAACATTCATTCAGTTTTTTTTTCATTTAATTGACAGCAATTTTGTAAAACATTTTATTGGAATGCATACGTTCAACTGTGTAGTTGATCTTGGCTGAATTTATTGACAAATTTCTTTTGATTTTAGAAAAAAAAAATCTTGAATCTTTGCAGTTCTTATTGAACAAAAATTAAAACGTAGTGCCACAAGAGACTGTTTTTGGTCCTGTACTTTTGGTAATAGTTCTAAAATTGGGAATTTAATGCAAACCTATAATACCATGTTTTTGATAGTATCACTGATTTTTGATTTCTCTAAATTTCAAGATTGTTTTGGTGTATAATTATTTATTCAATTTCAAAATTTCCGTAAGATTCAAAATAAAGCAGCTATCTATTAAAGTTGTTGAAATTTTTTTTTTTTTTTTGTTAATTCCTTGCATCCGAAGATAGGTATCACTTGATTCTGGTGTAAAGAAAACATTTGGTAAAATTATCCAAAATTTACATCTTATTAATACCCTAAATTCCCCAAATTATTAATGTTTGTTACTAAAACTAAATCGTAATTAAGAATTCTGTAATTTAGAATTCCTTTTTGCCAAGTTCTGTTTATCCAAAATTTTGCAGATATCAATTATTTTCTTTCTTCAATTTTTTTCGGATGATTTATACAAATTACAAAATTTAGGTCTCAAACCGTGGATAATTAATTAAAAAAAAAAACGATATTCGAATCGTTTTCAGGAAGCATTGTTAATAAAACGAAATCAAGCACCTGATGGCAAAATGTGTAAACAAAAATACAATTATTGCTTACAAAAATTAAACAAAATTTATCACTTCATTTACGCAAGCAAAACTTTCCCCAATTTTGTTTAAAGAATTTTGCCATTGAACCAGTAGATATTAATGAAGAAGAGTGTGTGATATACAAATTGCACAGACATCTGAATGAAATTTTCTTTCAACAAAATTTACAAATTACCTACACTTGCGTAAAAATAAATTTTAACAACCACCAAATATTTATCTGAAAACATTTAATTTTATTTTTTTTTTAATTTTTACGACAAGGTAGTCAATCATGGAAGTTGCAAAAAAGTCAAAAAATTTGAATGGTCAAAAACTAATCTACGTGCGGTAATAAAATGTATTGTAAATAAATTTAAAAAACAATGCAAAGGTGGGAATTGTTTTTTCTTTCACTTCCGCAATCGAACACACCTTTTTTTAGTTTTTTTGTCTTTAGTTTCTTCAGTTAGTTACGTTACAAGTCAATAATTTGCCATCGAAGAAATACGCAGATGGAATTTGTTTAAAATAGGTACGCAAATGGAATTTAAATAAGAAAAAAATGATGTTTTGTTTAACATAAGAAAAAGAAAATTTAGTAATAAAATCATACCCTTTTCCCCTTTTTATTTACCAACACCCAATCATTTATAATGTAAACGATTCACATAAGTTTTATTCCAATGCGATACCTAAGCTAGAATGTCTTTTGTTGAGTTTTTTAGCCTCAATTGGAATTTAGTTTTTAGTACTTTCTTAAAGGAGGGCATTGCGTGAACTAAGAATTAATGACTATGGCAATTAAACATAAGGTATTTAGTTACCAGCATACTCACTGACTTATTAAGTAGAGAGAATTAGAACTAAAAAAAAAAAAAACACGAATGTTGCAAAGCAAAAACGTCTCTAAGGCATTTTTGACTGACAAGTACGTAGGTTGGTATGTAAATTAGTTTGATGGGATAGTTTGTCCCTTTTTTTTTGTAAAATGGTACTTATAACCTGAACAAGATTTCACAGAGAAATATTGAACTGTTTGATAACTTAGAATTTAGACAAATTCAATCATTTTAGTACAAAATTTTCATACTACCTAAAACTGTGCAACAAATGTTCGAAAATTACGGAAACTTCGTTTTATAATTCATCACCATCTTCGCAGCCTTATACCTGCTTCATAACAAAAATATTTCAAACAGATTATAACAAAATTAGTTAAATGTAATGAAGTTATGTGAAGTCACAAATTTAAAATTTTATTAAAAACAAATAATTATATCGGTTAAGGAACTAAAAATTTCAAATTTCCTCGTGTTTTTTTTTAATCCATCGTTATCGTAGCCATCCTTCAATGAAATTTGATAGTTTATGGCTTGACAAATGGATAATAGACTAAACTTTGACGCAAAAATTATATTTCGTTCCAATTGTCATCCAATTCTTTCATAATCCTACCTTTCCGGAGAGAAAAAAAATATAAAATTTCGGATTTGTCGTTTTTTTTTTAATCCATCGACATCGTTTCCATCCTCCAATCGAATTTAAAGGTTCATAGATTGACAGATTGGTGATAAACTATATTTTGACGCAGAAATTATATTTTTTAAATAATAACATAATTATCCAAAAATAAATGTCAAAGTACAAACTGAATTTCAATTTATTGAAAACTTGAACTTTATCTCGTACGTCGTCGGTAAAATGTTCTTAGGTTTTGCATTACTTTTTATTTATATATTTTGTATACAAAAAGTGATGTCTTATTCAAAATACAGTACCCAAAATAAATTTTTAACGTGTTGTTTTTTTTCCTACTTTTTTTATTACACATTTCAAATATGTATCCTAGTGCAATATTTGCATAATAATTTGGTTAACCAGAAGAAAAAAGTAGAAGGAAAAAAATCTCAAAACAATTAACAATTCAAATTGAATTTGTTTCATTCTATTTTTGTATTTTTAGAAATATTCAAATTTATGCCGGTTAAATTTCAAAATCCAAATTCCTCTTCTGGTATACCTAAAATAAATTTTATACAAGATTTTTAAGAAATTTTATTTCAAACCACAATTACTACCCAGGCAGCAATAAAATTGCAATTTTATTGCCTTAAAAGTATGAAATTTTATTAATTTTATAAAGTAAACATTATACAACACTCATGATGGCAACAATTCTGATATGAGCCAAGTTGCTATTTACTTAAAAGTTATTCTTCATTAGAGATATTCATTTAGAAATAATGAGTATTCAAAAAGTTAATTGAAAGTTCATTTTATGTTTTCAATTAGAAAAGATCTGGCATATTTTCAATTTTTTGGGGCAAAAAATTAAGAGTATTTTTTGTCAGTTTTTGAAATTAAATTGAATATAAGGTCCTACACGCACGAAATATTCAAACTATCCAACATGGAGCCAGTGAAACAATTTCGTACCAATTTTCTTCAATGAATTATAAAACAACACATGAGTCAACTTAATTTAAAATAATTTTTCAACTACATAAAACGATACTTGTTGTCTCTATATTTTCCTGAGATTTTTGATTCTTTGGTTCCTTTCACGATGGCGACGTACCTACACATTCTGTTCACCGAGTAAATGAGAATTCCATTGATTCCTTTACGGCCAGTTTCACACTCAACACTTAGTAAAAAGTCGGTAAGGCAGTGTAGTTTTCCATTTAAGCGTCACTGAAGTTTCCAATATTGACATCTGAAGTTCCACTTATATGACCTTTCACTTATATGGCCTTATTGAAAATCACTCATGAGCATTTTTCACATCTTAATGAACACGGCTAATAAATTAATTTAATGGTCTCACTTTTCAATATCTTTCTTTCAACGAATTGTTTGACAGGAACAGCAAACTATTTTGCTCTCCCTTTTTTTTGTGCCATACAACGTGTTCTGTCAAATGTCTTTTGTCACTAAAAATGGAAAGCAAGCATTTGACAAATTCAATAGCCGCGTCCTAAAAACAGAGATCTCTAAGGGCTCCGAGATTTTTTAAGTGTTACAAAATATATCAGCTGTCACATTCATGTATTTTTGCGGAGATTTCGAAAACAATATATTCGTGGATGCATTTGTTGGTGGGGCGGACCTAATGGAAAAAGTGACTGAAAATTGGTAAAAAATTCACGTCACTTTAATGCTTATAATAGCAAAATGGTTATTTCTTTTGTGACACTACCTTACCTGCAATGTATCATCGCCTTGCAACAGATCTGTTCGATTAATATTTTCATTGGACCGCAAACCTATACACAAATTATTGTTAGTATTTAAAACGTCAAAAGATCAAAACGTCACTTTCCTGAGTGCGTTCAGCACAAAAAATTCAGTTTATAGTTGAAAGAAGAACCAAACGCGATTAATGTTTAATCTCTAAGATTAATTTCAATTTTAAGTGGTTTGTATAAATATACACATGTAAAACATTTTAATTCTTTGATCATTAAAATTATTATTCCGTATTTCTTTCCCATGGTTTTTGTTGTTTATCAGCTGTTTTTTCAATCAGTAGCAGAAGGCTTCTTAAAAAAAAACTCATTCGAAAGAAAACAAAAAAAACTTATTTTCCCCCTCAAACCAATCAAAACTCATGACTTCTTCATTTTTGACAAATGGTCTGCTTTATTTCTATTTCTGTTAATCCGAAGTGAAATAAATTAATGATGTCAGTAAATTTCTATAAAAACAAATAAAATTAAAAAAAATATTTTTATCTTCTTCTATCTTTTTTTTTTTTTTTGCAAATTAACTAACAAAACTTTAATGCCTCTATGACACACCTTTGTGTAAATAAATAAATCTTTTCCCAAGAACAAGAAGTAAGAGCGACGCAACGCACTTTAAGTCTTCTTTCATTTAGCTATAAGTTCGTTATAGATTTGACGTAAAAAAAAATAAGAAGACTAAAAGAACAGCGGCTGCCAATAAAAATGTAAACAAAAATTAAAACATTACGCATTTTGAAAATGACAGCGCCCAAACAAAATCTCAATCAGCATCATCACCATCCAACCTATACACCATCACATACATTCACCACACCACACCGGGTGGTGGTTTGGTTTGGTTTGGTTTGTTGTGAAACTATCAAGATGTCTGCCGGTGCTCGCTCTGAAGTCTTGCCAAAAAAAATCTCACTCATTCCAAAACACCGAACACAGTTCAGGTTTAACAAAAATACAAAACAAAAGAATGACAAAAACTGCACTTGTTTCACAAGTGAGAGAATTCATTTACAACGAGTTGTCACTTTTTTAGACAGCAACTATATGTACGTCCGTCGAGCGTGAGTCGTTGTCTACGTTGTTGTTGCCGATCATCGATGACATCACACTGACAGTTGCATGGATGATGAGTGTCAATTGGAGAGATTGTGAATCGATAAATTAACTCGTGTCGTAAACAATCAGCTTGTTATCATCATCAGGAACTTAAACAAACAAAAAAAAATCACTTTCTTTTTTTCACGCCCCCTCTCGGGGGTTGTCTGTATGATTTATGAGGAATTTGACAGACGGTGAAGGGTTTTTAAAAATGGCCGATGACATCATTTAAAACTTATCTACATACCTTAACCTGTTGATAAGTCAACGAGTTTTTGATTTCGGTTTGTTGAATTGTTGTTGGAAAATATCTTTAAAAAAAAAATACAAATAATAATAATAATCGCTGTATGAATTTATTATTATTATTTGTCCGTTCCATCAGTCTTACGAAACCCATCGAAACGAAACGAACTTGGGCATTAATTTTTTTTTGTTAAATCGTGATTGGTTTTATTTCAACGAGTACGAAGAGTATATTGGATTTGCGTGATCTGACAGTTGCGTAATTTATTTTGTTTGGTTTTTTTTGTTGTTGTTGTCTTGACCTCAACGTCAAAATTTGCATTAGACCGACCGACATTGTGTCTACTGCTTGGGTGTCTTCTCTTCATGGAGTTTGCTCTTCTCGATCTCTATCTTCTATCTAGTTGATGGGTGAATGTACTCAATGGGGAAGAGGAAGGTTATTTTATGGCATTAAATGTCAGTTTAAACAGATTAATTTGTTTTTTTTTTCTGTTTGTTTTGGCTTTCAAACTATTAATCCGTTTTTTTGTTTGAAAATTTTGTTTCGTTAACAAATTGCCAAAGACAGTTATTTTTTTTTTATTTTATTTTCCTTCGTTTATGAATGAAATTAAAAACTTAAAGTGGATACATATTTTTTTATTGAGACAAAAACAAATTTGTTTTTTTTGTTTTGTTTTGCTTTTTTTGTTGTTATTTTTTTAATCGAAAAAGAAAAATATGTTTGTTTGTTTAAAAAAGTTGTGACTATTTTTTAAATAAAAAATGATGATGATGAATTGTCAGGAGAATTAAGCAATGAGCACTGTGTAGTAATGCTGTCTTGAGAAAATTCTAGTATTGATCAATTTAAAAACTCCCTCACATAATTTGCTTGATCTATATACGTGAACACGTTTATGCAACTGGTTTGGAAATGTTATTGGTGTTAGCCACGATATAAAGATATTTCTTTTTCATATTGAAAGTACATACTTACAGAAGGTAAAGTTGTTTATCTAGCCTTGAGCTAATGAAAAAGTTAAATATAGTAGGTGTGTATAAAAGTGTATTTGGCTTAGACGTGATAGATTTTTATATTTAAACAAAATACACGCAAAAAAATAATTTTTAAGTTAAAGCTACCAAAATAAAAATGTTTTAATGGTAAAAGTTCTTATCGAAGGAATAGAAGCTGCAACCTAGACACTATTTAGAGATTGGTAGTTACTCCATCAAATATTTCGGTGACCACTGACAAAAATTGAAACAATCGATTGCAGCTATACTGATTGTAAATCAGATGTAATAATCGATTGCTAAATTGGAAACTGTTATTATGCATTTGTTTCCGTGTTCACGACTTTTAGGTGAAGAATATAAAAAAAATCTTCAAAATATCAACAATTTAGGTAAATCCTGTTTCGTTCACCTAGAAAATTCCTATGACTTGGTCATATTTTGGTCGATAATAAATTTTCATAGCTCGTTAAACGCAAAGTTAAATAGATAATTTTGAACAAGTTGTGGTCCAAATTCTTCGTTAAAGTTGGATAATTGTGAAAACAAAAGCAAATCATTTGGAGTACACTGAAAAAACAAAATATGCCGTTTAATTATATTCAATAAGTCTTATAAAACGTAGGTGTACCTACTTCTTCATGTCACAATGCTATTTGCTTGAAGAAGATTAAGTTTTCGCATGCATTTTTTCCTAAACGAAGTTTCATTTTCCTTTTTTGTTCTGAAATGAAATCAGCAATTAACCCATTAAAAATTTTAGCAATAACGCAAAAAGTAAATTTACGCAGTATCTTAAATTGTTCCATGAATACCCATAGCAACAACATTTTTATTCAAAGTTTACAATTCACCAACAAAATTGAGCCACCGATCTATCAGTTTTTTGTTTTTTGTTGATGATAATTGAACGAAAATTGTCTCAAAATTGCAGTCGTTTTGTCTCTGTTTTCTATTTTTTTTTTTTTTTTTTGTAAACATGCCAAAATCCAGTTTTTGTCTCATTAAAATATTTTTAGAATTATTCTTTTTTTATTTTAAGAAAAAAAACTTATGACATAAAGGTGTTTGTGTTATTGCATTTGTTTTGTTCGTTCAATTTTCTATAAATCAAAATTGTTTTTCAAAAACCAATGTCGTAAATCAAATGCCGAATACTGGCATCAATCCAAATAGCAATATGTCAAAGCGCACAAATTCTTATTTGACACAACAAATAACTAGAAAACAGAAACAAAAACATAAATACAAAAAAAAAAAAAAAAAAAACTTATAATTAGTCTAAAGTCATGGTAATGACTAATGATAAATCATTTGTAGATATTCTGTTTATATCCAACACAAATCAGGAAAAAAAAATCATCCTCAAGATCAATGACGTATTTTCTTTGAATTTTAAATACATCCGTTAGAAAAACGTTGCATTATTTATTTTTTTTTCTCGACAAAACAAAATCTTCCATATTTTTTTCCAACCTTGACCTGAACTTGATTTCACAATGAAACTTCCTACACACACAATTTTTTTTTTTTTTTTTGTAGAACGAGAAAGTATCTCGTCATTTCAATTCAACACAAATCATGCCATTAAAATATATACGACAATAATCAAGATCAAAAATAATTACACACTGGAATATTGTCACCTTATAAATTAGCTATTTTAAATTGGTATCCCCGCAATTTTCAAAGTTAATTTATTTCCTTTATTTTGGTTTTGAGGAGAAAGAGACAGCAAAATGAAAAAAAAAATCAACAAAAAATAAATTTAAAACGATTAAATTCTCGCGATCATCGACCACTTTATAGATATTTCCAAAAATAACATTTTTTTGTTTTTAATTTTAAAATTAAAAAAAAAATGAATTTACAAACGCGACGTATGAAATGAATTTAGTGGTTTACATGCATTTTTCTCGAAGATTCCTAACTCGTCAGTTGTGTTCTTTTGTAGTCTCCACAAAAATAAAAAAAAAAAATAAATAAATAAAACGAAAAAAGTACAAAACTACTCCGAAATGTACTTCATGTGTAATCTTTAAATCCATTTGCCTGTTCTGGAGCTATGTAAAACAATCAACGAAGAAAAAATACCCAAACAACGAAAAACGTGATAAAACGAACGAAAACAAAACAAAAAAAAAAAAAACGAAAGAAAAATCAAATAAAAAGTAAACTAATCGATTACATTTTATTTTCATTAAGATTCGGTTACCTCAACAAAGCCAAAAAGAGTCTTTTAATTCAAATTAAAAAAAAAAAAAAAACTCTCAACTCAATAAAAATGTGGTTCCGCATGTCATCATCGGCTCACTCGCCTGTTGATCCCGCTCTGCCCGTGACAATGGCAACCCCAATGCCCAACACACTAATTGTACCAAACACAACAGCAACAACATGTGGTGAAAAGTTTGAAAAATTCCGCATGGGAAGCTTTCGAAAGAAAAACGAACGTCAGCGCTCCAAGTCTCCACTTTGGTACAAAAGCTGCAGTGTCGATGAGGGAAATGAGAAAATCGAAGAGAATTCCGAATTATCCCAATCACATGAAGAGACAACACCTTCACACACAAAAGCAGTCGATGTCTGCGCTGCAGCAGCTGAAAATGAGGATGGTGGAATTCTGGTACCTCTTGTCATAAGCGATCCAAAGTTAAAACAATCAAAGAAAACATTAAAAGCTATCAAAACCGATCCACCAAAGAGAAAATTCTACAAAAATTTCAGCAGCAGCAAGAGTCACGAAGAGAAACCACCCGAAAAGGAAAAAGAGAAAATTCTCCTTACCGATCGAAAGTTTAAAAACAATCGCATTGAGAAAAGTTCATCGAAGACCAAAATCAACGCCAATGCCGCAAATGGCGGAAGTGATTTGGAGAAAAGGGAGAGCGTTAAGCGGAGTGCAAGAAAAATCTCAGCACCTCCGGTGTTGGTGAATGCCAATCAATCCGCTTCATCCCACAACACTAGTGGCAGTTCTGTTGAAACATCATCACCCAAAGATGGCGCCACTGATTCAAAAAAGAAACCCCCAAATGTACGGTCGCATTCGAATTTGAATTTTCAGGCCTTGGTGAAGTTGGTTAGTAACAAGAGATTCCTTAGTTCTGAGGATTTCGCTATAATTCGCCGCAAATCACTGTCGGAAGCGGCCACATCAGTCATTGCGATAGCAGCAAATCACTGTAAACCCGGACCGATAGCTTTGAAAGATGGAAGTAGTGCTGTGGCCAAAGATGATGTATCCAATGGCAATGTGGTGCTAGTCAATAAACATGATTTAAAAGGCTCATTCTGTGATCGAATTAATAATAATAATAATAGTTTAAGCCCTCATAGTAACAATAATAATAATGAATCAACTAAGAAACAACGTTCTAGTACTACTAGTAGTAGCAGTGGTAGTTTTAAAAGTAATGATAGTTCAAACATTAAGTTAGTTAGTAGGCGTATTAGAGATAGTGACGATGAGTTTTATTCTTGTGACGAAGAAGACGAAGGTGTACTTAGGGCTACATCGACAAGTGAAGCTGCTAAAGATATTAAGAGGAAATCTTCACCATCTCTTACATCGAGAGTGGCAGCTAAGATAACTGAAACAACGAATAATTATAAAAATCGAAAGGCCAATAAAACGCCGAAGAAAAAGAAGAAAGTGGCTGTTAATGCGCTTGTTGTTCAAACAAAGCGTCCAGAGTATTATAAGCAGCTAAGTGTTGGTAAATAAAAAAAAATTCTTACTAAGCCTTCGGTTACATTTTTTTTTTTTTTGACATTTTAACAATAATAATTGCTTTGCTAACATTTTTTTGAATTCTTTTTCTAATTTTTGTCTTTTTGTTTGTTTGTTTTATTATAGAACGCTTGCATTCAACATCAATTGTGCGACAACCTTCAGACCGCAGGCCGGATGTAGCAAATACGTCTATCAGTTCGAGTGGCAATACATCGTACAATACAAGTGAATTACAAACGTCACAGTCATTAGATGCTGATACAAATGCGCTGGACGCAGAAAAGGATACCAAGCGGGATAGGTGAGTCACATGAACACAATGTGTACTGTTTAATAATTATTTTGTTTTTTTATTGTGGAAAATAGTTTTTGATCGTATTTTAGGAAAAACATTTGACTTTTTATCGAAATAACCTGGATTTGCTTGATATGATGATAGTTTCCACAGTTTCGCTCGGTGCGTCAAACCAATAATTGCATCTGTTTTCGTCTTGGAATCTTGATGTCTGACTTCAAGATAAAATGTTATTTCAGGAAGATTGTAGAATGCTTTCTTGGTTGGGTCATTTTTCTCATGTTTGTTGGGCCGTGAGCTCGACTTTTTGCTCAAGTTTTTTCCTTTTTCGCAAAGCTATGTCCAAAAAAAACATTGTTTCTGCTTCTTGCGGCACTTGTAAAAGTTGATTTCGCAGAATTTTATCTTTCCTACAGTGAAGATATCGAACTTCTGCTTCCATCTCGTCAAAGGTTTTCCATTATTCCGCCGCAGTATTTTTTTTTTTCGAATCACTCTAATGTACACTCTTTCTGAGTGGATGAAAAACAGTAATCCTTAAAATGTGGGAATCTTCTTCACCCTTTTTTACCTCTCTTTTGAAAGTCGTAGAAACGCTGATCAATTATTACCTATCAGCTTAGGAAATATGTCGATGAACGAAAATTTCTTAACGACCGTCAGTACGGCTTTCGTACAAATGATGTAATATCTCACCAAACAGCGGAATAAAAACTTTTGATAGCTTTTTATTAGAACTTCGCATTAAGATCTCTTATCGAAAATGCGTGCATTCGTAGTCGATGAATCCTTTATTCGTTGGATAAGAAAAAAACCTGTCGGATGGATTTAGTCTCTGAAATCCACAAAACAAATGCTGGTGTGCCGCAGGGTTCCGTTCAGTCTCCAACTCTCTTCCTTTTTCTTATTTATGATCTCTATAATAAATTTATTAAATTTCGATCTCGAAAGCACTGTCCTATTGTCAAATAGAGTATAAGAAACCCCGTAAAATTGAATTCATCCACAAATGTTGTTAAAGTGAAAGCTACTAACAATTCCACTATTCATGAGTGGTACTTATATTGAAGAAATTAAACAGGACGCAGTGCCTATCATGTGCATTACTAACCACCTTCTGTGTAATTATACTTGACCTCGGCAAAAATGCTGTACAGTGTCTATGTTTCTTTTGACAATTCACGAGATTTTTTTCAACTTCTAATCTGGCTGTTATCTTCAAACCCTACATCCTTCCAAAGATGAAGAAAAACTCCCATATCTGGGCAGGTGGTCCTTCAAGCTTTAATTCACTTGAGTCTCTTGGATGGAACAAAATGATCGTCTTTTAAACACCGTCGAAATGTTTGATTCCTCTTCTTATTTTATCGATATTTTCAAAGCTAAGCTTTTTTCTTCTAAAGCAATAAACCTTCTTACCGCTTCCAAGAATGCGCATTAGATTACTTTTGAGCCCAATTTTTAATGCACTGGTAAGTACAGGGATTCTTTATTTAGCCGCACCGCACGAATGTGGAATGCATTAGCCGGACCTATTTTTTCCTCCAATTTTGATGTTAAAAAAATGAAAACCAGTTTACCATCGATATTTCTTATTAAAATCAGTCAAGTCGTTAACCTTAAGGTCATACTTCGAACAACGCTAATTGATTTTGACGAAAATATGGCTTATGTCAAAAAAAAATCATTGCCAAGTAACACGATTATCTTTTCAATGAATTACCCAAGTTAAGGCGTATCAAGCGCCAATTTCAATGTAATTTCCAATAAAATTTAATGAAAACTCTTTTGGTACCAATATTTCTTCTTAAACCAGGTGTTTTCCGTCAGCTAATTTTGTTGTTTTAAGGCATTTTAACCTTGACTATAATTCAACAGTTTTATTGTGATTGTATTTGAATGAATGAAAGTAAATGTTTCATTCATTTCTTTTCATTTTTTTTTTTTGTAAACATTTTATACTTATATTTGAAAACTTTTGTTTATTTTAATTTTTTTTTATTTTTAAGGTCAAAATCAAAGTCCGCTCCAGTTTCGGTCAATCGCTCCGAATCTTACAAAGAGAGATTATCACACAAACGGAATCGTAATAATCGACGTAAAACATCTGATCCCAGTCTATCATCCAAACCAAAGTGAGTACAAACAAAAAAATAAAATTGAATGAATAAAAATTGCCATTTTTAATTTATCGTCAGCGCACGTTTTCGATTTTATATTTTTCATAAATTTCATTTCGAAATGAGAATTCATGGATAAAATTTAAATTATAACAAAATAATAAAAAAAAAAACACACACACACTCATTTTCAGCCAACTGTTTTGGAATATTTAAACAAACGAAACAGAACAACCGAAAAAAAACTTAAATCAATGTGGAAACTATAACTTTAGCCATATTAATTAAGGAGATTTTTTGACCTACAAATTATAACTACCTATCACGTATCTTTTAGTGTAGTTTTTTTTAGTTGTTTTTCAAATAATTATGCAGTAAAAATGAAACCAACAATATAATCAAATCCTGGACACACTCATCATTCTATTAGGAGATGAGATTTTTGAACTTCTCCCAACAATTTAATCTTGTTTTCTGTTTTGTATCGCAATTTGATGATAAATTGAATGTTTTCAGGTCATTTAGAGAGCTTTGACTTTTCCGTAGCTGGTTTTTCTGGTTCATAATAATAAAACGAAAAAAAAAAATGTGTAAAGGAAAGTTATTTTTTGTTCTTGGGTTTGTTTCTTATTAGAATGTTTTATTGTTTTATTTTTATTGGGTCAGTGACTTTTACTTGAGATCCTGTATCCGTAGCCGTAACCGAGGAAGTTTTGTGTACCGGAGGAGGAAGTTTATGTGGAATAATAGAAATTTCTGTTGTTATGTGTGTTGACTACTTGACGTTTTGAGGGCTGGGAAACTTATTCGTTTTCAATATATGGAAGGACATTTTTGTTGTTTTTGTTTTTCAAAGTTTTCTGAAGTTATCTTCTTACCGTAAACTGTAGACTGTGTTATGTGATGTTATGAAGATATAAAATAAGAATGAAACTATAAGAAAAAGTTTCACTTCAAGATCAATATTGTCCAGTTTTGAAGTTAAAAACCTCTTTAACCCTTATCAAATATTTTGAAACAATATTAGGTTATTAGGTTTGACATTCAAAATCAAGAAAATCGGTCTGTGTCATATTTTTGTGACTTTATTTTATCCAAGTATAATTTCTTTTTGATAATTTTTTGTGACACCTTTAGTGTTCATGATGCGTCTTTTTAGGAGTTAATAGGCTTGAGAGAAATTGAAAAACATTCAACAACAACGGGTTCTGTTCAAAGAACACTTTTGTTGGCGGGATTTAATTTTTTATACAGTATTTTTGGGGTCTTGCTTCATTTTATGCGGTGTTTTTTTTTCCAGAAATCCATAAAAAAACCTCTACTCCAATTCTCACTCTCACTCATTTGTAGGTCTTTGAAGTAAAACAAGCAACTACTCTGCTCTGCTAAGTTCAGTTGCCAGTCAGACTTGGAAATCATCCCGATAAAGTAATTTCGAATTGTTTAACCCGAAATTGCTTGTACAATCGGCTTACTTCTAAATCTTTAATCTGCTGGCTTGAGTGCTAATAAAATTGTTAGAGAACACGGAAATAGTTGGTAAAGGAAAAAGCCTAAAATATGCTCGTACTCCCTGATAAAAGCCCAAGGCCTTTTTTTTAATACCTCACCGTCTTTCAAAGTACCTTCAAATTCCTGAATTTACTTTTCTTTCAGAAATCCTTTTCTTTAACAACAATTTCATATATATCGTTATTTTTGTCCCAATTTGTTTCCATTATTTCTTAAATCCATAAAAGATTTAATCATTTATTCTTTTTTTTATTTTGGTTTCTTCATGAAGAAGGTAACAGTTAAACTACTCATTCATCATACATAGTAATTATTTAAGCTACATATTTTTTTTTTTATATGTCTGCATGCAATTTCACGAGAAACATTTTTGTCTCCCTAATTTTCCTTCTTTGTTTTGTTTTGATGTTCACCTCCATTCAGCCCGCCTAATTTTTGAGTTCATAATAATCTTCCAACACTTATTTTTCTTCTTCTTCAACAAAAAATAAAATCTTATCTCTTCCAAAATATAAAACAAAATAAAAGAAAGTGCAATTAAAATGGCTTTAAATTATCCTTACGAAAGTGTAGAAAATCTACTATAGAGAAAAGGATTCAAATGACAAAAAAAAACTGGGCGTCAGTTTCTCATATTCCTCTTTAAAATTTATTTGTAAACAAACTTTTTGCCAAATGTTAAGTTGAGTTTAAAAAAAAACGAGACAAAAAGTATAAAAAAAAAATTCTACTCATCACAGCATCCCCTTCACATATTTCACTCAATTTTTGTTTTTATTTTTTAGTGTTTTTCCGAGATTTTCCTTTTTGAGTGTTTTTTTTTTGTTGTTGTTTTCATATGTGTGAGAACCTCTACATTATCTATACCTACCCTAAACGTGAGAAAAAAAGCTTTGATTTTCCTATGAAAAATAAGCTTTTCCATTTCCATCAATTTTCGGTTTTTGTTGTCTGTTTCTTAGTCTTCCGCCGCTATTTGAAATTGCGACATCTTCTCACTGAAAAAAGAACCGTACTTTTTTCGTCTTACACATATTTCACCGAATTCGCTGAAGATTCGTTTTTTTGTTTTCTAACCGGCTTTTAAAAAAAATATTAAATATTTAAAAATAAAAAATAAAAACAAAAGTTAAAAAAAAAATTGCATTTATGTGGATAAAGTTATTAAAACAAAAAAATACAAATCCCTTAAAAAAAATTCCCATTCAACTAAAATGCATTTAGTGTTATATTTTTATATGTAAAGTGAGTGACATTCTTAGTCGTCTTCACACAACTTACAACAACAACAACAAGAAAAAAAAATAATAATAATTTTAATTGCACAATATTATTCATCTGTTGTGGCCTTAATGTTCAAACGATCCGTTTCGTGTTCTAAATTCTTCTCAACGTGTGTTTCTGCATCCAACAACAAATCAAACAAAAAATATAGTTTTTCCTTGTTTTTCTTTTTTTTTTTATTTTGTTTTCTGTGGAAATGTGCGAAGAAATGCCATCGCAGCAGCAACAGCAGCTGAGCCATTGGAAAATCCCAAAATATACTCGATTTCTTTTTATTCTATATTTTTATATTTTTTTTTGATTTTCTTGAGAATTTTTCAAATTTCAATTAAAAATAATATTTTTCTTTATATTTTTTTTTTTAATAATTTATTTCCTTTTGTTATCACCACGAAATAATTTTTCATTTATGATTCATTTAAGTAAAATTTTTTGTTTACAAATGTTTATTTGTTTTTTTTTTTTATTTTAGGTAGGTATTTATTTTTATAGCCTACTTTTGTGGGATATTCAAAGTTGTTGTCTTTGAGATTGTTTTTATTTTTTTTTTTTTTACTTTTTTGCAAATATGTAGAACAATTTGCATTGGATTCTTTAAAACTTAAAGATTTAATATTTCAGAGATGCCAAGTAGTGTGATTTTCATTTCTAATTCAATTTTAATGATTGCTGGACCAGAAATTTATATCTCTAATTCCTTAATCAAATATTCCATTTGTTGGATCAATCTTGTGTGTGTGTGGGTTGGTTGGTTGGGGTTGTGGTTATACATATTTTGTATCTTTGTTGTCTACTCGTATGGATAGGATTTATCTTTAGATTATTATTTGTGTGTTTTAAGTTATTTGGGACAGACAAATAGTTTTGGATTTGGATATATATTTTTTGGTATTATTTGTTGTTTTTTTTTTTTGTTGGTGCAACAAATGTTGTCATGTGTCACACTCACAGTTAATGGAAAATGTGATTAAGTTTTAAAAAATGTCTATTTGATGGTTTACAATTTTTTTTAAATTCAGGAAACAGGTCATCCATGGAACTTTGTGGTGAATGTTTTCTTGATGTCATGGACATTTTTTCTTGCTTCGAAATTAGGTTAAACTTAGTTTTCGAGTGAAAAATTATAAAATTTGTTTTGAAAAATAATTCAAATATCTTTTTCTGTTTTATTGTACGAATGGAATGGCACTTCGTATCTTGACAGTTTGACAATTGAAATTGGGCTCTTAGCATTCTTTGTTTTGAAATTTAATTAGCAATAAATATTTGCAGTACCACACTGCAATGTGTTGCGTTCCACATATTGTGAGCCATTTTATCATAACGATCATCTGCATTCCAGAGTAAGAACTCATTTTTGGATCATTAAAATAGATCCCGATAGAAAGCAGGATCACGTGTATTTTTTATTTAACTTGTTAGAGTTATCTAGATCCAGATCCTCATGGATAATAAAATGCAGCTACGTGTCTGATGAAGAACAGTCAGAAGAAAAAGGTATACAAATGGAAAAGTATAAATTTATAGTGAAAAACCTGAAGTTATCCACTTTCATCATATTTTCTATTGCGGAATCTATCGGTAAGGAAGTGAACGATTGTCGATAAGTGTGCAATGTTTATTTTTTGTTTTATATTTGGAATATTTTGTTTTTTTCATTCATTTAGTTCAAACAATGTATGTTTTGTATTGCAAATCGTCTTGCTGAACTTAGTTATCAGTATCATCCCGAATTTGAATGAAATGGTGAATTTTGGAGTAATAATTCCTCTAGGCTTAAACATGCACTGCCGTACCGACTCACAAAAAGAAAGTTGAATCTTGAAGAGAGATTCAACCATCAGGGTAGGAAATTCGGTGTACATATCTCAAACCGCATGCTAAACTGACAAAAAAGTATTGTCGGACTTAGTCCCAGTTTTTTAGTGCTTAATTATATTAATACCAAATTTGGTGAGCTAACAGCTCAACAGATGGTTTTGATGCTTTATTTTCGTGTAGAAAGTTTGATCTTCATTTAACTGGTGCTCCTTTTTTAAGTCACTATTAACAAACTCTGAGTTGACTCAGCATTGAAACTGGCGCTAAGTGATGATTTTATGCCCACAGAATTTTCTTAGTTGAAATTAAACATGGTTGCCGTCTTTTTGTAGAACATTAATATTTATTCAATGATAAATTGTTTTTTTCTTGTCCTTTCTTTGTCTATGGTTTACATAGCAGAGATACGCAATACAAATATCAAATATTTGAAAAATCTGTAGAAAAGCCAGAAAACATAGATTATTATTTTTCCAAAAACTAATTTAAGAAAATTTAAATAAAATCCAAAATATCCTAATCGCATGTGTGTCTTCGTCAACGTCATTGAGAAAAAATCCCAAAACAAAACACAACATTGCGTCTTTCGAAAATCTTCTTATATTGTTTTATTTTCATTTTTCCCGAAACGTCTCAATGTAATTTGTTCGGTGCAACTTATTCATCCTTAAAACGTTTTTATTTCTAAATTTCATAGATCAATTTAAAATTTCAACATGTTACATCATTTATTTTTCTTCGAAATGCATTTTTATATTTAATTTTAGAACACGAGGAGAGAGGATTATAAAATAAATAAAACCACAAAAAAAAAAAAAACAACAAAAACAAAAATAAAAATAAAAGGAAATAAAAACATCGTAATATTTTTTTGTTGCCTATTCAAAATTTTTGAATTGTATCGAAATATTAATGACAACTACATTAAAGACTTGAAGGTATACAATGGTGCATTGCTCGACATACATTTAGCAATTTGCTTGCCAAGAATTGTTTTCATAATTTTGTTGTTGTTGTTCCTATTTAAAATTTGTGTAAAATTTTAACGAAAAATACTATTAAATAAATTTGTCCTTATATGACAGGACATTGTCAAATATTTATTGTTCGCATTTAAGAATGTTCATTGACAACAGCTTAAAGTCACACACACACTACTAATAGCTTCTAGACAATTAAATTAAGATCGACATTTTTGGCTTTCTAGGGAAGGACATTGGTCGTGCGTACTTTTTATGACTCATTCATTTAATTTTGTGTGCGTTGATATTTTAAAATGTATGTAATTAAATTTATTTTACCGTAAAAAAATGTTGCTAATTGAATTAATACACAAAAACAAACACACAAAATTTAATTTGCAACGAGGTGACTCAGTCAAGTGTGTCATTAAAAATCCACAAAGCAAGCAAAAGCAGCCTTTTTTTTTATTTTGTCTTCGTTCATTTCAGCCCAATAACTTTTGACCCAAAAAATGGAAAAGGGAAGAATACCTACATTTTTTTGTTCGTTTCTCTCCTTTCTATCCCATAAAAAAAAACTGCGGCTGCATGTACATAAGGAACTAATTGAATTGTCTATTAATCGTACATAAATAGCTTAAAGTACCTGCGATGCGCACGCCCTCTATCAATAAACGACTATAAAGAATATTGTTTCAATACACGAGGATACACCATCCATCTATTGAGCCGGTATCGGTATCGGGAGGTAAAAAAAAGGACATGATTCCTCTTCCCGGTTGATGACTTCCTCTGAAAAACACACACAAAAACAGAACAAAAAAAAAATAGGAAAAGAAAAGAAAAGGAAGAAACCAACATAGAAATTGTATAGGTGCTTGAAGCGTTTGGCCTAGATACGTTACGTTAACGTATACACATGGAAGATTGTTGGGTGTTAAAAATATATCTATATATTCCCTCCATCCTTAAAGCCTATACCTACTCCTACTATTTTGTTGTATGTTGAATCCCTTTACTCTTGATTTTTTTGTGTCATTCGATTTTCAGGAAATTGAACTAGCCGCTCCAGTGGGCACCACCAACAACACCTTACAATCGCTTTGCTTCGCATCATATGTCTTTTTGTTAGGAGACTATAACAGTTGTAAGGACTATATACACAACCTACAACATTCCCTTATTATAGAATTTAATCTATATATTCTCACATTTTATATAGGAGTAAATAATATCCATTGACTGGTGAAAATTATATCCTTTTAATGATGGAAAGCGTTTACAAGATCTATATATGTAACAAATGAGATTGTAATAAAGACTTAGTGGTTTGGTTTTTTTTAGTACTCGGAGGGTTTAATAGAGGTCGAGATTTTCCAATTACTTGTGATGGGTACAATTTTATTGATGAGGTGATAAAAATGGAAAAAAATGGAGCCCCAGAGAGACTGGACAGTTTGACTCCTATTCAATATGAAAATTTCAATGAGTCCTTCAAATAATGAAAAAAAAAAAAATCGATGAGAGTATTTTTATGAGAAGAGGAATTCATTGTATGAGAAATCGATGGCAGATGCAATTTTTTTTTTTTGTTGACAGAGATGAATTGGTAATTTGCAAAATTATGCTCAGCAAATTTGTATACGGTTGTGTTTAGAGACAAATAACAACAGTTTAACTAGTTTATGGTAATTAAAATCAAGAATTTTCAACGAAATTTTTGGTGGCTTGCAAAACAGTAGTGAAAACTCGGAAAGATCACCTCAGAAACAAAAATCTAAAAAAAAAATTAACTAAGAAAATACCCCACTAAAACTGTTCAGCAAACCTCCATTTTTCGCAAAGAAAATCCTATTAATATTTTTTATGTTACTAAGGGTGGTATTCATAATCATTACCTCCAGTCAAAGCTAGGGGATAAAAAAAAAAAAAAAAAACATTCCCAAAGTGGGGCTCGAACCCACACATTGTATGCTTCCATGCTAAAAATTTAGTAAATCATTATATTTCATTTTTAATTATTTTGTTTTATTGAATTCAAGCTTATATAAAATAGAAATAATAATTGTTTTTGCATTCCCTGTAAAACTTTGCTTTCAATTTGTCGATTTATTTGTTATTCATGTAAAACCGTCAAATGAACTTATTATCGACATCAAACTATCATTTTTATCATTTATGTTGCAGCTTGATTCATGTGTTTTTTTTTTTTTTTTTTTAATTTTAATCCAGAATAATATTCCTGATTTTTTTTCAAAAAAGGGAATATAACTCGACTGAGTATTTATAGAATATTTGACACCCTGGTTTTCAAGCAGAGTGGCGCAGTGGAAGCGTGCTGGGCCCATAACCCAGAGGTCCGTGGATCGAAACCATGTTCTGCTAAAGATGTTTTTTTTTTTATTTTATTTCACTAAAAATGAATAAGAAAGAACTTAGCAGTATAAACCACTCCACAGTTCATCTAATGAATGCGAAATATTTAAAATCGAACCAAAAATTTGCAGGTAGTAAAATAATTGCTCAAAGAAAAGATTGTTATGTTTTTTTTTTATTTTCTCTCGTTCAATAAAATCCATCAGAATTGAAAATTTAAGTTCAACCGGCTGGGAAAAATTAATTTAATAAATTAAATTTTTAAAACAGGTTAATTTTCAAGTCAAAAACAAGATTGAAAAGCGTGTTTTTACCAATATAGTGAAAACAGATTAAGAAATATTAAAAACGAGAAAACATTTCATCGCTTTAACTCTTAGAGTGAAAATCCAATACACCTACAAAAATTATGAAAATTTTCCATAGAAATTTTCCATAAAAAGTTTTAATTTTATTTTTAGTATGATTAATCAACTTCCTCATCGATACAATTACTCGTCAATAGAGAATTTGTTTATAATTTAGTTTGCTGTTAATTTCATGCTGTCTCAATGTGTTATGACACCTCCTGTAATAAATAATAATTTAATGGAAAAAATATTGTTTCTTATATCATTACGATCGCGCAGAAAAAGAAGGACAAATAGATATTACTCCATGTTGCAAATCAAAAATGACATTCGATAAAGTTCGATAAAGACGAACACACCCCCAAACTGGTTTTGAATTTTCTAATTTTTGCCTTGATCATTAAATAACATCTTATGGGGGCATCGTACTTGTGAATTTGTTGCTGTGCTTTTGAAAACACTTAGAGCTCTTAAACAACAGCAGTGGTTTCCGATTTTCGAACATATCAAGTATTACGAAATCAAACTTCTTCGTTTTAAGTAAACAACAAAACAAACTGTCGTTTTTGAGAAAATCGCTTCTCAAATGGAACCGTTCAGTGTCAAACATGTTTCATCTACACCCATTTAATTGCTATTTTTTATTGTATTATTTATGCTATCTGCTCTACAATTCTACATATCAACTAGCGAAGCACCAACTAAACCCAAATTGTCACATCTGATTAGCACCAAATTAATGGCAAATAGTATCGGCCATATGAATGCTTTGTTTAAGGGTCATGTTTATGTTTCTTTAGCATTACAAACTGTTGATCAAGTATTTTCATTGGAATTTGGCATTTTTTTAATATGCATTTAATAAATTTTCTTTTGTCATAAAAAACTTTTTTGACATTTAAATCGTGTAAAGGCTAAAGGTCATCTATTCCATAATTTATGAAGTTAAACCTTACAGCTGAAATATAGTAAAAGTCAAACATTCATTGTTTAATAATGAAAATAAAAATTTCAGTAAGGTGTTTTTCAGAATTAAACTTTCCAACTGTGTATTCCCCCATTTATTTGTACAAGCAACTATACATGTTTTTTTTTTTCAAATATTATTTTCCTTCTACGAAATTTTCCATTCATAAGCACTCTTAGTCTTTTAAAAAGGGAATATATTTACACAGTTTCCTTATAATTACTGTGCCGTTCTAATTTCCTTCCACTTTTTTTTTTATTTTATATTCTCAGAATCTCTGTGCAAACATCCTTTATTTACTTAATTAGACCTTCCGTGAAACAAAAATTATACATTTACTTTGACTTACAGAATAATATGTATAATTTTCATAGTAAAGTCAACAAATAATCTGAAGC
Organism: Meliscaeva auricollis; assembly: GCA_948107695.1. Taxonomy (NCBI): domain Eukaryota; kingdom Metazoa; phylum Arthropoda; class Insecta; order Diptera; family Syrphidae; genus Meliscaeva; species Meliscaeva auricollis. The sequence goes on along the minus strand of OX403619.1, from coordinate 16,000,504 downwards.
AGAGTCAACTTTTTGATGAATTAAACAAAAAAAAAAAAAAAAAAAAATAAAAAAAAACTCGTGGAATCTAACAAATAATTTCAAGAAAAAAATCAAAATCTGTTTAAGATACTTTAAAAAGTGGAATAAATAAAATTTGTCTATGGAAGGGAAATTTAACGTTAAAGACCAAAATTAAGGAGAAAAATATTCCAGTTCACATTCAAAATCGATGATAAAACGATAAAATCCTTTCATCAATGTCAATTTGTAAACAGGAAGTATTTAATGACCTATAAACATTATATCAAAAATATTTTCATTGCCATATATCGTATCTTCACTATGAAGGTCAAAAAACATGAAGAGTAAAACCTAGTTTCTTAATAATAAACAGAGCTAACAGGACTATGTGCCATAAAAGAACATAAAACAGTCTTTTTTTTTTTTGATACACACACAACATCGAGTTTAATGTTCCACTTCAAAAAAAAAAAAAAAAAAAAAAATCCATACAATTCGAGAGAGGGAGCACTTTTGTTTACATCTGTTGTTTACTATTTTCTCCTACCTTTAATCGCATTAGGATAATGATAAAGAAGAAATTCAACAACAACAACAACAATTCACTATAAAAACCACATAAAAGTGTTATTTTTATTCTTCTACGGTCACGCATCACTGTTCACTCTGGCGTATACTTGCTTTTTTCAGTTTTTTTTTGTTCTGAAATAAATATCGACGACAAGTATAGAGTCGTCTTTTAGTGCACACATCACCATCAAATCCAGACCAAAGGCAATATCCATTTTGGTGAACGAATGAACTTCAACAAATACCTATACTTTACCTTTCAATGGCGCATTCCTTGGGTTGTTATCGTTTTCCGTTTCCGTTTCACAATAAATAACAGAGCGTCTCTAGATCTTCCGTCGTAAATATTTGTATCTTACCTTTCTCAAGGTTGAAGTTGTTTTTTTTTACTTTACCGCCCCTCGCCGCCGCGCGCCGCACGCCTGCCATCGAGTGTTGAAAGAGTTCTCCGTGTGAATTGATTGATGAGAAACGTGAGGGTGGAAGGCTATTCATTAATTATTTAGGTAGGGTAGAGTCTTAGCTGTGATGATCGGGGACCTCGCGCGCTCCTCTGCACACAAAAGAAAAGTCAGCTAGTCCCAAAAAAATACAAAAAAAAATAAAACAGATTGACTGGAAATTTTCCGTTTTAAAAATAAAAATGCCATATAGTTTGATTCAATTCGATTGGATTGAATTCGATTCGAGTTGGTTTGTTTGGTTCGCATTTACAGAAAATAAATCCGAAAATCACTTTATCTTAATTTATAATATAGAGGTACGTTGGGGTCTTGGTCGTAGTCGAAGTCGTTGTCAACAAAATAGGACACCGTTGGGTATAAATTTAAAACGCTATTTGTTGGTTTTCAAAGGAAAAATTGATTTTATTTTTAAGATTTTTTTCTTTTTTCTTCATTTTTCTATAAAAGGCGTGGTTGTTGTTGTTATTGTTTTGTTATTACATAGCCCGTTTTCTTCTGAATTAAAAAAAAAAAAAATCAAAGATTATACCCTACAATCACGTGTGTTGATGTTTATGTTTTTCTTTTTTTGAATTAAATTGCACGTGATATGTTGTCCTCCATTCACAAAAAGAAATTAAAAAGAAATATAAAAAGAAAATAAATAAGCAAAAAGAATGAAAAGAATATGAAAAAGTAAACATACTCTTGAAGATAATGTATCCTTAAAGGATAAAAAGGATAAATAATAAAAACGAAGATGCAACAAAATGAAAGAGAAGAAGGATTAAAAAAAACTCAAATAGAGGACATCGTCCTCATGAATACTAGAATATTCCTTTTTTTTTGTATTTCATTTCGAAACATGCTACTCTTTGCTCCTAGCTCGTGCCTGCCAACACGGAATCTTGAATTCTATTTAAGCTGTGTGCTAGGTAGTTAATTAGTGCGCTTACATGATAACTATCATATAAATGAAAAATAAGAACAAAGAGTATGCAGTACAGTGATAAAGGATAGGTAAATGGAGAAAACTCATTGACCAAAATTATGTTTTTTACAATGAAAGGCATGAGTTCATCTACATTTCAATAAAAGTGAGAGGTCATATGTACACCACCTGGTGTTTCAGACTTCTTTGGTCAGTAACTTTAACGAATTAAATAAATAAGTATTAATGTGCTTTTATCGAAGGTATTCCGTACTTTTTACCGCGCCAGTCCGTGGTATTTCACATAAATTTCCGCAATTCTTCACTTCTTTCCTCGTTTTTCTCTCAGTAGTATTTAACTTTTCCTCTCATCGGCAATTTGATGTTGTTTTTGATCCTACTGTACTAGAGATAGATTAGCCAAGAAAACGCACCTAATCTGTCAGAAAACTTCTTAAAGCCATTATTTTTTGAAGTTTGAATAGTTATTTTGCTATTCGAAAGGTAGACAAATGCCACAAATCAGAGATCATAAAAATCGATGCAGCAGTTCTTGAGTTATAAATGCTGTTATCCTAAAGTCTAGACCCAATAGCTTCCAAAATACTACTTTTCAAAACTAATATTTTTTTTAATACAGTTAAAGATCCTTACATGCCTTGATTGACATACCTTGACTTTCCTTAATTTGAAAAATTTGCCGATCTAAGTAAAATGTGGTACCGTTGCCGCTCAATAATTAATTTTTAAAGGAAAGGAAATTTTTCAAAAATTCTTCATTTACAAATAAAACAATAAAAATTATTTCTACAAATTGTAAAATGTAATACCAAGTGCTGCCGTTATTTTTTTTTATGTTTTTTAAGTCTTTTTACAAAAGTACTTTTATAAAAAAAAAACTTTTAAAAAGATACGAAGCAACTTATGCCCGCTTCTGCAAGTGACTGATAAATTTGCTCTTCATTATATCAAATTGTTTGCAAATTTTATGGCAAAATAATCAATTTTGATGATGATTAGTTTATATAATAATTAATTAGTTTATAAATAATGTCCAGATAGTTTTAAATAAAATATGATTTATGTCTATTTTCGATGAATCAAACATGAAACTAGTAAATTATTAAAAGATTGCAACAGTAATTCATCTCGTTGATAAATAAATAAATTCGATATCCAAATGATTTCCCAGAAAATTGCAATTTCTCAATAAAGAAAAAAAATGCAAATCTACAACAAACAATAAAATATTTATAATGCATGTGATCTACGTGGTAAAATATTTACAGGAAGTTCGTTCTCCGCAATTCTCCATTCTACAATTGAATTAGACATTTCTGTTTCCTCTACAATATTGTAAGTTCCGTTCCTCACAACGAACTTCATCAAAGTTTATTTACTTATTTTTTTTTTTTTTTAATTTAGTATAATCATTTGCCTTTTACTATAAGAAATTAACCTCATCATCTTGGTATTTTCTGATAAATAAAATATAAAATACAAAATACATTCATTCTAGTGTCGTATAAATTATTTAATTGATTTTGAAAAATCCAATCAATTGAAATTCTTATTTCGTTTTTGGTTTAATCTATTTTACTAGATATACATACGTGTTCATGAAATTGAAATTTTTACGAGCAACATAATTTATTTTGTTGGTTGGTACTTGTTTTGAGAAATGAAATGAAACTGTGAGAGAGTCCAAGATTGAGGTTGTGGTTTGATTGTTGCCGTAAATATACGAAAGCAATTTTTATTGGTTTTTGGCTTTTTCCAACGAGCTATCGTTAAAAGAAAAAAAAAAAGGAAAAGAAATGAAATTACACAAAAGCAAAAAGAAAAAAAACACAAAACAAGATATTTCCTGTTGTTTGTGCCAAAGGCAAATACACAAAAGTCCATTCAGCTGTTCTTTATTTTTTTTTCTTAAATTTAAAAAGGTTTTTTTTTTGCTTCTTACACATAAATTTGTTTAAATAATTTTTAAGTTTCTTTTTTCTTGTTTTGTTTATAAAATTCGGATGATATAAATTTTGAAAAACAAGAGAATCTTGAAAGGCGAAGAGGAAAGAAAATTTATTTCATAAGAGCAATACATAATCGGAAAATTATTTAACAAAAAAACGATTTATGTCATGTTTTTCTGGATAATCATGTTTTTAAAGAAATTATTTAATATTCAAAATAATACCACAAAACTTTTGTCATCGTGTACTGCTAGTTATTTATTTTTTAATTTGAGAAAATATCCAAAAATGTCAATTAAAATTGACATTAAAATTGTGAAAATGTTACACTTTGAAACAAATAAATTCCTGTGAGTTGCCATGAGCTATTATCTCCAACGAGATTGATGAATATAAATTTTATTAAGCAAAACGAACAACGAACTCATAAAATATGGTTAAAATAAACACTCGGAAATCTGAAATCGTTTTCTGGAAACAATTTAAAATAAAATGTTTAAAATGGAAATCAATTCAGATATTGGCGGTTGGTAACTAAAAAAAGTTTTTCATCACTCATTGGATTTAATTGTAAATTAGGTACAGAATTAAATTCAATCTAATTGTTTTTATGACAACAATAACACTGTAAAACGCTCAAAAAATACTCGAGTAGTTTTGTAGGGATTTTACCACTAATTTATGAATGGCATGCACAAAAATGACGTTTATGTTTACGTTTACATTTAAAAAAAAAATAGGTATTTGCGATTTTAAGCAGTGTATTCCACAGAATATTTCTGAGTCTTGCTCGATCGAGTTTAACCCTGAAATTTTTGTATGCTGAACAGTTGTATCCCTATTGAATTGTGAAGCACCATTTGCCTTGGTTTTATATAATTCAATTATTTCTAAGACAAAAAGCAACATATCATCTGTGTGCTTTCTGAACTGGATTAAGATTAGTGCCTTCACTTCGTCTTCACAAAGTTTCTATTCAAATATTATAAAATATTTGTAAACCTTCCCATAACTTCCCATACAACCTTACAATCCCGGTTTTGTTTTGGGTTTTCGTATAGTTGATTTCCATTTCATTGAACTTTAACTTGCATACAATTAAGCATGAGCATTCTTCGACCTAAAATTGCAAATCGAAAATGGCGCCCAAAACTTGCACTCCATCATCGTAGTTTTACTCATATTAAGATTTTATTACCTAAAATAATATATGATGACTTTGACTCCCCTAGGTATAGAGTTCAAAGTCAAAACCCTGAACTGTCTTTACCAAAAGTAAAAGTTTGATTGCTTCAAAAATGTATTTGTAAGCTATGCAAATTATAACCAACTTTACTTCTTATGGAAATATCTAATTTCCTTACCTAACCACCTCCTTCCATCATAGGTACACACAATTCATATATGTATATCTATTCCTAAAGTCCTTCTCAAGTGATTTCTATGTATACAATTTATCCTTCACTTGCAGATAAGATAAACCATTCAAATAATTTCATCTAATGTCCTTCGAAATTTCCCCAAAATTCAACTGCAAAAAATAAACTACCGTCCTTCACCCTAAACTTTATTCAATGAAATCTTGATGATAAAATCACCCTCTGATGCCAAAATTACAGCAAAAAAAATAACTGTTATTCAACTTGACATTGCGACTGCAAGATAACTACATAAAATACCCCAACAACAAAAATAAAATTAGGTCAAAACCGACATAACTCTCATCGAAACTGAAAAGTGATTATAAATTTTGTTTTTTTTTTTGCTACCCGTTTTCATTAAACTATTTGTCCTGGTTGTACTCTGGCTCTGAATGTTGAAAGTTCCCTTACAGCAAAATCCATTTAATAAAGACTGACCGCTATCAATCTCAGGATGGATATAAGAGAAACTTTATTCAACGATTTATGTCGAAATTATCTTCATGTTATAATAAAATGCAAGTTTGTGAAGAATAATTCATTAACAAGTAGTGATGTTGTCCCCGTTCGTGTATAGTTTTGTGGAACACAGTTTTCTCAGAGGAGTTTCGTGCAATTTATCAAAGCCATTATTGTCCAGCAATGGAAAAATAAACGAAAACAAATAAAACATAAGAAACTAAAGAATGATTGAGACGGTGATGACTGATGAGGATGACGACAGCGACGGACTGCTGAAACATATCCTTGAAAGTGCAATGGAAACTGCCACACATGCATTCGTCATAATATTCCTGTTTGAACTAATTAAGAAAAACTTTCCTTGAAAGAGTGGGAGTGTTATATGAATTTTTTTGCAATATGGTTCTCAGCAGTTTAGATTTAGTTGAACAGCAAATTATTAAATCATCTATAATATGGATATATTTTAGAAATATCGATTTATGATATTATTTTTCCAATTACTTGAAATCTTAAACAAAATTCCGAAACCAATGAAATCGATTAGGAACCGGATTATACCTTATCTGTAACAATTTTGTATACGTTTTAAATTAATTTGCAATTGTTTCAAACTAATTCGCAATCGATTTGAAACTAATTTCCAGTCGACTTAAAACTAATTTGCAATCCATTTGAAACTAATTTGCAATCCATATAAATTTTATTTGTAAAAGATTTTAGAGCAATTGAAATTCTTAGAAGGTTCTACATAAGTGATATTTTTTTTAGTTTTAATCAAACTGTCAGTTGTATGCGTCATGGAGTGATTTGGTTATTATAGCCTTAAGACTACTTCACTTGAGATTTCATCAAATAAAGTCACTTTTAATATTCCTTTTGTCTCTCGCCTCGCTATATTGCATCAATCACGGTTATGATCGCCTGAACGGGAACTTCTGTCAAAATTTCATGAATAACAAATTTGCAAAATTACTGACATTTTCTTTTCTATAAAACTTGTGACTGCAATAAACTGGCAGTGTTCAGTGATTTTGTTAGAAACCATTTAAGCCCCACTTGTTTAATTTAAATCTGTCAGATTGACAGTACATACATTCAAAACAATAATTTTAAACGTTTGTTCAATGAAGTTGTTTTGGGATGTGCGGAACAGAAACAAAACCTTTTACATTTAAATGAGATGTTTTCCTATTCTAGACTGTTCTGGTTTCAAATGTGTTTGCTGTAGTTTTCAGGTCTAACTTTTTTTGACTGGTCAAATGAAACTCTTTTGCTCTGTTCTGTTCAGTTATCTTTTAACTACTTCTTCATTGAACAAGCCCTTTATCAATTGCTTCGACAGTTTTCGTTAAGTTTATATTCGTGTAATTAAGGAATCAGAATTGTACCAAACGGAGACAAGTCCAATTTTTAAAAGATGTGGAAAAAGCACAACAAGTGCGTGGTTACTGTTACTCAAGTCAACGTAAGGTGATAATTTTTTATCAAAAAAAAAAAAAAAAAAAGAATTTCCTGCATTTATCAACGTCAAAAGTGACAGTTATTAAGTTGCCGAAACTGACAGATTCATTAAGGACAATGTGTCAAGTGCCAAAAAAAGTTCTCACTCAAATGTATTTATGTTATATTGTTTAAAAGGATATGATAAATATACCGTACAATACATATTAAATAGATACCTGTCCTCGAAAGAAAAATATTTCATTGAAAAACGTTTTATTTGCTTTCAATTAGATAATGCTTTTATTTCACTTGTTATTTTTCAATTCATCAAAAAGGTATTTGACGGAACAGGGTGACTGATAAAAGGGAAGAGTAGCTCTTTCTTTTTTTTTTTAGATTTTTGACATCAAACAACCTATTCTGTCAAATAACTCTTTTATCAATTCACAAAATTTACAAGTGTAAACGTAGCGTTACAAATGTCAGTTTCGACGAAGTGACGTTTGTGAATAAATGATTGAGGAATACAATAGGGATTTTACCAAATTGTCAAACCACCTAACACTTTGGTCCAATGAAGTTCTCACATGAAAAAATATGATTATTACTGTTGATAAATAGAACGTCATTGGGCCAAAGTGTCGATTTGAAGTTTAGACAGAGATGTATTGTGTTTTTTCTAAAAAGCCCTATTGCTGAAAATGACTTAAATTACATGTAAATAACCGCCATTAAATGTCATATTTAAGTGATTTATTGCCATAATCCTACTTTCTGACACATACACAAAATAACAGTTTGTCAGTAATGTAAGCCCAGACTTTGTAAGACAGACTTTGTTTTGAATACCTATTAAATATGTGAGTTAAATCATAGGTCAAATCCCATATTATGTACCCCTCATATTTAAGTACAATTGCATTGAACTCTTTGAATTGAACTCTTTGTGTTTAGAAATGAACACCCTGTAATTATAAATTATTATTGTCCTAGTTAAGGGAAAATTCCATAGAACTTAAATGAATTCGAGTTTCTCTTGTTATTTTTGTATTGTCAAATATCACTGGCGCCCCGAGGTTTGCGTCAAATAAAAACAGTGGGATGAATTCTTAAGGTATTTGACTCCACTGAATGAACTAATAATAATAATGTAAACAATCCAAGGTGAATTTATTTTTCAACGCAAGTGGCGCCCGCCACCCAATATAATCATATACCAACCACTCGGCTGTAGACTCGTCTCTCTTTCGATGACATTTTGTTTATTATCCTAGAATAATAATTCAGCATGAAGTTTTAATATATTCGCACTTTTGATGTCTGATTTAAGTGTGAGGAGAGGTCAATGAATGCAATGCTATTTTATTTTACAATTAAAATATCAATGTTTTCAACAGTCAGAAATTCTTGAAAAAAAAACAAGAAATCTGGATCTGGATATTATGAGTCTAAAAATGCTAGGAATGTGTGTTAAAGATTTTCCTCCTTATATAATCATTTATATGTCGGACATATTCATGCAATTTTGCAAAATGAATTATTTACTCAAAAAGTGTTAAGTGAAGTCTTAATTCAAGCAATTATTTATTTTTTTTTTGTATTTTTGAGAAAAATAAAATGATAAAGAATTTGTCTGTAATTTGTAAAAAGAGATGATTTTTTTTTTATTAATTTTAAAGGATTTATAAAATTTTGTTTTTGAAAGCAAAAAAAAAAAATGCAATTTATTGGTCATGAAGTCAAAAATTTCAATTAATATTGCAACATGCACGAGCCAAAAGGAATCTTAATGGGAACACATTTTTTGTTGTTTTTTAAATAAATGCAGTAAATTACTATGAGTGTGTAATTATAGAAATAGAAGACACGATGAATGGTATATCAATTTTATATCTCGACAACCAGGAATTTTTTTTTTTGTTTTTTTTTATTTTTGAAGTGCGTGAAACATTTTGTTACATCATTTTTTTCATGTGTTTCGATTATAGTCATTGAGAGAACGTGTTTTCAAGACATTTTCCGCATTCGTGTTGTGTGATTTAAAAAAATATTATCTGTGACTTAAAGTAAAGTAGATATTAATATTGTTTAAAAAGGTTTAAATTAAATTAAATTTAAATTTTAAATAAAAAATCATATATTTATTGAATTATTATTTTCACTTTTGAAGTCATTTAAAAATATTAAGTTCTCTTATTGTTTCTCAGGATAATAAATGTCTTTTAAAAGTTAACAAAAATTAAAAGAATCAATTTAATTATTAAACTTTCTCAAAAATCTTGACATTGTAAAAAAGTTGTTCACATAAATCATTGTTCCACCAAATTTACTGAAAAGATAATGATTTTTAGGTCATATACAAAAAATATTTATCCTTTTAATGAAACCGCTTAAACTCATCTTCTTACGTGCCACGTTTCACGCATTCCCATAATCTGAACATATCATTTTTGATAATGTAAATCCTACAACCTTGGATTGTTTGACATCCGCCTATAAAATTTATCAAATTTTGAAAACCTATAGAAATTATATGAAGAACAAAAAAATAAACCATATTTTTGCAGACCAGTGTAATGGGTGGACGTTTTTCAGATGTTTTATTTTTGTTTTTTTATTAATTCGTTTCGTAATTCTGAGCAGCTGCTTGATATTTATTTGCAACTTTTCACTTGGAAAATTCATTCTCAAAAACTGTTTTCGAAGCAACATATTCATTATGAAAGATTAAGGCTTTTGTCTTCATTTTTTGTAGAAAAATCGATTTCAATTTGATTCATCGCATGTTGATGTCGAACTTGTCCCGAAATATTGAAATTAACTTATGGAAGCTAGTGTTAAGTGATTTTTACTGATTTCATGAATCTAGTAACATTGTTTTCAATAAGTGCGGTATTAACTGCCTTCCACAAAATTCAATCTAAGACTAGGTTTTTATTTGTCTTCATTAAACAACAGGATGTATTAAAAAGAAAAGACCTTTCTTTTTATCAGTCACCCTATCCTTTGAAAACGTCTTTTGTCAAAAAAAATTAGCACTTATAATTTTTGAATCTATTTTGCAACTTCTCTCTCACTGAGATATCTTCCATCTCTTTTACAAATTGATTCATGCCTACAAGATCCATAATTTTTGAGGCATCATCAAATCGAATGGAAAGTTTTGGTCTACATGTAGTTGCTAAAAACTTTCCCCTTTATCACCATACTCCCCTTTATTAGGTAAACAATTTAATATATTTTAATCAATTTTCACCTCTCGAATTTTTAAAATAATGAATTCCTATAAATAACAAGAACAAGTAAAATTCATTTCTGCACAACCAATAAACCAAAAAACAACTTTAAAAGACAAAAAAAAAAACATTGACCCAAATCTCTTAGTCTTAAGCTCTCATATAATACAAAACGACCACAGATGCTGTTTTTGAGTTAAAACAATTTGTATGAATATACACACATTTTTTGTTGTTATTTTTTTTTTTATTTGCAAAAAAATTAGAAAAATCGTATAGAAATTTTAAGAAAAATGTTCGTCCACATTAACCAGAACACAAAAAAAATGTGTGAGGCAGTCTTTTGAAGACATCATCGTCGTCGCTTTAGCTTTTCACAAGTTATTGCTGTTTTCCTCATAATTATGTTTTATTCCCAGTACCCATTTACTTTGGAAGGTAAAAACTATATAAAGTGCACCTCTTCTCCCGAAAAAAAAATTTAACAAACTCAATTCAATGAAGAGCAAAAAAAAAACTTCAAAGATTGATCGTTTTTTAAAATAAAAAACACAGACTTTATGGCAGCAGCATTTTCTATGAAATTCAAAAACACATAATTATAAGAGTGCTTACTTGGTTAAGAAAGATATAAACAAAAAAAAAAGAAATAACCACAAGTTAATCCTCATATCAGACAACGACCTTGCGTGTGTGTGGTCTCATATCCATTTAGACACAAAAAGATGGTTATGCTAAACACTTATGGGGCTATTTTGAGTTCAATCCCCTCTATTTTTCCTACCCAATCACCCAACAATACAATATAAAGTAGACGAGCAAAAGTTGATAAATAGAAAAGATAAACTATTGTAAATCAATATCTGGCTGTTTTTTTGCAATTTCCTTTTCCGGATGTATACATACTGCCATTGCCATCGCGCCATGATAGATAAACGGTATCCGAATGAACTATTCCTATTGACAGCCATCTATTATACCGGATATTAATTACACAAATTGAATACACACTTTCACTCACTCACTCACTTACTACCCCCAGACCTAGTTTTCCCTGTGTTGCATTCCCCCGTTCCATGACCGTCCCCTTGCAAACAGGCCAAGAGTATAGGTTGTTGTTTTTTTTTTTTTTTGTATAGAGAGAATGTTGTGCAATTATTTTCTTGCCCTACAGAGCCAACATCAAACTAAGTGTTTACCACCACAACACTTACTAGGAGTAGAAGAAAATAAATTTTTCCACAACTGATGTAATTTTCCTTGAAAATTTTCCCATCCTGACTGGCCCAGACAACCAACCGACCAATAACGGACGGACGGACGACTAAAATATGGGTACGGTATATCTATCTTCACTTAAGGTGAGAGTGCAATCATCATCATTCGTCGTCGTCGTCATATTCTTCGCGTCTTAGAATAAGAACCCCTATTGAGTCTGGCGTGGTTACAAAAAAATGTAGGACACTTGACTTGTGTGGTGCTTAGGCTAGGCCGACAGTTTGAATATTAAGACCGTTAAGGCAACAACAGGTGGATGAATATTTTCAACGAAGAAAAAGAAAATAAATTAACAACATTCTCCGGAAATCCTTCCTTCTCGCAGAAATTTCTTTAGAATTTTCATTTAAAAACCCTAAAGTGCCCGCTTCAAAGCTCCAGCGAGAAGCGTAAAGAAAAAATAAAACATCAAAATGAAAAGTAAAATACGTTACACGAGGAGTAAGAGCTTCAAGGAGATCCTTGGCTATAACTATGATAAGTAAGTGACCTCAACTAAAAACTGTGTGTGTGTTTTTTTTTCTCTTAAAACGGTTTTAAACGGTTCTTGAAAAACTTTTAAAAACTATTTACTAAACTACAATTTTTGTTTTCTTTTTCTTAGTGATGACCAACCCGATTTGGGATTATCCAATTCCAACTATACAGCGAGCTCTAATTCTAGTCTATCATCTGGGGGTGGTTCTGAGAGCCCAAGTACCTCAATGGAGCAAGTTGGTGGTCCAGTACCAATTCCAACAACAATTACCACACACATTAGCAATAATTTGTTCAACACAAATGTTGCCAATCATGCTAATTTAGCAACTGGACCCAACAAACAATGGGTTGATAGTGATGACGATGATGATTTAGCAAATGAAGTTGACTGGAGTTCGAATATTGCAGCTGAAGTGTTGGCAGCACTTACTGATGCTGAGAAAAAACGCCAGGAAATTATAAACGGTTAGTATATTTTTTATTTCTTTTTTTTAATGTTTTAATCATCACTCTGGCAACTCTTTTTTGTTTTTATAGAAATTTATCAAACAGAACGAAGTCACGTTCGTACCTTAAAACTCCTGGAGGGTATATTTATGCGACCACTCCAAGAGTGTGGCGTATTGCCGCACGATCATTTGCATTTACTATTTCCGCCTGCCTTACTCTCACTCAAAGAACTTCATAGTTCATTTGAGCAAAAATTAAAATTACGTCGTTTGGAGCACAATCATATTGTGCAACATGTTGGTGATTTATTAGCTGGCATGTTCGATGGCCAATCAGGTGATGAGTTGCGTGAACATGCTGCTAAATTTTGTGCACGTCAACAAATTGCACTTGAAGCATTAAAAGAAAAACGACGTAAAGATGAAAATCTCCAAAGATTTCTAACCAAAGCTGAAGCGCACAGAGCATGCAGGCGTTTGCAATTGAAAGATCTATTACCAACTGTGTTGCAGCGTTTAACCAAATATCCGTTGCTATTTGAGAATTTGTATAAAATAACAAAACGTGTGGTGCCAGATGATCATATGGAAGCAGAGGCGGTGCAACGTGCTTTGGATTATTCGAAAAGGATATTAGTTGATGTGAATCAGGCTGTGAAAATCGCTGAGGATGCACATAAGTGAGTTGTTGTTGTTTTTACATTAGAATATTTAAATTGATTTTATTTTTTGTTACAGATTGCAGACAATACAGCGAAAATTAGACAGGTCAACTTTTGACAAAGAGGAATTTAGAGTAAGTGTTAAAAGTCACATACAGAAATTAATAATTTTTGTTTGTAAATCACAAGTTTCTTTGAGCAACAATTAAGAAGCGACCAAAAGAATAAGAAAAGGTTCCTCACGAGTTGTGTTTATATCTTTGAGAATAGGCAGCCATATTCTACCATAAAGAAACTTTCGATTGAACTGCTCAGTTCATTCAATTTCCTAGAAACACCTTAAATCCTCTTTCTTTCGATTACAAATACTTAATTTTAAAATCCCCAATCACCTTGGTTTTCTTCAAAACCAGCCTTTTATTAAAGTTATATTTCCATCACCAGTATTGTTCGAAATAGTTTTAAAACTGCTAGTTAATATTTTTCAAAAATTATAATGTGATCCAGGTTTGAAGGAATCTCATACGTTTTTTTGTAACAAAAAATAATAGCCAATTAAGAACATTATTTTTTTGAAAAAAGTATATCCTAGCGAAATGCTCAATAAGTTAATTGGGGCTTGAAGAATAGTATGGAATTCTATAAAGTACCCTTATCGACTAAGTGCCTGGGTCGTAAAGAGCCACATTATCATACATACGTCTGTCTGCTTTGGCATGACGCAACTTGTCTAATGACAATTGGAGAGTTGCTTAAGATCTGCTGGGACAAGGAGTTATTCTTGTTTCGTTTTTTCCAATATATGTTCACCTACATAATTTTTTTTAATAAATATTCTTGAAAAGAGCATTTTTCTTTGTGGCCAACTAACATCGGCAAACTATAGGAATTTCTTGTGACCTTATCGATTATACAGATAACACTTAAAATGTTGGGCTGAAGAAAGGTCAGACGGTTTCATTATTTTATCAGCCATAGACATTTTTTTTAAATTATTCAAAAAAATATTACTTATACGCCACAGTGACTGTTGAAGTTCAAACTCTAAAAAATTAAAAAAAAAACTATCTATCGCTGACAAAATAATGAAACCAGTTAACCTTAACATAATAATAATGTTGAAGTAATGATTGTAATAAATTGTTGAAGTGAAGTACCACTTTTTTGATCTATTTATATAGAACCGACCCTTAAAGTATTAGTGGTGTAAAACTTAAGACAGACATATTTTGTGAAACAGATGATTTGCAATGATTTTGCACAAGCTGTGATTTTTTTAACATTCAGAAAATTAAAGTTTGGTTTCTGTTACAAAAATGTAAAAACAGTATGTTATTAACTCTGCAGTGTATTATTCTTCGAAATTTACAGTATAAAATACAAATTTGAAGTATTTCTCCTTTTATTTTTCAATCGATTAACATATTGTAATTCTAAGTGGCCAACAGGATAAATTGTGTAGGCAAACTTTGAATCAAGGAGATAGTATATAAATAGGATAATGTCCGATTTTCTGCATTCATTGCCAGGACTTAAAAAGCAGCAAAGTCGAAATATTTAAGAACTTTTAATAATATCAAAATCTAGTTTTACTGTACAAATATTTAAAATAAAATGTACCTTTTTCGGGGTCTTCTTTTTTTTCAGGAGTGAATATACTCGTCTCACTTCTCTAGAAATGTTACCTGTTAATAATTAAAAAAGATAAAATTATCCAAATAAACAATCATTTTTCGAGATCTTTTCGATCTACTGTTTCTCATTTTACTGAACTGTGATAGAGAACAAAATTGAAGAATTGGCTTAGAAGATCTTATTGAATAATCGAATTTAAGCTCCTTCATTTCTCTTTTTTTCAATATCATGCATACAGTCAGGGTCATAAAATTTACAGTCCCAATGTCCCATACAATAAGACAAATAATTTACCAATTTATTAAAAAACAAAAAAAAATAGAAGAGGAAGGTTCTAAATCTTACTTATCTGGGTTAGTGCACCTAGAAATTTAACGTAAATTTTTCCAGCCGGGTTTTTTTATTTACAACTTAATCCATTTTAATTCTGGCTTTGGAATGGCATTCAAAATTCAAAAATGAAAGTACAAAGGTAGAGAAATTGTTCGTTCCAGTCCGTTAAGGGTCTAATGAATGTGTGCAATATCCAAAAGAATTTAAATGTTACAAAGTTGCTATAAAAACGAAGTTAGTGCATCTTAGAAGCATTTGAAAAAGCTACAAATTTGAATTTACTCAATTAATTTAATTATTTTAGATTTTATCCACAAATTTCAGATTAAGCAGAAAATACATATTACAAAAACCATTATGAGCTACAAGTTTTGGGTTTTGTGCAAAAAAATAGCATTTAATTAGCAATAATTTCTGAGATTAAATTTTTGTGATCTTGCCACAAAGTGTCCGCCAAATGGGACGTAGTAGCAGCACCAAGGCTTAAAGAATTCATTTTAAAAGCTTTTTCTTTCGGAATTAACCCTAAAGTACGAATTTTCAAAAAGATTTTCTCTTTCCAAAATCACAATAAGTTTGAGTCATCGTGGCTGTCATATCATAAGTCTTTTAATTTGTAGAACTTAAATAATTGTATCTACCTACTTCATATAGTTTATAAATTACCTTTAAAAGTTTAAATTTTAACTAAATAAACTTAAATGTAATGTAATGTATCGCCTTTTTTACGTATCTCAGTTTTTTTCAAGCTATTTGAATTGCTGGCCATGACGTTTTTCACAGAAAAAAAATGTGAATAACAATGGTCTTAAGACCGTTATTGTGTGTGTGTGTTTCGCAGTTTTTAATTCGTTTCAAACCAATTACTGCTCAATAAAGGTTTTGATATAATTCGCTCGTCCAATATCATCGTCACATTAATGATCGCGGCAGTGCCAAGCCAAGTTCTTATTCAACTTTGAGTCTAAACCCTTACACCCTTTACAGATCATTTTCGATTCCTTTCTATTCCAATTTTGCATAATTATTATTATAAAGTTGTTGGTTTTACTTAACAAGTTTGTTTAAATTATAATAATATAAAATATATGTATGAAAAGCTTGAGGGAAAAAAAGTGAGAATACCTTCCCACAGTACTCGATTAATACTACGAGACCTTATCATTAGTTTAATTTTGAGAAAAATTGCCGTTTTTCCCCTGGACCCTTGATATGTCTGTTAGGCCTTAAATCTTTACTTGCACGGTACTAGCTAAAAAATTACATGGATAAGAAAGAAATATGTACTCAACAGTAGAATGAGATAAGTGTTACTTTACCATTGCCATCCGATAAAAAGAAAAAAAAAAAAATAGTGTGTTTGATTTTCCCTCAAAAAGTAACCTTCCAATCAAAATTCTTGTCTTGTGCTTTCACCTGCATCATTTTTGAAGAGGGTTTTTCTTTTTGGAAATAAATATAGATGTTGCGCTTCAAATATTAACTATATAAAAAAAAATTTGAGTTTACTTCGCATAGTCATAAAAAATCTGGGTTGGGACTTTTCGTAAATATAAGGGGGATTGCTGTCACCGACTTCCTTAAATATTTTTGCTATTTTTGTCGAACTGGCCTGTACTATAAATAAAGAAAGTTTAATCGGTTAACATGAGTAACACATTTCTTCAACAAACTGGAGTTTTTTCGATTCTTAAAATAATTACTAATAAGTTAGTCTTCTGAATCTTCGAATTATGAATTATTTTAAATTATTTTTTGGTTATAGAAGAATTTGGCACCTCCTTAAACATTTTTGTTTCTGTTGTGACTTAAACTCTCAGCACCCGTATTAGTAGTTACTCTTATCTCGTTCTTTGTCGATCTCCATCTACGACTCCATATTTAAAAGGTATTAGTTCGTATTCATAGATGTTGTCTAAGCCGTTACTAAGAAAGACTGAGGTTTACCTATGTTATTTGAAAAGGATTAACCCCAGTTTTTATTAGTAACGGCTAAGATATCATCTATGAATACGGCCCATTGTATCTTATTGTATAATAAATACATTTTAAATTTATAATTGTAATTTAATCCCTGTCCTTCTCGAAAGCTATAGAGGGGTCTAGGTTTCCAGATAAGCTCTAATCCGTTTTGTTCAATTCGTTAAACACTTTCATTAAAAAAGTTTCGTAGAAGATGGTGTTAAAGGATATTAAGGGTCCGCTAACATCTGTTATATTTGCTCGAACATTCATTACAATATAATTAATTTAAAAATTGAATTTTATGAAATAAATATAATTAAATATTGCATGTTTTTTTGTTCTTGCAGAATTTGGACTTAACTCAACTTAAACTCATCCACGATGGAGGTTTAACAATGAAAAAGAATCCTGGCACACAATTGCATGGACTGCTTTTTGAAAATATGTTACTTTTGCTAACAAAACAGGTAAACATTTTTTTTTCCTTCAAATTTATTTATTCATTAAAATTAATTTTTTTTTTTTAATTTTTCAGGACGATAAATATGCGTTGAAAAATTTTCAAAATATTTCCGCAAGTGGCACAACTGAGATGAATAAATTTATCAGTCCAATAACATGTTTTGATCAGCAAACTTTGGTGCGACAATCTGCGGTAGATAAGAATACATTCTTTCTTATCATAACGAAGACATCACAAATGTTGGAACTTAGAGCGCCTAGTAGTTCGGAATGTAAAACGTAAGTTAGCAAACAAAATTAATTTTCTATACCTTTGAAATTCAATTTTATTAAGCAAGGAATGCGGACTTATCAATTAATTATTTTCCTTTGTGAGTTTTTTTTTTTTGTTGAAAATTATTTCTTGAATACTTGCACTTGAAGAATTCGATTATAATATATGTAAACAAAATTGTGAGTGTGAAAATTCACGTTGATTTATCCAACAACATAATTAAATGAAATTAATTTAAAATAGCCAACGAAATTCTATCTGTCAGCAAAGATCATCATCATCATGTCTGAGTATGTGATGCTGCGCTGAATGAAATGCAACGATCAATGATCGTTTAAAATCATTCCAATAATTTTTTAAGATTTTTTTTTGTTTGAAAAAGAAATTATAACTGAATAATTGTTGAAAAGTTATTGTTTTTACAAAAAAAAACAGAGGTAGTGGTGACAAATGGACTAAAATAATATTATTATTGGCAGTTGTCATGTATAGTTGAGCAGAAGGAAGAGTTTTCGAGTCTTTGTGAAGACATTTATAAGCATTTTTGAGGAATTTTATGATGATAATCATTTTCAAAGCCAACAGACGACATTGACGTCAAAGGAAGTACAAATATTTTTCCTTTACCAAAAAATGAATAAAAACACAAAGGGCCAATAATTACTGCATATAATTCAAGATCAAGTAGAGAATAATGTGGGCAGGAGCAGGGGTTGTTAGAGGTTTGTTTTTGTTTTAATTTTTTTTAATCGATTAAAGGTGATGGCATATTTGTTTGAAAAGACATTCATTGAGCTTTAAGTGATGATGGCAACTAGATTCTATTTTCTTGATTATTATTTATGATTAATTTATAATTTTTTTTTCTTTGTATCAAGAATTTCCAAGTGCGTCTGTTGCACTACATTTTAAACGATTTATATTTTCCAACCAGAGAAAAAAAACAATAATTAATTTCACGCTAGACTGACCGTTTTAAAAATATGAAATTTATTTTTTGGTTATTCATTAGTCGTGCATTGATGAATTGTTGGTATTATTAATTAATTCTATACCAAAGTCATTGACACTCAGGGTTATTTTCACGAACATTAATAATATGGTGGTTTTTATAGTCTTTCAGAAGTAAATTTACTTGGTTTTGAGTAAATTCTCGAAAATTTTTTTGATTTTTTAAAATATTGAAACGGATTCTTTTTCGTTAAACCATCTTTTTTACGATTAAGTAAGAAAAAAAGAAACACAGTTATTGTAGAAAACATTGTCAAAAATTGAAAAACAAACGCATTTTTAAGATTAATTTTTCCGTAAATGAAAGCCATCGAGGAGTGGTCATAAAAAAAAATCCAAATTAAACTTATGCAAAAGGTTTTGACTCTCTAAACTCTAACTCTCTGTTTCAAACAGTTAATAGACTAGAGTAACAACTTAAAAGCCTTTATAATAATAAAGTAATAAATACTGCAATTAATTAAATCTCAGTCGACAATGTGATTTATATTGATCGCAAAGTTCCTGTTGTGCTGCGAACTATAGCTGAGCTTGGACTGTGGATGCATAAAACACAAAAGTCAGGACATTTAAAAAGCTTGTTTTTCTCTTTAAAACTAAGAGTTTATCCCTGATTGTACAATGCACTTGTACACTGACCTTATTGTATTTATGTGTTACTTCTAGATCTCAACGTCTAATGACCTACCTGTGTTTGACATTTTGGCGAGACACATTTGTGAAACGTCAACTTAAACTTACTGCACAGATTATGTACATATCTGTCATCACCTCGAGTCATTAATCAAAATCAAAAAAAAAAAAAAAAAAAATGCAACACTGACTTCCTTAAATATTCCTCAATGTCACTAAGTGATAAATCATCATCTTGTTGGCTCATCTTTCTATCATTGACCGCAAAATTGTCATCATCGATGTTCTGCATTTACAATGATGTCTCGGGTCTTGTAAAAAGTTTTTGCATCATAAGTCGTTCACCTTCTATTACATCTCTTTTATATTTTTTTTTTTTTTTGTCTGTGGGTATTACATGTTTGTTTGTCTTGATATACATATGTTAATCGAAAACCAACACTCACTGTTTTGGGGGGTTTTGTCATTTGCAGTAAGTCGCTGTAATACTGTATGTCGATGGAATAATGAAAAATGATGAAAGAACCTTGACATACTTACATACATATTTATTGTCTTGGTCATCATGTTAACATGTTACATGCATTTCTAGACAACATTATTAAAGTATGTACATATGTATATTGCAAAACATACACACAGACACAATTAAGAAAAAAATCCTTGAACAAAGGATACCCCATAAGTTTAGATCTTGAACTTTTGATTTTTGTGGAATTTTCGATTTCTGAAATTCTTGTTGAAAACAGCCATCATCCATCTTGGCTGCCGAGTTTGGTGCAGTATATTTTGTTTTGTTTGCTTACAATTAACAACAAATCGACTCATTTGTCTTTTCTTCTCCGCACCATTCTTCAACCCCTTTGGGCTAGAGTGTTGGTCGAATACAATATTCATCATTAGCTCTTTTTTTTCAAGTTCAGCCAAAAATTTATTGAGTAGGTATTTTATATATTTTTTTTTTATTTTTTTAATTTTTTTGTTGAATATTTCTTTTTTAATTTGGATTTTATATTTATGCCAAAACGTCCGCACCGCCCTCATCAATCGTCAGATGGTAATGTGATGTTTAACGTCTTCCGGGACGTTCTTCTTCATCTGTTTTGTAAAGAGGCGATTTTTTTTGTTCGGTTTTTGTTTTTGTTTTTTTTTTTAATTTCATGATGAATCAACATCAAGAATCTCTTTCTTTTCTCTCTTTTCTGTTTTCAATTTTATTTTCGTATAGAAGAAACGTAAATCTATAAATCATTTTATTACGAGCGCAAACATCTGATACGGAAAAATACTTATTTTAGGTGCGTATAGCGTAGTATAGCCGTTTATAACCCCTTGTTTCGTTTATTTATTTTGTTGGTAATTTTTTTTCGTTTTCTTTTATTGCTCTGAAAAAAGAGAAATCAATTTATAGATTATGAGACATAACAATTGTGTGTGCCTCTTTGACAAGGGGCAGCTTTTCTTCTGGTATTGAAAAATCCTAGATGAATTAAAGGATATGGTTTTCAGATGACAGTGAAAGGTTTTTTTAAAATGAGATTTTCTTGTGACCTTGAACCTTTCCTTAATTTTTTTTTTTAATCGTATATCAATTTAATGTTCAATATTATTAAAAGTCTAATGGGATTACCTCTACGACAAGGTATACTTATACTGCATGTGTAATGGGTATATTGAGTAAGAATTTTTCTTTTGATATTTTGTAGTTGATATCCAATCGATACTCCCATGTAATGTATGTATTTCCCTTAGGAAGCTTTCAATTAATTAGGATAGGTTGATGTATTCTGATGGGTTTCTTTTTGTTGAATTTTTTGAAATGTTCTTTTTTTTATCAAAACAAATTCGGAGAAGTTGAAAAAAAATTCATTCATTCATTCTTTGATTATAAACAACAATTTTTTTTTTTATTGTGTGGGGGGATGTTATGGGTTAATTGCGCACATCGTTTTCCCAGACAGATGTGCGTACTTATTATATTTTTTTTTTGTTGTTTAATTTTACTTCCATGTTTTGTAGTTTTGGAAATAATTATGTAGTCGTATCTGCGATAAGAATGTTCGCCTAAATGCGAACTATTACAACTATAGCGAATAGTTGTAACACCTCGGCTTTTAACACATAAATCGAACTCAATTTAGGCGAATCGACTGCTGTTCATAATACGAAAATATCGAATTTGCTAAGTTTGATTCGCTATTCATAATGAGGACCATAATCAAAAATACAATGATTTTTGTTCGTAAGATTAACATCGAAGGTTTCAAACTGTCCTCCACTTTTCTGTAATTTTCGATTTATTATGAGTTGATGATACGAACTATGAACTGCAACGAATATTGTTACATACAAAAATGTTGATTTTGAAATACATCGACGCTAAAATTATTATTTGTTTTTGCATTTTCTCAATGAACAAAATACTAGGGTTGCCGTTCTACATATATCCGTCAAGGAAAGCGTAGTGCCATTGGTATACCACATAAGTCTGTTTTCATTCTCACATTTATTTGTGCTTATTTTAGCACAAAGTACTAAAATAAGCTATTAATTTTTCAAACTTATCTACAAAACTGACAAAATTCTAACGTTTATTACCACAAAAAATAACTCATACAACATAATTAATCTCAGCAAACAACTTTATTTTTCGCTACGAAAACGTTTCAAATTAAAAAAAAGCAAACATTCTAACAAAATCGTTTTCACGTGGAATATGTTATTAAATCAAATCAATTCCATGTTTTTTTTTCTTATTTTATTTTGTGACTTTTTTATCATCAAATAAAAAAAGCTAAACTAAAATGAGACATATGAACTGAGCCATATTAACATAAATGTCAAAATTGACAATATTTTCACACCTCTTGAAGTGCCTACGTCTAGAGCATATAGCACGTGTGACATTTCCTTTCATCATTGATATAAATCATAGAGAAATATTAAAATCATTTACCCCCATTAGGAGAACCAACTTATAAGTAGGTAGCTTAGCTTCAAGTTGACAAATATTTTCACTGCTGTGTTTTATTTTATTTTTATTTTTTCGAACAAAAAAACAGTATGAGAAAAAAAAATTCCTTTTGATAAACAAATATAAACTTGCGAGAGATACAAATCCCAGAGATGAATCCTCGACACGTAGGTCAAGTTCATATATTTCTCACTTTATATTTGTTTGAAAGTTGAATATTTATTTGACACCTACCCGGCTCAGTGCATTACGAATAAATAAATAACAACAACAATAACAAAAACAAGGATAAAGATGAGATAAGATGGTTTCTTTTTGGGATTATTTTAACATAATTTTTGTTGAAGCCCAATTGAATAGAAGCAGCACCGAAACGATATAAAAAAAAGTAGGTACACGCCCGAGGTAAGAAACACTAAAGTCTTTCTATTGTCTGCTTGTTATTTGTTGTGCAAAATACCAAAGCCAAAAGATGAGGCATGTCCCTGAACTTTGATGTAGGTACTTGTATTTGTTTTTTTTTTTTTTAAAAGAAAACATGGCTGGACTAAAGGAATATAAGTTGTGGGCTCTTTTTTCCATCTGTCATCTGTGATTTTCCACATTTTTAAATGAGGTTTCGTATAGTAAAATGTTCTCATTAAACAACATTTTCAAAATTCACCTCCTAAACTGTGCAATTTTCTATAAAAATACAAAGTTTCAAGGAAGTTGTAGTCTAATTTAGTATTATAACAGATTATGACAGTTTATTTTTTATTTCCATAAAGTAGACGAACAGAACCAACAAAATATGTGACAGTAATTTCGGTAAGGATGAAACTGTCAAACGATATCATATCAATTGCAATGGAAAGAATTGAAATTAAGCTCTTAAAAGAGCGCAGCCTGGTACACTCTTAATAAACGTGGTAAATGTGGATAACATGTCAAAATTTGTATGGAAATGACGTTTCCACATTTACCACTTTACTACGTTTACCAGATTGCATGAATACCGTTACTAGATAATAAATAATTTTATTTTAATTTTTTACGTGACTCCTCCCAGAGATCGTAGCTCCTTTGGACTAAACACTAAGAGTAACGAACTGTTGTTACCTTTATCTCATTACAAATTTGAAAATTTTGACAATCCGCTACTGAAAGAAGGTTAAGGTATCAAAGGTTCATGTTTTATGTCTGTCATTCAATTCTATTGTTAGATATTGTTTTTTTTTTCCTTTTGCTTTTGGGTATATCAATCTGATTTTTTTGGGTTATTTTTGGAGATTTTATGTTTGCTTTTCTCGAATGACGAAGGAAAAATCTTTACTTTCTTTCACGAGGCAAATATTAATTTACATTGACGTTTTTTTTCTATCGGACGGAAAACGGGTTCAATAACCAATATGAATACTGGGATACTCGTTTGCTTGATAAAATTTCTAATCGTATAGAAAGTTGAACCTAAATTTTTAATGCAAAAAGTTTGAGAAAAAAAAACTTGGGTATGTTAATCTATCACACACATCTTCTTAAGTTGATCGAAGTTCATATGATTTGTCCTTGAAAAATGTAAACGCTTTAAATGGCAATTGGAAATAATATTGGGATGAGGTACGTTTTAATGGATGAGTTTTTTTTCAATAATAACGGAGCGTAATCGGGACACCAAAATTTCCTTGCCACTATAGAATGTGTCAGCATGGGAGGTGAAAAACAAGCAGCCTTACAACAGAAAGTCAGAAGTATTTGTGTTGTACTTACTTCTGATAGAGCAAGTAGCTCCGTCCTTCATGTAATAATTTCTTTCAACCTGCTTGATCCCTACTTAATTATTGATTGGTCTTATACACAAAATATTTGAAGACAGCCTTTGACCCGATAACGCTAGAAGAGATAAGGTTTTGCTCTGTCTTTTGATGCCATTGACTTGGTGTTGAAGAATTTAACGGACAGGATTCTAACTACCTGATCAGCGTTCATCGACCAATGTTCATCGTTCTATCTACTTCGCCACCCTAGCGAATCTTCTGAAAGCTATCTTAATATATTATAAAGCCACCGCCACCTTGATGTCATAGTTCAATTGAACAATAATTTCATAAACTTTGGTAGAATTCGTTTCAATTTTGGCATAGCTGAACTTCATACTTATAAGAAGTTTCATTTTTTGAAGGGATACCAACGGTACAGCTCCAAAAGGGTAATTTATTTTGACTACCAATGAATTCTTTTCATTTCTAAAAACTATTCCCCATTATTCAAAAATAATCAAAAAACCTTACTTATTTCTTGCCACCATCACCATTGAGAAATAATAAATTTGCCTGTATAACCTCAGTGTAATAAGCTGAATTCCACACACCCACAATGATTTATTTATTATTATCAAATATCAAATCTTCAAAACGAAGTAAGTTACGAGTAGTTTCCCAAGAGTGGACAAGACAGGACACTCAGAAACAAACATTTCAAAGTTATAATACAGAAAAAGAAGACGAAAAAAAAACACAAATCCTTAGAATATTCATTTCCATACAAATAGCACTCTCAAGTGCAATACCATAAAAATCTATATCCTTCCATTTCACTAGAATAAAAAAAAAATATACTCTCTTTAACTCTCGTGTATTTCAATTCACAAATCAAAAAAAAAAAAAAAAAGAAACTAAAAACATAAAAAGAAAATGTTATAGTAGAAGTCAGAGCCATATAGAGGGCGTTGCTGGTTTTAACACAAAATTCACAGCAATATCAGACAGAATGTCTGCAACACGAACGTTTCCAAAGCATAGCATGTATTATACAGCAGATGCATTTAAATGGATAGTTTTTTTTTTTTTTTTCTTTTTGAGATAAAGAGTAAAGGACTCACTTTTACTATACTGCGCCATTTAGATATGTCGTGTGTATAAATGTTCATATATCCAAGTACTGAGCTGAAGAGAAATATGAAAGTTAATCTTTTTTTTTTTTTAAGTTTTGTGCATGAATGATCCAGGAGAAAGTTCGTTCTCCCGCCACGACACTATCTTGTATTGATTTTAGTTTGCAATAGTTCTTGTCAGTTTAAATTTGTTTTACTAAATTTTTGACTGCAAGTTTAATACTGTGACTTGAGTACTTTAACTTTTTAATAAACTCGGGGCGAAAAGTACTAATTGGCAATTTATTGGTTATTTTTTATATCATTCCTGGGGACCTAATTACCAGAATTTTTAAGGAAAATGCAGTCAATTGGTAATACAGTCAGTTAAATCGAAGTTAATTGACTCAAGATTTGACTGTTAGTTAATTCTGTCAATTGACTTATTTGTCAATTCAAAGTATACTTACTACTCCCAAATGCCAAATTTTATGTCACACAGCAAATTTTTTTAAAATGCACCACTGACTGGTGTCAAGTGACTTGGTACATTGCAGTCTATAGTCAAGCAACATAATTAAAAAAACAAACTGAACTGGCATAATGACTAAACTCAGTTTAAAAATATGACTTATTTGACTGTTTTTACTAACTGAACAGTTGGAATATATCATGAGTACCACCTGTTGACTGCATTAGTACAATTAAAGTACTTTTTATGTCGAAAAACTTGTAAAATTTGCCATTTTATATCTTGTATTGATTTAATTTTGCAATAATTATTCCATTCAAGAAAAAAAAAATTTACCCCCGGGCTATTACTGTTTTCTTGTTTTTTTTTTTTTTTTTTGCCTAACAAAAAATTTTAAACATCAAATAATTAACTCAATTTATTAATAAGACATAAATCTCTGAAAGCAGCAGTAACACGAAATCAAAAAAATATTTTAAATGAAAAAAAAAAAATCCAAAAAACAAATGATCACTAAACAGATCTAAATAATCTCATTTGATTTAATGATAGAATTTTTTTATTTATCGTTTAATGTCTTATCGAAATGAAAAATGCCACACACATAACGAGGACACATTTTAAATGGTTTTTGCTCTTTTCATATTTTTAAAATTTTTCAATTTTTGTTTTCAATTCGCCTACAAATTAAAATTAAAAAAAAAAAAATGAAAGAAATAATAATAAAATTTATTAATATAGATTCATAAAATCGTATAATTTTGACGCATAAGTACAAAAATAGGTTTTTCAATTTAAAAATGATTTTTCTTGTTTTTTTTTTTTTTTAAATAAATGCAATCGTCGATTCATATATTGTTACGTATTACGTGTGTAAAATTTTGCAGCAGGCCCAATCAATCATTGTTATAAGAAAATTTGCATTTTACAATTATTATTATCGAAAATCGACTCATGGTAAATTAAACGGTACCTACACTTGCAATAATTTAATTTTGCTTAAATATGTACATTTTATACTTGGGTGCAAATTTAACTGCACTCTTCAATATTCCATTAAAATGCTAAAACATGCAAAATTTTTACAAACAGATTAGAATGTTAAAATTAAAAAAATGCAGATTTACATTCCAATACTTTGAAACAAAGCTTTACATTCCACAACTTCTATTTCGAATTAAAATTAAATTAAATTGAAAATTGCCTAATTCTCACCTCTCCTGAAATTAAAATTGAACAAGTTCCACATCATATGTTAGGCCTTTTTATCAATATTTGAAAATTTCATTTCCACCCGAACTGAGAACTAGGCTTTAGAAATTAAAAAAAAATACGTAGGGAGTTGTGGGACCTGTAGGAACTTAGTTCTTGTGAAAATCATCTGCGTGAAACTATCAACTTTACTTTGCAAAGTTTCTTAGCTTTTTCCCTCTGGCTCACATCATCTAAAAGTTGTTTTATGGATTAAAAAACGTTACAGAATGCACGGATTTATTTCACGAAACTTAGAACGTGTGTTTTTAGCTTTACAGCCGAGTACCCAGTTGGAATAGAAATGAAATTTTCGTAGAAAATCGTCTGTTTTACATTCCACATTTTTGTTTTCGAGCTAAAACAGTTTGCTTGGTAATTGTAAGGTTTTGAAATGTCACCTTAGGATGTATCCTTTGCAGTCACATTCTCAAGAAGTGGTAAAAAAACTCAAAATATGATGTGGAACGCGTTTAATTTTCATTTCCACTCAAACTGATCTCAATGCGGAAATATTTTAAGTCATCTATTAAAGTACTTTCGTCCCGTGAAATAAGAAATTAATTTTTTACTGGCCATACTACTTATTTCTAGACATTTGACCATAAAATAAAAAAAATCTATTGTAGTACCTACGGAACAGCTTGACATTTGCCAACGAACCAGTTTGAAAATAAAATAGAAGTGAATATAAAAAATGAATATGTTCCACAACATTTGACTGGCCATATAATTTTAAGATACTTGACCAGGAGGGAAAAATTCTTAATTTGTTGGGAAAAGCTTGACATTTGCCAACGAAACAGCTTAAAGCCAAAGAGAAGCTGTGGAATGTTAATCTGAAAGTTTCACGCAAACGATTTTCTATGAATATTTCATTTCCATTATCTGGACTAGTATAGATTAAAATGCGGTAATGTCAAATATCAATTAAAATTTGAATGTCTTAAGATCGAAAAGATCAAGAGAAACAAAAAAAAAAAAATAAACAATCATTTAGAAAAGATCCACATGACAAATCGATCCGTTTAAATTAGGACCAAATCTATATTTAAATACATGTCTTGGCACTTAAAACACATAAAGTGGGTGTTTCTTTTGCACTTGAATGTTTAATAAACAAACTATAAAATTTTGTTTTCTCTCAAGAAAAGCCCCCGCCATGCTCTAAAGTTCCTCTGAAGCTCATCATCATCCCCAAAAAAAAATGACTAAGAAGTGCCACGCAAATACATTTTTATACTTACTCGCCGGCCGTTCGTCGTCGTATATCGGCACAACTTAATGTCGAATAAATTTTAATGAATGTTTACGCTTCTTGAGAGTAATTCGTTTGACCTTTCATCATCGCCATGCAAATAACTCAAAATAACCAAATGACAAAAAAAAAAAAAAAATAAATAAAAATAATATGAGAAAGACTATGTGATTCGCACAAACCGGAATCAGGATAATTAATTTGAGAAAATAATTTTTTTTTAAATTTTTTTTTTGTTAATAATCATCAAGACTTGTCTTTTAAAAAAAGCAAAGAAACAAAAACAAACAAAGACACCACCAATCACACCATGAAATCCCGAAAAAAAAATCAGCTAATTATAATTGGCGGTCACATTTGTCACTCAACTCGTCATAATGCTGGAATTGCAATGAAAATATTATTTTGCCATTTTTGCACTTAAATATTAAAAATAAAAAAAAATACAAATAAAACCTACCAAAGTCGAAATTTAAAATTAAAAAAAAAAAAATATTAATGAAAGATAGGCAAAATGTTATCTTTTGTGTCAATTCTCAAACCAATGCGACCACAAAATAAAGGAAAACAAAAACAACAACAAATAGCCTGGGATTCCAGCTTGTACTTCCTTTCTTCGCGGAAATCATAAAATGAACAGATTTCAATTATTTTAATGGAGATGCAGCTTTTGGCTACAAAAACAAAAAATTGAAAGAACCAAGTTGTCAAAGGTTAGAGGTAATTTCAGGAAATGCACCAAAAGGCTGCTCCCTATTTCCGTTGAAAAACTGATTATTTGTTTATTTTATTTTTGTGGAGTTGTGCAAAAGTTCTTGAATAATGAAAAAAAAATACCAACAAAAATTCATTAGTAAGAAACTTTTTTTTTTATAAAAAAAATCATTATGTAAGCCTTAAACTTATACAGAACAGAGTTCAAGTGAAAATGAAATATTCTTAGAAACTCGGTTGCGTGAAATTTTTAACTTTACATTCCACACCTCAGAGTTGTAAAAACTGCAGTCTTTTCGGTTTAGTTTATTGACTAAATTCCTTACGTCTTGTTGTTGTTGTTGTGAGTAGGTGAGTCTATACACAGACTCATCTGGCTTCATCTGTTCGTTGTCATGCAATGAAGATCCAGTAAAATAGGCCTTTCGTTTATAGTGTTTAAGTGTGGATGTCAGAGTATAAGTATTGGAACTCCTTGTCATCAACGCTGCGCAACACTTATCGTTATCAGAAATAAAAATAATATTGTTGACAGTATGCAGCCTTGCGTGAATCCACATTTGAACAAATTCCTCTTTGCAGTTTATTTTCCAAGATGAACAGCAGTTTAAGTAGTCATAGATGTCCTCGAATCCCACAGGCAGCACGCCAGCAAAACCCTGTTCATGTTAGGGTGGAGCGTTTAGTATTCTTTAACTTGTTTGTAAATTAATTAGTAGTGCGAGAATTCAAAAAGAATACCAGAGTACTCAAAAGTATTAATAAGTAGGTACTTTAGGAATCGTGTAGGAACTGAAAAAATAAATAAGTACAGATTTTATGTGCCAAAGTAATTAATTTTATTACTTTTTTGGAAGTTATAAGTATAAGTACTAGTATCGGTACATTTGCATTTATTTAGAATTCTCGAGTATAAAAACCAAGAAATTATTGTTCTTGTACTTAAAAAGTTTCAAGTTTAAAGTAAAAGTACTTGTATCTGTACTTATGTTTTAAGTGCACGTTTTGCACGTACGTATAAGTGTGTAAGCCTAACGGTTGTTTTGTATATAAACACTCATTCTAGGTCGATTTTCGTGATATTAAAAAATCTGATTTTGTTTCAAAAAAGGGCATTCTTCGGTGGCTTCCCGATTTTTTCCACCAAAAGTTACTCTGACAACCATTAAGCACATATCAAGAGTAACACGAAATGAATTGAAAAGAATTTAGCCAGCTTAAATAGGGTTTTCCGAGCTCGAAAAACTCCACTTTTCGTGAAAACTGCTTTCTTCGGCCGCTTCCCAATTTTTTTTTCATTGAATAAACGATAATGGGGCTCAATTGATAACGATTAAAAATGAGAAACATTGAACCCTGAAGAAAGAAAAAATTAAATGTGCTTTCAGAAACTAAGTATATCATTCCAAACTTGGCGTTCAAAACCTATTCTTGTTTTCTTCCGGATCTCCGGATAGGTCAGTAATTATTTTTTTTATTATTTTTTACATCAATTAATAATGCATTACACTATAAATTACGACATATTCAACACTCTTGAAACATTTCCTTTTACACTTTTGAAAAAAAAAATGTACCTCTAACCATTCCATAAACTTCCTTGGTTAGAAAAAAAAATTAAATAAAATTTAAAAAAGGATTAATTAATAAAAACAACTCTCTCAAGTGAGCTGGATCCAATTTGTAAAAGCTAATCCCCATAACCCGGCAAAACTACTTGTTAATGCCAAAATTGGCATATTGAATTGACAGATCAACAAGTTTTTTTTTTATTATTTAAGGTGAATCATTGTAATTTAACTTATTACTATAAAATTTAACCTACAAAATAAATTCAAAACAAAATATATATATAAAAAAATAAAACCATAACAACCATAGCGCGCGAAGCAAGGTGAACAAACTAATTGCATTTAATTAAATGCGTTTTCCCGCCATCACAGTTTTTCTATACCTACAAGTATAGACAAATGCACGGTAATAGATCAAATGAATAGGAACAAAATATTTGTAATAGTTTAAGCTCTCTTTCAGTTATTGGCTGCAGTGTTGCTAGCATATAGCATGCGGCATCGGGTCTTTTTCTCTTAAAATGGTTAAATTTCCATGAAATATCTTTGGAAAATCTCAAACTCTATCGATACAGTGCATTTATTAACTATGAAATTCGCAT
This sequence comes from Meliscaeva auricollis, assembly GCA_948107695.1. Taxonomy (NCBI): domain Eukaryota; kingdom Metazoa; phylum Arthropoda; class Insecta; order Diptera; family Syrphidae; genus Meliscaeva; species Meliscaeva auricollis. Next base: position 15,969,147 of record OX403619.1, on the reverse strand, counting down.
AACCTCTTCGTAATTGAATTGTCTTGTCGTTACACAGTGGAATAGATTGTGGGAAAAATTGAAATAAATTCAAAAAATATTTTTTTTTAAATTATTTTAACTAATTTAATTACCAAAAAGAGGGTTTAAGGAAGGTGTATTTTAAAAAGAATGTATGATTTTTGAGTCTTGTTTTGCTGGGTATATCACGTGTTTTTGTTCTCATTCTCAAAACTGACTTGATTAAAAGATTGAAAACTATTTAGGACATTAAGGCTGTCAGCTTATTCTTACACTTTTATAGAATTATTTCGGTTTAAGTTTAATACCAAAGCTAATCAACCCCACTGTAGACAGGTCATTTATCGTTTGTTAAATTTGTTCATTGTATAGCAATGAAAATTTGTTTTGTTGTAAATGCATTTATCATTTTGTGACAGGCAAATTATCGATTGCTTATTTAATTTGACATCGTTGTACTCTATTGTCGTGCTTTTGTTGATCTGTTCATAATATACAAACAAAAAAAAGATTAAACAAAAGAAAAATTATTATACTTGTATGTTCCAATGATGAAATAGAGGTAAAATGCTTCCACGTGATCTGATAAGGACACACGTAAAATAGAGATTCATTTTGTTACATACGGATAACATTGTACTCAGAGATTTTAGTCGTAACATTATACTGTAAGTGTTGCAGTTTTGTTCGATTTGATTTGAAAGAACATTTAACTCAAAGATTCTGTTTTGGACTTTTATTGTGAAGAAGATAAATGAAAATGCATCATTCATATTCCATTAAAGTTGATTTAAGGTGACATCAATAAGGTTTTATTTAGTTCTACGAAATGTACAAACCTTTTACCAAGAAAATAGTTCCTTATGATAAACCGTAAGCAAAGCAAGCAGAAATACAGGTATTGTTGACTTGTAAAGAAATCTCTAATTCTGAACACGCCTAATTGTACTATCCAAACATCAAGTCCAATAACAAAAGGCTGTTCTATTCATGGACTTATTACTCACTGCACTATTAAACATTGACGTATATCGGTCACAAAAAAAACCGTAAGGCCAGTTCAGTTATCTGTTGATATAATTTAACTGAAAACTGTTATATTTTGTGTTTAATATTGTGAATGTGATGCATATTTCGCCTAGAGCAAATGTCAATTTTACCTATTATTCATTATAACGTTGTCGGCTTTTCACTTTGGTGTTTATATTTCTTATTCACTGTTATACAAAAAATTTGCTTCTTTTTCTTTTCTCTTTCTAATTTGACACTTAAAAAATGAAAATGAAAAACGGCTTTTCGGTTACAAAATAACATTTTTTTTTAAATAAACGACAACCGGAAACTAAGTTGCGTAGTTGGTGTCAAAACTGTCTTTTATTCTTAAATTCAATTTCTGAAATGCATTGACCACACCTTAATGTCAATACTTTTTATTTTTTTAAAATGATATGTACATGTACATTGTACCTAACTGTTATACAAACATTTATTTCAACTGTTTACAAGGATCTAATGAAAAGTAAACCCTTGTATTTATTTCTATATATTTTCGTAAATCCGCTCAAGAGCACCTTTTGAACAATATTCAATGTTTTTTTTTTTTTTTTTTGGCAAATTCACTTGAATTCATTTTTCAAGTGAATAATGATTTATAAATTCTCAACATTCTGTATACATATTTTCAATAACATCCACATTGATCTTTTTGGATTAAATTTGCCTTTAAATTGGCTTAAACAATTTATCACAACCAAATAACACGAAAAAAAACCAATCAGTCTCTATCATCTCGCTGTATCTCTCGCAATGAAATAAAATTTATAAATTTCCATCCGAATTGCGAATGACTTAATTGAATTTACAGAATATCAACAAAAAACCAAAAAAGGTAAACAAGATATATGTATGTTAACTTGCGCTCCTGATGGTTTTCAACTCTTTTAGATGTTAATTAAAAGAGAATAATAAAAAATCAAAATACAACAGAAAAAAAGTCCTTGAAAATGCATTCCACCATGGTCCATGGCACACATGTGAAACAGGGCTGTCGGTTTAAACACAAAGGTGTATAAGAGAGTTCATATTTCGAGCTTGCATGGAGTAAGAAATTAAATAGGACACTTGAAGCAAATAGTGTGCAGTAATGTTACTTGTCAATGAAAAAAGAACTAAACAAGAACAGCTTCTTACAGCTGCTGACTTTGACCTTAATTTGTAGGTTTATTGAAACTTTTAAACGTAAGCAATTGAAAAGTTTCAATAGCGTCAAATTCTCCTTCAATTAACCTTTTTTTCATTTTTCTTCCAATAGTTTGTAAATAAATGGTTATCTTTTTCAATTAATGTTTATTTTCGAAAAGATACTACCTTTCGTACTAACTTCGCCAGCCCTGATGTTTGGTCCCTTTTTATTCAATCTACGTTAACAACATTGCAATAATTGCATATATACTCTCGCGCAATGTTAATGTTTGTTGAATTTCAAGTTCAGAACGATATTTACCATAAAATATTAATTATTCAACATCAACGGTAGATAAGTTCGTGTTTAAACAAAGAGATTGAAATTCTATTTGAAATTTCTGCGCTTTTGTTTTGTCGTACCTACGTATTATTTGAATACCTACATACAAATGGTGGAATAAATATAAAGGTTTACTTTTCATTAAAATCGATAATTTTCTGTTTCAATTTAATTGTACCATAAAAAAAAATCACTCTTATAGTTTCACACGTGGAGTTATTAGAAGACATCATAAGACAAAAACTGTCCCAACTGTGAACTAGGCTTTAAGGATTTTTTTCAGCTTTTGTTTTAGGTTTCTAACCTCAAATCCTAATGAACACCTTTCGTGAGTTTGATAATAACGTTCCTAAAAAATTTTTCACGAAGAAAAAACTGGTCGAAAAATAAAATTCGATTTGATTTCAAAATTTCATTTGTAAAATGTCACGTCTTGTAAAATAAAAATGTGTAGTTCCACAAGTTTTCACAAGCCAGTTCGGATGTTCAGATGCAATTTATAGTTTTCCTTTGAAATGGCTCATAACATAGTGTGGGACGCGTTGAATTTTTATTTCGTGAGAAGTGAATATTTGGCTTTAAGTCTAGTAGATACTCAGTTCAAGTGGAAATACAAAAATTATGAGCACCACACTATACCTAAAATGATAAAAAAGGAACACATAAGAAAGTTCCACAATGTTTGTCAATTTCAAGTGGAAATGAAATATTTATAGATATTTTAAGTTTAACACTTCACACTTTCATAGCCTCTATTTCGAATTAAGAATGTTTGATTAAAATAAAGTTAAGTTATTCCATAGTCCCTACGCCTTTTTAATTTCAGGTTATATCTTCAGAAGAAACTCATATTATGTGAAGTAACATGTTGTGGAATGCATTCATTTTTATTTCGCGAGAAGTGAGAACTTAATTTAATAAGTTTTAAACTTAACATTTTGTGAAATGAAAAATATGTTTACGTTCCACAACCTATTACAATTCATTTTTCACATTTTTGGGTTTAGAAAAAAGGTTTATTTCAATAGACGTTGAACATAAAATTGTTACCACATTGTCTATTTTCTATGAATAATTTCATTTTTGTTTAATTTGTATGCAGTAGGTTTCAACAAAACATACAAAATCCTTGAAGAACAAGAAAAATTTGCAGACACAACTCATTTTCTGATAATAAATTTCAATGCAAAAGCTGAAAATGTTTAATTTTATTCTCAAAGAATTAATTCCTCTCATATTTCTTGTTTTTTTTTTTTTTTTGTTTCGCTGTACACAATTCAACTACAGATAACTTTTGCTGAAAGTACAATAAATTACATTTTCCTTTTTCTTATGAATACCAACTTCTTTTCCATTAGACATTCACTTAAAATTACTGTAATTGTTTAAAAATTTTAACATACAAAAATATATCCAAAAATAACCCAACAGGAATACCAAAAAACAAAAAAAAAAAACAATAATCACGTTTTGAAAATCAGGGACACCACAGCGTATACGCAACATTTACCAACGAACCGAGCAACAAAAAAATCAATCCCAGCCGAATTCTCTCTTATTCTCTATCTTAAAAAAAAACTACACTATTCAACCTAAAAATCCAAAAATAACTCAACAAACATAATAATTATTATGTACACAATAAACTATGCTGATGCATAAGAATAAGAAATAATATTAAATACCTGAGCGCCGAGCGCACTTAATTCCCTCTCTTTAAAGTGTTCAAATTAGCATTTAACAAAACAAAGCATAAATACACAAAAAACAACAACAAAAAAACTCTCAAGGGATGATACCATGCTATATTGCTGGGCACTGGGCTCATAGATAGTATTGACTTAACAAAACATCCCCAAAATGAACCTTTAACTTTCTCTCTCTCTTTTTTTTTGGAAATTTGTTCTCTTTATTTACCCAACCAAGTAATGTAACGTGTTTTTTGTTACTGTGACTGTGCGATCGAACAAAACTTTATTAACAACCCTTTCATGACAGTAGTCATGTCGCCCTCTCAAGCAATGTGACAGAGATAGTGTCGTTATTCATCCCAAACCAAAAACCTCATCATATCATTACTCTTTCGTATAGATTTCCAATACCTCTACTCTATATAGAGTTAGTCATCTCATAGCCTGTCCATATTCATTGGTATTTTACGGCACTAAGCGCACCACCCTGTCTATCCATGTTTTGATTTCTACATCCGACACAACCGAATACCGAATAGCCTACCCGACCTAGGAAAATAAACAAAACATTTTTATTGAGAGAGCGAGCGCAGCACAAGCACAAGCACAAACACAAGCCAGCATGCCGCTATGTTGGATTGTTGGAATTTCCTCCCCAAACCCCAAAAGCCCCAATGCTTAACCCCAATAAAGAGAGAGAAACAGAGAAAAACATTTATTTATTTTGCTCTAGAAATTCAAAAAAAACTGACGATGACGAAAAAAAAAGAAGAGAGCCACCACCCTTTAAGTCTAGAAAAGCTTTCATAACGGCATTCAGTTGCTTTAGAGAGCTTGATGTGTACGATGTGCACACGTAAACGCGTTCCGCAATTTCTTAAATTCTTCTTCTTCATCATCAGCTTCACATCGCAACTTTGTGTGTTGCAAAAATTATTATCAAAAACAGACATCTTTTCCTTCTGATGTGTGCGGTGATATCCGGGAAAAAGTGTTAAAAATCACTCTCTATGTGCCTCAGTGCTGTGTGAAGATAACAAATTATTTAATCCCCTTGTCGCCACTCCCTCAAAAAATTAACAACAAAAAACCGGGGAAGCCCAAATTCTTAAAATAGTGATACAAAAATTAAAAAAACCGTAAATATTATATCCAACAAATGAATTATTTTTGCGTTCAATAAGGAAATCAATCGAAAACTGTCTGCTACTTTTTTTTTTGGCAATAACTCCCTCTTCGGCGGGAAATTCAAAATAAAAAAAAAATGGAAGAAAAAAAATCCCCGGCGATACTTGACTTGCACTTAAAAAATTCCTCAAAATGGGTTTGGATTCGTTTTAACAAGAAAACGCATTAATAATAGAAATTTTACTTAACAACTTTTTTTTTTCTTCTGCTTCTTCTTTTGGTTTGTTTCATTTACCCGGGTTTAGGGTGTTGTATAGTAGTTTGAAGTGTAGAGATATAGGGAGTTGCAACAACAATTATAACAAAAACAGCATCACTACCAATAAGTATAGTATAGAGTACCATTGATGATGGCTTGTAAGTGATATCGAGTGCACACCAGAATTGAGATATCATGCCTTTCACGTTTGCTGCATTGTTTTCTATTGTTATTGTTTTTTTTGTGCAAAAACAAAAATTTATAAAAAAAAAATTGTTTCAATATCAAATTTCCAACTAATGCACTTTGCTGATTTTATACTCACTCTTGCCAGTCTATAGTGAACTACACAGATATACATGTTTGTGTATATATATATTTTTTTTTCTAAGTACATTTTCATTGTGAACAATTAATGATACACTATCACGTGTTTTTGTTGTTGTTTTGGCTTTGATTTTGTTCCACTCGTCTAGCAAATTAAATGTCAAACTATATTGTAAATGCACAAATTATAATTGAAGTTATTTTATGTACAGTGTGTCAAAAAAAATTCATTGAAAGTTTTATTTCGGAAATATTGTTCATTTTAATTTTACGGACTAGAAACACTGCAGCCCTGGAAACTAACACCATTGGCTGATACAACACAAGACATTAATACAACCCAGAAAGACAAATCATGGAAAGAACAACAACCCGCTTTGAACAAACTAGCCCTTAGAGTTGATTTTCGGTAGTAGTACATAATCCTCATGCTAAACTGTGTAATAGAAAACATAACAGTAGATCCTAGATCCCAAAAAAATACACACCAATTTATCTTTGCTAATTACCTATTAGTTTTGCCTAAGTTTGTCTTCTCAGGTTTTTCGAAGTAATTTTTGAAATGTCAAACAAAAAAACCTTTGTGAATTAAGTTTGTCAAAAAATCTCTTTACATTGTGAATTACCTAATATTGTGTGAATCTGAAAGGCTCATAGTTTTTTTTTTGTAGTTCTTTTGTCAATATTCAGGTTATAATTTTATTATTTTTAAAATGTGTTCCACCGACTTGTGGTTTCATTAAAATACAGGAAAACCTTTTGTTAATAACCTCCACTAAAACTGACATTTATCCCGATCAAAGACATCTGTATTTACCAAATATTCCGAGGAAAAAGTCAGATCAATCAAAGTCTAGGACATGCATTGCGTTTTTATATACGGATTTCACACCGAACCATAATCTAGATTTTCTGCAAAAAGTACTAAATTTTCAATATATTTTCTAAATTTTTTTTGTAGTCTAGATTGCGACGAAATTTCCATAAAATTAATTGGTTTTTTTTATGGGACAAATATTTATAGCACATTGGTTATATTTGTATAACAGTTAGAGCATCTTTTTTGGTACCGAGATAATGTCAAACTAAATTTAACTAATTTGCGGTTCAACATGATTTCATAATCTTGTTGCGAAATATTTTTGGTGTCAAAAGGCTATAAGATAATGTAGAAAATCTTATCAATTGTCAATTATATATTTTTAAATTAGGGGCTGTATAATTAAGAGCCGAAAATTTCAAGTGATCCAAACAAAACAAAAAAAAACTTAAATAAAATATAAGATAACAATGCCAAATGAGCCTAGTCAGTTGGTAAAAATAAATCCTTATTAAAACACATGCACAAGCACGCGAACAGAACTATTAATGTAATAATGCAAGCAAATGCACAAGCACGCGAACAAAGTTAAATCACCTGAAACCTAATTATTGGCAATAGAAATTAGACAAATCAAACATACAAACATACCTGTTTTACTTTTCTATATCATTTAATTTGTTGTTGACAAATAAATGTGGTTTTTAATTTCTAATCTATTACCCTAAACCCCAGATTATCTTTAGGTGGGAACGTGGTATTAAATGAAGTGAATACCATACAAATATTAATCTATTAAAAACTTAGTCTCTTAAAATTATTGTCCTCCTAAGCAGACACCAGGTAGAACATATAACATGCAAAAGCATAATATTCTCTGCTGAATGCATTTATTTTTTGTTTTGTTTGACAAACAATTTTTATCGTTTTCCATTTGGCACTATAATTCTTTTACCTTTACCTACTCCAGGAGTAATATTTATGACTTGTCTCCGATGTTAAGTTAGATTAGCACAAAAACATTTTAGAATTACCAAGGAATTAATTTCAAACTTCCATACTGCTACTAACATACATCAAAATTCAAAAGTTGTACAAAATTGTAGTTTTACTGTTTTCTAATTTATATTTTTCTTTCATTGGTACTTTCACAACAGTATTTAAAAAAAAACAATTGCTATGTGGTACCTAAATGTCAAATGATTACTGTACACTCGGGCGTATACGTAATATTTTTTTAAGATTATTTTTATTTTGTTTACAATTTTACTATATAATTTAATTTATTGAAAAGTTTGGTAATTTGTTCTTAGAAAAAGAGTATAAGTGGGTGTTATATTTTTATGATGGAACATTTTGTAGACAGAGCAGTTTAGTATTAATACTCGGAATGAATTGTTGATTAATTTTCTAAAATAGTTTTTTTTAGCAGACTTTTTTGATATTTATTTTTCCTTAATTTTCCATATATACAAAAATTATTAAATTAAATGGAGAATAGATGGTGTTTGATGAGTTATGTGGGATAATTAATTTTCTCTTTTCGTTTCATATTAAAAAATGTTGTATTTTTTTCGTTGGTTTATGAAGAAAAACTTAAAGATGTTTGATTAATTTTGTTAATCTGCTTAAGAGTTATTCTAGCGAAACACTTAATTTTTATTTTCCGTTCTCTGATCATTAATTGCAGAAATATTCGTTTTAATGTTTGCCTTTATTTTCATCAAAAAATTTATAACACTTCGATATTAGGTTGAAAATAATGATACTTAGGTAAATAATGAAACAGAACTATGTTTATTTTTCTACATGAAGGTCAGTTTAACATGAAGTTAAATTCTTCAAAAAAAAAAAGGTCTCAAAAACACATTTTCAAATATAAATTTCGAAAGATAAACAGAATTCCCCAATCAAGCTAAAACAAATAAATATTACTGCAACTTATATTTGAGTTCGACACTTGATTAACTGTAAATAAGACAAAATTAATTTTCTTTCAGTTGAATTTTGTTATGAAATTTTTGAATGAAATTTAAGTTCACGAACCTCAAGCTCAAGGTTAGTTCTACAGAAAATTAAAACAATAAACAATACTCTTAAGTTTTTTTTTTTAAATTCATATATCTATGGCAATGTTTCTACTTCTCTATACTTGGCGCCAGCAGCAAGGACATCACTAGAGGTGATTTGAGATTCTTTCGGAGAATTCTAAAACTTTTTAACACTTAAATCTCAAACACATCCTTTTTCCATTCTCAGACAAATAACCACTTAAGTCTACAAAAAAAAAAAAGAAGAGACCAATATCAATAAAAATAAAATCACAATTAACACAAAGCATTTTTCTGTTTTTTTCTTTGTTAATAAAATAAAAAGCTTTTGCCAATATCTTGCTTGCATGCCACATACCGTTAAACCATCAAAATACAAATTAATAAAAATTATATATTTCCATCGAAAAATTCTGTTACCACTTTCTTTTATGTTACTTTTTCTCTTGAAATTCCATTCGAAATGTCCTGCGATTTTCGACCAAAATAAAATTTAAGATTCTTTACACACGCTATAACGATACTCTTGAACAAAAGAAGAAGAAATAATTGTTAAAGACGAATGTAGAATTTCGTGTGCAACCTTCAAAAGGATTTGAACTTGAAAAAAGAAAGAAGTATGTGTGCTGAAAATTGTAGTCGACACGAGTATTTTATTGCAATGTCCTGTGGTGTCACATGTGTTTTATTGATGGACAAACTCTTTTAATGAGATCAAATCCAGATAGTTTGAACTTAAAGATACATTATACTTTATCTTGGAGCATTTTTTTCTTTTCTTCTTTTCTATTTAAGTTGTGAAAATTGTGAATAGAATTTATTTCTTTAGTATGCAATATATAACCTTTGCACAGCAAGATAAAAACTCTCTTATGACTTATACCTCGTTATTGTACAATTTCCTTCCTTAGATAAGTTTTTTCAATAGCACTCGTCATTTTGATTGGATTTTTATTCAGATTTTATTTTTCACAATCTTCAAACAAAAAGCTCGTTATCAGTGAGAGAAATGCAAATCGTAGTTGTTTCATTTTTTTGTTTGTTTGTTTACCTCAATTAATCAAAATCAACTATTTTTGACACTACATTTTTAAAGCAAAGGTAAAACTTTACTCTATTTCTCTCTCTCTCTCTCTTTTCTCATTTAAATTAATAATGACAAATAAAAACTTGAAATTTGTCACCTTGACATTTCTTTTTAGTGAGTATTGTAGCAAAAATGACTTTGAATTTTTATTCGTCTAATTTGCAAAAAGTGAAAATAAAGTACCAAATTCAACGTCACAATAATGTATGAGCAAAATTCGTTCTTGAAAATACTTTAAAACTTCAGATGGACATCGTAACCTTATCCGAATTGCAAACGAGTTTTAGTGATAATATCCGTGTTCCCTTGTAAAGGACTCATGAGTACTTTGTCACAACTTAAATAAATAAACTCAATCATTTATGGATCTATTTCAGCCTCTTATTCAATCTGCTGACACTTTTTTGTGACAATAGCCGTATTTCTTTGGAAGTGGAAAAGATCGCATAAGTAGATTAAAACCATCACCTTTTACTACAATTTCTTCTATATTTGAGTCTAATTCCTTTCAATTCAATGGACTTAACAGAAGTCGGAATTACAAAAATTGTTTAAATTTCGACTCAGACAAGCCTAATGTGTTTGTCACTTCCGACTGATTTCGTTTCTGAACACCACCACTTTTGCACGTCAAATGAAAAGCTTTTTTCACAGAATCTTAAAAAAATTTTCTTCGTGAAACGCGCCTAATTTAATTTCTCTGTTTAAATTACAAATGTCAAACATAAGACGCCATTTGCAAAAAGGCTTTTAAATGTTTGTGCAATCGGCCATAAGTCTTTTGGAAATCCTTTAAAGTTAGAAAAAATTTGCTTTGCGCCAACAAAATGTTTGCCTTTGATAAAACCAGGTTCAAATCGTCCACGGGTGGAGCACCCAACTTTCTTTAACCATATTGAATTGCGCAGAAATTTGACATCTGTCAATACTTTTCATTTTTAGATATCCTAACTCTCAATATAAAAATAAATAAATTTATTAAATTCAACTGGAAATGCCCTAACTAATATCTCTGATTTCGCTTTAAAGATTTGTTTCTGTTCTATTAAAGCCATTTCCAAGTATATGTATCACCCCTTATAATGAAGAATAGAACCCATAAAACTCAGTAAATTATATCCGATTAAACTTCCAAAGTCATTTTATTGGCAATTAAAAATAATATCTCACAAACATTGATTTTCCTGTCAACTCCAGGAGTCAAAAAGTTTCGCTCTCTGCAAAAACCAAACAAAAAGAAATAGAACACATACAGAAATAGACTGCAGAGTTTAACGCAGGATTAAACTAATTAAACTGCATTGCATAAAAGTTGCAAAAGATTCTTCTTATACTTCTTGTAGTTTATCTAATCGATAATTTCTTCATTTACTTCTTACTATCTATTGTCCTACATTCCTAATTCTGGAGTTGATTTAACATTTAATGAAATTTCAAACTCTTAACTTTTCCTTATGCTACTTTTGTTTTCCAAAGTTACATTTTTTTGTTGTTGTTACTTTCAAAGTTGTTTGGTTTTATATTTTAATTGTATGTCTTGTTCATAACAATTAAAATCTATACTATATACGAGCAAGTAGAAATTTAATTATTTTTGTTAAACTTTTTGGTAATTAATTCTAAAACATGAAGAAATGAATATTCTATCTGTGCACTCGTGCATGGTATATCGTTTACTCGAAAGGATATAAAAGTGTTGATTATAAGTTTTAACATCACGTGGAAAACGACAAGTGTTTTCTTTTTGTATAAAAAGAGTATGCAATTATTTAGACAGTAAAAAAATCATGTACATCGTATAAATATATCTTGCGCAATAAAATAGATAAATTTCAATTGAATTTATGACCTAGATTCAAAGCCTTTGCTTTTATATTTTCGTTCGATTTGGCTCAAGTTACTTATCTTATGCCAAATGAAAGACATTGCTTTAGACATAAATCTAAAATGTTGAATCGATAAAGGGGAAGATAAACTGGTTTGGTCAATTTGTCATATATAAATAATGTCCTTTGTTATCTGCAACTAAAATTGTTGGTGTTCTTTCGAATACTGGAGAGTTAAATTGAGTATTTTTATCCAACACGTTATTAGATTTATTTGTTGACCCAAAATTTTCCATAATTTCGTTTATTAAATTAAAAGGTACCTTTGGATTTTTTTTAAATAGGTCGTTAAATCGTTCAAGCTTCTTGATCACTGTTAGCAAATTGCACGAGCGTTTAGGGCTGATTAGAACTTACGAGTACATATCATAGTATTGTCTTATATGGCTTTCAGATAGATTTCGTGCAAAAAGTACGAAATCTCAACGAAATCTACTAGACTTCCCATAAATTTTCAGATTTCAAAATTTACAAAATCTACTTGATTTTGTTAGCCGAATACAATAATAAAACATTGTTCCCTTTTGTATAACAGTTATGCTACAAAATAATAAAACTTACGTTATGTGCTCTCGGTGAATACCGGCCTAACGCTTCCTGGGGTAGGGTAGTTTTTTACGCAAGTGAGAGCGATACGGCATAAAATCATGCTCCAAATTTGATGTTGAAAAAGGATACAAAATACCCTTACCATTGAAAGAATTAGGCCGGTATTTACCAAGCGCTCATAACTTAATTGATTCTTTTCTGATTCAGCGCTACCAACCTTAAGAATTTTGGAGACCACTTATAAGTCACTGTTATACCTTTGCAAATAGATTTATGAGTGCTCTTAAGTTACTAGCGATCGGTGAATATCAGCCTTGGTCTCCTGTAATGTAAACATTACCAATAATGAGTTCATCTTTTATACCTTTGCCTTTTTTATCTTTCTAATAAATCTGTTTGTGATTTCTATTCTTTTTGATACTAGATTATATGCCTTTAACCAATGAATTTAAAAGTTATTTCACACAAAAGCAACTGAACAACTCAAAACTACTGACTTTTCATAGATTTCAACTCAAAAATCTTATACCTACAATACTTAGCAATACACAAAAATGAAATTAAAGTAAAAGCTGTCGCAAAATGCCTCAACTCAAAGACTCATTAAATTGTTGAAATTTGAGTAAAATAGATTTTTTTCTACCTCGTCTAGCTTTTTCAACACAACAAACCGGCGCCAGTGATTGCCTCAAAGCAACCCTGAACTCAATAAAGAACACGTTTTTCTCTCGTTGAATGTTTTTATTATTTGTTTTTATATATTTTTTTTTCTCTGATTATCAAAGACAACAATCGAAAGTATTTCAAAAGAAATTGAGTAACTCGAGGGGTTATCACCAGATTCAGTTCCCAAAAGAAAACTCTGGAATTGTCTGGGGGGCAAAGTGGAAAGCAAAAGCAATGTTCACTCTTACCAAAAGATTTTTCAATAAATTTCAAGTTTTTCAAAAGTTTAACACATTCGTATATAAATCGGAGTAAACAATTTGTGTCTACCACAAAACAAAAACAAAACAACAACAAAAAAACATTAAAGGTGTAAACAAATTAGCCTAAAATTTCGAAAACAATCGAACAGTACCACAAACATTTCACCGTTTTCCCTTTAAATGTTCTTTATCGTCTCGTATCTTCTATGTTATTTAAATTACTGCAAATTTATTTAATTTAAATAGTTTTCATTAAAACAACACAAGACTTAAAAAAAAGAATCCATAGCTACGAAATACTTGTTTTTATTTGTATTTTGTTTTATTTAAATTAAAGAATTTCAAAGAAGGGTAAAATGTCTCCAGTTTTCTTTAGAAATTGTTTCATTAAGTTTTTTTTATTTTTGTTGTCTTCTCCCCTTTTTCGTATATGAAAACTCATTTTTATTACATTAATTTTCTTAGCCTTGAAACATTTTCAATCTTTTTGTCTTTTGTATGGTGATGATGATCTAATTTATGTTTATTTGTCTTTCTGTCTCATCGTATCGTACATGAATCGGATATATAGCCCCAGGATTTATTTTATTGCATATTCAAAAAAGAGAAATAAAACGAAAAAAAAAATTGAAAAATTTTCACAAATGGATTGAAATGAAAGAAAAAAATTATTTCACTTTTTCGCTACTTCAATCGAATGCAAATTTATTGAAACCGATGATGTTACGTGGAAAATTGGGTGATATAAATGTATTATCCGCATGTGACCTCAGGCGTCTATCTTTTGGGTGAAAAGCTATTTTAAAAGTTGGAAATGGATCCGAGGTACACACGCACCTATTTTAGTAGACGTGTTGACGAGGACTTGTTGGGAATGAGATGGGTAATTCTATTGTCTGGTTGTGACAATTCAATATTGTTCTTAACATTGACTGTTCGTGACTACTGAATACTGAATAGCGAACAAGATTTCTTTGGATTTTGTTTGAAGGATATAAATGTTGTCCCCTCCCTAATGTTTGTATATTCATTTAATTTTTCAAGAAAACAAATGTAAGGATTTGTATAGTTACTAAATTAGTTGCTGATTTTACTTTTCTCTTTATTTTTCATTAACATTTTCATGGAAGAAAAAAGACAAACTACAAGCCGTGGTGTAAGCCACGGCTCATGAGCCTCCGTGTAAATTGGGATATTTCATTTGATGTTTCAGATGTAGATTTGGTTGAATAAAATTACTATAAAAACTTTACAATTAACTTCTTACTATAAAAATGTTAAGTCTAATGTAATGTCAAAAATTGCTGGTCTTAAACTACACTTTTCCAATTTTGTATTATTTATATTTATTTATTGTTGGTAATTTCAAGATTCCTTTATAGTTGCAATTTCTTCTCCCTTTTTACAAAATTATCAAATTTCGGACCATTTCCCTAAAAATGTAGACAAAGGTAGAAATTACGTTTGATAACAGATTATCTCAGTGTTGTACATAAAGAAACATACATATAAAGAAACGTACATACGGAAACCAGCTTTATTTTATTTTTCATTTAAATCTGTATTTTATATACTTCTTCGCTGTAGATTTGACATTTGTGGGAATTTCCAGATAAGTCTCGATGGAAGCTTTAAATCGGTCGGGAATTTTTTTTTTTTATTTGATTTAAACTCAAAAGACTTGTTTGATTCGAAAATTTGACAGTATTCTATTGAAAGATGACGTTTCTTAGACAAATACTACACTTTCAAGTTTGCTGTCGACATCTGTTGATATCTTAGAAAAGTCAATCCCACCTGATTCCAATGTCAGCTGATCCAAATTTACATGTTACAAGTATAAGAAAGTGCAAAGTTCACCATTTCCAGTTCACCAGAATGTTTATATACATCCTCATTTCCCACACTTCAGAATAAACTTCTCATGCTCACATAAAAAATACCAACAAGTTACATTTCCTCTTTTGAAGTAGTAAACTTGTCAATTCACAAAGTATCAATTCTGCAATAAACCAACAACCTTCAGAATGAATTCCTATAAAGGTTTTTGATTTTTTGTAGTAAAGAACGATGATGTCAATGCGAAATAGAAAGGAAAATTGTTAATAATTCAAAACGGATATGTTATGCGAATTCCATATGATGGTTGAAGGTTCATTTCGAATGAAATGTACAAAGTATAGTAGGTAGGTACTTGTACCTATTTTGGAATATTTCCGTCAAATAAAAGTTATTTCCATAATCAATGACGTATGTACATTTATAACCTGAGGGGATTTTCTTATTCCTCTTGAATGATTTCCGAATTTATTTTATTATGCTTCATAACATATTGTGTACCTTTGTGTAAAATGTTCACAAAATTTATGTAAATATGAGTACATAACACGCATAAAAATTGTGTTTTCTTTTGAAAATTTTGGTTAATGTTTAATAAAACAGAAGAAACAAGAAAAACATTTGACGAAAAATAATATTTACTTTAAGCTATCTTCTTACTCTCAAAGCACCATCATCAAAAAATTGAGAAATTTCTTATTTCGAAAAAATTGAAATTTCTGAATTTTCAGTTTATTTTCACTTCTCATGGTTGTATATGTGGCGGAGAAGAGGGAAAACTTTTTAATCGAGTATATTTATTGACATTTCACAGTTGAATTCAGTTCAGATGTTGAAAGAAAACAACAGCACAGCCGGCGGTGTAGTATAGGAACAGAAAAAAAAAGGATTCTCATGGAGATGCTTTTTCCACCCATCACTTCTATTATGTCTATCGATTGGTTTTTCCTTTATATTTACCTATGCGGTATTCACCTACATTTCAACATTTTATATGCAAAATATTATTATTTTTACTCTCCACACATGTTCTTACAACCCCGATTAGAGGTAGCGCACGAGTGACTTTCACACAATCAACGGTGTAGTTTATTCAGTGGCCGACACAAAAAGATGGTGGAGAGAGTCGAAGCTCCTATATAAGTTCATTTGAAATGATTTCTGTTTGACTAGTAAGTGTCACATTGACTAACTTACCGGACGACCAAATGACAGCTCTCTCCCTTGTCAAATATCAAAATCATTTGAAAACCATCCGACCGATGTCAATCTGGCCATTTCGACAGCCCGTGTGCATCGTCTGGTAAGTTAGTCAATGTTAACCCTCCTAATTTTAAATCGTCGGTCAATTAAACAAGATCTATTAGTTTGACAATTTCGAATGTGAAACAGAATCCAGTCAGTTTAATTTGATATTTCGTGTATTTATCAAAAGAAAAAAAGAAAGAGAGAGCGAGAGAGTAATTTTGTATAGACGTCAAAATAAATCGTTTGAGTTAGTCCTTTACTTAGTGCGAGTATGAATACTAAACAAAAGCGCGAAAATAAGTGCTAAACACAATAAACAGAGTAGAGTTTTTTCTTCGTGACGACTGTCTTGCCCACTAGAATGTATGTTAGCTGTGTGGATTATTGTGGAACGCATTCGTAAATCATAATCCTACGCTTAGCTGTAAAAACAATTGTAAAACATGAAAAAATATTACTCCAGAGTGTTCTCTTATGATTATGCTTAAATTAGTTAAAAACCTGTTGCGTTCATAATTTGTCACGCCAACAATTTACGAATACCTGTAGAAAGTAGTGATTTGTATTTCTCCGAAAGTCATTCTTTAAGTGCCTCCACAATATCCCACAAAGTATAAACACTTGCCAAAAATTTGAGAAGAAAATCATTTATAATATTGTGGATAAAGAATTTTTAAATACGTTCCACATCCCATTCCAAACGATTTGACAGTAGGATGGAGTTACATTCCACTTTAATTTGTTTGACATGTGTTTATACTTTGTGAGATAGTGTGGAGGCATTTTTAGGCCTACCTATTAGTATGTGTTTCGCTTAAACAAAGTGTCAAAGAAATAGAGGCTGTGTAATGTAAAGTTAAAAACTTCAAACAAGCGATTTGCAATGAATATTTCATTTTACGAATCTACGCCACTGATTTCACTTCATCGAAACGTGCAATTTGTTGATATAAAATTTCAATGATCTATTAATCCACTTAAGTGGAAGAAATGAAGAAGAGAGTTTATACTATATACCCAACCAGCTGCTGCCATAATGAATGACTAAAGATACAAAAATCTTATTTTGTTGACCTCATTTTAGATATGTATCGAATGGTTTTTAGACAAATAACAAACAATAATCATACTCGTTTGGGTGTATGTGTATATAAATTCTGTAAGCTTACGAATATAATTCAAAATTTTTATTAGATCCAGGACATTGCGGGAATAAACTTATTATGAAATGTACGCCGCAATTGTGGTTTAAAATCAAGATTTATGGTTTACAACTGAATGTTTTTTTTTTTTTTTTTTCAAAAATTCGGAATCAATAAATATTGTATTTGATTGTATATTTGAAATGTTTTTTTTTTTTTTTTTTGTATATTAAAATATATTTTCTTCTTCAAGCAACAATGTCACAGAGTGTTCTTTAAATAGAGAGAAAGAAAGTGTTTGAAATTCGAATATATTTCTTAATAGTCATGGTATTTTTATTGACATTTCGAATATAAGTATATCTATTTGAAAACTGAATTCTTTTCACATTCTTTATCGAGATAAAATATAAATTTTGTTTCTTTTTCTTCAAAAAGTATAAACAAAATAGATTGACCTAATAATTTTTTAATATTTCAATGTTGGTAATTTAGAATGTTAACGGGAAGGTTGGTTGGTTAAATCTTAGTAACATGAACACACCCAAATCATTTAAAATTACAAATTTATTGCACTTTCTCTTTCTAATAATCTTGACGCGATAGAGACACCTTCCGTCTAATAAACGTTGTCAGCCGATAGTTTGGATTTCACCTTGTTTAAGGCTCAATATTCCTCAGCTAAATTCCTTAGGTAGTTGAAAATAAAATATTTCAATTTGCTTAGGTATGCAATGTTGTTTGGCGAAAGAAAATCTCAGATCTCATTAATCTGAACTAACCCAATAAATTGTCAAATATGTTCTTGCATTTCAAATACAAACTTATTGTTTAGATCCGTTTGTTTTATATAGTCTAAAAATGACAGATAAAAGGCACCTTCCACAAATAGATATTTCTGAACGCTGAGAGATTTTTAAATGCAACGGAACTGTGAATGATTTTTTTCAAATGATCTCTCTGTCATTCTGATTACTATTGGGGTGAAATTGTATCCAGAGATTATAATTTTTGACATTTGTGCGTTTAAATTCACTTTAAATCTGTCATATTCAACTAGAGATAGATTTTAAACCAGTTTAAACGCAATTTACACACGACTTTATTTATTAATATTTTTTATGGAATGTAATACCCTATAGGTGACCACTGACCACAAATTAGATTTTCTCAACACTCCAGACTTCTAATGTATTCCTCCTATCAATTCAGGGTAAATATAATAAATATTTAATGTTGCCTTTAATGTCTGCAAAAGGCAGGAATATTTAGATGGTTGGTGGTCATTCAATGTCTACACTTGTTCGTTCTTCGTCTGACATAAAAAAAATCTAATAAAAACAGCGATCTTAATTTAATTTTTTTTAGCCATTTTGCCCATTTTGCGGATTATAATTCTGACAAAAAAAATCATGGTTATTGAATTTTTTATGAACAAACAATAATGCATTTATTATATAAATATGAAACATGTGGAAATTATGACATTTTCATTACGCCAACCAAATTTATAACTTGCTTTTGTAAGTGCTTACATTTTTGACGTAAGCTGTCAATAAAAATGTGTGTCAATTATTGTTATCTGTACTTCTTATTCTAAGGTTAAGACAAGGCATAGTAAACTGAAATTAACTATTTGGCAGCTTCAAACAAAAATGACAATAACCGAGCATATTGTCATTGTTGTAAATGTCGGTAAATGTTTAAAATACTAAAGTTGGTAGCACTGTTTTCATCAAAATCCTCGTTTCAAGCCAATTTCAAAACAAACAAGTCTAATAACAACGAGTGTAAAGATACTTATTATAACACCTAGATTACCAAGCTCAAGTTGCAAAAAGTGCTAACATATATGAATACCTCAAGAACTTATCTACTACTTCACTCATTTAACTTAAGTAACTTGTGTTAACTCAACTGAAAACATGAGTTCTTTCCTTGAAATATAATGCCTTGCTTTTTTTTTGTTTATTCTAATTAAAAACGTGGTTGGTGTAAGAAAAGCCTTATACAACCACTATAGCAACAACAACAAAACAAAAATAAAATAAAAAAGCACCACAAGTCCTAATCCTTGAAAGCCTTTATACTGCTGAATGGCCCCCATTTCATTAGAGAAACTTATTTCTAGGTGAATAGGTCCAATAGCAGCAGAAACTTCAGCAATAGCAGGATATAGAAGCCTGATTAAAATAGCAAAAAAAAAAAAAAAAAGCAGAATATATGCAAAAACCAACAGCATATACTATACACTAACAGTCTTTGACTCTTTTTTAGAGTTGAGTGCACTCAACTATAATATCCGTTTCCCTAAGGCAGGGGTTTTCCCGAGAATACTCTCTCTCATAAACACTGAATTTAAACATTTCAAAAGGATAAAAGCCTGTATAGTGGTATATAGTGAGGGACAATATGGGGGTGAATGTATATGATGGGCTCGGCTCCCCCAAAAAGAATATAAAAGGAGATAATCCTAGCCATGCAGAATTTTGCCACACTCGGATCAGAAGTGTGAGCAAGGGTAAGTCTGACAAGATAAAATTAAAAACGATGAACTTGGCAACCAGCAAGAGTCGATGCCATGTCGTAAACGAACGGCTGTTAGGAGACTAAAACATAGAACAAAAAGAGTTAAAATGAAAAAAAAAAAATTGTATTTCCACAATGTAGACATAGTGTCGAACACTAGAATCAGGTTGTATATTTACCCAACAGAATTAACTATCAGGGTTATGCGTTATATACGCGGTTCAAAAAAAAAAAATCATGTAGGCTTCCCCAAAAGGAACGATTCATCTACTCTAACTAGCTCAGAGATTAAAAACACCGCGAACATAAATTTTAATAGAGTCTTGTTTTTGTTTATATAAAACGAAAAGCAAAAAGTTTTTTTTATTATTATTATTTTTTTTAAAGATATGAACAAAATAAAAGAAGAAAAAAATAATTATACATCATTTTGCATTTTTGAGAAATGAAAAAAAAAAACATCAAGTTCAAAGAAAAAGAAATCACAAAAAATTTTCAAAAAAAAAATAATGCATAGTGAAATATTTATTTTGTGAAATATGTATTATATATTTTCTTTAATTTTATTTCAGTGCCATATGTTGTTTTTTTTATCGATTTCAGTTTGAAAAATATTTATTATTTTATTTCCCGTGAATTTATTTGTTAATTGTCAGAAACATGAGACGGGAATTAAATCAGAATATTTTTTTTTCTGAAAATGAAATTGCAATTTGACTGATTCGATTTTAATGTAATTTTATATTGCATGTCGATTTTTAACTGTCATGTTACAATACTTGTTTTTGATTCTGACGTTTGTGTGTCAATGTATTGGAAATAGAAGCCTTTAAAACTATGCCACATCGGTATCTACCCACGTAATATAGTAAACTCCAATCTCTAACCAGCATGCATTGTCATTTATGTTTTTATTTTACTTTATCAAGCAAACACCGTTTTATCCACTAATCAAACAAACCAAAAAAAAACCTTTTGATTTTGACATTTGAATCGAAAACCAAATAAATTACCAAGTACATGATTAAAAACGAAATTGAACTGTCAAATTAAGGTGTGTTTAATTGCATGCAATTTTTTACATGTCAATATGTGCATTCGTATTGAAAATTTAATTTATTTGAATTTTATAGTCATTTTAGTTTGAGTGCTAATGATCTTAAAAAAAATCTACCATTAGGTAGAAAAAATTCCATTAAAATTAATTGACATAAGCAGCTGCAAGCCTTGAAATAAATTGAATCGAAAAGTTTTCAATTTTTGTTTGTGAAACACGAACAAGGAATTCTTACTTTTATTTTTTTCAAACGCGGTAAATTATATTTTCTTTGATCAGTTTTTGACAGAACTTATTTTTTGAAGAAGTTATAGTAGATATTTGAAAAATCGTGTGACACATGTTGACTTAAAATGATCATTATTTCCATAAATAAAATTTGTTGTTTTTGAGGTTATGATTATTTGATTGTTTGTGATGCTTACGAATATAAAACAAATGAAACAATAGATTTTTGTGCTATTAAATATCCGAAGTATACTGATAGTTTTTGCATCTTATTTGTATGTAAAATTGACTGGTTGTGTGAACAAGATCAAGATCACTAGTTTGATTAGTCGGAATTTACATTCAACGATTTTTCCATAGCTGATTTGTATTTTTGTAGTTGTAATCATAAACTCTCCTTTTTTCCACACAATTACAACAACAAACAAAAACTGGCACTGAAAAAATGGACGAACGTAAATCCTTAGTTCGTTAAAATGCTAAAAAGTTTCATAATTCATACAGAATCTGATGAAAATTCAAAAGTGAACGAATAGATCTTGTATTTACTTACTTACAATCGGATAGGTCTTATTTCATGTACAAATTGTATTGTCACTCAAAATATATGTGGGCTAATAAATTTCATTTTCTCGTACACGTTCACTTCGCGTTCGCGATTATATTGCATATTATCAAGTCTAGAAACATTGTGACAAAGACAATTACAATTTGACAGTTTCATGGTAAGAACAAGACTGTGTTCAGTTCTGTTCGTTTACTTTATAAAACAAAAACTGTTATAATTCTCTTATTCGCTATTTCGTTGAAATTCTGACTATTTTCTTAAATGATTTGGTAAAATTTTAGGAAAATGCGCAAATATATACTTTCTTAAGGCTCAAACTACGTATTTAAAAGAAATTTATTTGTAATTAAGTGAAAACTACCTATTTGCAGGTATAAGACGAAATCTCAATTTCGAAAATTTGTGAAATTTATTTTGTAATTGTGCAATCACCAGTTGAATTACATCAGGTACTTTTTGGAAAATGCAATTTCTAGTTCACGTTTTCATTATTTTTAACAAAAACGGACGGCATGAACTGAACACTAAACAGACAAATCAACTTGATTACCTACATACATACATCTCTTAAAAACTCTTTAAATATTAACAAAGAACTATTAAGAAACATACCTGCCTCATTCTATAGAATATTCGTATTCATCTTTATGGTATAGGTATATGGCATAAAACTATAAAAGCCAATTTCAGTCTTTAAATTGCGCACCGGAATATTAATTGAAAAAGCAACCATTACATTTACCTACTTATAGTACATCTACTTGTGAATTTTGATGGCGTGTCCTGCCCTGATGCTGATGTGTTCACTCCACAGCACTCGAAAAGTCATTACCGGTCTAAATGCAAATTTTCTCATATGAAATCATCAAAATATTGAAAGATCAAAGTTTAACCATAATGAGTCAGGTCCTTTATCTCTTGGATAGGTAATGGTGTTTGTTCAAAAAGTTAGTGTGTCAATAAATGGATTTTCGATGATTTTTGCTTATTAAACACCCTCATCAATTAGCAAAGTTGTCTTTTATATTCATTCATTAACCTTAACAACAAAAAATTCTTTTTTTATTCTGTTTTATTTTGACTTTCATATAGAGGCAAAAAACTTTTGATATTATCCGAACTGAAGAATTTGAAGTGATTCCAGCAAATCATTGTTATTGCTGGCTCATTCAACCTCGGTATTATTTTTCAAAAAAAAAAAAGAAAATATATATATCTAGATACTAAACCCCTCCGTCTGATTTGTGCTACCCTCTTCCAATAAATAGACACAAAAACAAATAAACAAAAACTTTTCACCGCGATGAATAACACACTATCCAATCCACCATCAACCACCCACCAACCCGATTCCGCCCCCCAAAATCCAAATCCAATGGAATGAAAGAAATATAAAATACAACAATATATTCTTGAAGCCATGTGGTTTGGACGGATTTTTTGGAGTCGATCCAAAAATCTGTATCGGAAAATTGCGACATTATTAACCAAGTCAAATTGTGTAGATTTTTGTTTTGTGTTTTGAAAACAAAAAAAAAAGAGATAATGATGGTCAATAGAACTCGAAGATGATTCAAAAAAAAAAAAACTGCTGACAGATTAAAGAGGCAAAGCAAAAAAATGAGTCCATTTTCACGATTCCTAATTATCGGGTATATTACTAATGGACTACTTCACTGGGACGCTCTTGCTGTGTCGCCAACATGAATACAACCACCACGACTATGACAAACGAAACGATGAAATTGAAGATAACTAATAATTTTTTAACAAAAAAAATTATCACGGGGGACCAGGTCGGTGTGGTATTTGGAATCATAATCAGGCGTCTGTCTATCGTCGTGCGTCGTTGGTATAATCGTTGTCGCCAAATTGACTACAATCTCACCTTGAGAAAATCATTTTACACTGATTTAACTTTTGATTCTGCGTTTGATTTGATTAAGATGAAAGATATGCGAATTTGTTTGTGTTTTTATTAGTTAAGATTTGTTTTAGCTATTGAACTTTAAAATTAATTTTACTCTGATAAGGTTTGAAATTTTAGAAATATAATCAAGTACATATTTGAAATGTTTCTATTTATATTTAGTTTAACAGAGGTATAAGTATACAGAAATCTAATAAAATTAGTTCTAGACTGCAGGTCTAGTAATAATAGTTACGCACTTTCTTTATCACACTTTGATTAATTTTTCATTAACTTATTATCAATTAGTAGGTATTATTTTTCAGTTTTTATTTTCTAAATATAATGCACAAACAAACATACCTAATAAAAGTGACAGTAATTGACTGTCAGGTGTCTTGACAGTTTACACAGCAAAACGCAAACCAACATCTTGAGTTGCCGATATTATTAGGCGCGTCCCACAAAGAGAAATCTCTGAGGGCTCCGAGATTTTTAAGTGGGACATAAAATATCACCTGTCTGTTAATATCCTTTATTTTGCGGAGATCTCTGAGACGAAAAAAATTTGGATTCAATTTCTCAGAGATTTTTTAGTTTATCCCACCAACTATCTCTTAAAATCATGTTCCTTCCAAAAAAAAATCCATAATTTAACATTAATCTGTGATATAATTATTACGAAACATAGTCATAAAATATATTAACTGTAAAAATATCTGAAAAATCCCATCTCACCTGGTTGTTAAAATAATTACCTATGTAGGTGAAATGGTCCCAATCTGAATCTGTTCCAATAAAACCCGTGATAATATTCACAATGGGCTTTTTAGGCTACTGAATCGTTTTGACATCAATCTGCTTGTTGTTGCTTAGACACAAAATTGCTGTGCAGAAAATTTGAGTCCAATTAAATTTTCCACATAAGAAGCTTACAAAAATAGATATGAATCTTTTTTTTTTCCTTTCAAACAAATTTCTAAAATCAATCTGAGTGACACAAGTGTCAAAATAAGTAGCACATCATAGATGACGCTGAAAGCTACTTTGCATTACAAAAAATAAAGAGAAGAGACACTTGAAAATTGGATGTGTTGCTTCTCCAGTACTCCTCAAACTCAAGATTTTCTAAAAGGTAGATGTAAATTTATACAGAGATGTTCTTTTTTCTCTTCTTGAAGTATGTATAAAACAATATCCTTTCCTAGCATCGACCTTCTAAGCTCAACACTTAAAATTCCCCCCTCCCCCACTCCCCATCACCCCCATAAAAAAACTTAACCTCCATTGCAATCAACATCTGTTTACCGCTCTTGTGCACTGATAAAACGAATATGATTAAGCCATCCACTTCACAAGAAAGTGTATAGGTAGAAAGGAATATGTGGAGTGGGCGTCTAATGGCAAGACAAAAAAAGTCCTTATTTTTCTATTCGAGATTAAGTGGAAATGAAAACTGCTTGCGGCTAGAAAATAGTAAATAAATAGAAAAAGATGTTCCGGTCGAAGGATTTCCTTTTCACCTTGAAAACGAAATTGTTTTACTAACCAAACCTTCGCTTCAGCAGCCTTCTAAGAAGTTGGTGGATTTTTGCTCCAGCTCCTTTTCGTCCTTGTTTTTTTTTTTTGCTCGTTTACTGGCATTGGATGATAATGACCTTTATTTTCCTTTATCTTCACTTTTCCATCGTAATGTGGTTTGATTTTCCTTCTTTTCTTTTCTTTTTTCTATTTTTTTTTTTTTTTACAAACTCAGGTTTATCGTAAGTGGTGTGGTTAAATAATTTATTATGTCTGAGAGCAGGTTGAAAGGAAAATTACTTTGAATAATGAAAGCTAAAACGGAAGAACAAATAAAAAAAAATATATATATAATTTTTTCCTTTGCCAAAATTTATTCTAACGAAGATCCTAGAGGGAAAAACGAAATTAGCGGTTATTAAAATTGAAGGAAGCTAAAGAGGGTTCAATAAAATATTAATGGAAAATTAAGCTACAAGCGTGTTCCGTTGGGAGTTGGAATGATATGATAATAAAAATTGTTCATGTGGATTTGATGAGTTTTTTAATTATTCGATTTTTTTTTTCAATAATTCAATTTGCTTGAAAGTAAAAATTATTTAAGAAAAATGTTTCTCGAAGTGTGGGATTCTTTTTTGTGTAAAATGGAAAAATTCACACAAAGATTTGCATGAACGCCTCTTAAAACAATTTGAGTAAATAGCCTTGTTTAATGAGAAAAATACAGAACAGAAATGTTGCCATTAAACACCGAAAATTTAATTTGTATGTTTCCATAACAATCCAAAACATTCTCAACAAATAAATTAAGTGAATGTTGTGTAAATCTCTACCAGCTGTTGGTGTAACGTTAAACTTAAAATTTTTGACAGTTCATTTACAAACATGATAAACAGAAAACAAGGTATGCTCATTAGATTTTTGGCAGCTTTTCTGTGACGTCATAGTCATCTTTCTCATGGGCAGTTCGCGCGAACGTCAATTATGGATTTTGAGAAAACATTTTTTTTAATTGAAAACAACAACAATGAAACAGGAAAAACTCGATTGTCGGCATCAGAGATGACTACTACGTCATCAGTTTTCCAATATGGCGACATGGCGCTCATAATAAGCATACCTTGTTTTCTGTTTATCATGATTTACAAAATAAAACACTTACACAGGCCTAAAGACTATTGCACGAACAGGAACTTACCTAGTATAACACTGTTTATTTGCATGAATGGAATTTCTTTTAAGAGCGAAAAGTAGGCGAACTTTTAACTTCATCGACAACGGTTTCGTTGAAGTATTCTATGGGTTGGCCCGTTTAGTCAATGTGAATCCCTAATGTATCCTTATATGTATGTTCCAATTTTACAAGAACTGATACATCAAAAGAAACTTGTGTAAAGGGATATAATTTTTTTATAAGATTGACATAAATAATAGGTGTGTTCAATGAAGATGTTCTAGACTTTTCGGAACAGAAAATTACTGCTTGCTGTTCATGTTCAATGAAAATTGATTCAGTTCGCTTTTCAATGATCCTGCCTAGAACTGAATTTTCTTTAGTTACTTTCTTTTGAGTCAAAACGGGTTAAAACAGATTTTTGAGAACTGTCAAACGTGTTTGTTGTTATTTTCTGTTTATCTTTTTCTTAAGTTTCTCACAATATTGTTCTGCTCTGTCCGGTTCTGCTCTAACTATTGGTTAATTGAACAAAGCTAATGGACCAGATCATTGATCTTGCATATAAAAAAAAATAACATTAAGATGTTTTTGTTTATGAATTTATTTTCCAATTTTTCCTATAAATATCTTTTGCAATTTAATTATATATATCCGTTCGTTTTTTGACCCAATAAAAGATCTTGCAACTGATCAATCTTCAAATGATCAATTTTTTTTTTTTTTTTAATTTATTGATCCACGAATTACGAATGAATGGTTTCTAATTAACATTTATGATGCTGAAAAAAATGTAATTAGGAACAAAATATCCTTATTGTACGCAAAATATGAAAACACACAAAAAAAAAAACATCTAAACAAATATTTACCCAAACAATGTCTTATTTACCAGAAAATATAAAAAAAAACAACAATGTACACATATAAACAAAAAACAATCAATTAAAATAAATATAACAAATGTTTCAATAGAAAAAACAATAAACGGTGAATCGTTAAACAGAAAACAAACAAACAAAAAAACAACAACAAAAAAAAATTATGAACTTCCTTTCACCGGATGATATTTTTACGGGAGTACGTCGTAAAAGTTTATGCAATGGAGCTATTCTATCTTTGTCGAGTGCCAAATCACCAACATCCGAGAGTGCAAACTCAACACCCAGCAAAACTAAAAAAGAACGTCGACGAGGAAGTTTTAATGAGCCAACTGGTAGGCGATCCTCACTGGTGTCCAGGTATATATTTATATTTAAAAAACAAAGACAAAAAAATTTGGTAAACATTCTATAATCAGCATTCCATAGAACATGTGCCGTGCTATAGAAAATTAAGATATCAATACATTTTCAGGATTTCTGAAGGGAAATCAGTATTTCAAAAGGTCCCAGACCTAAACAATATCAGTAACCTGAACAAGATTAAGATCTCTCAGGACAATGTTTCCCTCATTTTAGGAAAGACAATCTGGGATTCACTTACTCACTTTCTATCATAGAAAAATCGCAGTTCTCTGAAACCTAAAAAGAACTGATTTTGAATTTTTAATTTCCACTTGCTTTGTACGGCCTTAAGGGCTCTGGACACTCTCGAACATGGTAAGAGTGGAATGGTCCACAAACAGTGAAACCACTCTACTCGAAATTAATTATTTGTTCCCATAAATGTCTTAAAAACCTGATTTCAAATGTCTTGTCAACACATATCTACTCCAACCGGAAGAATCTTCAAAAAAATATCTTCCAAAAGTTCCGCATTCCTTGCAATTCAAATAAAATCTTTCTCCAAAGAAATCTTAAAAACGTTTTTTCTAACAAAAAAAAAACAATTTTCTTTCTCCTCCTCAAAAAAATGTATAGATGGTTTAAACACATATCAGATGCCGCAGAACAGTACAAACAACGCTCAAAGAGCAGTCATGAAGTGGTCGATGATCCCGCCAGTGCCACATTACCGCATTCCAATACAAAAGAATCACTCGAGAGCACCCCCGAACGGCAGACGCCATCTACGGCGACAGCGACTACAACAACAACAACAACAAACAATAATGTCAGTGATCGCGAGAGTACACCCGCCCCTGAGAAAAACCGCAGCAGTTTACCCAATAACAATAATTCACTAGACATTGGTAGTGGCCACGGTGGTGGTGGTGGTGTTGGTGGCAATAGCAGCATTGGTGGTGCTGGTGGAAGCTTTGCAAGTGGTAGCCGAAGTCGCAGCATTAGCCGCAGTGGGTCGCGTAATGAGAGTAATAACAATGACTATGATTCTCCTACATCAACAGATGAAAGCAAACTGCGTCAGCAATTGCTTAATGCAGCTGAGGAAGCTGCAGCGGCTGCAGCAGCACGACGCGACAATAGTAGCCTGTATTCGAATAATTCCAATAACACTCGCACGCTAATGCAAAACAGCCCGCTAGTTGAGCCGAGCGCAATACAAATAAGTATATCGCCGGCACACACAGCCGAACCGGTGCTAACGCCCAGTGAGCGATTGAAGCGTCTGGACAGCTCAATCCGCGAGAATCTGGTAGAGAAGCAGAAAATTATTTGTGATATGTTCCGTTTGCCGATCGAGCATTTTAATGAGATTGTTGATATTGCCGCCCAGCCAGAGGCGCCCAAGGACTCATCGGACATTGCACTGGCTGCGTACGCACAAGTGCAGTCATTGACCGAAGTGCTAAATGACTATATGAAGATAAATTCGACTGAGCAGGAGATATCCGCTGTCTCGACAGTGGTCTGCGATCAGTGCCATCAAACACAAGCACAGAAGCATTTGCATCATCATGTTGGCAATGTGGTGACAAGTAGCGTGGTGCGCCCAGTTTCTCCTCTTCCGCCGCCGCTGAGTGGAACTTCAACGAACACAACTTTGGCGACAGTGGTTCTCAATGATACTGCTCCGTCAAGTAATGCCCCGGCTATTCCTACGTCACCTGCTGTGGCGTCCGCCAGTAATAACATTCTGACCACCTCAAATTCAGTAGAAGTTGATCAGATAATCCATGAAGACGATGATGGGTATTGCGAGATCGACGAGCTGCGGCTTCCGTCGCTCGCCAAAAAACCAGCAGCTACTACAACCGTGCCCGGTAGCAGTGGAACATTCAAAGCTCCCCTTCCTATTGGAGTGGCCGCTGAAATAGCAGCAACGAGGGCCTCGACGACGCCAGAGCTGATTAAGCGCCAAAGCACAATTAGTACCGATAGCATTCCCGAAGAGTCTGAACACGATATGACACAACTTGACGAGCCTACACTTAGTAGTAGTGTGAGCCTATCGAAGACTACGACGACGACGACGACGACAAGCAGCAAGGACGAGGTCGAAGCTGCAGCACAAAAGCAGCCACCACAGTTGCAGCACCAACAAAGCGGTAGCAATGGATCCATAGATCCATTACAGCTGGACATTAGCAGTAGCAGTAGTTTAATGAAGCAGCGAAACTACACAGAAGATTCACTAGACAGTGAACATATAGAGATTAATGATGCCTATGATACCATGGTGAGTTTTTTAAAATTTCAACACATTCAATCTGACTTATGAAAATAACCTTACTGTCTTTGTTTGTTTTTTAGACCGCTGTAAATAAATTACATAATTTAACATTAAATGATGGTAATGCCGCTGTTGGTGGTAGCACCACCACACATCAATGTTTATCTTCTTCATCACCCGGACCTATACTTTGTGGACCAAATCGACTTTTACATGCAAATTCCCTGGAACCAAGTGTACCGTGTCATCTTATCAATGGGATTGTATCAACATTAAATTCACAAATTTCATTACTTTTGGTAAGTTTTGTATTTTTTTTTTTTTTAAACAAGAAAGTTAAAATAATTTTAAAAATTATTTGTTTTAGCCAAAAATCAATGAACGAGATCTAGAAAGAGAACGATTACGTAGGGAGAATCAGCACTTGAGGGAACTTTTGAATGCAATGCACGAGCGCCAGAGAGTTGAAGCCAATATGGTGAGTTTCTCCAGCTAATTTATGTGAAAAAGTCATCAGAAAGGACTCCTTTTGAGTAATGTTTCGATTGGACGTCCAGAAGAGTCAGTTATTGTGTCATATGAATTTTTGTTTATTTTTTTTTTCATGCGAATTTTTGTTCAATCATTCTTCGTCATTGATGGACATCAGGTTTATCAGTAGATCCTTAGGTACTAGGTACTGAGGTTCACGATATCCTAGCTTACTTAATTTGCGTTTTATCAGCTGATTCGAATAATTTGGCAGATTGAAGGAGATATCTGTTGATTTGTAAAGTATTTGCTGGGGTATTTCCTTCACATTCTGTCATACTGGATCCTAATGGAGATTTGTAATGATTTGGTCATGTACGATTTCAATTTCATAAACCAAGATGGGAAACGCCATATTGTGTAATAGCTTAGTCACGTGTCTGATCCATTTGCTTTCCTCATCAATTTGCTCTCCAAAATGTCTTTAAATTTGACTCCCCGGAATTTGACCTCACTTTTGCCACAACGTCCTCTTTCTAATCTGTACGTTTGTCTAAAGCACAATAGTTCCAATTTAGTTGAATTTATGCTGTGCAGATTCCCGTTCGGCTGTAATGCCGACTTCTCTACCTACCTGCCTGTATGATTGGGTTTCACTGCATCGCGATAAACTTCTCTCAACTTCTCTCTTTTCGCAGCACACCATTGTATTTCTAGAGGGTAATTTTCAGTGCTGTTGATTGTTCTCGATTTTTACACACTCAACCACCAAATATAAGAACAAGTCAAGTCGTATTATAAGTACAATAAATCCGCTCTAAATAAGAAAGACTGAAAACAGATTTTATGTGTCAGAAAAACTTCATCATAATTGTACCCTTTTAACTTTAATGACAAACTTTAATTTTATATTATATTTTTTTTTTAGGAAACTCCAGCTGAAATCACCAAAAGTGCCGACGCTAGTAATGAAACCATTATTACACCTGCATTAGGAGAAGAACACAAAACCACAACAGACCAAACTCCATAAATAACAACAACAAAAAAAATAATAAAATTTATATAAAGTTTAAACCTAAAAAAAGAAAACAATACAAAAACTGATAAAAAAACAAATAAACAAAATATTAAACACCACATGCGCCCTTTTAAGAAAAACAATTATATAACATTTTATATACATAGAGATTTACATATTATTAAAAAAAAAAAAAACAAAAATTGTATCATAGCCTTTAAAGTAATTAAAACAAATTATTATTATTATTATTATTGATTCCCTTAAAAAGGGACACAATTATTATTAAAAAAAAAATAAACATTTCAAACAAAAAAAAAGTTCTTATATCTTGAGCTTTGGTGTAAAACGCTGTGCATGTATAAGGTTTTTTTTTTATTATACTATACATAATACATATTAACAAAACATCTTATTACACAGTTGAAACATAAACAAAACAAAATAAAAAAAAACACATGAGTGTCGTTTGTTAGTTTAAAAACAAAACAAAAAAACAAGAACTTAGTGTTGCAATTTTAAGCGTATTGCATTAGTTTCATTTATTTTGTCTTATTTGTTATTTTAAAATTTATAAACAAAAAAAAAAAACAGCCAAAAGTATGAAAGAAAAAAAAATGCAGAACAAAGTAAATAAACAAATTTGTACTCACTTTCAAAAACACGAAGATTCACAGAAGAGAGAAAAACAAACATAAACAAGTGATAAAAAAATGTTCAGAGTAAAAGATTAATAAAAAAAAAAAACAAAACAAAATAAAATTGTATGCAAACACACAAAACAACAAACCAAGATTAATTGTATTTTTTTATATAAATATTTAAGAGCCACCAAATAGCTCAGATTAACCGCACCAACACGGTCAAACCTGAGGGCGATGCTGTTCCACGATTTATTAAAAAAATATTATTATTATTATTATTATTTTTTTCTGTCTATAATATTATTATTATTATTTTAATTATAAATATGATTATTATTATTATTATTAATCACAAAGTTAACAACTAATTTAATTGTTTCAACATTGAGAGAAAAATATTTAAAAACAACAAAAAAAAAGTAATAATAATAAAGTTATGAATTAAAACAAATAAAAAAAATACAAAATATATAAAAACAAAATAAAAAACAAAACACTGTTTTAATTTTTGAGAAATGAAGACAAAATATTTTTCAACATAATCGTATAAAATCCAATTGGGGCATTATTTCTTATAGGTGATTTATGAACAAGAAGGATCATTCGATGTTGAATAAAAGCTTAATATGATTTTCATACCAACCCAAAATCCTGGGTTTCGGCAATAAGATTACGAAATCTCGTAAACCGCAAATAAACTATCACCCTTATTGCGATTGTCAACTTTCAATTGACAGTTGATAAATATTTTAATTTGGTACATTACCACCTAATTAATTGAAAAGTTAGAAACCATTTAAACAATACTTATAAATTGTATTTCATTTAACAACAACTAACATCATTCTCAGTTATCAAATTGAATAATAAGATATTGATTTTCCATTTTTATTATTTTATCAATTATCAATTATTGATAGTTGAAAATCGCAACAGGGGTGTATATTTTATTTGACATTCCCTTTTTCTTGGTTTTAGGAGATTGCTCATAAAAATTCTTCTGTAGATTCCCGATAGGGCCCAATTGCATATCCCATTTCACTTCTTAATTGGATTGTTCATCAGACCAAATAACATGCAAAACTTCTTGAATACTAAATCTGGTATCCACACTGGACTAATTTATTTTATTTTTATTTTTATCAGCAAAATCTGTCTATTTGTAAATTCGTACCATTCATATCATATGCACTGTGAATTTATTTTTTACCGTTTTGAAAACTACTCTAAGCACACATCTAAATATTTGAGCGACAGAAATAAATGCCGATTTGATGCGTTTATGAATGTTTGTCGATGGTGCTTGAGCATGGTGTGTGTAACGATGTGTTTCTGAATTAACTCATAGCTTTTAAGTATCAGGCCATAAGGTCAGATATTTCAAGTCTATCCATTGTTTATAGGATATGTAGGGAACTTGACGATTAGGAAGGGGCTTAGTCAGGCTCCTTTGGATGTGGCTAAGTAGTCATAAATAAATTATTTAAGAGCCATTAATAAATCAGTAGAATTCTTATCCATTCAACAGAATAGCATTTTGTAGATGATAGTACTAGATTATGGTTTCATCTTTTCTTTTGAAAACATTGCCTCAAGAGCAACGCCGCTATTTATCTTCGGAGTTCAAAACAGAGGTTACCAGTTAATTAAAGAAATACCCAAAGGCACGCAATATCCAACCTAAATCAAAAAAGAATTCACAATTTTATTTGAATGTATTTTTTTTTTATTTTAGTCATTTGCCATCTGCTTTAAGAATAAAAAAACGTATAAAAACGAAATAAGAAATACATCAAATACATTTTGTACATTTTGTTTATTATCTGAAGTAAAATAAACATTATTTCACTTGAAAGGGTTAACTTTTTTTAGTATCCAACGTAATGATAGCAGGAGAAACATTTGTAAGAGCACAACAAACCTTGACCACATAATCAAAATAAGCTTCTCCTTCGCCACTCTTATAAGACTTAGCTACACCATGATTGTGTTTATTTGTTAGAACAAAATATCGTGTTTTAAGAACTGAGAGCGATCGCTGTATATAAATACGACTATTATCCTTCTCGGTTGATCCGTCGGTACTCAATTGACTTGGATTCTCGAGAAGCGAATCAATTAAATCATTTTCTTTGTCGATTGTAGATGGCACCAATACCTTTGAGCCATTATAAGATATAACTTGATGAGCAGCTTTTCCATAATCAGATAGAATTATATCACCGTCATCAGTGTAATCTAAAACACCACAAGATTCGGCTATTTCTTTGACACTCAAACTGCTGTCATAGCCTTTAGACACAAATATAATAGCTCCTGCTGGCGATATTGCAACCAAGTATTTTCTGTGTTTGTAATTCTTTTGTATTAAATATTCCTGTGATACATCTGGACCTGCAAAACAAAATCACAAAATATTAACCTCAATTCGTGTTTTATGGGAATAAGAAAAAACTTACCTGGATCTTCAATAAAATCTATTAAGGCTGTAAATCGATTACCCAGAACCTTCTTAAAGTAAACACAAGTAGCTTCTCCGGGTGTTGACTTTTCAGGCCACCGGATAAAAGGACCAATTTTTTGGCTCAATATTTTTAAATTAGAATGAAATATACGTGCAGTTGTGTTGCCAGCGATGCCAAATCTATAGCCTAGGTATGACATGGGTAGATCAAGTCGCAGCTTCACCAATACCAGTATTAAAGCATCGAATTTATTTACACCCCTCATGAGGCAAGCAACCAAATCATCTTTGACGAAATTATAGATTATGTCAAGTACTGCCAAGCTTGGCAACCCAGTCATGTAGGTGACTTTTTTATCATCGCCCTTAAAACTATCTCTGGAGAGTGTTATTTTTAGGTGATTGGCTTCCCATTTCTCGATGGTTTTATCTTTTTCCTGTATTTGCAATTTATAAATTTCATCAAGCTGTAAAAATATATGTTTGTAATAATAAATGTTTGTATCAAAAAAATAAAGTAGATGGATCGAACCTTTCGCATTTCTTCCTTTTGAGCTCCAATCTCCATATCTTTTGCTGCGAGTTGTTGTTTCAACATTTCGTTTTCATTTTTTAACTAAAAAAGAATAAATAATATTTATGATTTATGACTCCTTCATTTGATAACATGTTTTTTATGCGTTAATTTTATTTTACAAAATCTTTATCTTAAAAATAGTATTTTTGGTTTATTGGGGCAGTGAAAGCAAATAAAAAGTAAATGTTTGGGCCTCTTCGCACGAGACTTGTTCTTTCTAGGGTAAGAGTATTTCTTCACTACTATTCTTGTTAGGGATATGCGATGTGTTGTGCGATGTCCTGATTAACAGAAATGGAAGAATTCAATGAACTCTGCCATTCCAACTAAAACATCTCGACAACGTATTCGTACTTCCATAGGCCGGTATTACACGGCCGCTAACAATATTGTTATGATCAGAAATAAATAACCATGAACTTTCGCTTTTATAACCGAAAAAGCGAAAGCTGTCAGAATGACTTTATTACCAAATAACCGCTCTTCTCAATAAGACACTCACATCTGGAGTTTTGGACAAAGGTACATATTTGTATCCACATATACTCCGCTTTTAACACTGGTAATGATACCAAAGCTGAATCGCAAATCTTCTTTTAAATGAATAGGTACTTACATTATATCTAAGCAAACAAAAATAAAATCAAATAACAAAATATGTGAACTTACTTCTTGGATTTCTCTTTTCAAATCTTCAACACTCGTGTTCGTTTCTATTTCATTATCGGTCATATCGACAACCATTGGTATTTCTTTTTCAGCCAATGGATCCGATGTTACCCAACACTCTGCTATATCTGTTTTAACACAATCATCTGTTGATTTCACAGCTTTGGTTAGTGTTAATGGTAACTTTTGAGTGGGAATCCAATCAATATGAGATTTATCCTGTGCAGGAGCACCTTTTATAAAATAAAATCAAACTTTTTGTTACAGGAATATAACAAAAAAAAAAAACACAAATTAAACAACTTTACCTGTTACAAAGTGCTTGGAACAAATTATTTTATTGGAAGCATTTAAATGTGTAATGTCCAGTCTTTTGATAGCTTTTATCCAAGCAGTTTGTCTCTCACTTCTATATACTTTTTCATTGGTATTTTCGTCAACAGTTGGAAAACGAAAGAATTTATATTTTTTTCTGTTTGGTTCATCTTTATTTCTGATGCTTCTACACATGGGAACACAACAATTTATGGCCACATATTCAGATTTTGCACTTCGTCCTTTTAAAAATAAAAAAATAAAAAAATGTATTTGAATAAAATTAATTTTCCTATTGGTTATGGAAAGAACAAACGTATTAGATAACTTACGAGATGTTTTATTTTTTTGGGAAGCCTTGATCTCGTCTAAATAATCTTGTAAAAACTCTCCATCAGATTTGTCCGATTTGGTTTCTATCGCAACATCATTATTCTCAGCTTTATCTTCGTTTTCATTTTCAAATTCAGGTTCATCTTCATCTTTGTTTTCCTCTATTTGGACAATTAGAAGATTCAGAAATGTGACTTTTATTTATTCAGCAAATATTTAATGGTATTATGATTGTCTTATACGATACGATGTAGATAAAAGGCAATGTTCGATTGTTTGAATTTTATAACACTAACATTAAAATTATTAAACCGATTTCAAAGAAATTCAAATCTAGTTGTGGAAGGTTCAAAAAGTTCTCTTCTACTAGAGTTCGTTATGTAACTACTTCAGAGAACTAGAAAGCCGTATTTTTGTCATTAAGTTTTCTAAAATCTAAAGCATGTGTAGTTGTTTAAAGTCCAACCTCGGGCATACTTATCTTGTTGCTATTTTTTGGTCGAAATTAAGCTTTTTTAACAATTTCCTTAAAAAAAGTTAAAACTTCTATGCTGGGCCCGTATAACAAATTATGATAATCGTTCAACATCCCTTGTTTAAAGATTGCTTTCTTTCTGGCTGTCGTATTTGACTTAAATGTCAATTGTTTCGTGCTTTTAGTGTTTGGGTGTATCGGTCTTAGTTTTATTTTGCTATTTGAAGAAAGAAAAATATGAATAAATTCATCATTCATACATTCGCAATTCATAAATAGAATATCGTTTTCCTTGGTTATCGTTTTGTAATTCATAATACGGGCCCTTAAAATTAGGACTCTACTATGCAATTCACGTCAATAACCCCTACAAGACAATGCATCTGCGAGAAATAAGTAGATGGATTGAAAAAGAAAGACGCTATTTTGTATCCAGCTTTTTGTAGACATTGGTCCAGTTGAACGTCGAAAGCCACATGAGCAATCCACAAGAACGCATTTGAAGCGTTTTTTGGAAGGCAAATCGACAAAAGAACGATTTTTAATTTTTTCCAGAACTTACCGGGTTTAATTTTAAATAAATATTTACATTTTTTTTCGTAAGGAAAGTTCCGCAAAAAACCTTATCTTTTGAAGTTTATAACGTCTGCGACGACACGCCGTGGGTATAATTTGAGTTCAATTCAATCAATATAATTTAAGGTTTTTTTTTTTTGTAATGCTGGGTCGAATAAGGCGGGGATTATACACGTTAGTATTAGTTACAAATTACGTAAATTTTACAGAAGTAACTTACAGGAATGTATACACTATAGGCGAACTTACGTTATTGCTAAAAACTATTAAATTGACTGCGGCAAAAGATGAAAAATTAACTTACCGTAAGTTGAAAACTTACAGATGCTGATTGCGTAAGTTGTAAGAATTCCGTTAGTTTTCAAAAATGTATTTTCCTGCTTCAATTATTTCCTAGCTTCCAACTCACGTAAGTTAAAAAATCTGTGTCATTCAAGTACATTATCTAAAATAAGCAATTAACGTAAGTAATAGTTACGTTTGTAATCCCCACCTAAGAGAGATCTCTTTGAGGGCTCCGAGATTTATTAAGTGGAACAAAAAATCTCAGCTGTCAGCTCCTTGTATTTTGCGGAGATCTCTGAGAAGAAAAATGTTTGGATTCAATATCTCAGAGATTTTTTAGTTGTTGGGACACGGGCCTATTGTATTTCCTGCCTTAAAAAAAAAATGCAGTATGTAAATGTTCTTAATAAATCCAACATATCCGCGAAACCAGCACATTGTTGTTTTTTTTTTTTAAGTTTACTAAGCCACTTCACGCAGTTCCATACTGCCTCAGAATTGGTGCTGTATGTACTCGTGATTTTGTGACCTAGTTAACTATATGGTAAAAAGCATATAATTTAGATGGTGTCTATAGGAAAGCCCAAAACCAATTTGTGGAAAAACAATCTATTGGTAAGTTCGAAAGCAAATGATTAAAAAAAAATGTCACCTTTTATGAACTCTTTCGCATTTAATGATATGCGTTTAATTTCCCTTATTTCTTGTATATTTACTCTTCTTGATGTTACGGGTTTCTTAAATTTTCGCTTCACAACTAATGGATCAATATCTTCTCCCAAATTTAAGCTGGGTACCCAGTCTGGATTATCTTTATCTTTAGTGTTCGCGCTTCTGCCTATTAATTTAAAATAGAATAAATGGAATTCTTCTACCAATCGCTGAGTATTTTAGTTTACTAACCAGAAATAAAATGTCGTGAACAAACACGAGCATTTTTTGTGTCCAATGTACTTTTATTAATTGCTGCAAACCAACGTTTACGTCTTTGTCTAGCTAGTGCCTGCAATCTGGGATACCTTATCGGAATATTGGGAAATGCATAGTATCCACCGTAACCTCCTCCCTTGGTACTATTATTAGTACAACCCTTGATACAGCAGTAATGAGGCATGTTCACAAAAACCTTTGGTTCAATTAAAGTTACCAATTGTTTGAACAAAATCTTTTATTAAACAATAATATTTTAAGCCATATGAAGATAAGAAAACATAATTAAATCTCACAAATAATAATTATATTCACTATTTGCGCCAATGAAAGTTTGAGTTGTGCATTTTTTTCGTGTTTGACAATGACGTTTGGTGGAAATTTTAATAAGGTCTGTTCAATGGAAAAAAAATATTTAACAACACGAGAAACGTCAGAAACAGATATGGATTTTTACCAAATTGTCAAACTAGATACTTTGGTACAGTGTCAGTCACATGAAAAAAAATATAAGCAATTTTGATTATTACTGTTGATTTATTTAAACGTCAGTGGGCCAGAGTGTCGATTTGACGTTTAGAAGCTATGAGAGAGAATGAAACAGAGATGTATTACTTTTTTTCTTAAAAGCCCTATGGGGCTTTTTAGATAAAAAGCAAATGGCGCGTAACACAAAAAGTAAAATGTATTTACACAGCGTCATATGGAAGTACCCAGACCAAATGCGACAAAGCGCAAAGCGTTTTAATATAAAAGTTCGTGTCGTACTGTAGTGTCGCACTGTTGTACTTTGGTTTGGGCAAGCCTTAATTCAGGCTTGCTCAAACCAAAGTTCGACAGTGCGACACGACAACGGCAAAATTGATTTGCACAGCGTCATATGAGAGTACCCACACTAAATGCGACAAAGTGCAAGACGTTTTTCATATAAAGGCTTGCCCAAACCGAAGTGCGACAGTGCGACGTATTGGGCTTATACCCCAGACGTCAGGCAAAAATAAAAAAAAAATGAATGGCAAAACAAATGGCGGATCTCTAGTTAGAAGAAAGTTAGTAGCTTAAAAATTGAAATTAATGAATATTTATTGCTAAATGAGTTGCCTATCAACTAAAAATTATCATAATAATAATATTAAACTGTTAATATAAAGAAAATATACACTTTTTTGCAAAAATACTGAACTCGGTATGCGTTGTTTGTTTACATTCTTTTAACAAGGTTTACCGTTTTCTGTATTTTCCTAATTTTGTGTGAAAGAGAAGCGACAAAGACAAATGCATAAAAAGCCCAATAGGACAAAGCAGAACAGTTTCGTGAGAAACGTCAGAACAGAAAACAACAACAAACACATTTGACAGTTTCCAGCAATCTGTCCTGTTCCGATTCATCAAAACCAATAGGGCTTTTAAAAAAAAGCAATACATCTCTGTTTCATTCTGTCTCATAGCTTCTTAACGTCAAATCGAGATTCTGGCCCAATGAAGTTTAAGTAAATCAACAGTAAAAATCAAAATTGCTTATATTTTTGTTTTTCCATGTGAGAACTGGCACTGTACCAAAGTATCTAGTTTGACAATTTGGTAGTAATCCCTATTACAGAAAATCCTGTTCTAAACTGTTCCACACAGCGGCCTTAAACAGGAAACTAGAAGAGTCTGGAACAGAAAAATCTTGAACAGCGACAAGTTGTAATTTTCTGTTCCGAACAGTCCAGAACAACGTCATCGAACACAGCTAAACATAAGCAATATTTTTGTTTTATGGAAAACATCATGGACATCAGTTCCATGGTATAAAAAATATTCTTTATACCATGCATCAGTTCCCTGTTCAAGATTCCTCACCAAACATCTCAGCTTGGCTGGCCAAATTCGGAGGACAACTATTTTGGATTTGCTTGTTCAGCTTTTAACGAAGCTAAGTCTCTATATCTTTTTTTTTCTGGGCGCACTAATTATTGCTATTCGTAATACTCACTCAGAATCTTTTTTCTTCGTGTTTTGTGGGAAGTCTTTACATCTCTGCCATTTGCTTGTTTGGATTTTCCTAAATATAATGTAGGAACCCAGTCTGGACTTAAATAGTCCAACAATTTCGCACACTTCCCTAGACAGAGCAAACAGAATAGTGATTTAATAAATACATAATAGGTATTTACATACCTGTGGCAAAATGTTTTGAACAAACTCTGCATGATTTTATATTTGACTTCTTGTTTATGGCTAAATGCCATCTATTTAATCGTACTTCAGATAGTTTCTTTAACTTAGGAGTTCTCCCCCAAACTTTTGGAAACTCGTAAAATTTAGCCTCCGGGTTGGCATATTTATTGTTATGACAATATCTTACACAGCAAACATGTACCATTTTTTTTATCGTGTGTTAAAAGCAGAAGATTCCTAATAACGCTATTCAATGTTTTATGGTTTTTATATTTCCATTATTTAACCGAACACAAACAACAAGGCTTTAAACTTTAATAATCATCAAAATTGTTTATTTTTTTTTTTTTTTTTTTTGCAGTTTCGAGTTTGACAATTTTAACAAGGTCTGTTCAGTCGACAAAAAAATAGTATTTACGTAAGAACCGAATCGAACAAAAAACAAGTTTTTGCTAGGCGAGTCCATTGAATAAGAAGTACAGGAATGGGTCTTCTGAAGAAGTGAAGTACTTTTCTACTTTCGCATATTATGTGCTAAACTAAAACTCTTATGAAAGAGCTATTAGACTGGAAAGAATCCATTTTATCTATTTATTTTGGATAAGAAAACTAAAAAAAATAAAAAAAGGGCAGATATAAAAAAGAATACTCTCTGTGGCAAAATGAAAAATGTCATTTGTAGGCAACAAAAAATGATTGTGTCCAGCCAAATAAATTCAAGTAAAATAGGTGTGTTTGATTCCAAGTAGATTTATTTTAAATCTTTATTTGAGGAGATTTATAATCGTATGGTAAATCACGTGATTTAGAGGATATTTGGTTCTAACATGAGAAGAAAAATGTTTGTATTCAATTTCTCAGAGATTTTTTAGTTGGTGGGACGGGCCAAATCACAAAAGCATATTTCATCATCCATTTGCCACCAAAAATCTGAGATTTTC
This sequence comes from Meliscaeva auricollis, assembly GCA_948107695.1. Taxonomy (NCBI): domain Eukaryota; kingdom Metazoa; phylum Arthropoda; class Insecta; order Diptera; family Syrphidae; genus Meliscaeva; species Meliscaeva auricollis. Next base: position 15,927,301 of record OX403619.1, on the reverse strand, counting down.
ACAAAAATCTCGCACTTGTGAATGGAAAACGATATGAAATAGAGACAGGAATTATCAAAACGTTTACTAGTTAATGTTTGTTCGCCGATTTGAAGCCAGATCTAGCTTTTTCAATTGGTGTCAAACTCTTTCTAGTTTGATTTGACAAATTTCTGTTTTGAAGTCGGTATTTTGATTTTATTTTCTTTAGAGACTTTATATAAAGAGACTAATAATGAGTTATGCATTAAATTGATTTTATTAGATATTACGGATGCAAAGTATTGCCTGACTTTAAATCTATCAAGATATTATAAATATATACCGCTGGGTAGTGTTGACGTAAAGGTATGACTGCTCTTGCTCAGGAGTCAGGAGCTTTAGACTATTATATCAGACTTTGTTTGTCTACTATTGAAACTTAAAACTAACTTAAACCTATGAGCTGGAGAAAGACGAGTTATACAGAACATACATAAGTCGAACTCTTCTTCCAAGTCGGGATTTACATTCGACAATTTTTCCATTGGAGATTTTTATTTGTTATAATCGTGTGAGATTTGGTTTAATTGGAAACTTTGTTCTTTTTTCACATGATTAGATACATAATATAAAACAAAAGAAAAATCGTCATTGGAAAAGTCGTCGAAAGAAAATACCGACGAAAAGATTTATTTTAAATCTTAATTTTAGGTGATTTACATCACCATAAATGTAGCAACCTATTATACATACATACGATTTCATGCCTACTCCCATTAATTAATTTAAATTGAAACACTACGACTTACTTAAAGAAATTTTTTTAAATTCTCACCTTCCGCTTCCGTTTCAATTGGGTCTTGTTGTGGTTCATTTAATTTAGTTGACTTTCCTCGTTTTTGACGCTTACGCTTTAATCTTGGCTTAGTTTGTAATGGATCTATCTCAGAGTTGTATCCCAAATGCTGGCTAGGAACCCAGTCTGGATTCAAGATATCTTTTAGAGCAGCACATTCACCTGTAAATGTGCAAGTGAATTAGTTGGTTAATCAGATTTTCGCAAAAGAAAATATTCTTACCAGAAATGAAATGTCGCGAACAAATGCGTGCATTTTTCAAATTTATATTTTTCAGGTTTAGTGCAGCAAGCCAACGATTTTGCCTGTCTTTTGTTAGGGCCTGCATTTTGGGATACCTCTTCCAAATTGTAGGAAACAAAAAAAACCTGATTCCTTCTCCTCTATCATAATTCTTGCAGTCTTTTACGCAGCAGAAATTCGGCATTGTCACAGAAAATGTTTTTCTCTTATTCTTCACAGTTTATATTTATAACTAAGCATCTCCCGCCTTTTCAAAATAACTTTGAATTAAGAATCTCTTTAATACTAGGGGTATTCATGCAACATGGTAAGCATTTGGTAAACGTGTGGACAACATGTCGGAATGTGTATGAAAATCACACTCCGTTTACCACATTTACCTTTTTACCACGTGGTATGAATACCTAGGCATATTGTTTTTGTATGAATAAGGAGCTATAACCTTAATAAATGGGTCGATTTATGTAGCGTATATAGCAGGCAGGGGTTTTTGGAATACATTTTTCATGAATAAAATGAACGGTACCTTCTAAATTGATTTTAGTAAAAACTGATTTTGTTCAAAATCGGCTACTACGAGTTCACTGAAGAAAATCATATGCATTTCTATGATCACGGTGTATCTTTCTATAAAATCTGGCTTTTTTCAAAAATTATACTAACGGTACATACATAGTTTGCTATATCCTTATAGGTGTCTCTGCATTTTATCTAGGTTTTTGTTTTTGGAACTCAAATCAAATAATGGTTTCAATTTTGCTTTGTATTCAAAATTTATACGTCCCGCTTGAAAAAAATGGAAGCCTTCGGACAACCACCTGCTACTCTTTTTTCTTCAAAATTGTAGCCAGTTTAAAAAGTTTAAAAAAGATGCGAATCAATGCGAGCACGCGTCTGCTAGTTTATATAAAAACAAAATAAATCAAATAATAACGTTTCTTCAAATCATCAGCAACGGTTAGTTAATAAACTTATAAATTATATCAAATTCTCATTTGCCATTATTATATCTACTTCGATCGTGTAAAACAGACATAATGTATATGTGTAATTCAGTAAGAACTATTTTTGTGCTTCTACCTTTTTTAGATCGACCTAAATGCAATGTAGGGACCCAGTCTGGACTGAAGCAGTCTGTCAACTTGGCACATTTCCCTTGAATGAAAATATATTTATTACATAAAGCATACAAAAGGATTATTGATATAATTCATACCTGATTTAAAATGTATTGAACAAACTCGACCAATTTGCATTTTCGTGGGGTTTTTGTTTAACGTTGCAGACCATCTCTTTATACGTAATTCAGATAATTTTTTAAGTTTGGGAGTTCTTCCCCAAACTGTCGGAATCTGATAGAACTTAAGTTCCGGGTTTTTAATTGTGTTGTTGTTACACAATTTTACACAACAGTAATTTGGCATGTTGATTTATTGTTTAAAACAAAAAAAATTTACCGCAACAAATATAAAGAAACTATTTTTTCTTTTGATTTAATCGTTGGTTTGTTTGGAAGAATATGCCAAAGTAGGTACCTACTTGAAAAATATTGATACATTTTTTTTTGATTTTTGATTAGGTCTACATAGCTATTGATTTATTGATTGATTAGGTATATAAAGCTATACATGGCTAAATTTTAAACTTGAGATTGTTTTAGTCTAAAATCTGTTAAAATGCTTACAAAAGAACATTCTTGCAAAAAAGGCAAGTAAAAACTTAATTAAGTGTTTTATTCTTTGGATACCTACCTCCATTATTTTGAAAAACAATACCTATCATTGGAATTGGAAGCGTGTTTTCTTTGCGTTTCATGACGTTCGTTTGAAATAGACTAATTCTAAAAAAAGAAGAAGTTGGCGTAAAACGTATATGTGGACCATTTGGAAAAAGTTTTAAGAAGCCTTCTAGTTTGATAAGTACCTACCATTTTTTTCACTGTGTGATTTAATTTGTTTAGACAACTTTTGAAGTGTATTTTGATATCAAAACCTGAAGCATCAAATGCAGGATTAGATAATAAAGGTAGAAACAAATTAAAATTCACGAGAGCTTAGGTTCTTGATTTTAACTTGAGGTTTGTGGAGACGCTATTTTTTTGTACCTCATTATTTTAAATTGAACGCTTGCCTTTATTTGCATTATCTGGTATATTTTTTTAGTCCATAAGGGCTAGAATCTAAGAAAATTACTATTTTTATCAAAAGGAATACATACTGTGGATACTACACCTAAACACGCACACAGGAAATGGTTGAGAGAAGTCAGTTACTAGGCCTTTGTTCTTTGTGAGCCAGTCGGGCCACAATTTATTAATTTGAATTTATTTATTACTTATACACTGCCGGTCACTTGAATACGTTCATTGCTTTGCAAAAAATCTTTTTTTTCTTCGGACAGAATGGCAGCACCTGTTTTAAACTAACAACAATTGTAAGACATAATATACAGCTTTATCCCTTAGGAAAATCAGACTTCTAGTAAATATCATCCATTAAAAAAACACCGTAGAATATATCGAAGCATTCAATTTGTGGTTGCTATTGGTTATTATTTTCAGTTCGGTGGAATTTCAATTAAAAATTAAAAAGTTTTGAACCCACAAAAAGAAAATGGGTTTAACAAAGGCTTTGAGTCCACAAGAAACAGGAAAAGTGCAAGTTTTTAAAGAGTCAGTATTGTCTAACCGAAAAATTGCATTGTTTACTATTTTGTAAGATCTGCCATGGACATACCAACACAAAAGAGTGGATTAGAGCTCAAAATGTTTCGTTACTTGAATGGCCACCATATTCTCCTGACCTTAATATCATTGGAATGTTAAAGTCAACTTAAGTGGAATTTTTAAAAGGCTTAATGTGCATTTCAGCAGTTTCCAATAAAATTGGGAAATCCAAGAAATTGAATATTGATTTCATGGCATAAAATAAAAGAGTTCCCTGCACTGATTAAAGAAATACATACATGACACGAACAAACCCCACCATCAGTCTCAGCTAACTCTATAGCATCTACTACTTGACATGCTATATAATGGCGCGCTTTTTGTATGGTGTTTTAACCTTAGCAGAGATTTTTACCTATACGAACCTAGTGTTGATTTAGGTAATCCTTTAGTAGAGAACAAATGAATATGTATCTGTCCTACACGCTAGACATTACGTATAATAATCAAAAAGTCTTGAATAATCACGTGCAACTCCCGGATTTATGTAATTTGGTCCTGTTGACGGCTCCAAGCCAACGATTTTTTGTTTGTCTTATTTGTCAAGTGTTGCATTTATGAACACCATTTTGAGGACATAGATGCATATGATTCCATTTCCTTGAGAAGCTTTATTTTTGAAAACTCTGAGGCACCAACAATTTGATATTTATAAATTTAAAATTTTGTCAAAAGCCAACTTATTTGTAGGGGAAATTTATATGATTTTAATCTTACAAATAACTTTCGTGCCTTCAACAAAAGCTATCAAATGATTTTGATCCGTTTTTTTTTCAGAAAGTTCTAGGTTCAATTATATTTGTATTTTTCACTACGAAGTTAATTATGTTGATAAGAGTTATGTTTATATTTAAAAATAACACTTTAAATTCAATAAAGTAATTAAAAATTATATTCTTTTGATTAATTTTGTTTTGCTTCTTGTTTATTTTTTTTACACTCCCATCATGATAAAAGAAGCGTGTTCAACTAGTTGATGATTTATCGAATGGTGGCGACTCAAGACATAATAATAGTCGCGTCCCAATAAAAGAAATCTATGAAAAATTTTGGCCAGTATTTATCAAGGACTTATGGTCGATTTCACGAACATTTAACAGCTTTTTAAGTTTTTAAATGACGTGTTTTTGTATGGAACAAACGACAATGGTTTAAAAAACCTGTTAAATTATTAAAAGAGCTTTATGAAATCGGGGGCTCATATCGTCAATTTCATAAATCCTTTTTAAATAAAATAACAGTTTTTATTTGTTATGAATACAAAAAAGGTCATTTAACTTTAAAAGGCTGTTCTTGTTCGTGAAACTGACCATTAGTGTTTTAGTAAAAATAGTCAACAAGGAAAAAGCCTTGCAGAAACCAAAGTGTCGCAAGACTTAAGGCTTACTCAAACCAAAGTGCGACAGTGCGACACGACAATGCCAAAATTTATTTAGAGAGCATCATAGTAGAGTACCCACACCAAATGCGATTATGGGCAAAACGTTTTTCATGTAAAAATCTTCTCACACATGTCGTGACGCACTGTCGCACTTTGGTTTGGGCAAGCCTTTAAGGCTTGCAACTTTTTTTCCTGTAGTGAAATCAAGTTTAAAAATCTTCACTTTTGCACTTTTTGCTAAAAGTAGCCGTTTCAGTTATACCTTAAGACTATAGAGTTTTTAGTTCTTGTTCAAACTGCAAAAATATAAATTTTTAGACAATTTTTTTTTTATTGGAAAACCTACAAACATTTATAAAAAAAAATGCAACCAAACGGTGCTACAAAAAAAAATAGTAAAAGTTTGTGAATACACCCAGTGGAACACGCCTTAAGTTCGACTCTCGAATGACGCTTAAACAGCTGATCCACATTTTGACACTTGGATGTCACTTTATGATAAAGAACTGTCAACCGCCACAAACGAAGTGGCAAAAAAGTCAAGCACATGGTGTCTTCTTTTTCTTTTAATTTTTTTATTAAATTTTGTGCACACGTTTTTTCTGTTTGTATTTCCAAATAATTATTATTACAAAACCATGGCCGTTGAAACAAATAAAAGAAAACGTAAACTTAAAAATGAGTCAAATGGAGTTCCGAAGAAAAAATCCAAAAATGAAAACAATTTAGAAGACACAGCAGAAGCTATGAATGAAGATGAACTACATGAGGCAGCAGCTACTTCAGCAAAGAATGAAGAAGAAGAAACCACAAATGACTCTGGTTTTGAACCAGACCAAGAGGATATGAAATTCTCAAAAGATTTCAAAATGCTTAACTTTCGTACAAAATTGAGGGGACAAGATTTTATTACAGGTAAGTTTTGCAGATGGATCCTTTTTTTATTTCGTTGTTTGGCCATAAATTATATTACGACTACATGATTCGAAAAAACTTTCTTTTCCACCCCTCATCCTGGGCAATTGTAAGGTGCAATGGCTCGAAATCTTTTTGTTAAGTGATCATCCTTCTCATCAATTAGTTAGTAGCTGCAGCTGATGATTGGTCTAATGAAGTACTTTTCATCAACGCTTGCACGCAATAGAATGCCAAGTTGGCCATCTTTAGCACATCCCTTCAGTGCTGGTCAGCACTCGAGGTTGTAGTTGGCTGGCAATATAGTTCCAGCCGAACGACTGCCTTCTTTCCTCCGGTTCGTCTTAGGCACAATAGTCCTGGCTTATATAAGTTAATTTTGAATCGGCATTTGTTGGAGAACTCGAACATATGCGGCCCACGACTTTTCGACCAGCTGTTGATTTGTAGCTTCCCAGTTGTATAATATTGTTTTTATTAGTGCTATTGGAAACCTTTGAAATTTGGGTTTATAGACAAGGGCTTCAACTCATATGCGGTTGAATGTTTTCTCCACATCAATGAAGCATGTGACGGTGCCTTGATGGTTCTTGAAAACAAAGGTGAAGCTATCTAAGGTTTTTGAGAAGTAAAATTGGCATGTAGTTATAAATCGCCAGTTATGTTAGATATGCTTAGCTCTCGTTGGAGGCATTTCCTAAACAGTTGATGATGACTGTATAGGATTTGAATATACTTTAGAAGGTGCTTGTAGATATACTATGTTCATGTAGTCTTAGGCTGCTTTTGATTCTCCGTTGCACGTGAATTCGCCAACTCCATTCCAACAATCTCTTTAGATTGTTCTGTAGCTTTTGTAAGCTTTTGTAGACTGTCAACATCCAGTATTTTACAGTTTATAAAGTGTTCCGCTGGTACAGAGTAGTTTTAAATACCAGTTTGTCTAAGAGCGATTGTTTTATAAATGAATCTGTGGGATTTAGGTAAAGTATAGCCAGAATCCAGCTATGAGAGTGGTGTCGGAGTTGAATGCAATCATCATTTTTGTAGCTTTTTCTTTAATCTTGAGATGAGACTCAAGTTTAAATTCCTATCCAGGTAAGCACCAAGGTATCTGGAATCTCTTCAGTGAAAGCTATTTTGAAAAGAAGTTAGTCCTTTTGTTGGTAAAAAGAAAGGCACATTTTCTAGTCCAAGTATTGACCAGAAATAAGGCATTTTCTATAAAAATGTCAATTGCCTTGACAATCATATCTTTTTTTTATTATTTAATACATACATACATACTCTGTTAATATAAAACTCAATAATTATTTAATTTCAGAACTTCGTCATTTCCTCCATCTTGCCTCAACAAAGCCACAAATTATTGCAAAATACATTGAAAAACGTGGAAAACCTCTTGAACTGGCTACAGCTTTAGAACGTGTCGATAAAACCAACATTTTTCACGTGTCCTACCTCTGTCAAGCCTTACACTTAGTTGTTATGGAAATCCTTGGTAATCAAAAGAGCCATTTAGAATCAGCAATCAGTGCTTGTGGCTACTTCCTCAAAACTCACGGCACTGTTCTCGAAACTCTTCTAAAGTCCAACAATCTGAGTCATCGAAAGTGTGCTTTGAAACTTCTAACAGCCATAGTCTGTGCTGAACCACAACTAGGCAGACAACTGCTATCATCTTTTGATATTCTTTCGAATGTTAAAGAAATCGAGAATTTCCTTTCACATTCCAAGTACGAATTGCATGAAAGTGATACAGTCCGAAAGTGTTACATTCATTTTATCCTGGCATATCTTGTTGATGGAAATACATTATTGATAAGGAACATTCTAGACAAAGGTATTCTGATAAAAGCTCTAGCATCTGGATTACTCTTCGATGATCCTGTGACAGTGTGTGTCGTCCTTAGCACCTTGAAGAAATACGTTCTAGAAAATCCTGAAATCTCAAAGACAAAGAAAGTTTACGTCTTCGATGTGGATTGTGTGAAGTCAATTGCAAGGCTTTATGATTGGTTGGGTCCGAATGCTTTAATTGCCAAGTTTTCCAATCAAAAAAACTCATCAAGTTATGTGATCAATTTTGCAAAACTCAAAGAGCACGTCGATCCTACAGAAAAACAGGCAGTGGTTGAAGTGGTTCATGAGTTTCTTATCATGTTACTTACTTCCCGAAAACATGGCATCACTTTCGATGCAATGGCTCAATTTCAACAGCGACACAACAAGTTGCAGGGCAAAATTATCGGATTTCTTGATAAACCATGGATGAGTGAGAAGAAAACCGAATTGATTCTGAGTACAATTCGAGCTTGTCCCGACCAAGCACGTAATACTGTGACTAACTTTGGAGTGCTGGTCAGTCCATTGCGAAGTACTGGAGCCTACTGGGTACCAGCTTGTAATTTTATTACAAAACTCATCAATGAATTGCATCCTACATTGTTGAAGGGTGCCTTGGAAAAGATCACTCTCACCGATTTCTCACATTGGATTAAAGACATTTGCCTTCCCATTGAAGTATTGACCCATTTAACTCAAGGCCGAGCATTGAAGCATGTAAATTTCCAACACCGATTGGCTGCCAATCGTTTGCTATTGGCCATGTTCCGTCAGTACTCCAACTACATGGCAGTCATTGTTGAACGGGAACAACAAAAGAAAAACAACTTGCGTCGTTTTAAATTCGACCTGCTGAATCATATTTTCGTGAATTTCCCAACCATCGAGGATATTCTTTATTCTCTCTTTACAACCATTCAAGCTCAAAATGAAGATGGTGTGGATGTTCTGGAGCACTTAGAGCTCACCTTGGATCTGGTCCTGATCATATGCCAACAGAATCGTTCGTTTGTCAATAAAACTGCCACAATCATGGACTATTTAAATCTTTTGCGACCATTGTATGCCAGTGATGATGGAGAGGGTAACATCAAACTCGAATTAAAAGCTATCAAGACCATTCTATTCCTCTTTCCAAAGTCTCTGGAGCCGCAACAGAAGTTATTTGCAAATGTTATGAAAAGTTTCATAAATGCATTTGTTCATGGTGACGCTGAGATTAAGAGTGAAGCTGGCGATCTACTGCGCGGAATATTCCTCAACACAGGAATGTTCGATAGTGCAGAAATGGAGATAGACTTGTGGCTGGAAGCGTTGCGTTTTGTTAGCCCCGCATCTGTTGAAATTGTGGCAGCGGTTTTCATTGAAGTTTTACAAGTAACAAAAGCTGATGTAGAACCTTTGGAAGATGAAACTGAAAAACATAATGCAGCAATCGAAGGAAAACACCTATCCAAATTGTTTTCCAACATTGAGAAAGGGCTCTCTGTCCAAGGTTATGTTGAAACTCCAACTATGAGCAAGTTGTACCCATTGATTGTTAAAGGTGTCGAAATTGGTGATGAACTAGAAATCTACCTGCAGATAGTTCGCTTGTTAATTAGCCATTTCCTAGATAATGGTACCAACGAGCCATTAAAAGGCAATGCAGTTGCTGCCCTGGTGCCAAAATTGATTGAAATCCAAGCAGCTGTACTTAAAGGCCAGGTGAAATTCGAAGAAATGTTCCAACGCTCCAAGAATAACTTTACATTAACCACAATTGAAGGCAAAGAATTACAGTTTGATGTGATTCTTCAAAATGATCGTTTGCTTATGATTTATGTACAGGAGGTTATGTCTACTGTTTCCCAGCTTATACGAACCGAAAGCCTCACATTGGAACAATCAAAATCAGCAGCAAATTTTATGGTGAATTTTCTGAAAGTCCTACAAGCTCTGAGTGTTTCGCAAAAGACCGTTGTTGTAGTCTCATTAGACGAAGATAAAGATGAGATTCAACTGAGCTATTTGGAAAAGACTTTAAAATATATATTCAACACTCGTCTGGGCATGATTCAAACGACAAATCTTTTCAATAAAGACAAGTGCAATCTTAATTATCTAAACTTCCTTCAGCAAATAACTGAGTGCGTGAATTCTTTCGAATTGAGTACTTTCTCTGATTATACCACAAATTTCCGACAAAAAATTGTAAAATCCATAGAAATTGCAACAAGCGAAGATAAACAAAAGACAAAGAAAAATTCCGAAGACCTGCAGTCGATTATTGATTTAATCAAAACCTTCCAGTTGTCCAGTGAGAATTGCTTGGAGATACTTGAGAATATTTCTGCACTTTCTTATGAAGATTTCGCAGGAAAAGCTGGACAGAAGTGTATATTTCTTGATATTCTGATCACAATTCTCGAAAGACTCTCCGATTTGAAGCAATCTGTTAAATGTGATCAAAGTGTTGGAAATATCGCACAGATTTACATCGATTTGGTGATTAAATCTGATGGTGAGATAAATTTGGAACGCCTGGAAGATGCTCTCCATGGTTTTCTTCTTGTCTGCCATCAATACATACCGAAGATACCATCAGAGATGTTTACATGCATTTTCTCCCATCGAAAACTAACAAAATCTACAATTCGATTAGCTTGTCTCTTGCTCGAAAGAAATCCATCTCCTCTGCAAGATGAATTCATCAAGATACTTCCCCAGAATATCTCCAAAAAGGAACTCACCTATCCTCTCTTGAATATTGCCTTTACAAACGGCATTCAGCTGGAAGATTCGATGTTAAGTACAATTTATCAAGAATATAAGAACGGCTTCATGAAGACCATTGAAAAACCTCAAAAAGCTGGGGTAATCTACAAGGAAAATGTCCAGGCATCGATTCATCTGATCGCAGCATGCATGCCCAAGTCTGAGTGCATTGATTTTTGCAATAAGAACATCAAATTTGATTCAGTGGAAGTATTTCAAGTGAAGATTATTCGAGCTATCTTCCAAAAGGCCCTCGATTCCATTGAAGATCGGGAGAATAGTGAAGTTTTCGCCAAGGTTTTCGTTCAATTTGTGAATCTTTGCATTCAAATGCTCACGGTTGTTTTGAAAAAGGATTCCCTGGATGAAGAAAAGATCACATTAATTGGCTTCTCTTTGTATAAATGGATGGAATCCAACACAAACCTTCAAATGGACTATGAAAAAATATTAAAGACTCAAAATTGGATGAATTTCTGTAAGGCTGCTCTCAAATCGGGCATGTATGTCAATGAAACTGAAGAGAACCAACCCGAAGTGGATCGTTTAAATGGAGAATTGCTGAAGTTACTAGCATTTCTTGTTGATAGGGTCTATGACGACAAAGAGGATAGTCAAGAGCCTAGAGTTCTCTTTGAAATGATCTTTACCCATTCAAAATTTTTGAAGATTGCCTTGGATATCCATCCAAAATCAGTTAAAACGCAAATAATGCATTTGTTGTTTGTGCTGGCGAAAAAGAGTCCTAGTGCCCTCGAAACCAAACATATTGCAGTTATCTTGGCTGCTTATCAAGCCAAATTATCTGATTGCGATCGATATACTTTGGCACTGTTGCAATTATACGAAGAAGCCGACATAGGGCTGCATGAGTACAGACCCTTCATTTGGGGTGAATCAGCGATAGCATTTTATTCTCTGCGAGACGATCAGCAAGAGAAGAGTAATTTGCAGCATCAGGAGACGTCAGTAGCTCAAGTGATGTCTCTTATCGATCGACAGGTGTCCGAGTACACATTGAATAACTTCCCCATTTGGCGCAAGCTAGATCCTAGCAGTCAACTTCCATGCACAAGATTTGAAGACCCAGATCTTATTCATTTGGGGTCTTTTGGAACGAATTTCCTCGAAAAACGAATAGAACAGGGCGATACGGAGTTTGCAGAGACAGAACTGCGATTGTGTCCGAAGCGAGACGATCACTACCACGAATGCTATGATCCAGCTTTTATTATTCCCCTAATGTCCATGTGTTTTGCGCCAGAGATCTATACTCAACCGGTGCGACCAGTTCAGAATGGTTTGTTGTCCGTAGTGTTTGCTGCTCTCTCCAGTCAGGATAAGGAAATGCGAATGGCAGCCGGTTGTGTTCATCTGAGATATCGCACCCACTTAGAAAACAGTAGATTCTATGAAAAACCGTTGTGGCAACAAGCCTACGACAATATACAAAGTGGATTAGATGCCTTGAGAGGCGATTGGTTGAAACATAAGAAAAACGGTGGAATACCAAGAGTTCCCTATATCTCAGGTTTGTTCCTGGCAAAAACCATCAATCTAACAACCGATCCAACTCACACATTGTACAAACAACTCACAATGTTCCTGCGACTTAAAGAGTCGTTTAATTTCTTATGTGTTCCTGAATTCAACGTTCTGTTTCACAGTCCCGAGGTGGAGCATCATACCTTCCGGCAGTTCATTGTCGAGATCATTCGGAATGGGGTAAGAAGTAGCTCGGATCTGTTTCTTCTGGTGACGACAAGTACATTCAAGGCTCTAATGGGATTCTATTCAAGTAGCATGTCAACATTGGACATCAATTTGCAAATTCTATCAGTACTTTCAACGTGTGTGAAGATTCCTGGTTCATCGAAGATAATGATTGAGCATGTGGGAATAATTCCTTGGCTAAATGGCGTACTAACTGCTGTCGAGTTCTATTACTTCGACATAATCGAAGGTATCATTAGTATAATCAACAATTTGTGGTATGCCATCAAGGCAAATGAAAAAAGTTTCCATAATTTCCAACACATTCAATCGGATCTAAATCGATTGGTTTTGAGATTGTTACCCAATTTATCTGGACGGATATCGATGAGAAATTTTGCCAAATTAATGAATGTTTTAAATAAAACCACAAATGGAGATGATACTCGTCAGATGGTGAGTGAAAATCAGTTGGACAAATTGATTGGCTGTGCACAGAAACTGTACGGCGAGGAATTGTTTAGTTGTGTGGTTAGCATTAAGGAGAATGGACCAGATGGTGCAGAAAGTTATGACACGTATTGTCGGAATCTAGCATTGGCCAAAACTGAGACTACCGCCATGATTGCAGTTTGTAGTTTGAGAGAATTTGTTATTAAATGGAGTCGAACGAAGTGAAAAAAATATTTACATCTTAATGCTTTAGGATTTAAGTTAATATTAAAAATGAAATTGTTTTTTTTTAAGAGCTCTACATTTTTGTTATGTAATAATAAAAAAGTGTTTTTTTAAGAACGTTCAAGTTCAATTTGGTTGTTTTTGTTTCTTTTTCATGAAATGTTTTTTTTTTTTAGTTCTTCCAGATGAACAAGAGAAAGTGGTAGAAGAAATGCTATTTTAACGCAGAAGTCTTCATCAGAAAATGATTGTTAGTGTGTTTTTCTTTGGAAGAAGAAGGCCTAGTGAAGACCATTACATGTACATTTTGGAAGAAATGAGAAACTTTATCTTTAGAGGAACTATATCAAGCATATGAATTGAGTAGTGTAGGTTTTTTCTCACGGAATTTTTTTTGCGATCGTAAATCTTCTCTGGAATTAATTCCCAAGAAACAAAAAAAATGTATGAAATTAAAGATAAGTTTCACTGAAAATTATGTTCCCGATACTAATAAATTCAGAGGGAAACATTTCCTCGATAATTACCTTCCACATTTTCTAACGAGGGAAACATTCCCAGGGAATTTTTTATTCACGATAGCCCCCATTATGTAGTTCTGTTGTAGACTCAGGAAAATTGTTTCTCTTACTAATATTTGAGGAGTATTAATAATGTGTTTGTTATACATGATCAGCCAAATTGTGAGCTCCAAGTGAATAAGATTTCACCCGAAAAACTCGCATTTGACTTTCCCTATTGTGAATTCCGGCCAGAAAGTTGTTCACTCAATGCTTATTTCATTCCGCACCACCAAAAACGTAACACAAACTTCTAAAAAAAATTGGAATAAAGAAAAAAACTAAAACAGTAACATAAAATAAAAAGACAGTTTATATTTGTTTGAGTATTTCAATCATCAGTTGGTAGTTGGTTTTTTGTTTTTAATTTTTTGTTTTTGTTTTGCTTAGTTTGCGAATCTTTTACATGTTTGTTAATTATTTTCATTTTTATTTCATTAAACTAATTTATAGTAATTAATTAATAATTAATTAAAATGGGAGGATGTGTGAATCGCAGTAGTTGTTACACTTTGTTTCAAGTGAACACAAATATTTCAATAATTTTTGTTTTGTTTTATATAATTTGCGTTCTTTACTTTTTCGTTCTTCTTCAAATATAATAATTTAATTATTTTTTTTTTATTTTTTAATAAATCTTTTTCTTTTCAAAGACACAACAAAATAAGACTCAATTATGTTTGTTTCTAAGTCTTTTTTTCAATCATTCGATATTTTAAATTAATAATAAGCTTATTTTTTGTTTGTTTTTATAATAAATATAAATTGTATGCTCTCGTATTGGCTGAATATTATTATTACAAAATAAAAGAAAAATTAAAAAAACACAAAAAAGAAGCATTTATAAAAACTAAATTCGAATAAGGAATTAGAACAACTTAAATATATTAATTGGGATTTAAATGTTCTTTCAAGAGAGATGGCCTTTCTTATCCTTTTTTGTTTGCTTATAGTTTTCATTTTTATAATAATTTTAACATAAATTTAAATAAAAACATAAAAATATTAATAAAAAACAATATAAAGAACTTAAGATTTTTTTGTTTTTGTTTTGTTTTAAATATAAATTCGTAAAAAAAGGAAATTAATGTGCAAAAATTAAATTACAAAATCAGTCGTTTTCTTCATATCGTTTAATAATAATTATAATAATAATAATGATAATAAAAAAAATTAAATAAGAAAATTGAAAAAAAAAAACTTAAATAATCACAACAAAAATTATTTTAGGAAATGAGTAAGGAGATTGTTTTTGTTTTTATTTTATTTTTTTAATTTATATATTTTATATTAGAGAGAAAGAGGAGGGGAATTAAGAGATAAAGAGAGAGGAGTTGTTTTTTTTGTTTATAAACACTGTTGTCAAGATTTTTTTTTGTTTAAAAAGAAGTTTGTTTACATTAGAGAGAAAACAGGCAAATATTAAGTACAAATAAAGATGAAAAAAAAACAGTTTTGACACAACTTTCTTTTCAATTTACGAATGAGAAAACATAAGGAAAACAGATAGGTAATAATAACAATTCTTGGTTTAATCTAAATGTTATGGATTTTGTTTATAATTAATCATAAATAGCTTTGTTGGATTTATTTTTATAAACAAAATAAGGTTGATCTTCTGTTTTATGAAAGAGAGAAAGATTTTTAATGAAAAAAGTTAATGAAAATCACATTTTTTGTTTAAATATTTGTGTTAGTTTTTGTTTTTGACAATATGTAGTTATTTACTATCAAAAACATAAAAAAATTGAAAAAAATACTTAATTTCATAAAATTTTGCAATTGCTCGAGAAGATACTCAGAAGCTAGAATGCAAAAAATATATTAACCCCAATTCTGAATGGAAACTCCCAAATGAATTGTTGTCAGAAGAAGGATATATTCAATCGCCCAAACTTTGCATACAATAATGAGGAATAGCTTTAGTCAACTTTAAAAAAAGGTTTCATACTGAAATTTTGACTTTTTATCCTCTTACCTTTAAGAATAGAAATTCTTTACAAACTCGAATTTGTTAGCTTGAAAAAACAGGAAAAAAATAACCGCTAAGAAGTCATTCAATGAAAATTTAGGTGAAGGCCACTTTTTAGGCAACGATTAACTAGTCATTAAACATTGTTCGTCAATTGCAGGTAATTTTCGATAGCGGGCTAATGAGAAACTTTCGTTCCCTTGATGTGTGTTAATGTTTATAAACCATTAATAGTATTGGGCATCCATTTGAGCGGATATATGTTGCGGACAGCCTCCGGCGTTTTGAGAGTTAAATGATATTGGAAATAATTTAACTCTTTGGAAGCTCTAAGCATGTCCGCAGAATATTTGGCATCAAATAGACACCATTTTAGCATAAAATCTTATTTGCAGAGGGGTAAAGAGTCTTTTATTGATATGTTTTTCATATAATTTTTCTGCTCGAGATAGAAATCTCAGAGACCTTGTGATCATGTCTTTGCAAATTTCATGTATATTGAAACAAAACAGCAAGTAAAAAACTAAATTACAAACAATTTGTACAAAAAAAAGATGTAACAAATGGCATGGACACATAACTATTTGTTAAAAAACGACATCGCCAAAAAGTGTAAACATGATAGCATTAAAGTTAATCAATGGGGCCGAGAAGTGATTTATTCTGGGCGTTTAGCACGTTATGTTTGTTGGTTCGTTCGACTGTATCGACTTAAGTCGATTGTTTCAAATTACGTGCTGGACCCCCTGATAAGCTCACAAGATTGGCTGGTATGAAACAATGATGTCCTTCCCATATCTTAGTTTTTTTGTAGAATATTCCATACACAAATTCAAAATTTCCAAAAATGTTATTTACATAAACCAAAAAAAATAAATTAAATTGTTCAAGTAAAAAAATTAATCATATTTAATTTAAATTATTAAAAAAACAAAACTTAAATAAAATAATTTCAGATTCATTGTTGCAGTTTTGAAAAGGGGTAGGGGCCCATCATAACCAATAAAATATGTTGTTTGTTTTTTCGCCCTCCTCGTAAGAGTCAAATAAAAAAAAAAGAGCGGACTCTTCTCCATTATTTCATTTTGAGTAAATATTTGTTTTAAAAATTAATAAATTAAAAAAAAAAAATAAATAAAAATGTTCGCTCACTTTCTCCATTCGGTTATTGAATCCCCACTTTCTCTTTTTCTCTAACTTGTTTTTTTTTTCATTCTTTAAAAAAAATCCGTTAGTATTATATAGTATATATTTTTATTATTTCCTGTCCCTGTGGCGCATTTAGATTCTACGATGGAAATGATAACCTCAAACTTGACGACGTTTATGTCAGGCATCGGTGTTCTGGTTGCCATTGCCACCGACCATGGAATTTGGGTTCTTAGGGGTATAAACGCTGGCGTTGGGGTCTAAATTGGAAGTACCCGATTGGGAGACAGGCACACCGACTACGCCAACAACTGATGATTGTGACACTACAACGTTTTGCTGCTGCTGTTGTTGTTGTTGTTGCTGCTGTTGTTGTTGTTGCTGCTGCTGCTGCTGTTGTTGTTGCTGCTGTTGTTGTTGCTGCTGCTGTTGTTGTTGCTTTTGCTGCTGTTGCTGTTGTTGTTGTTGTTGCTGCTGTTGTTGTTGCTGTTGCTGCTGTTGTTGTTGCAATTGCTGCTGTTGTTGTTGTTGCTGTAACTGTTGCTGCTGTTGTTGCATTTGTTGTTGCTGATTACTATTCACACCTGAATTTGAGACCCTCTGATTAAGTTGATGGCCACTTAAGATTTGCTGATGTTGCGCTTGTGGTCCCAGACCCATCATTGGACTGGAGGGACCCTGCAGCGGGGGAGTATCGTTCATGCGAAGCATTGAACTTCCTGTGTTGCTGCATGTTGGCAAACATAGACTATCTGTGGGCATTACAGCAAGAAGTTGAGCAATTTTTGCTTTCAAATCATGAACCTCGTCCTTTTTGGAACGATAAAGACCTTAAAAGACAGAAATAAGTATTATAATTTTTTTTAATGAGTGGAAATATTGTGAGTATAAAGAATTTGACGTCATAAACGGAAATATCGGAAAGAATCGTAAGATCGATAGCACAGTCCGAGGACACATGATTCACAACAGCTTCGTAAATTGACTTATTCTGATCTGTTTTGCAAGTGATCAAATATATTCGGGGTTATTATGGCAGGGATAATGTTCCAAAGTTCAATCAAAGTGCAAAATTAAGTAAAGATACTATCCTAGAACATAAACATGCCATGATAAGAATAAGAATACAAAGGAGACATGCAGCCGCTGCCGACTTGGAAATATCGTTTTTCAGAATAATCCATTCTAATGGGACGAAGATGGTCAATGTATACACCCCCCCAGAAGTTAAAACAGGCTATTTACACATTTAAGACGCACAAGACCAACCCGCCTAAAAGTTTCGAGCAACGGAAAATGGGTTTTTGGTCGGAAGTAGGCATAGGTTAGGTTTAAAGTGGCTGTCATTAAAAGCAACTGACCAATAAAAGGTCCATTGTGGCAGGGAACAGGAAATTCCCTGTAAGTAATACCATTTGTAGTTTCGGATGAAGCTAAATGCGAAGAGACAATACTTTTTTATCGCCCGAAATTTCCGCTTGGAATACGCTAAAATGGTTAGGGAGACCCACTACCCACTCGGTATTCAGCTTGCGATCTATTTGTATTAAAACGTATTAATTCATTTTCTGTGAAAGCTTTTTTCGAAGCTGATGTTGCGGGAATGGTGACTTGAAAGTTTGTTTTTATCAAAAACCAAGAAGGGAGTGACGTAGTCGGAAAAACTTGGGAATGTTTCGAATAACTTCAGAATGATGTTGTGGCCAAAAGAGTTATTTTTATTTTATATTTGACTGCAGTGCTCACGGCCATCTGTTTGCTGTATATATCAAGGGTCGTAGGTTTGAGGCGTTTGTTGAATGCAGCAGTAGGTGTTGAGCGGAGGACTTAACACCTCATATACACGCTGAACGTTTGCAAGAGTTATAATAGAATATGAAGATATTTTTTTGATACGACATAGCAATGTCGTCAGCGTATGCAATCACTTTGAATACCTCTGCTACAGGGTTTGTCAGACGTTCATTTTCCGCCATTTTTCATAGAAACGGTATTGTGCAAGAGAAACCCCATATCATGGACTCGGAAAATACTATTTTATCGCAAAATAATATAATTTTAGAGTTCAAACGAAGAATCACTCTGACCCAGTGGTGTTTTTGCGGGTTCAAAAGCCATTTTAGCAGTAAAGCTAGCTGCTAGCGTTTTTGTTGGACAGATTGAGATGGTGGTCACCCTAAACTGTAACCGCTATTATAAGCAAACAAATAATATTTTTGAGTACAATTGTTTTGGAAAGTCATATCATTTGATGCAAAATACATTGAATATATTTTTTTTCAATGCAAAAACCATACTCACTCTCTTTTATCTCAAGCTGTCGCTTAGCCTCGCCTAAGGCCGAGAATAAGTCCAGCTTAACTCTCGTTTCGGCTGATAGATTCTTCTCGAGTGTACAATTCTTATCTTGCATTGCTGCCAGAGCTGACATCAACATTTCAGTGCCCGGCTGAGAATCACGGCTGCGTATTTCAGCTTCAAACATTCGTAGCTAATAAAAAAGAAAAATAAAACTCAATTATTCAGAAAAAACAAAAAAAGAAATCTTCATCCTCACCTCTTGTTCGAACTTCCTTCCTTGTTGTTGAGCCATTTCCTTCGATTCTTCGGCCGATTTCAAATCACGTCGCAACTGCTTCAATTCACTATCAATCTGTTGTTTTCGCTGCTTGCAAGAATCACTGCATTCCGGTCGACTGGCCTTATCCTCGGCAATTTTACGGGCTTTCTTTTCATTATTCAGTTGTGCTTCAATTGATTGCTTTTGGCGGCGCTCTTCCGTCAGACGCCGTTCGGTATTTTGAAGTGTTATCATGTCATGTTGACGCAAACTAGTAAGCTCTTGAATTCTCTTTTCCAAATCATCACATTCCTTCTGTTTGGCCTGCAAACAGCTTTTTGTGGTTAGATTTGCCTCCAACTTTTGACGCAATTCATTCTCGATCTGTTTCATATGGCTAATTTCGGTGCGATATTTTTTAACATCGGCCTCTAGCTTAAGGCAACTCTCGCATATTTTCGCAACAACTTGCGATGCTAAATTGGCAATTGTGGATGTTGAAGAGGCCACTGAAGCCGATGATGATATACTCGAAGTATCTGAATTGGAGTCTTTAGCATTGTGGCTATGATTTGTGTTGTTGTTGTTGTTATTATTATTACTATTATTACTGTTATGGTTATGATGATGATGATGATGATTATTATTGTGATGAGTATGATTTGAGTTTGAGTGACTGGATGCATTGCTGTTGTTGTTATTTGAGCTGTTTGTGTGGTGGTTTTGATGATTGTCTTTGGAAGATGTGTCCTTTTTAGAGCGATTCCGACGTCCTGCAAATGTAAAACAATAAATAAAATAAAATTCTACACAAGAAATCAAATAAACTAACCTTTGACTTTCTCAACTGGTTCAACAACTTCCTCCACCTCATATTGTATTATATTTCCATTGCTATGATTTGCGCCGCTGCCGCTGCCGCTACCTCCCCCAGAAGAAGATGACGATGCTGCAGACTTTTTCGCTGATCCAAAACCTCCTCCATAGCCAGAATCAGCAGCTGTGCTATGCTGATGTTGTTGCTGCTGCTGACAATTTGTAGCATTCGAACTATCATAGTTATTGCTATTCTTTTCTTTATGGGATGATGATGTAGCAGTTGTATAATTTCCACTGCCCCCACCAGCTCCAGCACTATCCCAATCCTTGTTATTGCAATTGACCTCACTTATGTGATAGCTGTTATTGCTGTTGTTCATTTTACCTGATATAGTGAAATGATCTTTGTGATTAGCATTGCCAGATGCATTGGCATTGCTGCGACTGCTGGATGTCGCATTGTTGTTATCTTTATCCACACTTCGGCGGTTATTTTTGTTATTATTATTACCACCTCCGCTGCCACTTCCACCGCCACCACCACTGCTTCCACTATTGCCGCTTCCGCCCACATGTCCATTTGATGTGGAAGACGCAGAAGTGTTTGTAGTGGGGTTGGTGGTGGTAGAGGAAGAAACGGAAGAAGAAGAACCGGCACCGTTGCCGGCGGAACTCCCACTATTTGTGGAGGATCCTATCAAATAAATTGAAGTTAGTAGTTTAAGGGGTCTCTTGAAAAATTCAGAGCGATTACTTGTTTGAGCGTGTTTATTTGAATTAGAACTAGAGTTACTATTATTTAGATTATTATGTTGCTGATGATGAACACTACTATTATTACTGCTGCTAGTGTTGCCACTTTGCTGTTGCTGAAACTGGCCCGCTATTTGAACATAGCTCTTGTCATCGTTGCTCGTCGCTGTCGCTGACGACGCCGACGCCGACGCCGATGACGAGGCAGCGGACGAAGATGAGGATGTTGACGCCGTCAGAGACGTTGACGCCGCCAACTGATTGTTGTGGTGACTGTGATTATGTTGCTGTGGGTGGTCAGTATTATTCTGTACTATTGACGCCACTGCTCCATTATGTGTGGAGGTGTTATTTTGGGCATTTGTCAGAGCCGCCGTTGTCGATGAAGACATGGATAGCGATGCTGTCGCCGTCGAGGACCCACCACCGGTATTATTTGTCACTGTTGAGTCATCTTGGTTTTCTTCTTGTGGGAGGGCTTGTTGCAGCAGCTGCATGTAAAATTCATTTTCTTTAGATACTTCGCGTTGCTTACGCTGGCGCATTCTATAGCCAACGTAGCTTTTGAAGCCGAAACCCAGAGTTACAACTGGATAACCAATACTGTTATAAATTAATTCAAAATTTAATCTTATTTGATTCTTATAAGAGACAGAGAGGGAGAGACATACCAATGTGCAGCAAAAGGTCGACACAAATCTAAATGTGGCATATGTCTACTGTCCTTCCATCGAATTCCTGCTTCCAGGTAAACAAATAACATCCAAAGTATAATTGTCGGCAGACATATTCCTTTATCTAATGAAACAACAATAACAAACAAAAATATTCATGTTAAATTTAAAAATTCTAATTAAATTATGAATTTATTATCGAAACAAACTCACCCGTGTGCCACACATATTGCACCCAGACATATGTGCTAGCAGCAAATAGAAGCCAATGCACTGGGATGAAAAATAAACACACCAAATCGGATGTGATTGCTATGCATACAAACAACACTGAAAAGGCCTAAATTAAAGTAAAAATAAGGTCAAATATTATTTAAACAAACAAAAAATATGATGTGATGATTATTTTTGTATGCATACCAATCCTTTGTATTTGAAAGAGTCATGGACTGATCGCAGAAGTAGCCAAAAAGGCCATAAAAATTCAAATCGAAACATAAACATAAAGTCGGCTGTTATCACAATGGCCCAGAGTACCAGGAATTTCATGTACAGCACTGTAGTGCTGCAAAAAAAGGATTACACAAACAAATGTTAAATTTAAATAATAGAATCGAATAAAAATAATAGAATTTTGAGGTGTAAATAAATATTTGAACTCATCGTGAGCTGTGTTGCGATAATGGGTACTAAAAGAAGAATTAGTAACAACTAAACAAATTTGAAATCACTTCGTAAATATAGTATTCCATATTAAAAACTCCGCATATTGTATATAGATATATGTATTGCAAGGCTTAATCGTAGAAATGAAGTTTATCTTTTACCAAAGCCCATAACTAGATTTATTTCCGAAAGGTAATTTACCTGTGTCATAAAAGTCTTTTAATTTATTACTGAGAAAACAACTCAGAATCGAATTAAGTTCCAAGAAAGAGTGACTCAGCGAGGAAGTAAAAGACTGAAAGAATCAAGAACTGGAAAGATGAACTTGAAAACTCATATTTTGTGAAACAAACTTCTTGGAAACCTACAAGGGTAATCTATCTTACAAAATAGTGCCAATAATTGAAGGGCCGCGAGAAAGAGGGATCAATCTCCATTTGGATTCTCTTTTTCATACTTTTATTGAAATAAACTGTTAACTTAAAAGACATATGTAATTACTTTCTTTGAATCAAAAATAACCTAATTAAAAATAAAAAAAAATAAGAATTCTGAAACACCGTGGAAATATGGCATTGATCTTTCTTTCCAAAACATTTCAACATTTCAACGTCCTTTCAACAAATACGGCTGGAATCAGTTCTGCAATCAAGTGTGTTTATTAATTTAATTTGCGGGCTCTGACATAATCTGCTCTGATCGCCCAGCCTCTGTTCAGAAATTTTCTCAGATTCCAAAAAGAAAAACGCCATATGTTGGGGGTTGATCTGAGCAATTGTAGCTAAAATGTTGCAGTTCCTACAAATTAATCTTCAACACTCCATTTTGGCTTTTGTCTCACTTCTTCTCCGACTCCACAAAAACCGGGAATAAATGTCCTGATCCAGGAGCCGTGGATTGTCAAATCCGTCATTCAGGGACACAGGACTCCTGGATACTACTTACTATTTGCGATGATTTAGCATCCCTTGTAAGTGAGATAATTTATGAAGTCAAAAAACTCAAATTTGTTTTGATTGCCTGTAATTTTGGAAAAATTATAATACATAGTAATGCAAGTCTTTTCGACGAAGTTCTATTTTTGGAATTTGGATGTGATCAGATGAATCTGATGACCAATGTGATACCGCACCCAGCCCTGATGAACAAAAATACTTGGACTACGCAGAGACATATGCTTAATTTCACATAGGATCATGGATCTCCATAAAATGGCAACAAGGGTAAAGAGAGAATCAGAAAAATCGTGGGGCTGAAAATTAATTTGGCAAAAACAAAAATCATTAGCCTCGGAAGTAACTCCTCCGTTTAAGTCAGGAATACAAACTTTCAATATCTTAGGAGTTTTGTCTTGACCAAAGTTGGAACTTAACAAGACATCAACAGCCGTATTACGAAGGCGAATGTTGCGTTCGGAGAGCTGTCCAAAATAATGAAGGAGCATTTTTTTAAGACTAAAGACAGAGCTGCGACTTTTCTACTACAAT
This sequence comes from Meliscaeva auricollis, assembly GCA_948107695.1. Lineage (NCBI taxonomy): Eukaryota > Metazoa > Arthropoda > Insecta > Diptera > Syrphidae > Meliscaeva > Meliscaeva auricollis. The sequence goes on along the minus strand of OX403619.1, from coordinate 15,903,586 downwards.
ATTGTGTCCGATCTTTTTTATAGCTTTACTACGGTGGAAATGGAAATTCACATCCGCTGTCACAAGAAAGCTGAAACGTTCGTTCGTGAATAGGTGTCTACGAAACATCTCAAGGATTTGTTGTCCCAACCCCATATATAATGTCCACTTCAGGAATACGTGGACAGTATTATACGAAAACGTAAGTTGCAGTGGATTGTGCATGAACCTATGCAAGTCAAGCAATGTAGTAGAAACCGCTCACACAAGAATGAAAAAGAGTGGAATAGGAATCTTACTTACTTTTACTTTAGATGGCGCTCACAATTCAGGATGGATTACGGTCTCAACCAACACGCCTCTCTAGCCGCCTCCAGGTACGCACGTCAAGTTGGTTGAGGTCGTTTTCCACTTGTGTGCGCCACTTGTTGCGCTGTTTCCCTCTGCTGCACAAAGCATCAGGGTTGGATTCGAAGACTTGTCGGGCTGGTGTGTCCCAGTCATCTCAGCCGCTGTATTTTCGGCTGTACAGCCCGTAAAGTACATCGTTGAATCTTCTTTTCCATACTTCTTCTTTACACACAGGACCTAAAGTCACTCGAAGAATCTTTTTCTCAAAGCAACCAAGCAGATTTTCATCCGAATCTTTTAAAGGATAATTAAGGTCTAGTATAGCGTTTTCTTGGTTCTATGAGAGAGGGCTTTACTACTTAAATGCCTTTGCTTCTTTAAGGGATCACCACAGAAAGGTCTGAGGATCTAAGTAAGTAAGAAAATAATAATCATCTAAGCAGTTTGCTCTCCTATCGGCCAATGTTTCGTACAGGTAGCAACGATCCTGCCTGTTTTTTAGTTTTTAATGTAGATTTTCTTGATACAACACTGTTAGTCAGACTGTTACCCCCAATTTTATTCCGTTAGGAAAATATGTTGCCCTTCGTAACACCGAGAGGAATGTTTATTCTTTCTTCAAGTGAGTCATGAAGGCCCTGGGCATTTTTAGAACCTAGATTAAAGTGACTCCGAGATCAATATTATTTCAGCACAGCTGGAATTAGGAGGACGTCATAGTTTCTCTTTATTTTTTTAAATACAGGATTGCTGCGTCTAGAAGTTATACATATGTTAACTTGTCTTAAATCAAAGAATGAACCAACTAATGCAATACAAGAAACTCAGAAACTTTTCTTTTTTCTTAATTAACCATAATGAACGTTTTTTTTTCTTATTGATTCGCTCTCTTATGTACTTCCAAAACTATCTAAAAATAGATCTTAGTTAGGAAGGAATCTAATTAAAACAAACACGTGCGTGTTATTTTCCAACACGTTTCCAATTTGATTATATCCAAGTATTCTCTGAAGGCTGAGCACAAAAAAAAAAACCATCATTTAAATCAGAACATAAGAAAGGGACATGATGTTAGTTGTATCTGTAGTTTGCTGGCAAACAAGTGAAAAGAAATAGCATCTCTTTTCAAGGTTTCTTCCAGAAATATCAATACAATAGGAAAGAAAGTCTTTAGAAGAAAAACAATAAAAGCCAATTTCAAAGAAGTCAAACAATTTTTTGAACAGCTTTTCAAATTGTTATGGATGATTCCCGAGCGATACTCCCGAGTATTTTTATGGATTGACACGCACCACTCCAATGAGTATTGTTACACAACATAAATAAATATTTTTCTTTGCTTTTTATTTTGGACAATGATACCTATAGTGTGCTTCGCAACCCAATCTTATGGTTAGGGGAGCAGGCAGGCAGTACATTCCAGACAAAACCTCATCAATCCATTTACATCCCATTCCTCATCCTCAGACACACGAAGTTTCAATTTCCTTCATCTCCTCCTCCTCCTGTTCGTCATCTACAACAGTTACTTCGCTCTCACTCAATGGTTAGCGATTAAATTCCATGCCAATGGCAACGTATCCCGGAAATTCAACAGTGGTGATGTCGTGTTTAAAGGAGGAGTGTGTGTGTGTGTGTGTGTGTGTGGGAGGTCAACATCAGAGTTATCCCTAATGTGGCGGCGGTGGCGGTGGGCGGTGGGCGCAGCCATGGACAACCTTTACTCAGTGTACACACAAAATTGTAAAATCTTCTTAAAAAGAAACAACAACAAAGCGAGACGACGACAATGGGGACGAGGAGGAACAAGTGGACTGGGGCATGCTGTCATCCTAGCAACAATCATACCGTTGTATTCGTTGTCGTCGTCCCTACATGCATGCCGACTACATGACTTCGGCAGGAGCAAAAAGTATATAAATAGGTATTTTCCCTGTTACACAGTTAGTTTCCACAACAACAAAAGCAAAACAAGGAAGAGAATAGGAAGAGGAAGGAACTCCAGAGCCATAGCTAGAGAGACCCATAGGAAATCAACAACTCACCTGCCGTACATTCCTTCCGTAATTTTATTGCGCTTTATCGGTCGCCGTATTTTGCCACAATCGGCATTTCGTCTCTTCATATTTTTGTGTATTTTGATGGATTTATCTTTTTTCCAAATTTCAAAATTGAATTATTGTTTTTTTTTTTTTTTGTTTTTATTTTTTATACAAATTTTTGTCGATTTTTTTTTTACTTCTTTAAAAACACGCACGAAACTTCGGAAGATTTTCCTAAAACGAGATCAAGAAGAAATTGAGAAGTTAGTTTTAAGATTACAACCGGTTGGATTGGATGAGTGAGAAGATTGGGAAAGAGATTTTAGGAGGGAAAAGGGAAGCAAAAAAGGAATATAAAAAAGTAGGAAAATCCTTTCAACGTTTTTTTATAGAAGGGGCCCCCCCGGGGAGATGATGAGAATGTTTGCACCATCGTCACCAGTTTTTTCTTTTTTTTTTCTCAGATCACAAATTGCACACACATTTCATCATTTGATTTAAATTTTCTTTTATTTTCGCTGTTGCATTGATTTGATTGATTTATTTATCATCTAAATAAATAGGAAAAAGTTTTTAAAATCAAAAAAAAAAATATTTGTTGAGAAAAATATCACTTTTTTGTTGGATGATGTCGTCGTCGTCGTAGTTTGTCGCGAAAGGTTTTTTTTCTATTTTTGTTTTTTATTTTCGCACTTAAAATAGAGTTATGAAGGCAAAGTAAATAGTGAAAAAGAGATTTGTATATTTGGGGAGGGAAATGCAGTTAGAATTTTCAATGGAATTACAATTTTTATGAAGGAAAATTGGAATTTTTTCACAGGATGAAAACACTTCGGATCCTTCTTCTATGCTAGCGCAAAACTTCTTTTTTTATGTATATATAACATTTTTCGAATAAATAGGGATCAAATGAGTGTGAAAGAGATGAATGGCTATGGTTTTTGTCTGATTTTGTATGTGTCATTTGTGGCTGAAGGTTGGTAGCAGTGACATGTCATCTAGGGAGCGAGTGATGCCATTATATACCATTTGAAAGCCATTAAAGGCTTGCCCAAATGCCCAAACCAAAAGTGTCGGACTGTCGCACGACAGTGCAACAAAACAACTCAACACGCCAACAAAAGGTGTGTTTTTTTGTACGCCCGGGCTAACCCTGAAGCTACACATGCAAGTACTGGCTTGCAGTTGCCTTCATGTACAATTTGTCAAATTTATATTTGAGTAGTTGACGTGACGTAGGCGGCAATTCTAAGTTAAGGCTTGCCCAAACCAAAGTGCGACAGTGAGTCACGACATGTGAGACACGATTTTTATATGAAAAACGTTTTGCGCATAACCGCATTTGGTGTGGGTACTCTCATAATGATGCTGTGTAAATAAATTTTGGCGTTGTAGTGTCGCACTGTCGTGTCGCACCGTCGCACTTTGGTTTGGGTAAGCCTTTATTTGAATGTACGACAACTTGAAAGCCAGAACTTGCACGTGTGGCCTCGGATTTTCCGAGGCTGCAAGTTATCATACATTTAAATATTTTGTCTTACACATTCAAACTTTTTGCTACTTGCAAATCAACTGGCATGTAGGTTTTGAAACTTGCAAGTTGTTACGCAAGTAATTTGCAAGCTCCTTTAAAACAAAATCATTCTGAAATTTGAACTTGTAAGCAGGTTGACTTGTAAGTGGCGTGCCGCTTACGTCGCGTCAATTACACAAATAGAAATTTGACAAATTGTACATAAAGGCTACTTGCAAGCCAGTCCTAGCATGTGTGGTCGCCGTGGGTCTGTTGGACTTTCATAAGAAGAACACTTTGCCGCTTTGTCGCGTTTGGTGTGTGTATACTCATGGATTATTTATATAGATTTCTTATGTTAGTGGGACGAGCCGTGGTGGTTAAAATTTTATTATAAGGGGTATTCATTCAACCTGGTAAACCTGGTAAACGTAGTAATATGATAAATTTGGTTATTGAACTGTCAAATTTTCTTTAGGAAACCTCTACCAGAATATGGGAAGCTTTACCACACAAATTTGTTTGTTCAAAGTTAACCATCTGGAAATGGTATTTGTGGAAAACTTTTAAAGTTTAATTTTGGCTAGTTTAGATATAACCAACCACAAGTATGTAGCTAGTTGACGAAGACATGGAAAGAACCATAATTTTCTCCATAAAATTCCACATTTACCCATTTTGATTTCAGGGGCATTCGTGAATAATATGCGTGGTAAACTTTCAGATTTCACCATATTGAAAAGTTTACCAGATTGCATGAATACCCCTAATAAATTAAAAATAAAAAAGTTACCCATAACATGAACACCAGTTTTCAGATCAAAATCTCAAATACCAATGAAAAATAGTATGAGGTAGATATATGAATTTATTGGCAGCACTCTTTTTATTATTTTAAATTTTGAGATCGCTTACGGCAATGCTCTTGTGCGCTGTAAAATATCTCTTCCGGTTGTCAAACTGATTGAAAGTTGCAGCACATTTTGTACGGCGGTCGTAATTTCTATTAAAAAACACCATAAAAATGGCTTTCGGTGATGTTAAAACTCCAAAGGGTCTTGAAGAATTGAACAAATTCTTGGCTGACAACAGTTACATCAGTGGGTAAGCAAAAATCATTTCTAAAAGAAGATCCAACAAAAACCCAGTATACCTCAGCAAAAGTGAGGTTAAACCGGGTATCTATTTTTGAGTTGACACGTTGACATGACAGTGGTCGCTGGTTGTAACAAAAAAAGTTCTATTTTCAGTTACACGCCATCAAAGGCCGACCTCTCGGTGTTCGAAACACTTGGAAAGGCCCCAGCCAGTGGTGTTCACGTCCAACGCTGGTACAAACACATCGCTTCTTTCTCCTCCGCCGAAAGAGCCGCATGGGGCGGTCAGGCTCTTCCACAGACAGCTGGCGCCAAGCCCACAGTTGCTGAGGATGATGATGGTAAGTTCTAACCATCAATTCTCCTTGAAATGCATCCAATTTTAATAAAATCTCTTTGTTTCCCAAAAATAGACGTCGATCTATTCGGATCAGACGATGAAGAAGAAGATGCCGAAGCAGCACGTATCCGCGAGGAACGTGTAGCTGCTTACTCTGCCAAAAAATCAAAGAAACCCGCCCTCATTGCCAAATCATCCGTCCTGCTCGACGTGAAGCCGTGGGATGATGAGACCGACATGAAAGAAATGGAAACAAACGTCCGCACCATTGTGATGGATGGTCTTTTATGGGGCGCCTCCAAGCTCGTTCCAGTCGGCTATGGCATCAACAAGTTGCAAATCATGTGCGTCATCGAAGATGACAAGGTTTCAATTGACTTGTTGACAGAGAAGATCCAAGAGTTCGAGGACTTTGTCCAATCTGTTGATATTGCAGCTTTCAACAAGATCTAAGCCCATCATCACCATCCAATTAGATCTGGGATCAACAAGATTGTTAGCTTTGAACCTTGTGTTCAATTCAGTTGAAAAAGAAGAAATTAAAAAAAAAAAAAAAAAAAATGCCTTGATTAAAAAAAATACTATTTTATACTCAAGAATCTTTGGTTTTGTTTTTTGTTTGTTTAATTTCTCTGCGGGTTGCTTGTGCTTCGGGGAGATTCTCCAAATCTTTGGGTATGTTTAAAGAACATACGTTTCTAATCTACAAAGTAGATAAAATAACCTGTTGGATTGCCCTCCCCATACTGTTATGGGGAGGGCAATGCGGAACGAAAGGAATCTGTAGTTTTATTTTAAATTGGACGCGAATTATGGCTTCTAGAGCGTGGCGTTTTTGCAAAAACGCCTCGCGGAATAAGAGTGATTAGCATTTAGGTACATGATCTTAATAGTTTCTTTTCAAGCGTTTGTAACTTAAACGTACCGTGAGTTCCAGCACCACTGAAAACATACCTATGCCGGCGCCACTCATAGAAGTCTAAAAATTAGCCATTTATTCATTTTCGACTGTTGTAGCTCTTAACTTCAGGGTCCCATAGACCCCAGGTAGTGATTGTAAAAGTTTGATTTAATGTGATCTTTTTTTTCCATTAATTTAATCGGTAAGTTTTTTTTTTATAATATTATATCTTAATTGCAGTTCAAAGTTAAAAATTCAATCTTTAAAAGAAGACCAAAAAATTTAAGTATTAGCGTTGCATTCATTGGTATTGATGGTTTTAAAAGCAAAAAGGCATGATTTAATTGTTTTCACCGTACCGTTTAGTTAAAATAAAGTAAGAAATAGTAAGTATACGCCCCGATGACCCTTTACTAATAGAATGGAATCATCAGTGAGAATGTACTAACAGTTGCTTAAAGAGTGTATTTGTTTGAATTTGTTGAAAATTGGACACAAAAGCTCCTCTCTTAATGTACTTATTGTATTCAATGAAATATAGTTTTTATTATGTAAAGGCAATTTTCAAATCAATATGTTTCATTATTTAAATATTATTTAGTGCTTCGCATATTTTTTTTGTGACTTCTCACGTATTTTTTCCCGACTTTCCAAAAGCTTTTTAGCATGTTACAAAGTGCTTTTTTTTCTGCGATAGTTCTGCTGTCGTTCACCAGTACTTCCAGATTTATTCACGGTTCTAAGCACATTTGAACGCGTAAGTCCACGGTATTTCGCATATTTTTTGCAACTTTTCACGTTTTCTTTCGCGACTTTTCATGCTATTTTCTCTGATATTATATGATATTATAAAAAGCAGTTTTTTCATGACTCTCGATGCAATTTTAAGTGGTATTCCAATTCCAAACTCTAAAATTTAGGTTTACTACATTAAGTATAAAGCAGAATTAAAACTTAAACTCATTCCCATTAGTTTTCTTTTTTAATATTTTTTTTTATTACATAAATCAAATTATAAAATATTTTAGCGTTAACAAGTTCCATTAAACAAGCACACTTCTCAGACAAAATTTCTTATTTTTTTATTTCCATCAGCATAATAAGTATGGGCATTTTAAGTTTATTTACCGTTTGGACTGAAAGCTGCCAAACATTGATTCAATTTTGCCGCATAAGATCCGGTAATACCACTTTGGCAACCATAACCGCCCAACATATGGATAGCAGCGTAATCGTAGCAATCAATTTGATTGTCTCCATTGCAATCCTGTCCGAATTTTTGCATATAATTTTGGATTGTATTGGCTGCACAATAGGGATCGTTAACGCAATTTTGGAAAGCTAAAAAAAAAAGAACAACAATCGTTTAAGAACTGCTTGGCAATGTAACAACAACAAAAAAAAAATATTACCTGTTTGCGATTGTGAAGATTCTCCATTCAATGTCAGCTTACCACCATCGGACCAGTAGGCCCAGGTGATACGGAAAAGCCCACAAACATCGCTGGTACAGGTTTTCGTTTGGTTGCAGCCGCTGATTGCCTCGCAAATGCATCCAAGGCAGATATCTGTGACTGGTGGTTGTGCACCTAAAAAAAAAAAAACAAAAATCAATCTTTTACTATAAGAAGTGCAACCTCATATCAAAGATATATGTATATTTATAAAGAGGTATTCCTATCGTCGGTCGTTAATCATGGGGCTAGGCTAGTTGATGGGCAACTTGGGAGTGTGTTTTGTATACAATAACCGGCCATGAACTTGAAATACTCGAGCTCATAGTCACCTAAAGACTTTGATATTTATCCAATCAAGGGCAAGTTCATTTGGTAGTTAATAATAATAATTATTATCTTAAGCCGCGTCTATAAAATATTTGCATAATCAATTGGGGCTTGGCTGCTATAAGAGAAGTGATTAGGTATATAAATACAAGCTTAAAGGTGGAAACAAAATAAGAGAGATCATTGACTCTCACCTGTATATGCATCACTGAAGGTCTTAAAAAAAGTATATTCAAACAAAAGAACTTAACCAAGATCTAAAGTACTTCTGATTGATTGAAGTTTATTGAAACATCAAGGTGTAGGTATAATTGCGATTATGAAAATGGGACAAAATTTGAATACGTTCAAAATCATGTCAAATTCAAATCCGTTCAACACCCACAAAGCGCTTGGGGTTTATCCATTTGCATTTAAATTTTTGTAGTAAATTAAAAGGTTTGGAAGAGGTATGAGATTTTTCATTGCGATGGTCTAGGCTCTAGGTAAATGGTAAGCTTTTTCAAAGAGGATTTAAATTTAAGTTGAATGAACTTTTTGTGGAACGCCATCGCCATAGAGTTGAATTGAATAAAACTAAAACTTAACAGTGGAAGTAGCGGGGTTATGTATTTTTTTTTTGTTTTATTGTAAAGAGAGGAACTCAACAAAGAATAAATTTACATAAGAACATTTATTTCAAGAACAAGGTTCTGTTTTATACATATTTATTATTATTAACAAATTGATGACGAATTTTGTAATAATTTAAATGATGTGTTAATTTAAGGAAAATGAAGGTGATGAGAAAACTGGTGGTTTGCCAAATGAAGTCACTATACTTGGCCTTTAAGCATGCAATCGAGTAAATAGGTTGTTGCATTCTGATTGAATTGCGAAGACATGGTGTGATTTATTAATTCAAAATTAATTCTTTTTGTTAAAACTAAGGCTATTCACGCACCGTCGAAAATACGCTAAAATTTGGAGATTACTGTGGCAAAGTACTCATGAGTAGGTAGCTTGCTATTGATTTTCAATATGGAGCTCACATAAAAGGATATTAGTAAAATTCTTATCAACGTATTCTTATAAAGTACTAGATTATGGTTGTCATCTACTCATGAGTAGATCTTCGCGAGTATATTGAAATTGCAATGTGTCGCCCATTGAAATCTGTTATAAAGTACTCATGAGTACTTTCCATCATCCACACGGATATTTAATAGAAATTCCTCTCGAAGGTTAAGCTCAACAGCTGATGTTGTATTGAAAAGTGTTAATTTATGTATGTACGCAATAGAAGTGTGTACTTCTACAAAAACAAATCCTGGTGCTTTAGCAGTACTTCTCTGAAAGTACTTTAATTGGCGTGGAAAGGCAAAACAGGACATCAATAACCATTCGCCATAGCAGTAGATTTTGTGATCGAACTTTGTATGTTAAAAAAAACCCACAGTGAAACTAAGAAAACTATAGTTTTAGTTTTGATTTTTTTTGTCTCTAAATTGTGTATTAAGATTACCAACTGTTTTTGGTGCCAGTGATTTAAGTACTGATTTGAAGTAAAGGAACTCAAATAGACTGACCACACGTGTACGGCAGCAAGTTTCAAAAACAAACGAAAATAAGCTCTCGAAAGCGACAAACACACACATTGCCCAAAATAAACGTGAATGATTGGAAGTTGTTGCTTTGTACAACAACAATTGCATACAGTTTTCAAGATTTTTTTCCTTAGGAGCGGTGAATTACCAAAAACTGCACTAAAGGTAGCAAAACCTAAATATGGGCATGAACATTGAATTTGCTAGGGAGCTTATTAGAATCCTGTTTTTGCGAAAGGATGATTTTGATTTGCAAAAGGATAATTTTTCTGAAATTTGATGAAATTTTTTTATTAATTTTTAAAGGTTACAATAAAATGCATTAGAAAAAAATTCATTGTTTAATTTAATTTAATTTTCTTAATGTCCTGCTTTTGCAATCAAAATTAGTTGTTTTATTTAAAAATAATCAAAAATAGAAAGGGGTTATAAAAAACGGGATTAGAGGATTTTAAAATATAGTTTTTTTTTTTTAAATATATTTTTTTTTAATATTAAAATTTAATTTAAAATTTTAATTAGGTTATATTTTATTTTAAGATTAAACGTTTCTATTAAATTTCTATTTTTTATAATAATTTAAAATTCAAAACTGCAAAATGTATTTGTTTTTGCAACTTCATAGTTCATTGCTCGCAATTCATTAACAACTAAGTATACGTAGGCAGGTTTTTTGAACTTTAAGCATTTAGAATTTTTATAATTTTTTTTTCATCTGAAAATGTCATTTGTTAAACAAACCCACAATAATTATGAATGCCAAGAGCCATTTAATAAATGAAACCAGTTTGTTGTTTGTTCAAAATGTATTTATTATTTTTGACACTAATAGAATCAAAAAAAAAAAAATCTTTTTTTCCTTTTCGAAAGAAAAAAAAAAAAAGATCTGGTTTGTTCTTGTCATAATTCATTTATCTTCTAAGATGCAACTTGATAGTAATAAAACAAGAAAATAAACTACGAATCAATAAACATTAAACTTAACGACTTTATCCGGAAACTAATGGCCTAGTGTGAAAAACGTAATGCGACGTTTACGTATATACATAGGTAAAATTATATTTGCATTTTTTTTTTAAAATACAATGAAAACATAATATTTCTTCGTAATGCGAGCTTATCAAAGCTTAAATCTGGTTTTGCAAGTTTAAATATTTATATTCTAAAGTTGCTTGTGGATTGCGCCTGAGCCAAATACTTGAACAAAATGATTCATAAAATTTACAGAATTTCTTGCGATGAGATCTTGATTTAATGGTTAGAAATTTTCTTAGAAGATCCGGTTTAAGAATAATAAAAATAACGACATCTGTCGTTATTAAATGGGTGTAGTGCAGAAAAACCATTAGTTAGATATTAAAGACATAAAGTTAATAAAATTGACTGTTATGATTTGTTAAACACCTACATACGTCATTAAGTATGCTCTTTTGATTTTGATTTACAGTTAATACTTTTTCTAAAAGATTCCTACTCAAAAAGAAACTGTTTAATATTTTTTGTCTAAGACTTAATGTTAAATTTATTTTAATCTTAACCTACCTTCATTATAATAAAAACACCTATTTTTATTTTTTTTCTTCTCTTTGTATTTGAATGGAAAGAAAATTTATTCAAAATATTAAGAATAAAACTTTTTTTCCTTTTGGCGGAGACTCTGGGAATAACTGTTAGATAAGAAATATTTATAAACAAACGATGACACTACTAGTAAAAGGTAAATCAAACAAAATAAACAGAATGTAATTATTATGTACTATTAGTACAGGAAAGATAGCGTTTTCCTGGAAAGAATTACATGAGGGCTGATTTTTGTCATTATCTGAAAGCAGGATATTCGAAACGTCTAAGTCAGGTTTTTCGAAACGTAGCCCCCATCATGAAATCCGCCATTTTGGAAAACGTTATTTGATCCTAATCTCCAAAACTATTGGTCTTTGCTGAGAGCTTATTAGGCTAAAGTAGTAGGAAACCCAAATTTCAATTGAAAATTCCATGAGGTACTGTGCGAAAACCGCTAGGACACGAATACTTGAAAAAGCATTCTTAGGTGATCATATCAAATCTAAAAGTGTAAAATATCGCGGAGAAAAGCAAAGAAAGTTACAGAGATTCCTGAAAAGTCGCGAAAAAAACCTGAAAAGTCGTGAAAAAATATGCAAGGCAAAAACGCTGAATATTGCGGATAAAAGCGCGGAATACTGATGAAGTGGTGAAAGAACTTTTAAACAACAGGCGAATGATCGCGAAATATCACATGGAAAGTCGTGAAAAAAGCATTCACTACCACGAGAAAAAGTGTAAGATACTGCGGCGGAAAAAACAAACAAGGTTACAGAGAAAAGTGTGCAATCGCGGAACAGAATATGACAGTTCGAGGAAAAATATAGCGGAATACCGTGGAAAAAATACTGAGTACAACTTCAACTTTCTCAGGTACTCCACACTTTTCACTTATTTTCCTTGATTTTCAATTCTTTTTTACTCAATATTCTGCATTTTTAAATGTTTCATTTGTGTCTTCATCTCATCTTTCACTCATCGATTCAGTTAATGTTTATGTTAATGTAAGTGCGAAAGGAGCTTTTTGTTTTTCCATACAAATTGCACTGGGATTTATTTTTGCTCTAAATGCTGTAAATTGTGCCTACATTAATTTCAAGAGCAGATTTTTTTCAGGGCTAATTTTTTGGCTTTGATTAAACTTTTGAGCTTGATGGTGCGGGAGAATTTTTTTGAATAACCAAAGTGAAAACAATGGAAAATAACATGAGGTTTGACAAATTTCGTTCGTAAACATTATGCTTTCGCATACCATTAAAGTTTTTTTTAGTTCAAAGTACATATTTTAAATGCAGTAGAATATTTATGAAAATTCTTTTTCATATTTTATTAGGAAGAATATGAACTAGGCTTTCGTTACAAAAAAAAAAAATAAAAATAATTTAACTAAGAAAAAATTAAAAAAAAAACAACAAGTTAAAAATAATTTAACTCGTAAAATCGAAAATAAAAAAAAAAAGATTTTTTATAAACTATAAATTTGACCTCTCTCTGAGATTAAATCTTGTTATTTTATTGATCTAATGACTTTGGTCTAGAAAATCTTATCAATTTGATTCTAATTGTTGGCACAAGTTTGTTTGGGTAATTTAAATAAAATTTATATTTCTCAGAAAAAATATACATACCTATATTTTTATAATAATAAGAATGATAAGAAAGTGCAATAATATAAAAGGTTATCTTTTAAATAAAGGATTTCCCGTCATATTCATTATTGTTGCATTGACGTGAATAAAAATCAATCTATAGATAGATAGAAACATGCCTTAAAAAAGCATTGTGTACACTCTCTACACTCCTTAAAAAAATATATACTTAATGTTCCACGTTTGATGAAGTAAAATAAAATTATTGTGATATTTTCTATTATGTTACTAGACAAAGTGCTAGAAATTTGTCCGGTTTTTGTAAAAATTGAAAAGACTTTTATACCGATCCAATCGATAACTCTATTTTTTGAACTTTGAGAAATTGCACTAGACTTTATTTAAATTTCTTTAATTCGTTTCTCCAAAAATATAATACAAGGAATAAGCACCCTTTCACCTTTGATAATGTTTACCTACAGTAAAGTATATAGTTCCTTAAGTTAGTATCACACGATTTGTATAAACACCAAAATTTGTGTATTTTCTTCATAAAAATGCACAAAACTGTGTGAACGACAAATTGTATGATAGCAAAATGACATACAAACACGATTTGTGTATCATTTGGTGTCTTCCGAATTGTGGTTTGGATGGTATTGTGTAGGTATTTTTATAATAAAAATACAAAAAAATTGTGTATACACAAGTCGTTTGATCGAACAGCTATATTCTTACTAATGAGGCATTACTATAATTTTTATTAGTTTTTCTTAATCTATCATTATTTTCATAGGGTGATGTATTTTGCCAAAACGTTCTTTCCTCCTTTTGTCTAAAATATTTTAATGCACTTTTTTGGTTCTTGATTGTCTTGATGGCAAATAAAACTTTCATGCCAAATTTGATCAATTATTTTTAATACACAATATAAAAAGCGGTATAAGTTATCATATAGTACTGATTTTTCGCGTCAATGGATTCAGAATCCAAATTGGATTGTTTTGACACTTAAATAAATTCTCAAGTATAATTTCTTTTCTGGCTGTAGTCAAATCTAAAAATGCAGATTCAGATGCTTTTTTTCAAGATGGTCAACAAGACGTAGACATTCTTGGAAACAATTTCTACTAACAAAAAAACTGTTAAATATTTTGTCCGGGTTAAAATCTTATTTTTTCGAAAATAGGCCATTGAAAAGAAACAATTTACAGTTGATTTCCATTCTAGTGTCCTTAATTGACACAATATTTTTGTTGTCTTTCCAAGAGATGAAAATGTTTTGACATAACCTTGTCAATCTCAATCCAATGACCAGCAATTCCGCTTGCACTGTAATATTGTAATTGATATTTCACGGTTATAAAAATAAGTGACTTAAACTAAGTGATCTTTACTGTTTTAGCAAATGTTATTTTTCAAAAATAGATTCCAATGATTACAATTTGACTCTAACACTTTGTGGTTATTATATTTTGAAATGCAAATTATTTTCTATTAAAATAAAAATTGCATTTTAAATTAACCGATAGCTGCCGATAAGCTTCACTTATTAAATTAAGTAAAAAACTATGAATTCGAAAAAAATCACAACACAATTTACATTTGGTTATGGTTTTAAAGGCGGATTAACTAAACTATCTATTCCTTTGTGGGATTTTCCCATAGTTTTTTTTCCAAGGCATCTACCTCTTTGTTTTTTTTTTTTGTTCTGATGTATTGTAATGTTCTTTCAGATTAATTAAATTATTCAATTTTCAATCACGCACGGTTGGTTATTTAATAAAGAAAAAAAGAAAAAAAAAACAAATCCTAATCTATACAGTCAAACTAGTCATAATCAAGAGAAGCAAAATACCTACTCAACTCGTTTGTTTATTTAAATTATTATAATTCTTAACTTAATCTAACTGGATTTTCCAAAAACCCTAACTTTGCAAGGCGGAACTCCACAAAACTTAGAACGACAACGGCAAACCAAAAGACAATTTGTCAATGAATTTTATTTTGATAATAATCTCAAATTAGCATTCTGATTCTTTAGATAAATTTGACGAAAAAATCCTCCTCGCATCACTCATAATCGCCAGACGACTGACTATATTATATATACGATTGGATAGATGCTCACGTAATATCTAAATATATTTATTTACCATTCGTCATATGGATAAAATCAGAAATCACAATGAAAATTGAAAATCGATTAATTAGCAAATACAAACAAAAAAAATGATTTTTGATTACAAACAAACCTTGACTCGTGGCAAAACCGACTAGCACCAACGATGCAACAGCAACCATCATATAAATGATTATAGATTTATTCATCATTTTAACTGTTAAATGTTTATTATATTAATTATTTTGTTAAATATTCTATCTTTGAGATACACACACGCGAACAGAGCGGACGATTTGAGGTGGGTTTGAACTGAAGCGCGACTCGAACGTTACTAACTTCGACTCAGGTAAAATGTAAAAGTTTATTATAATTTTTGTGCCAGCCAGAAGTTCTGCGGAGAAGAATATTGAATATTGTTCGAAGAGCTTTTATGCATTTATTGTTGATATTGTCTTGTCTGTGACGAGATTATAATACAAAAATACTAATTTTAAGCCGGTGGTGATGGAGTGGGGATTGGAATCTTTATTTCGAACATCGAACATGAATAGTTTGCTTATCAGGTTATTATGTAGGGGAGATTTTAGTTTTGTTTTGATTTTTTTTGTAACATTGACTGCTTGACTGATAACATAATGTGAATTCTGAACATACCTCATACCCCGTGGGCATCAGTATATCATCAAAGGTTGACGCTTTCAATTAGCCAAGAAAAACTAGAAATAAAAGTTACGAATAGAGATCGCTTTTGTTGAAGGAAGTTGTATAAAATCTTAAAAGGCGTCAACCTGTTAAAAACAAAAATCTGTCAAATGCCAAACTGGTAGACTAATATTTTGTTTGAAACAGTTTAAAGAAAATTTTAACATACATATAAAAAAAAAAAAGAGTTTGAATAGCCCTCACAATTTTTAACTTTTTTTCAAAAAATCATTTTTAGGAATGGAAAAAATTGCATTCTTCGTTTGCAGCTCAAATTCATTTCAGGATTTTTTTTTAGATTATGTTCACTTAATAATCGAATTTTAAAATTTCATAAAACGGTGTTTTGCATATCTCTGGCACTGACGTAATTTATATTGGAATATTTTATTGAAGTTAAACTTCTTTACCCGCATTTATAAAAATATTCAACCAAGTAATAACACAAAGACTTTTTCAGCCCATTTTTACTGTTTTTTTTCACATAGACATTATAAGTGTGTAAAGAATTACAACACACTTACATTTTATATCTTTTATCTTCTTTACAATTTAAAAATTATTTTCTAAAATCATAGATTTTTGTAGACCTTTTAAAAATGATTTTGGGTGGATAAAATGATGTTTTATTGAAAAACTAATTATAAACATTATTAGATAATAAAAAAAAACATAGGCGTCTGATACGGATTACTTTCAAAATGCTCCATAGCAGTTTTTCTGAGCTTTCAGAAATACAAACGTTTTTCAAAGTTTATGTGGGTGGTTTAATTGGTTTTAAAAAATTAGGTAATAATGGGAAAATATTTTGTCAAAATGACTTTAAGATTTATGTGTTGGTGTAAAAACAAGTTTTTTTTTACCGTTTCCAACGGTATTTTATTTATATCTTTTTTATTTTTACAGTTAGTAGATATTGGAAAGATGCATTTTTGTATAAAATCTTACAATTTTCTGATGTCTGTGAAACGGAGATAACGGTAAAAAAAAACACTGCTAACAAAAAAAGAACTAAGCAAATTTTAGACAGTTAGCATGATGACGATGAGTAGTTTATAAAATAAGGGCCCCCAAAAACTACAAAAAATAGTAAATATTTTAAATAATACTTAACAAGTGATACTTAATACTTAACCACTTGACGTTACCTCAGACATTTTTTTCCGAAAACCTTACAAATTGTTTTTCACATCAAAAACTTTCTTTGCACTCCTTGTTCTTTTTTTTTCTATTCCTTTGAATATGTATGTTTTTAACTTACTGAAAGAGATAAGGGCAGGCATGATACATAAGCCATCGGTTTTCTATCTTATAAGTATTTTTAGGAAACAAACTTTGATTACCCAATAAATTATTGACACCTAAATTGGATTGCTACTAAATACAATAAGAGACGGGCGACAGTCAAAAAATACATAAAGTATCGAAATTAACAGAGAAGTGGTCTGCTAACACTCAAGAGATAAACCATAGAGATGCTCAGATAGAGATGTCTCCGAACTCTGATGCTACTTACTTAGAGATTAGCCGAGTTCCCAACATAACTTTAATTTTATCAACTGAACGTTAAAAGCTTATCCGTAAAAAGTCCAAAAAACTGCACAAACACCCAACTAACTACTTCAAACCTCTTTTTCCTTGAGGAGAGGTAGAACTACAGTAGTCAGAAGGGATTGTGATTTGGCTAGTGCCAAAGAGGAAAGAAAAGAAAACTATTATGGAAGATACCCTTATTTTTGGTTTGAGAAATTACTTAGGTATCTATTTAATAAGTAGCCTCAGAGATCGTACAGTGATTTATAAAATTTTATGATAAAATCTTCTATCATTATTGAATTTTCTACACATCTTGATAACAAGATACAGTGATACAAAATCAGTGTAATGATTTTTGTTCAAATGAAACTTTAAAAGAAATGTTTATAAGGCTACAAAAATTCATCAGAAAAGAATTCCAAGTATTTATCTGCCCTAAGCAAATACTCGTATTCTACCTCTGTTAAAAAGTCAGCGAACCTATTACAATATTCTTGAAAAAAGATATTTTAACTGTTATTGGAAATAACTTCATTAAAACGTATTGGAATTTTTATCTAAACAAAAAAAAAATGGTAAGTATCATTAATTATCGTGGCAGCTATCCATCAAGACCTCCCAACAACAAAAACTACATATCCATTTTGAGCTTTAATGACTGTTTGAACGTACATATAGTTTAATCAATGTTAAGCTAATGATCATTTCCAGTTTTAATAGGAAAAGCAGTCATATACAATAACCAGTACAGGTTAGTATGTTCAGTAAACTTTTTGTTGCATTCTTTAGTCGAGACAATTTTAATAAAGAAACAATAAAATTACTTTTTATCTTCAAAAAAAATTGGTTTGTCCGGGGGTCACTTTGTCAAATTCATTTGTGCAGGCAATAACTTTATCCGTAATTTATGTGTTGAGTTATTCTTCTTAGAACAACTAAATTTAACTGCCCGCTTTTTTTCCAGAAGTAAAACAAAAAGTAAAATGATTGGTGACAAACTTTTAAGAAACTATTACGTCTCTCGAGCATAGACGTAAGGTATCTTGTCTCTCATTATTCTTTCGTTATTTCTACAAACAGTGTTCAGATAGAATAGCTATTTGCATTCCTCCCTTAAAACCATATAACTGCAATGCTCGCGCTTTCAAGAATGCTCATCAGTATGCTAGGGTAGCAATGAATTGTATATTTACATCAAATGTGAAGTTGTGTGAAACAAACTACTCTCTGGAGAAGTTCTTCACAAACTATTCATTCGTTTTCTGCAAACAATAGAATTTTCTAGTAAGAACGAAAAAGTGTTTCGATGTGGGAAGCATTTTCGTTTGCCGTAAAAGAATTACAATTTGGGTGAAATGTAATACAGTTGCTAGAAATGAAAAACAATTGCGGGAGTTGTTTTACCTTTCCAGCAAATGATTTTCGATTTTCATTTAATTCAAACGATATTCAGTAGCAGAAAAAAATATATAATTTTTCTGTGTGAAGAAAGAGATCTTTACCGACTCTGACGGACACATTTTGCAAATAAGTCGGTACACGCTGTATTTACAGTGAAATTGTTGAAAATACGATCGATCAATACTTATTAAACAATGGCTTGTTCAATGTGTATTGACAATAAACATTAATCTGGTGTAAATCCCTTAGACTGCTTTTAAGCGTAACAATTTTCGCTCGCTATTTTTCAAGACGTGGAAACATGTGTGGTATTAAATTGATGCAGATAATGTATGTATTAATTGTCTTTTATTTTTTTTTTAAACAAAGTCAAATCATTTATGCACCCACATTCAAAAAAATATTAAATTATAACTTTGAACGTAATTCATTTTTTATAGCCATGACTGTTAAGATTGTAGTCATATTTAATGCCACCTAAAATTATACCTTTTAATTTATGATTTTTTTTTGAATCTGTTTTCTCTTTAGGAGCAAACAAATCCCAAGAATCTGTAATTTTTTGTTTTTTTTCTATTGATTTTTATGATAACTTCTTTTCAGGAGCAAAAAAGGTCTACATTCCAAAGATTTCATTCTGTGAAATCATTTTGATTAACACATTCAGCAGATTATATTAGAATAAATGGGGTAGAAAAGAAGGACTATTCTATTTTATATTTGTTTGTGTCTTTCGTTAGACAGAATAAAAATGAAGTGTTGTAGAACGGCAATATGCAAATTTTTGGAGGCATATTGTACATACGTATGCCTTTGATTTGTCTCTAGTTTTGGCATATGGATTTATTGGTTATGATATGTCACGGAAAAAAATTGTAAATGCTAAACTTCCTTGTGCTCCATGAACCTTCTAAAGATTGTGCCTTGGTAAAATTTTCCAAACAAGTGTGGTGGTTGAAATGAAATGCTTTGAGTGTTATGTTTTAAGATCACATATCTATGTATGTGAAGAAAACAAAACAAAAATTTTGAAAAGTTTCGACAATCGACAATATTTAGAGCAATAAGTAGCCTATAATGGGAAAGTATGTGTTTATCTGCTAGATTTTTCATTATATTGTGTGCGTTGTACAAAGAAAAGTCTTAAACAATCAGATAAGGGGAGCAGCTCAATCATTGGGAAAAGAATTATTTTAGAATAAAAAAAAAATTGTTTAAAAAAGTACGTATACGCCGTAGTGTACATATTTTGTCTGCATAATCCCAAATCTATCAAAACTAATTTTTTTTTTAAATTCATACTCGTACTTTTCTGATAGCACTTTGAATCTGTAAGAGTCAAATGTTAAGGATAAGTAAAACTTATGTAAAGTTCGAAGTAAGTATCTTCCAAAAATTATACTTTTGCGTGGGGATAACCATAAATTTACCTTCTTTTTCCTTCATAGATTTTCAAAATAACGGTTAATAATGGTCAAAAGTTTTGGTAAAAATCAATATTTAAATTCTTTCACATAACAACCAGCAACAGATCATTGATTTTTTAAAAACATCTTGCAATGATATAGAAAAGTTTGGAATTACAGAGAGTTTGGAAAACAAAACAACCTTCAAAATCACGTATAAATCATCTGAACCAAATTTGAAGAAAATCCGTCCATTTGGGCAGTAGAGATGTGAACAGACGGACATACAGACGTACAGACGCAGAGACCTACAAACGCACAGACTGACTGACGGCATGACGAAAACTACTTTTTTAAACTTCTCCATCATCGCAAAATTTAATCGAAATCGTTAGAGTTGTTTTCGAGAAAAAAATTCAATAACTCAAAATCGTTATATGGGAGGTATTCATCTAATCGAGATATTCAGAAACGAATAAAAAATTTGTACCAAATTTCATGCAAATCCGTCAACCCGTTAAGGCTGTGGCTCTCTGTACAGATGGACGCACAGACGAACAAAGAAAAATTGTAACATAAAAAGATATACTTTGGATTTTTCGAGCTCCTTTTATCCGAATTGGACTGTTGCTTTATTAAATATAATCTTTTTTTTTCAAAAACGGTTTGTGTGCATAAAGCCAAATTTAGGATTAAAAACAATTTTTAACGTTCATATTTTCTATAGAGCCATTATTTGTATTTCTGATATGTATTCTGTCTTGTTTTAAAAACTATTTTTAAATTTTTTTACATAAAAGTTTGCATTTAAAATGTTTTTTTTACAAAATTCTTCAACATACTGCGAGTAACTTAAACTATTAGAAGAGGTTTGGGTGAACCAGTCTTTCATATTATTAACTAATTATAACCTAAATATAAACTCATCTTATGAAAAATATTCTTACTTTCTTAAATCTTATATTTAAAATTAAATGATATTAAAACTATAAAAAGTCGTTTTATAATACAAAAATAATTATTGCTATTTTTTTTTAATTCATAAGCTAACAGTTTTTTAAAATTTAAAATAAACCTAAACTTATTTAAACCAAAAAAAAAAAAAAAATTTAGATTTATAATAAAAAGTAATTAGGAGCAGTTTTCGTTGGTTGTTTATTACTATTAGCGACCTCTTTCAAAACATTATTTCTTTCTTCTGCAATACGATTTTTATTCATGAATGCTTCGAGAAATTTTTCTTGAAATCTCAGTTGGTTCTCCCTATGTTCATTTTCGGATTTTTCCATTCGCTCCAAACTTTCGATAAAACGACTTTGGCTATTTTCTATTGCCCGTCTATTTAACTGCTGAACATCATTGCCTATAGAGGAAAAATAAGAACAAACACACTCAGTTTCAATTTTAAATTCATAATAAAAAGTTATAATTACCAGAAAAATTATTGTTATTTGCAGTAATTTCTTTCAAAATCTGATTTTTTTCTTCTTCTATGCGATTTTTGTTTAAGAATGCTTCGAGGAATTTTTCTTGGACACTCAATAATCTGTCAGTATGATCATTTTTGGATTTTTCCATTCTCTCCAATATTTCGAAGAAACGGTCGGTTCCTCTTATCAACTGTGTTCCATTTGCACCTTGAATATAAATTTAATTATTGAAAATATATATAAACATAAATGAATTAATCGGTTTTTTGAACCTGGAATTGAGGATATGCTATTGTCGTTAGATCCAGTGATCGTAGTATCTTGACTTTGAACCGTCATTTCTGTTAGATTGGCAAAAATCTGTTCTAATTCGCTACAAAGAATATAAACCAAGATAATTTTTATTTTAAAGAAAGAAGGAGTAAAAGCTTTTAGGACGGAATTTTCACAATCATCATTACAATCTCTGTTATGAATAGCTCAAGTGTCCAAACGTCTCCCCAAGTGTACACTTGAGGAAAATTTCGACTTGAGTAACGACTATGAATTCCGCCCTTAGTATTGAGTGTTTGGTTTTTTTTTCTACAGCAACAAAAAAAAAGAGGATTTTGTTTACCTGCTGTCAATAGAAGAAGGAGTTGTCGTATTAATTTTTGGACGTAAAAACTGCAAAAGTGTTAATGGCGGTAGGTTTGTCGTATTTCCCACCGAATTGTCTCCACTGCCTTTGGGGATATCTGCAGCATTTTCTTTGATGGGTTCCATCGCAAAGTCGAAATTTTGTACAGAACCATCGATGCTTGGGACTTGTGGAATTTCACTAACGATTTGTGGCTGTTCAGTAACATTGATGGTTTGTGGTGCTCCTAGGGGTGTGATGTCAGGATTTGGCATTTCTGCTGGCGGTGGAGGGAGTTCCTCCGAGTTTTCAGTACCTAGAATAAATGGCAAAATTTGTTCGAATGTAAAAGCTGCAATGAGGAACACAGACAATTTGAGGGTCTAAGCCTTCCTGTTTATGTTTTAATTATGCAAATAATTTCTGTAATTGGATTCTTCAGTAAGTTCCGTCAAATAATGTGCATTTTCGACGGAACAAACTAAAAATTACTTCTTAGTAAACTGTTTAATAGTGTTTAATCGGTTCGAACAGAAGTTAGAATATCATAGAGTAAAAAAAAATCATCAAACTTTTTAAACTAAAAATCTTCTTCTTTGATCAATTTACCTTCTGTTCCACGGGATGCCAAACATTGATTCAATGTTGTCGCATAGGATCCAAAAATTCGTCCTGGACAACCATAGCCGCCCAATCTGTGAATAGAAGCGTAATCTAAGCAATCAATTTTACCATCTTGATTGCAGTCCTGTCTAAATTTTTGCATATAATTTTGGACTATTTGGGATGCACATGTTGGATCGATTGCGCAGTTTTGGAAAGCTAGAGAAACACAAAAAAAAACGAAAATTTAAATTTCATAAGAACTGTCATTTCAATACTTAAAGAAAAAAAAAAATACCCATTGGTGATTCATCTGTATCTCCATCTACTGTCAATTTACCACTATCGGCCCAATAGAACCATGTTATACCAAAAAGCCCACAAACATCGCCATTGCAGGCTCTCGTTACGTTGCAACCGCTACTTGCATCGCAAATGCATGCAAGGCACAGATCATCGACTACATTTGCCTCTGAAAATGTAAAAAAAAACAATTTTTTATTTGTAATTAGAAAGAAGTTGGATGCGTCTTTAATGATGGTTAGGGGTTGGGGTATCACGTTGCAACTCAAATTACGTACAACTCATCATCATACCCCAAACTCATCAAGTTGGTATGTCTAACAAACTAATATAGCATGTTTTTCCTAAAAACTGTAAAATTCTATAATTATACTATTATCATTTGTTTTTTGTTTTGTCTCTTTGTCTTTTGGTTACGAAAATCGTGTCGATAGGTAAATTCTTTAAAGCATATCAATTATTTGTGGTTGTATATGGTATTGAATTTTTATAGTAATTTACTACTTAAATGAATATATATTTTGCTATAAGCTTTCGATAAAGACCTGATGAAAATAAGTGCATTCATCCTTGAAACATCTTTTATTGACCTATAAAATTCTTAATTTTTTTCAATAACAACTCTGGTGTTCTTAAAACTACGTCAAACTGTTTAAATAGAACTTCATGTATCAATATTATGACTTTGTTTCAATTTGTCTATGATTACCTACATATATTCTTTAAAAAATACGTTTCCTGCCATTCCGAAATACCTACGAAATAGATAATTTTTTTAAAATTTTTTTTTTCAGTAATGCAGATTTCTTTCATGAATACTATTTAACTCATTTATAACATAAAAGCATCAATAATATCGTTTATTTATTTTCTAAAAAAAATCAAACAAAATATTTTTTAAGGTTTTCTAATAGTGGCCTCAATTTTACATCGTAAAATTTATCAACACAATTACTGAAAACTTTGCTGGTCAGTAGCTATTGTAGTTATGGTCCAGTAACTAATAAATTTTATAAAAGTATGTAAGTAGACAATAAAAGTAAAAACTATATAAAAATCATTTTGCAGGACAGGTCAACGTCTGCTGGCTCAGCCAGTATTTAATAAAGAGCTCCCTATTGTATCAATGAAGGAAATTCGAATTAAATTTATTGGTATTTATTTTTAAATGTAAACTACATTATATATTCAAAAAGAAATTGTTCTTAGAACAACCAGTTACTCGATGAGATTAATAATTATAATCAATTCTTGGTTAATGTGTCTTTTATAAGCAATAAATTGTACTTGAGATAAATCATTATGAGTTGCAAGTTTAAATTAAACTACCCATAGTCATGGTTCTTAAGGCCGACTCTGAATTTACACATTTGTGGGATTTTTCTCATAGCATTTTCCATTTTTAATCACAACCAGTCTATAGTCATAATTTATAAAGAGAAGCAAAATACCTTCTAAACCCGTTTAAAGTAGCTTAGAATATTTTAAGCTAGATCTTACTCAAAAATTCTCATTTTCCTCATTTTGCAATATGTCAATTAATTTTAAATTGTTAATTTTAAATTAACATTCTGATTCCGTGGATGAATCTGAGGAAATATATGCGCCTTGAGTCATTGTATGTATATAGTATGTATGTATGTATTTACCTAGGCATAGCTAGGTCGATTCTCATATTTAATATTTTATAGTAAATTTATCTGCCATATTGGTCATAATGGCCATGGATAAAATCAGTTATCACAATAAAAATACAAACAAATTGACAAATCAGCAAATAAGACGCACGCACATGTGTGGTTCAAGGCCTTTGTACTTAGTTTTATTGGCAAAATATTTAACTAACCAGCTGTAGGTTTATTAATTCAAACCAGAGGAAAAAGAAAATAACACCAAAATTTGGTCCAACCCCACAATATGTTGATGTAGCTGCAGCAGGCCGATAGAAGCCGACAAACTTGGAATTTAACAATTTATTTTTTACAAAATTGCTCAAACTGTTAAGGATACTGCAACTCTGTTGCAAAGAAATTTCAACCATATTTCCGTTATAAGATCCAGGTTTTGAATTTAAGATTGGTTTGGTCCTTAAACCAAAAAAAATGTTGAGTAATTTCTCAGCAGGAAAACTGTGTAGATTTATAGGAAGTACTAGATCATGGCTTTTATCTATTTTGCCACCGCTAAAGGAACACGGCTAATACTGTTGGGACCGATTGTGAAAAATCATAATTGCGGGAGAACCGAGGGCCCATCCAGAATGATTTTATATTTGCTTATAACTGAAAAATGTTTACAACAAGTTCTAAGAAAACTTCACAAATTCTATTACATTTTTGTTTGTACTGACTGACAGCTGACAGATGGTTAACATAAATCAGATTTAAACAGCGTGGATGCAAAATTAGAATGAAATCAGAAATGTTACATTATTACACTATCATTTTGACATGTATTTTAACTTTAAGCTGGTGAGAAGGAACTTTTTTTTTCAAACTGCATAACAGATTTTAGTAGTAAGGTGTATAAAAATGCTGTATACGCAATAGCAACCAAATTCGTTTGAACGTTTAAGTTCAATCTCGATGTACAGATGGACATACAGATGCATAGACCGACTAATTCTTTGAGGAAAACCACTTTTTTTTGGACTTCTCATCATCGATATGTTGGTTTTTATTAAAATACAAAAAAGAAAAATAGCGAAAAAAAAAAACAATTTTGGTACCACAAACAAACCTTGAGTTTTGGCTGGCGTGGTTAAGCCGACTAGTACCAAAGATGCAATTGCAACCATGACGTACAAGATATTATAATTATTCTTCTCCATTGCTATTTGAGTATGTGTTTTTTTTTAATTCTATATATTTAAGTTATACACACGCGAACGAACAGAGCCGACGAATTAAAATAGATTTGAACTGAAGCGCGACTCGAGTCTTACTAACTTTGACTTTGGTTAAATTGTAAGTTTATTACAATTTACAATATATTACTATAGAAGATCAGTGGAGACTTGATTGCAAATGAGCTTTTATCCATTTGTTGTTATCTTCATGACGGCATGACAAGTTATACTCATTCTCCATTCAATAACCAGGGGAGTGGGGATACAAACAGCGCTGACCTTTTGTTGCAGTTGAAGAGTTGCAGCCGTCTTGGATGAAATAAATCGATACATTGAACTATCTCGATTTTTTCATATCAAATAATCGATAGTTTATAAATTATTTATACCCACAATAATTTCGATAGGTGCTTCGATTTGAATGCGTTCCAGGAATGCTCTTTAACTGCCCAGGTGCACAAGCAAATTCTGTTAAATCTTTTATGTGCATTTTTTTTATTTTTCTATAATTTTTATACAAAAGAACTACCTGTGGGAACATTTTTGGTATTTCAGCTATTTATAGTGCAATTTCTCTTTTATTTATTTATTTAATCGGTATACCTAATTATTTTTCAGTTATAGACATTACAATTTGTTTTTACTTTCGAGCAAGTTATGCGTTTGGTCTCATCTGATGATTGGGTTTTGAGTTGGGGAAATGCACCAATTAGTAGTGTAAAATTAAAACACATATCGTTTGGAAAAGTTTATTTTCCCGCATATAAGTCGGAATAGAGATCAATGATGCATCAAACTGAGAAGGGAATCCCAATAGAATACTATGGCAATCTACGGGATTATTACAGATATTAAGACCTATGATATCATTTATGACTATGATATAATTTTAATTCTGACCTGAAAAGGTGAAAATTGCCAAATTATATAACATTACATTTTTGATATATTAATATATAAACCTGGCAAAAATTTGTATTTTGGTACATTTAACGTCTATCATTCCATTCTCAGTTTTCGATCCATCCGTAGAGAAATGTATTAATTCATTTTCTAACAAGGCCCCTTCCTCCCAAGCTGACCTTGTGGGAATGATGACTTCAAAGTTTTTGTCGAAAACTAGAACAGGAGTGATGTAGTCGGAGTGACTTGAGAATGTTCCGAACAAGTACAGAATTATGGTGTGGCCAATAGAGTTATTGGTCCATTGAGAGATGGCTTTGTATATAGCCAGTGATTGATTTGTGGAGACAGGCCCCATTTGTTCCCTACTGCTTTCTTGCAAGAAAAGAGAGCTACTGTGGCTTTTTTTTACTCTTTCCTGTATATTAGTTTTCCAAACTTAACTTTTTATCTGTAATAAGACTAAGGTATTTTGCTTCATTTGAAAAAGTTAGTAAAAAAGTTGTAAAAAAAAATCTTGCAATGATACGGAAATGTTCAGGATTTTTAATGTAATTCAAATTTTTTTTTATAAAATTAATAAGTTTTTCTAAATATTTTAGTGAGTAACACATAGTTTTGTCATGTTTGACTCCATAACTTAGAGTATAGTATAGTGTAGTGTCTAAACTAAAAAAAAAAAATGCAAACATAAAGGACATTTTTTCTTAATAGGTACTTCTTTTAAGTACAAAAGTTAACATTTCAAAATTTAAAATCAAACTTTATCATTCATCATTTTATTTTTTAATAAAAAACTTTTTAAAATTTACAGCAAAAAATAATTAGGCGCAATATCAGCTGGTTTGCTATTTTTGGTGGCCACTTTTAAAATCTCATTTCTTTTTTCTTCAATAGGATTTCTCATAAAAAATGTTTCGAGAATTTTTTCTTCGAATCTAAGTTGATGCTCCCTCTGATCTTTTTCGGATTGTTCTATTTGCTTCAATCTGCTTTCTATGTCTGAAAAATGAATTAAAGTATTGAAAAATGCATCTAATGTCAATAGATATAAATTCCATTGGACCTTGTGAAGTAAGTAAATTTACGTAGATGAATCTACTTCTGACTATTTACTTCTCTATGGAAGGAGGCGTGCGTTGATTTACTTAAAAGTACTTGACAATACCCAACGAAACATACCATTTATGTTCAATCATAAATTGAGGACTTGTTTTTTAAAAATTACCAAGTGTTTTCATATTTCTAGCCATCTCTTTCAAAATCCCATTTCTTTCTTCTTCGATACGATTTTTTTGTAGGAATGCTTCGAGAAACTTTTCTTGCAAACTCAAATGTTCTTCCATGTTCTTATTTTTGAATTTTTCGATTTCCTCCAATTTGTTGGAAAAACTTTCTTTAGTTCTTTCAACTACAACTGCCCGCATTTTCAATTGTGTATCATCAGTCATGACTGTGATTTGAAAAGAAATTTAAAGATGGAAAAATCAAAACAGAAACAATTTATATAAATTCTTATGTTGAACCTGATATTGGGGAGAAGCTTTCGTCGTCAAATTTGGAAACAATATCAAATTTAGCAGAAATCGGTACACCTTCACTATTAAGTAGTATAGTTTCTGAACTATTGCGTTTTGTGTCACCAATGGACGTATTTAATTTGCTGAAAAAAATTAAAATTTAAACATGAGTGTGCATTTAAAATTTCAAGTTAATAGAAATCAGTATACAACGGGCATTTTAAACTCTCCTCAAATAAAACACATATACAAATAAATTTAAAGAAATAGTTTACCTTTCAATTGGGAAAGCAATTGTTGTCGACGTATTTACTTGAGGTCTTAAATAATTCAAAATTGTTAACGGAGGCAATTGTGTCGTATTTTCCAAAGAAATTTCTGTTTCTTGTTCAGGGACATATTCAGTAACTTGCTTACTATACTCCGTTGCATTATCGATGTGTTCAAAAAAATCTTCGCTGTGTGGAATTTGTTCCGTTTCACTATCAATTTTTTGTAATTCTACAGCTCGTGAGACGTCCGAAATTATGTCACCTGAACCTAGTTCAGAATTTTGTATTATCTCTGTGGTAAATTCCTCCGGGTAGTCATTGTCTGTATGTATAAAATTGTATTTTTTTCTTTAGAATTTCAAAAGTTCACTTACCAAATGTATAGGCCCCTAAACATTGTTTCAACACTCTGGCATAATTTCCCCAAATTCGTCCTGGACAACCACGTCCGCCCAACATGTGGATAGAAGCGAAATCGTAGCAATCAATTTTACCGTCTCCGTTGCAGTCTTGTTTATATGTTCGCATGTATTTTTGAAGTGATTGTGTTGCACAGTGAGGGTCATTAACGCAATTTACAAAAGCTAAAGAACAAACAAAACAAAAATTTAAAATCTGCGTGGCCATAATCTAAAAAAAAATAATACCCGTTGGTGAGCTTGGGGATTCTCCGTTCACTGTCATTTTACCCATATCGGCCCAGTAAATCCAAGTGATACGGAAGAGACCACAAGCATTGGTATCACAAGTTGTTGTTACGTTGCAACCGCTAATCGCATCGCAAATGCATCCAAGGCAGATATCGTCGACTAGGTCTTCCTCTAAAAATAAATATGATAATAAATAATTAAAAGTTGGTTGGGTGGGATTTTTGACGGAGAAAGTCATTAACTTAAGGGATTTGAAAGAGATCGACTTTAGTGAAATACATAAATATATAAAAATAAAATGCACGACTGGGTCGCACGTACTTGCTCATCTGGTCACAGTTACTGTGGGTGTTAAAGTCTCTTATATAAAGTTTTAAAAATAAATAATTTTATGAGATATGTAAAAAATAAACACGAAATTCATTAGATACCTTCTAAAATTACTAACTACTTTTTAAAACAAAGTTAGTTGTTTTATTTCGTCGAAAAATATGAATTTTTGAAAAAAAAAATTTTAAATCGTTTATATATAAACTATCAAAACTTAAAAAAGTTTATATGCTTTCTTCAAGGAAATACTAATAGATATCTAAAACCATGATTTCAAAAAAAAAAAAAAAAAAATTACCAACCGGCTTTCAAAAAATTCTTCAAAAAAAAATTTAAAATTTAACTATTTAATTATTTTAACTAATTTTTAAATTTATTTTGACCATTTTGAATCTTTTGGCCAAAAATTTTTTTGTTAAGACGAATAATTGTATAGCTGCCCATGTGGGTTAAAACTCAAAGAGACCCTCATTTATCATTTTAGAGGTCTGAATGAGTTGTTTTTTTTTCTGAAGGTATAAAATCTATCTCGTGCAGAAGAAAAACTTTGAAGTAAACCTGACCTGTAAAGGGCTGTTTATTTCAATTAACGTTCCTTCGAATGTCTATATTAATTTAAATTCAAAGAATTAATTAATCAGAGCATATCCATACAGCTGATGAATTAATTCAACATTTAATTAATATTTGCAATTATTATTACAATCAACTCGAAATAGTTTAGCATTTACAACAACTTATTGCAATTTAAGAATGACTTTGTTTGTTTAATTATTTCTTTAGAGACAGTTTTCCATTTTAAATCACACTCGATCTTGTCATAATCAAGCCAACTGCAAACTCGTTTGTTTATATTAGAATAAATTTAAACTTAATGTAATAGTCTGGGAGGCAAGGCGTCTCTAAGGATTACATAATATTCTGATTGTGGCTGTTCAAAAAGTTGATACCCACAGAATAAGCATTACAAAAAAAAAACTTTCCTAAAATAACTGGTCGAGAAAGGTTTGCGTTGAGAAAATTGCGACCTCTGCGCAATCTATTGAACAAAATCTATTCTTCATAACTAAATTTTCTTAAGAATTCGCATACAAAAACAAAAGTTCCAAATGACTTGCTTAGCACCTATAAATCGGTTGGAGTCAGCTTTTTCAACAGCCTTGGCGAATCATAGATTAGGTATTCTTCGTGCTTTGCTGCAAATTGATTTTTCAAAATTCACAATTTGCAAGACGATATTTATTTTTAGAACCGAGTTGAGAGAAAAACTGTCAAAAAGTTTTATTTTGCTTTGGACGCCTTGACACAAAATAATTTCTTGCATAATAAAGTTAGAGGAATGCTTCGATTATTTTTATAAACATTAACAAACCTTCGTTCTTAGCTGGTGTGGCTAAGCCGACTAACACAAGGGATGCGATAGCAAACATCATATAGAAGATATTAGAATTATTCATCTCTATTGTTATTTTTAATTCTATCTTTTATATATACACACGCGAACAGAGCGCCCGACACGAAATGAAATCGAATGGAACTGAACCGCGACTTGAGCTTTACTAAACTTCGACTTAGGTTAATAGTTAAATCTATAAAGTTTGTAACAATTTTTTTTCAGAAGATCAATTGAGCATTTGTAATTGTTGTTATTTATGTCGAGATCATGGTAATTTTTCATTAAAAAGCCGGTTGAGTGGGGGTAAGAACACCTGGTACCTTAGTGTAATTGCAGGAGACCTGTGTACATAGGTAAAGTTTATCAAACACAATCTACTCCAATTATACTAAGATTCAAAATATTTTATATCAAATTAATAGTCAATTTGGGATTTTGCACTTCAAAAGGCCACGTTGTTCAAATTTTTATATATTTGTTTAAGAAGGTATTAACCCTTGTAAAAACTGCAATTTTTCGACATCTATGCTGCGCCACTCGATTACTGTTTTCAACTTAAGACGCAGATAAGTGTAGAACATATCAAGAAATAACTTGTTGACACCAAAAATTTACAAAAAGGAGGGAAACCAGGCGGGAAACGAGCTGGTATATAAGGCGGGAAACGAGGCGTCAAAAAAGGCGGGCAGGGCGACTAGAAAAAATGCGGAAAATGAGGCGAAGAACGAGGTGAGAACGAAGTGGGAAATGAGGAAGCAAACGAGACGGGAATCGAGTCAAGAAACGAGGAGGGAAACAAGGCATTAAATCAGGAAGGGAACGAGTCGGAAAACGAGGCATAAAACGCAGTGGAACGCGCACCCGGCAGCAAAGTCTTACGTACGTCCAACACGTCAAACACGTCTTTATTTCCAAGATTGTTTTTTGTCGTTTCATCTCTTCAAAACAGGTAAGGCCGGACCTTCAAAATCATAGCCATCGTACATTGAAATTTTACAATGTTCATGTTAACCAATTGATTTAAATAAAACATCATTAAGATGGAAACTACTTTAAGAATTGGAAGTTTATTTCCTTTAAAGCCTTTACGGTTTCCACTTTATTGGAAAAAAACTTCCAAAACTTATATTACTTGGCACTAGGCTAAATTCCTTGACAAAATATTAGATCACCTATATATATTTGGCAGAATTTTGAATGGGAACTAAAATCTTTCGCGCGTGCAAGCCTTCACTTCAAAAGAAAATCGGTTAAAAAAGTAAACAAGGAACACTTGAAATAAAATCAATTAAAAACACATTAATTTTATTTTTGTACAGTTAACTTTTAAAATTTATAATAAAGAATAATTCGGTGCAATATCAGATGGTTTATTAATCATAGCGAACTTCTTCAAAATCTCATTTCTTTCTTTTTGAATACGATTTGCTTCTAAGAATGCTTCTAGAATTTTGTTTTGTATTCTCAGTTTTTTTGCCATTCGATCGTTTTCGGAATTTGCCATTTGCTCCATTATGTTGAAGAAACGGTCTTGGGTGCTTTCTGTTGCCCGCCTTTTCAACTGGTTACCAACAATTTGATCTATATTTTAAAAAGATTAATTTAGTTAGGTAATGAAAAAATATGTTATAATGTTTCTGTTTGTTGAACCTGGAATTGAACGCATGTCTTCATCGCCAAATCTGGAAACAATGTCAACTGGATCCTCATTAGGAATTATAACTTCTGAACTAACGACTTTCTTATCACCAGGAGCTTCAGAGGAATTTTCATTATTTAATTTACTGTCCTCCGCTGCAAGGTCAAAGTTCTTAACAACATCTTCGATTTTTATGACTTTGTTCATTTCAGTAATAGTTCCTTGTAATTTTGCAGTTTCAGTGGTTTCTAGCAATTCTTCAGAATCTTCAGTAGTATTATTGATTTGTTTTGTTTGCTTCATATATTCATCCGAGTATTTAGTGTCAGTATCTAGAATTATTAAGTTTATTTTTGCTTGGCGATACAAAATTAAATGTTAAAAAAATTCAAATTCCCTACACAACTCTTCTGGCGGAATTACCGTCAATTACATGTTTGATGTACCTTCATCTATACCTACTCCATTTATTTACCGTATACTCCATAGGTCTCTAAACATAGATACAATTTTCTGGCATAGTTTCCGGAAATTCGACCTGGACAACCATTAAGGCCCAACTTGTGCACAGTAGCGTAATCCCAGCAATCAATTTTATTATCTTCGTTGCAATCCTTGATAAATGTTTGAATAAAATTTTGAACTGTTTCAGTAGCGCATTTGACATCAAAAGCACAATTTTCATAAGCTTTTTTAGAAAAAAAAAAAAAAAATGAAATCATACATATAACTACAAAAAAAACTTTATTTATTGAAAAAAAAAAAAAAATGTTACCTGTTGCTGAATCTGCAAATTCTCCATTAACTGTGCGCCGACCACTTTTGGCCCAGTAAACCCAGTCGAAACGGAAAAGACCGCAAACATCACCAGTACAGGTTTTTGTTAAGTCACAATCGCTAGCCGCCTCGCAAATACATCCGAGGCAGACATCGTCGACTAGGTTTGCATCTGAAAATGAATAATAAAATCATTTGTTGCATTTAATAAATTGTGCATATTGTATAGTGGAAAGCTACTTGGACGAGTCTTTCCAAGTTTTTTATTATTCCCCAGTATTCCACGCTTTTTTTTACGCTATTGCTCGCATTAACCGAGGAAGACCGCAAAAATTTCGCATATTTTTCGCAACATTCCAAGCCTCTTTCTATGTTTTTTTCTATTTTCATGACTTCTAATGCTAATTTTAACGGTATTCCGTTGTCTTTCAACAGTATTACGCGAATTTTACCGCGTTAGTTTGCGGTATTTCGTATATTTTTCAACTTAATTCCGGTACTTTCCACTCTGGTCTAGGTGACTTTCTTCTCTCTTTCCACGGTATACTGTGTCCTTGTTTTATAACTGGCCATGCTTATTTTCGCGATATTTCACCAGTAATTCAAGATTTTTTTCACAAACTTCAGAGCACATTTTTAGTGACTT
Source organism: Meliscaeva auricollis (assembly GCA_948107695.1). NCBI lineage: Eukaryota > Metazoa > Arthropoda > Insecta > Diptera > Syrphidae > Meliscaeva > Meliscaeva auricollis. The sequence continues at coordinate 15,869,735 of OX403619.1, read as the reverse complement.
TTTAAGCTTTATTCCGGAATTTTCCACGCTTTTCTTCCCTTCTTCCGTGTTGTTTTAGCTTTTCTTTCCCGAATTTTTTTCACTTTTTACGCGTATATACGCGTGCATTTTTAAGCGGTATGATATATTTTTTCGGTGGTATTAAGCATGCTATTTTCCGTGAGTTCCAAGATATTTTACCAGTATTCCACGTTTTTTTCTACAAAATTCAGCGCACATTTTTCGTGACTTTACGATTTATTCCGCGACTTTCCACGCTTTGCTTTCCTTTTTTCCATGGTATTTTACGGTTCTAACTTTGGTATCAAAGCCTTTTTTTATAACTTCCTATTACCACTTTTTTCCGCAGTATAATATGCTGTTACAGTGGAACTAAACCTTTTTTCTTCATGACTTCTCATTTTTTTCACGATTTTTCACAATCCAATACCTAATCAAATTTCTAAAAATTATGCCAGAATAATTGAAACAGTTGATTGTTAGATCCTTACCTCGATTGCGGTATAATAATTCTAAACCTAACGGCTCGAAGGTACAACCAAATCCTAAAACCGGAGGATTTCCAGGACCAAATTCCAGGAAAGATCATCCATGAATAATAAATCAGTATAGGAACCGACAACATTATGTCAAAGAGCTTGCTTTTTAGTATCCTCATTACGCTTTTTCTTTCAAAACTATTTAAAAGTTTTTGTACTTTCTTACTGGTTTTGAAATGTTTTTCTTTAAAGGTCACGCATTGGTTATTTTTGAATGAAAATAACTTTAAAGGTGTATTAAAAAATAGTTTTCCGCTGGAATTCCCCATAACTGATGAATAAATTCAAGATTTACAAATATTTACAGTCGACTTCGCTTAACTGGAACACTTAAGTTGCAGAAAATTTGTTTCAGTTAAAAGGAGTTCTCATTTCAAAGAAATTCGGATAACTAAAAATAGTTTCAGATAAGCAGGATCTTATAAAAATGTTTGAGAATGAAGAAATAAGAAACATTTTGACATTACAATTTGAAAAGATGTGTCAATTCAAAATTTGGTGGCAGCGTTTAGTAATATTTGAATTTAAGCGGAGCAGAATAGGTGTGAAGGAGTTTTCACTTAAGCGAATCTCAACTATCCGAAGTAGTTTGCATTAAAACTGTTGAAAAAAGACTCGTAATATATTCCTTGTTTCAATTAACCGATTTTTTTTTGCTTAAGCAGAGTGCAGTAAAGCGGAGTCGACTGTAATTAAAATTAACTCGAAATAATTATCATTTACAACTTGTTATGTACTTTGTGAGATTCTCTTCATAGTATTTTCTATTTATATCATAACCAATCTATAGACATAATCAATCAAACTTGTTTGTTCAGATTAATTCAATAGTTAGGGAAGCACTTGTTGAAAAGCTGATAACAACCGGTTGCATTTAGAAGATCTTTTCCATATCGCTTGTCGGACAACGATTTGAGTATGTATCACAGCCTTAATTTTCCAACTACTCAAGGAACTTCAGTCGAATAGAAGACCGGAAATGAACCGTTTCCTGACCAAATGAATCTAAACACCTTATCCGCCCGGGATTTGTTGTAAATGCTTTCAGTCGATAACACTTTTTTCAGAGGCTGCTGTGATACATGTACCAAATTCTTAACTTTCCAAGGCAGAACTCCGTAGATTTTTTTATTAGTACCGAGGGAATCTATTGTTGATTTTATTTGTTGACATTTTTTGACGAAAAAAGCTACTTTCACCAAACAAGCAAGCAAATGCCATAAAAATAGAAATTCCATTAAAAAAAAACCCACCTTGGCTCTTGGCTGGTGTAAGTAAGCCGAATAGCAACAACGATGCAATTGCAATCATAATACAAAAGATACTAGAATTATTCATTTCGATAGTATTTGAACGACGTTTTTTAATCTCTATCTTTGATAATATTGACACACGCGAACAGAGCGCACGAATTGATATTCAATATGAATTAAAGCGCGACTTGAACGCTACTAACATCGACTTGGTTTAAACGTCAATTGATAAGTTGTTGTTACAATTTTTATTTCGCATAAGATCTGTAGAGAAAGATTGTTAATGAACGTTTTGCATTTCATGTTGTCTCTATAGTCTATGAATAGATGGTACTAATTCTTTATTCAATAACCGGCAGATCGGGTAAAATACATCGATTTTTCATTATATTTTTCCTTCGACTAGATATCAATTTATCTTTGTATCATCATTTTCGATACTTTTTGTTTGAACTTAGCCTTACATTTTTGTAATAATATCGATAGATGTATTTTCGATTAATCGATATTGATTATATTTGTTAATACTGATACTAGACCAGTATTACAAAACAAATAAAGAGCTTTAGATGGCAAAAAATTGCAGATTACTGATTTTTTGGGATTTTGTTAGGTAATATGCTAGTAGTATACTACCAAGTTTGCAGCTTCATAAAAGCTGTGCTAACTGCATGGTACACCAAAAACCTTCAGTTTTTATCTAATAAATTTTTAAATGTCCATTTTAAATAAAAAGCTACCAACAGATATCAGGTAAAGAAGCTACAATTAAAGTATAACCGCAGCGCTGTAGGTTTTATTGATCTTGAAATACAGCCCTTCAAAAATTGTCAAATTTCCACAAATATTTCGAATTTAAAGTTTGTGTTGTCTTTTGAACAGTATATTTACTTAAATAGAAGATTTTGGTGTAAAATTAACATATGGCACATGATTTGGAAGTATTTTTTAATGCACAATTCAAAGAGACAAATATGAAGACAACCCGACTACCATGACTAAAGTTATGGCACTCTTTAGTAGAACTTTAACTATTTGTACTGAAATTTAAGACAATACATGAAAAAGTGACATAACTTCCGCCAAAAAAAAGGCAAAATTACAATGGTTCTAAAATTTAAAGTGGGAATGAATTTAGCTTTCTCTTATCCTAAGAAGACAGGATTTTGTTAAATATGTGTTAGTGATTTAGTGTGAAAGGCAAACGCATTTTTACGAATTTTGGATTTCGGTTCATTCGCCCAATAAGAATTGATACCGAAATGATCTTATTTGCTCTAGGTGAAACAGGATATAAAAGTAGTCCTGCTCGTACTTGAATTTAGGCTACCTTTTTTCTCTGAATATACATGTGTAATGTAGATTCGAATCGCATCGCAAGTAAAAATAATAAAATATACAAATATTTATAAGAAAATTATAACTAAACATTTATTCAATTACAAATAAACTATATGACTATATAATTTATTACATAAACTAAGTAAAAATATCATATTCATTAGTTTTATAATATTTAAATTATTCATGTACTTTGATAATCTCATTTTATAATAAACTTAAAACAAATTATGATAAGAAATAATCAGGTGCTATTGCAAGTGGTTTCTTATTTTTAGCAATATCTTTCAAAATCTTATTTCTTTCTTCTTCAATACGATTTTTTTTAAGGAATTCTGCAAGAAAATTTTGCTGGAATCTCAGTTCTTCTTCTCTACGGTCGTTTTGAGATTTTTCTATTCGTTCCAATATGTTGACAAGACGAGCTTGACTGTTTTCTATTGCTTGCCTTTTCAATAAAATGCCATCTGTGATTTGAAAGGAATTTTAATTATTAAAAAAAAAAATTAAATTAAAAACAAATAAATTATTTGTTATAACTTTTACAAAATTCAATGAATAACGCAACAGGTTTGTTAATATTTTAATCTTTAACATTTTCTTTAAATGACCTAAAAAAAATAAATAGAAATCAAACGGTAACCTATGTACATTTTAAAAATGATGCATTCCTGAAGGCCTTCATATTTGACCAGGGTTACCACATTTTCAGCTTTCTTCTTCGCATACTTATAGCATAACAAATATTTCTTTGCTCGAACAAACTAAACAGTTATAAAAGGAATAATGTAATGTTGCCATTTGTTTTTTTCAATCAGGATTGAAACGTTGAAACCCCCATATTACAATTGGTAACTTTATGTTTTCATTTGAGTATTAACTTATCGTTCATTTAATTCCAATTATATTCTTATGAGCAAAGTAATCTGACATTCGCCATTTCGACTATCAGTCCTTCCCATTGGAAAGTATGCTGAATTCTTGAATAGAATTCGGTGGTTAAATTGAAAATTACTATAAAGTTTGAATCACCTTTTGTTTCATTTTAAAAATTAACATTTTTATTTCAAATTTCAACAAAACTCATTTTAAAATATACACAATTTTAGTTTCTATTAATTAAATTTTTAAATTTCAAATAAAAAATAATTACCAGATGGTTTATTATTTTTAGCAATCCCTTTTAAAAGCTCATTTCTTTCTTCTTCAATGCGATTTTTGTCTACGAATGCTTTCAAAAATCTTTCTTGTAAACTTAGTTGTTTGGCCCTGTAATTATTTTTGGTTTTTTCCATTTGTTCCAATTTGTTGGTAAAGTGATCTTGCCTGCTTTCTTTTGGTGGGCTTTTCAATTGTGGGCCATTAAATCTATCTGGGGCTGTAAATGAAAAATATGTATTGATAAATATAAAACTGAAATATGTATTTAGTATGTCTTTGTTGAACCTGGAATTGAGGACATATTTTCGCTGCCACTTTTAGTTGAATTCGCTGTATTCTCCCGATCAACCATAAATTCTGTACTAATGTTATTATTTTCATTTAATTTGCTGTAAAAAAAAAACAATGAGGTCAAAACCGTTTATTATGAAAGCTAACCGCATCGGTAAAAAATAACCAATTTGTATTTTAGAAAGCCAGAAAACAAATGTATACCTTCCAAGTGGAGAGGCGGTTGTTGTGTTTGAACGTATTAACTCCAAGACTGTTAACGGTGGTATTGATACTTCAAAGTCAAAGTTTTGAACAACATCTTCGCTTTTTGTAATTTGTGTTGATTTAGTAACATTTTCCTGTAATTGTCCAGCTTGAATAGTTTGTGGTGGTTCTTCAGAAATTATGTCATCGGCCTTTGATAGAGAATTTGGTGTTGTTGAAGTGGTAATTTTTTCCGGTATTTCAGTTTCTGGAATAAATTTTTTTCTTTATGTTTGCAAAACCATACAAAGCTTAGCAAGTTTATAATCTTTAGTGATGTGTAGGTTAAAAACGTGATTTCAGACTTTTTTTTAAATTTTTCGCTTAGTTCATATAAAGTTAGTGACATATATCGCTAAGTTCATAGAAAGTTAGCGAAAAAAAACATTTTACATAACATAAAAAAAAACAGCAAAGTCACAAATGCCGTAAATAGTGAGAAACTAATTTTAAAGATCGTGTTTCATTTACTTCACTAACATTAACCTAAAAATAATTTAAAATAAAACATATTCCACTTTATTACCGTATCCTCCATAGGCTGACAAACATTTATTTAAATTGTTTGCATATGATCCGGAAATACGACCTGGGCAGCCATAACCACCTAACTGGTGGATAGCAGCATAATCGTAGCAATCAATTTTACCGTCTCCATTGCAGTCCTGTTGGAATGTTTGCATATAATTTTGGACTGTTTGGGCTGCGCATGCAGGATCCAATACGCAATTTTCAAAAGCTAGACAACAAATAAAATTGGGAAAAAAAAATAAAATTTTAATATTTACATCAACTGGGTTGCATCAAAATTATTACCCGTTGGAGAATCTACAGCTTCTCCATTCACTGTTCGTTGACCACTATCGGCCCAATAGAACCAGGTGATACGGAAAGGCCCACAAGTATCGGTAGTACATGATTTCGTTAGGTTGCAACCGGTAGACGCCTCGCAAATGCATCCAAGGCAGACTTCGTCCACTAGATTTGCTTCTGGAAATGCAAAATGAAAAAAAAATTTTAGGTACTAATAACACGGAGCTAAAATTGCGAAAAATTCAAATTTGCCATTTTACTATATTCAACAAGCCTTACATAAAGTTCTTGGTCCGCAGAAAGTTACGAATTTGCCTAAACAAAACGACTTACATATGTAAAACCTTGGTTATGATGAGTAACGACTGAAGCTCTGAACTCTTTCATTCAGCAAGCGGAACGAAATGGAATAGAACGTATCTACCTGAATGTATCTGTCTCTATCTTTATGTGTATATCTTTCTCTGTCTGCTGTGTGTATCTCTTTCTTCTTCTTCTTTGGAAGTGTTATTATTCGTTAATTTTAAAGAGTAATAGTGAAAAAGTTTGTTATAGATAAAAGTGTTTGTTAATTTGAAAATAAATTAAAGTGGAAAGAAGTTTTATTTGAACCCAGAAAAATATAACAGTATTATATTTTTATATTTTGTAAAAGAATTTTTTTGTGATTTTTCAGTAAAGGGTCTTCAATTTCAATCAAAATAAAATTCAACTCTTAATAAAAGGTTGTTATTTCTCAATGAAAAGAAATTGCTTTTAGATCTAACCATGATCGCTGCGGTCAGCATTTTAATCAATTCATTAACTTAAAAAAAATGGCTAATTTAAGCGTGATATTATTACTGTCAATAAAAACTAGTATTATAATTTGTAATGTTGACTACCCAAGTTTTCTTTTGTGGGATATTCCAATAGAATATTCCATTTTTAATCACAATCAATTTAGTCATAGCCAAGAGAAACAAAATGCTGCTGGTTTAATTGCAAAATGACGTATAAACATAATTTACATTTTTCCTTTATTTATAAAAGGAATGACTTTCAAGTTTTCCAGAAATTATGAGAAAGCATTTTTTATTTTTTTGTGATGAAGAAACCGAAATAATTTAAATGAACTTGATTATTTTTAAACGGGATTATTTATGAAGCAAAGCACATACTAAATTTTTGAAAAAAATACAGATTTTCTTAATCGTTTGAAAAGGGCATCTTTTCTTTAAAAAAAAATGAAGATAAGAACTATATTAGAGATAGGTACCTCCTGACAAGTTTAAATACAAAATAGCTTAAGGCGTTCACGAGATTAACTGGAATTACCAAAACTTTGTCCGATTTTCAAAAATTCCATTTGTTTTTATATGCCTTTTATTTTTTTCAGAAAATCTGGAAACGTAGTTTTATTAAAAATATTTTTGAGAAAACTCGAAAAAAACAGAAATTCTTGTACAAACAAACTCACAGACCCACAGTTGGTTAGACACTTAGACGCACAGTCAATCAATCAAAAGAGATTCACAAATGATGCACAAACCGAAAAAAAATTGGCTTCTCCTTTACCGCAACGTGCAATAAGGTACATTTTAAAATTGTGAAATAACAAGAGTTAACGATTTAGTTGATTATAAACAAACCTTGGCATTTAGCTGGAGTGGTGAAGCCGATTAGCACCAACAACGGTGCAATTGCAACCATGATGTAAAAGATATTGGAATTATTCATCTCTGTAATTTTTTTAAATTTCTATCTTGTAGTTTTACACACTTGATCAGAGCGCACACGATTGAAATATATTTGAACTAATGCGCGTCTCGAGCTTTACTAACTTCAATATTGGTTGAATGTTTAGTTTATTACAATTATTATTATCCCGTGGAGAATACAGTTATCTATGACGTAATTAAACTCATTGAAAACTCTGTGAAATGAGGTAAAAACCCAATACAAGTCTGCTGCAATTGCAGTAGGTTTGACTTAAATTTATCGATATTTTTTTCGATTTTTCGATATTGATATATTCAGTTGATACCGATACGATATTAATCGATATGTTATGTACTCAATTGTTCTTTAAGAAGAAGAAAATGTTTGTTAAAGGCAGTAACTGAGTTATCACAAGGATTTTGTTTTTATTTTAGGGTATCTTTATGCTAGATTTGTTTTAAATCAATATGATACAACTTTACATTTCATGAAATAAAGACACATTTTTTTGTTGACCATCAAATTTGCCATTGAGATTATACTTATTACTTTTCCGTACACGTAGTGTAAAGGATAAGTGTAGCAATTGGCATTGGCACAAACATTTTTTTTTAGAATTAGTTTTTTTTTGACACGTTTTTGAGACATTTTTATGTGCGTGTGCCGTTTTCGTCGGTGTAGATGTCGTTGGCGTTGGAAATTTGTATACACGAAAACTTTCGTTAATATCAAGATAATTGGAATTTGTAAACGTCAAAAATTGAGTATTAGCTTAATTTAGGTTAAGTTCAAAATTCAGCCATTTTGAATAAAAAATTCTTGTACTTTTCATATAAACATTTCGAAATACCCCAATCGATTTTAGCCTACTTAGAATTATAGTATCGAAGTGAAAATTCGCAAAAATATGTAGTTTAGATGACTTTAAAATATTTTGGAAGTGCGGACCCTGGGGAGGGGCATTGGGGGGTCGAAACTCGAAATATCCCAAATCGTTGATACTGAAAATAAAAACGTAGGGCTGCTGTTTTTTCAAAACCAGTACACCAGCGTTTGAACTTAAATTTTTTGTTTATTAAAACACGAAAAAATTAATATTTCTAAAATCCAAGTCAAATATGGAAAAAAAAAAATTCAAAAATAAATTTAAGACTGTAAAGCTCAGAATGTGGTTATCCTGATCAACTGAAAAACACACTCAAATAATTCTTATTTAAACAAAATAGCATACATTTTGGTAGAGTTAATAGCTAAAATGTTGATCAAATTTTGGACTGAATTCTCTTCGATCTGAAAAATGTTGGGTTCCAACTTAAAAATTGATATAATTATACGGCAACCCAATTAGAATGCAAAAAAACACTAAAACACACATTTTTCAATCAAAATGTACAACATACAAATACCAGTTATTTATATTTTTACCAGAATTTGGAAGCATATTGGTCCCCAGAATTTTATTATTTTTTGTGTATCACACAGTAAAAAAATTCATTTATTTTTTTTTTAAACAATTTTGTATTTTATTTATTAAAAAGGCATGCTTTTTGGAATTTCAGTTGCATTTTGCTAATTGATTATTTTGGGATTTTATTCGCCGCAATACTTTCAATAAGTTGTCTTCTATAATTGCCCGTCTGTCAAAAAATGCGTACCAGCAATCATATCTGAAAAATGGAAAAAGAAATACATAAAAATGGCTGTATCTTGTAAGTTATTTAACAAAAAAAATAATTTGTCTTTCCTCTCTTTCGAAAGTTAGGACCAATTTTATAAAAAAAAAAATGCTGAAGCAAATAGTTTTTGAAAAATTTATATCTTAAACTCAAAATTAATATAAAACTATTTTTTTTGAGTATAAATAGAGCCTACCTAATTTTCTTTAAATTGTTTTTTTTTTTTTTTAAATGTGTACCTAATGCATAAAATATAATTTTTAATTCATTTTCTTATGCAATTAAATTTTATCATAAGCTATAAATTTATATTAAAAAAATATTCACCAGTTTTTATTGTTGAGATTTTTAGCAAGTTCTCTTAATATCTCATTTCTTTCTTCATCAATACGATGTTCTTGTTGTATTGCTACAAGAATTTTTTCTTGACGCTGTTGTTTGTGTTCGTGGTATTTTTCTGTTAGTTCTTTTTGCTGCAATATTTTGTATAAAATGTCTTGGTCTTCTTCTAGTTTCTGAATTCGTAACTGGATATTATTAGCGGTATCTGTGTCTTGAAAAGAAGCTAAGCATTTTTGCTTTCATAAATAAACAACAAAATTTTTTTTCACAAAATGCTGAAAAAGGTGTTCAAACATTCCAAAAAGTGATTTTTTGTAGTCTTTATAAAAAAGGCCTGGAAATCTCGAATAGTATCAAAAATTTTCGGTCGATCGTTACTCCAGCATTTTTTCATTGCACAATTCACAAAGTTTTAGAATTCGAAAATAGTATTCGACTCGAAATTACTGATTCGGTGAAATGTTTTTTGGTTAACGTAACGATCCCAACTTACCTTATTTATTTAACTCTGTTACAATTTCTTAGTCACTATGAAGTATTTAATTTATCTTATATAAGTTGCAATTCAGTTTTCAGCACATGTCAGCATCTGGTTACTCTTGGGTTACTTAGAAGATGCAAAAAGTGCAACTTACTAAACATTTTCAGTTTGTAACTTGTAACAAGCACGATCGTTCTTAAGTTTTGTAGTATTGAAACTCAGCTGAATCTTCTAAGGAACTTCAAATCAGACCCATCATTTTTTTAGTCCCAAATTATGGTTGCATTAACCATTATGTATAATCAATATGCAACTCATATTATTTCAGTTTTTTTTTGATAAAATGTAAAAAACTTTTCAGACAAATTCAAAAGTAATTCAGTTGTTCTGAAAAACTTCTCAGTAATGTTTTTGTAGCACATTTTGTCGCTTACTGGCTACAAAATTCAAATGTGTGCCACTAAGAATTGTTGTCAATTATTATCAATACCATATTTCAGCTATCATTTTTTGTTGATAAGCTTTGAACTACATACTTTTGAAATTTAGAACTATGACGTATGTAGTATGTTGTCAAAGATTTTGTCAAAAGATTTTCATAAAAATCTAAATTCCTACTTGATAAATATTTGTAGACAAATTCATTGGATGTGGGCATAATGCATAATTACCATTGGGTTTGATATTTTTAGCAATCTCTTTCAACACCGAATTTTGTTCATTTTCAATTCGATTTTTGTCTAGATATGCCTCCACATATCTGTCTTGCCTATGCAGATAATCATTAAGAGCATCGAATAGAAATTGGCTTGTTACTGACTGGTTTTCCAACTGTGAGCCATCAATAGTATCATTTGTGTCTTGAAACAAAACTTTAAAAATATTATTGAGTTATAAAAAAATAAATATAATTTATATCAATTTTTAACCTGGAAATGAAAACACGCTTTCGTTGCTGCTAAGAATGCTACGAGGTTGAAATTCGGGACTTACACCTTTTTCATTACCCAGGAGATTATTTGATCCGCTTTAAAAAAATAGAAAAATACATATGTAGTTCTTGAAGAAGTCCTTAGATTGAAAATATTAAGTTGAAAAATAAAATGAAACTAGAAGATTTTAACCTTTTCAGCGGAGTATTGGTTGTGGTGTTCTCTTTTTCACGTACTAACTCAAAAACCGATAACGGCGGTATTTCTACAGCATAGTCAAAGTTTTGAACAGATTCATCGGGTGGTGGCAGTTGTGGGAGCTGCACGCTACAAAAAAAGAACGAAGACGTTTTTTTTTTCAACAAAAATTTCCCTTTTAAGTCAAAAAATTATTGAAAAATAACGTGAAATTAAAAGATTTTTACCTTTCACGTGAAGAAGTGGTTGTGGAGTTCTCTTTGGCTTGAACTAACTCAAAAACTGATGACGGCGGGATAGTAACTGAATAGTCGAAGTTTTGAACAGAATCATCGCTATCGAGTGGTGGGAGTTGTGGCAGTTTATTCCTGTTAACATAAGTGGCGTCAATTTTGATACATTATGAAGAAAGACTTGATGTTAGTCTTTTCAAAAACAAAACTCAATTTCTCTTTTTGTTTTCTCTCTGAGGAGCAAATTATTAAAAAATAATCGTAAATTAGAAGATTCTTACCTTAGACGTGGAGAAGCGGTGGTTGTGGTCTCTTTAGCATGTACTAACTCAAAAACTGAAGACGGCGGAATAGTTACTGAATAGTCGAAGTTTTGAACGGAATTATCAGGTGGTGGCAGTTGTGGGAGCTTATTCCTGTAAACACAAGATGAAGATATTTTTTACTATAACAAAGCCTTAATATGAGGTTTTAAAATAAAGTTAAAGACGTTAATTCGAAAAAAAAAATAACGTGAAATTAGAAGATTTTTACCTTTCACGTGGAGAAGCGGTTGTTGTGTTCTCTTTGGCACGTACTAACTCAAAAACTGATAACGGTGGAATTTCTACTGCATAGTCAAAATTTTGAACAGATTCATCGGGTGGTGGGAGTTGTGGGAGATTTTCGCTAGAAAAATAGAAGAATACAATTTTTAGTTTTTAAAATAAAGTTAAAGACGCTTAAAAAACAAAAAGTACCTTCTAAAGTAAAACTTTGGTACTGAAAAATAACGTGATGTAAGAGGATTTTCTTACCTTCCACGTGAAGAAACGTTTGTGGAGTTCTCTTTGGCTTGTACTAATTCAAAAACTGATAACGGCGGTACTTCTACCGCATAGTCGAAGTTTTGAACAGAATCATCGCTTTGTGTCATTTGTTTGGTGCCTTCTGTGGTAGGTTTCTCCGAGGATTCAGTATCTAGAAAATATGTTATATTTTTTTTTGTAATAAAAAAACCATACTACAATTTTTGGTTAAAAACTGTTTCTTTATGTGTGTCCCGCACTACGATTATGCTATACTTACCGGGTTGGGTATAGGCCAACAAACATTGATTCAATATCCTCGCATATTTCCCAAAAATCCGACCTGGACAACTATAACCACCCAAATTGTGAATAGTCGCGTAATCGTGGCAATCAATTTTATTATCGCCATTGCAGTCTTGTTTGAATCTTTTCATATAATTTTGCACTGTTTGAGTTGCACATTCGGTATTGAAAACGCAATTTTCGAAAGCTAAAGAAGAAAACAAAATCGAAAATCTTCTATAAGAACTGCTTATAGCCATTATTTGAACAAAATTATTACCTCGTGGTGCATCAGGAGATTCTCCATTGATTGTGAGTTTTCCACTATCGGCCCAATAAAACCAATTGATACGAAAAAGTCCACATGCATCTCCTGTACAGGTTTCAGTTAAGTTGCAACTACTTGCCGCCTCGCAAATGCATCCAAGACAGACATTTTCGACTGGATTTGCTTCTGGAAGGGGAACATAAAATAATTTTGTACCCAAAAAGTTAAAACTACGAACGTGTTGTTCTGATGATTTGTTATCGCAACTCATCACAGTTTTGAACAAGAAGTTAAAAGCTGATGTAAATATAATATTTGTTTTTGCAAACTGTATTATACTGTATTATTATATTGGACTTTAAGTCTTTTCAGACACAACATATTTTATCATCTGCACCAAATTTCAACGATGTATAAAACAGACATAACAGACAGATTGATGGTTTGGAACGCAACGCACAAATGCACAGACAAATAGTCGTTTCGACGAAAACCTCTTTTTGGCTCCTCGTTCACAGTAAGGTATGTTTGTTTTGATTTAAATCTTGAATTTAATTATTTACACGAAACCAGTATGAGCAATTGAAAATACATAAATTACAAGAATAACAATTAAGACGAGTTTGATATAATAAACAAACCTTGGCATTTGCCTGGCTTGGTTAAGCCGGCTAGCACCAACGATATTATTGCAATCATGTAGGAAATATTAAAATAATTCATTTCTGCAGTTCTTAAATTAATTTGCACACAAAATGTAGGTACATGCACACAAGTTAAATTAGATTTGAACTAAAGCACGACCCGAGCGTTACTAACTTCAACTTTGGTTAAATGTTAAGTTTATTACAATTTTCTTCTCTGCAGTCAGAAGATCTGTGGAGACTTTTCTGATTTGTTGTACTTAGTTGTCTATGACGTGATTATACTCATTCAAGACTCGTTGGAATGTGGAAATGAAAATCGCAATGCAACTTTGCTGAAATAATTGCAATACCTTCATGCTTGGGTTAAATACATAAATGTTATCGATATTTTGTTTTCGATTTCTGCGATATTGATATCGTTTGTTAATACAGCAACATAAATGTATTAGTATGTCGGATTCCATTTTTTCAAGATAGCCGTGAGACTCTTTTTTTCGAGTTCTCTAATATTAATGCCACTTTTATAAGAAAAACAAAATAACTTATGCTAGTTAAAAAACACAAACGAAATGGATAATGTAAGAAAATAAGGATTATTTTTATTCTGCAGGTTTTTTTTTAATAAATAAATCTAAATTAGTATATGTAGGTATAAAAGAATAAGGTGCACTCTGTAAAAACTTAATTTATTTTATTTTGCAATACGATGTTCTTAGGAATGCTTGTTGCTGTTGGAATTAATTTCAGTTTCTTGTCCATTAATGACATTTTTGAATTTTTTTTCGCTTCAACGCAATGAATAAGTTGTCTCCTAATTCCCGTCTTTCAAAAAATTTTAACCAATATTAATTTATCTGCGCATTACTAGAAAAAAAAGTTAGGAATTTTAAATATACCAAAAATTTATGATACCAGAAAGAATTACCACGTTTTTGGATATTTTCAGCAATTTCTTTTAAAATCGCATTTCTATCTTCTTCAATACGATTTTGTTTTAAAGTTGCTTCGAGAAATTGCTTTTGATTACGCAAATATATGTCATTATGGAGTTTTTGGGAATTTTCTAGTCTCTGCAATATGTTTAAATAATGTTCTTGTTTGCTTTTGATTGCCTGAACTTTCAACTGGATATTAGCAGCGGCTGGGAAAAAAAATGAAAACAAAAAAAAATATATGGATCTATGTTAAAAATGCAATCTAATGGTGTTTTCGATTTTCGGAAGTATACAGAAGTCTTCTGAAATAGTTTCATTTGCACAAAAATGACACATGTGACACAATAAAACAGTTTCCGAAGAATTCTTGATGCTCCCGGACTCTTCTGGATGTCCAATCAAAAATGACATAAGACCAGTGTCAATCCGGATAGAACGATTACAATGGTGGCGTGCCACCTTGTGTTCACTGGTCGAAGGAATTTACCGATTTGTTTGATATTTGCAGTAATCTCTTTCAAAATCTCATGTTCTTCATTCTCAATGCGAGTGCTGTTTAGGAATGCTTCGAGACTTAAAAAGTTCCTACGAGAACGTTCCTCGTATATGGGATTTACCATGCGATCCATTTTGTTGGGCTTACGGTCTTGGCTACTTTCTATTATATGACTTCTTAACTCTGGGCCATGAGTCCCATTTGTTGAGTTCTGACCCCGAAGTTTTATATCGGGACGTACGGTTGTGGTGTTCTCTTTGGCACGTACTAATTCAAAAACTGATAACGGCGGGATATTTACTGAATAGTCGAAGTTTTGAATGGAATCATCGCTATCGGGTGGTGGGAGTTCTGGCAGTTTATTGCTGAAAACAAAAAAAACGAAGATGCTTTTGATTTGAAAAAACCTTGATGTGAGTCTCTTAAACAAAATTAAGGACATTTATTTCGAAAAAATACCTTCTTAGTCAAAACTTACTGAAAACTAACGTAAAATTAAAAGATTTTTACCTTTTCAGCGGAGTAGTGGATGTGGTGTTCTCTTTGGCACGTACTAACTCAAAAACTGACAACGGTGGGATAGTTACTGAATAGTCGAAGTTTTGAACAGAATCATCGTTTTTTAAGATTTGTTTCATTTCAGAAACCTTTTTTTGTGACTGTCCAGAGAATGTTTTTGGTGGTTTGTCGGAAGTTATTTGAGCTGGTTTGACGTCTAAATTTGGCATTGCTTTTGTGGTAAACTTCTTTGAGGTTTGCAGATACCGGCGATCATTATATGTTGTTACGTTAAAAACTAAAATAAATAACTTGACATTTTGTTTCTTTTGAACTTATGCGTTAACACTTATTTTTAATTAAATTTTCTTCCATAAAGCATCTTCTACCATAATTTAAGTTTATTTTGTTTACTTACACTTCTCGTCATAGGGCAACAAACATTGATTCAATACCCTATAATCTGTCTGAACAATACGATTTGGACAATCAGCACCACCCAAACGGCGAATAGTCGCGTAATCGTAGCAATGCTGTTTACGGTCTCCGTTGCAGTCTTCTTTAAATGTTTGCACATATTTTTGGACAGTTTGCGTGGTGCAATTGGAATTGAAAGCACAATATTCGAAAGCTAGAAGAACACAAAATCAAAATCTATTATTAGAACTTGGTAGCCATATCCATTTCCTATTGAAAAATGCTACCTGTTTTGGTTTCAGGAGATGCTTTATTAACTGTTGAGTTAACTTTATCGGTGCTGTGAACCCATGAGATACGGAAAATCCCACAAACATCGTTGATAGGTCCCTCGCAACTGCATCTAAGACAGACATTGTAGACTGGATTTTCTTCTGTAAAGAAAAAATAAAGTTCCTTGTTAGGTAAGTATTCAAAAAGAATATTGCTCTTAAAAAGCTCATGTTGGGATTATTTTAATTTTTTCTCAAGATAAACTGCTAGTGCTTGCTAGTAAAAAAAACTTCGAATACCCAAACATAACCCAATGACAAATTAGATTTCCTTGTGGGGGAACCCCAAACCAGTACTTGTCTTAATGGCAATTAACAGTTTAAAAATTACAAGAATATCG
Source organism: Meliscaeva auricollis (assembly GCA_948107695.1). NCBI lineage: Eukaryota > Metazoa > Arthropoda > Insecta > Diptera > Syrphidae > Meliscaeva > Meliscaeva auricollis. Next base: position 15,853,521 of record OX403619.1, on the reverse strand, counting down.
ATTAAGTTGAGTTTGACTATTTATTAACAAACCTTGGCATGTTGCTGGTGTAATTAGGCCGACTAGCACTAACGATGCAATTGCAATCATGCTGCAGAAAATGTTAAAATTATACATCTCTGTAACTTTTTTTTTGTATTATTCAATTCTATAAAATATACACAAGCGACCGCACGAATTTATTTATTGTATTTGAATTGAAACGCGACCCAAGCGTTACTAACTTTGACTTTGGATAAATGTTAAGTTTATTACATTTTTGTTTTTCCCTCAGAAGATCTGTGGAGACTGGATCAATAAAAGCTTATTTGTTGCTGTCGATGACGTGATTATACTCAGACGAACGATGGAATAAGGAAAAGATTATACCAATGTAACTTTGCTAAAGTTGCAGTAGGATTGTGTTAAATTTAGATACCCATTATGGTATCGATATTTTTACCGATTAATTAATATTGATATATTTTTGGAAATACCTTTTAGCTCAGTGTAATTTGTTTATAACTTTTGAAATAAGCACAGGACTATGTCAATCTGAATTATGCATTTTTTATTTTTTATTTCTTCCATAGAAAAATACGTTTTCCTGCTTTTAAAAAATACCTAAGAAATAATCGTAGGTGATTTTTTAAAAGTTTGTTCACTTTCTTTATGATAAGACCCCATACTCAAGACATATCTGCATATTGTTGCCTAAAACACACAAAAATATAGAGATTCATTCCTAGCCCCAGAGGAGCGTTCCTGGAATGATGCTTAATTGATGTACCAGAAAAGGCCATTTGTAGCACCTTCTGAACGTTAGATGGATACAAATTTAATATTTTTACAATCAGATATATTTCATTATACAACTTTTATTTAACTATAAACAAAGAGTCTACTCATTTGGTTTTCAGGGCATGTGACAGTTCTCTAATAAGATGTTACTTTAGTTTTGTTAAAAATGTAGGTTGCTTCATCGATTTCAATGTAATTTTTTGGCCGGAGTATCAATTCGAATCTTGATAAAATTATTATTTTTTGTTTTTTAACGTTTCAATATAATGTGTTTTTTTTTTTAATAAAATCTTTCAAGTGCCCCCATCTGCCCCTCTGGGGGGCACCTTTGGGCAGCCATGGGGCAGTTTTTGACATTTCTAAAAAAAACGCATTAAAGTAGTTTTTGTGTAATTTTTTAACAAAAAATAAATTATTTCAAAACATAACATCAAATAATTTTAGAATAATTTACTTACTTCTAAGAATACAAAAATTTACAACCGTCGCGTTGCGCCAATTTTCGTTGGTATTTTTCCATTTTCTATCAGATGTTTGTTTGAAGTTGATTTTGCCACTTAAGTTGTCCTAAACTGCCCCCTTCTCCCCTATTTGAATATTGAAAAAAATAATATCGAAGAAAATAATTTTTTGTTTAATTTTTTTTCCAAACATTATTTTTTTATTGAAGAACTGAATACACAATACATTTTAAAATGTAACTTCCTGTAGTGGAAACTATATTTCTCTTTAGAAATTCGGGAAACATCAAATTATAAAGAAAGTAAAACAAAACGAACATAAAATTATTTGTAGCACCCGAAACAAGCAACTTTCTTTTTTATTTTATTTTTTTTATTTCGTGTTTTATAATCACTTAACAGTCATGGTTTTCTTATAATAAGTTCACAAGCAAAAAATCAATTATGACTAAAAATGTGTGCAAATTTACCACCCGAAACAAAGAAGCGACCTATAGGTACATAATATTTGTATTTGAGTTCTGAATTAACGCTAAAACCAATTTCGCAATGTGTAATCGATGAGGAGATACGATTTATGATAACAACTAATTGCCATGATTTTTGATATATTTAGAAATATCTTTCAAAATCTTATTTCTTTCTTCTTTTATACGATTTGTTTGTTGGTCTGCTTCTAGGACTTTTTGTTTTAAACTATCAATTTCCTCATCATGATCTTTTTCAGATTTGATCATTCGCTGCAATATGTTGATAAAATCGATTTGTTTGTTTTCTATTCTTTGAATTTGTAACTGGATATCATCAGTGCCACCTGTGCCTAGAAAAAAAAAATATAAATTGGAAACAGAACTAAATAATAAGTTAATTTCAGCTAGCTAAACTAAGCTGAGTTTTTTTTAAACACTCAGTAGCTACTCATTTTTACAATAGGTTGGCTACTGAGTTTCTGGAACAAACACACCCAATACAAATAATTGAAATGTAAGCGTATCCTTAACAACCCTTAATTAACGCAGCGCCATCTTACATCTTCTACTAAAGACCAATGCAATGAGCAAAAGAGCAATTGCAATTAGAAAAAGAATCTTCTAGAAGATTAGAAAAACAAGCAAAAGAACCTTTCTACAAGATCGGAAAAAGATTTAAGAAGAAAAGTTTGTTGATTTTAGGACGAAGTTCAATGCTCTTCTCGAACGTGTCTAAAAACAACTATCGGTAATGCACACACAGCTCGAAAACGCATCAGCGTTAACTCTGACAATGGAAGCAGAGGTCGAAGTTAAAGAACGCTCTTGTCAGAGAATTGATTTCCAAAAAAAAAAAAGGGAAACGGACCAGCATGATGCTGGTACTGTAATAAGACCAGACAACTTCCAATGAAGAAAAAAAAGAAGGCATTTCTTCTTTTATCAAGACAGCCGGCAGTGGAAGAAATCAACTGTAAGGTGCGATTTTATTCGGCTCATCCGAGCAGATGATGTAAGAAAATTTGATGAGAGAAAGATTCTCCAGGTTATTTTTGGCTCTGTGCGTACGGAAGAAGTGTTGAGAAGAAGATTCAACGACTATCTTGTCGAGCTTTTCTGCGACGCACGTAAATGTGCTAAATATTTTTGCCAGATGCGTTTTAAAAAAAGTCAAAATTTCTGTAAAATGAAAAGAACAATTACATTATAGGCTTAAATGAAGAAGGAAAATACTAACAGTGGCTCCACTTTGTATTGATTTGGTGAAAGAATGTTTTCCATATTGTTGCAAAGTGAAATGAAATGAATAAAAAATAATTACCTTTAATATTCTCAGCAATATCTTTCAGAAGCTTATAGTCTTCTTTTTTGTTGAGAATCCTGTTTAGGAATGCTTCAATTAATGCGTTGTCTCTACGCACATTTGCCTCGTAATAAAAACGTGTTAATTCAACCTCATCATCCACTCCATCTGTTGCATTCTTGTCATTGCGCGTAATATCTGAACTAACGTCTTTTTCATTACGGAGGAGTTTATTTGATTCTCTTTCAAAATATTATAATTTGGATTAAATTTAAGTGAATTAAATATTACAAATCTTTATTTTTTGTACTGTTAAAAATTTACATGAAATAAGAAAATATGTACCTTTTCAGCATAGCTGCGGTTGCGGTGTTCTCTTTTGCATGTGATAACCCAGAAACTGATAATTGTGGCCGCGGTGGTACTACTGCATAGCCGAAATTTTGAACAGTATCTTCGCTAAGTGTTGTTGTTTCTGTGGGAGGTTGCTTCAAGTTGTCAGAACCTGCAAAATATCTGGTCATTATATTTGCTATGAATATATAAAATTACATAAAATTGCATTTTTTTTTTTGGTGTGTCTTGATTTTGAATTCTTCACCTCACAATAATTTCGAATAAGTTTAAAGGTGTAGCAAAACTAAATGAAGAGCAATATTTCATCGGCTGCGTTTATAAGAATAATCAGATATCAATAATCAATACAAATTTGGTACCTATATTAAGAACGAAAGCTTCCGTCACGAAAATATTTCTGCAAATAAATCTGTAGTCTTCAGAATAATGAAAATTAAAGATTTTCCTGCTCCAGAAACAGGTTATTTTAGAGCGATTGTGTGATTTTTGGAACGAACTTTTTCGCCTTAATATCGATTATCTCTTAAATTTTTCAAATTCAATTATTGGATGGCCAGGATGGTTTAAAAAAACAAAAAAAAAAAAAAATTAAGCATTTTCAGATATTTAGTTGTGCTCCGGAAAAAGCTGACCTAAGAGCAATTGGATGGCATTTGGAACGAAATATACTTTTTGCGCCAAAATATGGTTTATTCTCGATCCGTCAAGTACTGAATTGTCAAATTGCAGGATGGCTACGCCTTCCCCTCTTACAAAACCATTCGTAAAGAACATAAGCACCGGGAGCAGCGACCATAATGACACGATCAGTAGTATTAGAAGCAGAATCGACGTCAGCAAGCACAACTTCATCAATATTTTCATCAGCAGCAGCAGCGGTCACATATTCTTCGTACAAATGTTGTTGACCTAGGCGAGCAATTAAATTACTACAATTTACAATCTTTGTTTGTCTGATATGGTTTGTAGAATTATAGAAGAGTGAGAATCAACCGGTAATGATAATGCTTGTGGTTCCGATATGAGCTTTTAGATATTATGGTATGACGAAGACTTAACATTTTTGTAATGATCACCTCTTAATTTGTTAGAAGACGAAACAGACAAATTAAAAATATAATGCCGTGAGATAAATAACCAATCAAACCGAACTTTTAAATTCTTTGGCTATTTTGTTTTTTCTCTTACATTCATACTCACATTTTAGAAAACTTTATTTTGACTATCAACTGATTTTTTTTCTGTCTATCATTTTCAACAAAATTTAAAATGTTCAAGTTCAACTTAACAATCTTAGAAAAGAGCCTATTGTATAGTGTGGCGGGTCCTTTTCATCGTAGTTTTTGTTTTGATTAAAACCTCAAAAAATAATTATTTTAACGAAACTATGTTCAACTTATCTCAAAAGCAATTCAAACTTTATAAATTACAAGAATAACTATTAAGTCGAGATTTATTATTAACAAACCTTGACATGTGGCTTGCGCAATTAAACCGACCAGCACCAACGTTACAAATGCAAGCATTATACAAAATATGTGGGATATTGTTTTATTTTTATCTTGAAGATATACCAATGTACACACATGGACAAAGCGCACGAATTGAAATGTAATTGAACTGAAGCGCGACTCGAGCGTTACTATAACTTCGACTTTGGTTGAATGTTAAGTTTATTACAATTTTCTTCTGGCAGAAAATCTTTGGAGACTGGATTGTTAGTGAGCTTTTCGCATTTATAATTGTCTATGACGTGATTATACTCAATCATGTACTTTGCTGCAGTTGCAATAGACTTGTGCTAAACATATCGTATCGATATTTTTTGTTGTCGATTTTTCGATACATTTACTGTTTGGTATTCGTATGTATGTATGTGTTAAATTATGCACTACGCACTATCTAACCGTCCTTTGTGTTGAACTGAAAACAGACTCTTTATTTTAAATTAATTACCGAACAATAGGTTAACAAGTAATCTCTTTTGAAACAAAATCATGGCTCTCAAGATTATGGAAATAAAGGACTCGCTTTGCAAAACAATTTTACATTGTTTCCAAAAGTTCACAGTATTTTCTAGAATAATTTTATTTAGAGTCACCAAAATAAGCATTTGTCTTGTAACAACAAAATTATCCGAGGAATAATAGTGATGCCTTTTGGCTCTGCAAGAGTAACCTTATAATCCATACCAAAAAAATGATGATTTAAGAATGTACTATAAGTTAGGCCATCCATGTGTTACAAATTGTTTGTTAAGTTAAAAATTAATATTATCATCAATTATAAAAAAAAGTGGTGATTGAAGCCAGAATAATTTTAACGCCGCGCCGCTGCGCTGCCGCCCCCGCCTCCCGCTGCGTAAAATAATCTCAACGCGGCGTTCAAACGCGTTGTGTTTGACAAAACATTTATAGACTGGTCGATTTTTATCTAAAGTAGACCACGCAGTGAAAATAAATAAATACAAAATGTAGATAGTGAAAAGTTCTACAGCTTTTATTATCATAATTTTTCTACATAACCTCAAAAATATTGTGAAATATGCCAATAACTATTTTTTTTTTTCAAAAATTGTAAGACTTTAATGAAACTTGGTTTAAATTGATATATTTTATACTTATACAACTTTTTCTTCAGCAAAATATTTATTTTTGTGTTTTTGACGAATTTATTTTGAAAAAAAGCCTAGTGTTCAATCAAAAAAGTAGATGATTTTTTTTTCTTTGTTTAAATTTTGAAATACATTTTTCTTGATTTCTACGTTAATGACGGTAATATCAGCCAGCGAAGAGTAGTCATATAAACCAAACTAAACTTTTACAAAAGATGTTTGCTCTCTTATATCGAATTTAGTATCAAAATTGCTCAATCATGCAATGTTTTTGAGATATTTACGGAAAAATCGATACTTATATATGGGTTTTTTTGTTTTTTTTTTTTCAATTTTGGCAATGTTTCTTTACAATAACTGTATTGTTTTCTTACTTAGTCTGAAAAAGAGGATTTAAGCAAAAAGAATCTATCTCAAATTTTTCAAAATTAAAAATTTTTTCGTCAACTTTTATGATTGTAAATTAGGCTATTTTTTCAAAATACATTCGTCAAAAACACAAATATTAATATTTTATATTAATATTTTATTGCCTATTGTGATTGTCAACTATTAATTAATAATTGATAAATACTGAAATTTGTTACTTTAAAAAACTATTTATTAATCAAAAAGTCAGACAACTTTTCAGTATATTTATCAATTTTACGAGTATTTCAATAAAAAACATTCTCAGTTATCAAAACTCTTACCAATTGAATAATAAGAAACCGAATTTCAATTTTTATCAACTATCAAATTGATAGTTGACAATCGCAATTGCGGTGCAAATTCAAATATTTTGAAAAAGATAAAAATATAAAACAAAAAAATTAATCTTTGACATTTTTTACAATATTTTTGAGGTTATACAGAACAATTTTGTTTACAAAAGTTGTACGGTTTTCAACCTACATTTATTGCATTAAATTTTTTCGCTACGAGGTCTACTTTTTACGATTTTTGTCACCCATGCCCCTTTTTTCGCTAGCCACCCCCTTTCTTGGTTGGAAATTTATGTTTCCCCTTTTATAACTTTACCTGATTTTTCCCAATATCCATATCCTGCTAATGATTTTTTTTTTTAATTATTGGCACTATTGATTGTAGAGCCATTCTTAATAAAAACAAAATACTTTCTTCCATATCGTTTGTAAAAAAAAAAAAACAAAAATTAAATTAAAAACTCTTACAAAATAACAATTAATTAATTCACATCAAATTAATTAATTAATTTTATAAAAAATAATAAAAACTTCAATAATTTCTTTTTAGTACGATATCTTTTGGAAATACTTTGGTGAAATCAGCTGTTTGTTCAGTAATGATCATTTTGGGATTTTATTCTCTCCAATATGTTGAAAAGGTTTGTCTTCTATCACCTGGCTCTTTAAATGACCATCATAAACCTTATCTGTGTTAAAGAATTCAACAAAATTAGGATCAATAAAAAAAAAAATAAAATAAGAGAACGCTACGTTTTTCATTTTCAATAAATACCACGATTTTTTATATTTTTAGCAATCTCTTTCAAAATCTCATTTCTCTCTTCTGCAATACGATTTTTTCTTAGAATTTCTTCGAGAATTTTTCCTTGAAAAAGTTCATGTTTCTCATTATAATCTTTTTGAATTTTTTCTATTCGCTCCAATATGTTGAATAATTGCTCTTGGTTGTTTTCTATTGTTCGAATTTTCAATAGGGTATCATCAGCGCCATCTGTGCCTTGAAAAGAAAATAATTATTGAAATATAAAAGTAGACATTTTTGTCCTATTTACATCTAAAAAGAAAATTTCAAAAAAATGTGCTTAAAGAAATTTTTGTGAAAAGAAATTTTTGTTTTTCCTGATTCGAAATTTTTTTTTCGTATCAGGAAAATAAACTAGCAAAAACTTATTGTTCGATTGTCAAATTTCTTTTCATAAATAGTCTTTGAGCAAATAGTTTTCGTAAACAAATATTAAACTAAAAACTTTGAAAACATTATTTTTTCAAAGTTTTCTGCTAATTAGTGTCATGAAATATACATTATTCTATCTTCTGTAAAAAAATTACCTCGTTGTTTGATATTTTCAGCAATCTCTTTCAAAATTTCATTCCCTTCTTTTTCAATACGATTTGTTTTTGAGAATGCTTCGAGAAATGAACCTTGCATTCGCAGATATTCGTCGTCATAAACATTTTCCGATTTTATCATTGCATCCAATTTGTTGGGAATATTGTCCTGGCTGATTTTTACTGTCCGACTTAGAGTCCTATTAGTGGCTTAAAAAGAAATTTGAAGTAATAAAAGAGTATATTTTTGGTGTTGCTAAGAGCGTCAATAATACCATCTTTAGCAGAGATCACTGCAATCTTGTCAAGGAGCATAATTGCTGGACTAACGGTTATTTCATTTCCCACGATTAATCCGCTGAAACAAAGGAATACATTCATAAGTCCTTGAGGTTTCATTCTTAGTAAAAATTTATTAAAAAATAACGCGAAGGAAGATTTTTACCTTGCACCCGGAGAGGCTGTTGTTGTGTTCTCTTTTGTTAGTATTTTCTGCAAAACTGGCAATGGCGGTGCAGCTACCACATAGTCAAAGTTTTTAACAACTTCTTCACTTTGTGGAATTTGTTTTATTTCAGTAATGTTTTCTTGTAACTGTGTAGTGTTAGAATAAATAACTTTTTTATCATCCAGAAGCTTTTCGCTGTAAATAATATGACCGAAGTTAATTTTATTCAGAGAAAGTGAATTTTAAAAGTGAAGTTAAAAATGTTTATTTGGAAAAAAAAAATTTTACCTTTTTCTTGGAGAATCGGTGCTAGTGTTCTCTATTTCACGTATTAGCTCTAAAACTGATAACGGCGGGACAGTAATTGAATAGTCGAAATTTTGAACAACTTCTTCAATTTGTGGAATTTGATTTATGTTAGTAATTTTGTCTTGTAACTGCACAGATGTAGATGACTTTTGTGGCGGTATAAAAGAGGTTTTATCATCGGGCTTGGTGTCAACATTTTCAGCTGCTTTGGTGGTCGTCCTAGGTTCCTCTGAGTTTTCAATTTCTAGAAAAAAAAATTGTCTAAAACATAAGCAAAATATCTTCTTACATCAATATCATATGGGGTCTTACCCGGTGGGATATAGGACGACAAACATTGATTCAATACTCTCGCATAATTTCCAAAAATTCGACCGGGGCAGCCATAACCACCCAACTGGTGAATAGCAGCGTAATCGTAGCAATCAATTTTACCGTCTCCATTGCAGTCTTGTTTAAACGTTTGCATATAATTTTGGACTGTTTGGGTTGAACAGTCAGAATTTAGAGCGCAATTTTCGAAAGCTATATAAGAATAAAATATTAAAATTCTCTGGTCAGTCTATTTAACGAAAGAAAACTACTACCTGTTGCCGATTCTGAAGATTCTCCTTTGACTGTTAATTTTCCACTATCGGCCCAGTAGAACCAGGTAATACGAAAAATGCCACAAGTATCGCCAGTACAGGTTTCGGTTTGGTTGCAACCGCTAATTGCTTCGCAAATGCATCCAAGACAGATATCGTCGACAGCTTTTGCTTGTGCTGTAATTCAATACAAAAATATAACTATTTTTTAATATAAAATGTATTTTATTCGGATTCGAAATATTTTGACACACTGCGCATTTTCTTTACCAAATAAAAAAAATAAATACATACAAATCGTTTTGTCGGCTCGACAGTAAATTTTGGGAACGGAGATGTAACCAAAATCCACGAACATGTATGATGAGCCTCTAGGGTGGTGATATCCAAATGAAAAGTCTGGCAGAATTATTTTGTCGCCGGGAGTGAGGGTGGGGGGTTGAAAATGGTGATTTTTCAGATTTTTATTTCAATGGTATAACCACTTTAGCAAACATTAAAACGTTTTACATTTTTTTTTCAAGTGAACGAGCATTTATTTTTTGTTTCGTTTAGAATTAAGTTAATACTATGCAAGTACCTACTTCTCTTCCTAATGCATATGCATTTACTTAATTACTTTCTAAGACTAAAAAGAGGATTCCATTTGACTTTTGTAACAGCTTTTCCTTGAAAGCTTTTTCAAGTTAACGCTTAAGTTGCAGTATCTTTTATTGCAGGAATCAGAGGTTCTAACTTGTTCTTGTATTCTTGTCGGATTTACCAACTACTATTTTTATGGAATTGGCTAAAACAGCAACAGGTATAAAGTTATTAAAGAGAATCAAGCTAAAATTAGTAGTGTAGTTTACGTTTCGGCCTGTAGTGTAATTCACGAATAATATTACTTATCATGTTTTACAACATTGTAAGAGCGCATCTTTACTTTACAACATATGTGTAATTGAAAAATCTTATATATAATGCTAAAAGATGGTAGTATTCATAACAAATTAATTGTTAAGCTTATGATTTAAAGTAAATATGAAGATTGCGTATACAAACATTTTACTTTGGCAATCTACTTAGTCATTCGTTATCAAACAAAAAAAAAAAGAATTAAATTAATTCGTTTGCTTGCAATTTAACATTTTTTGTAGCTTTTTCTTTATACCTATCTAACTGGTTTTAAAAAATTCACACAATCTGCACAGCGGAATTTCGTAGACATTGTGTCAATGATAATAATAATAATCTAAACTTGCATGCTGTTCTTTTTTTGTTGTTGAATTATTTAAATTAAAAATCTATTACTCGCACTAGTATGAATCGGTATATTGTCACATCTAGATATATCTAGTATTTTTTTATGAATAAAATAAAGCAAAAATGGATTAATTTATTGAAATTACAGAAAACATAGGTAATTCCTTAAAATAGTCAATTTATTAAAATCCAGTTTAGTTAAAATAAACAAAAAATAAAATGTACGACTGGTTGCACGTACTTGCTCTTATGGCCAAAACTGCTGTAGATGTTCCAGTTTACTATGTAAAGTTTATGAAAATTAATAATTTGACAAGAAATGTAAAATGAAACATCAAATTAATCAATAAAATGACTTAAACAACTTTTTAAATGGTTTCAGCTCCATACTAAGTGATTTTTTTTTATTAAAATAAATTTTTAGAAAACAAAAAATTGAAAAACATCTATTTAAAAATTCTCAAACCTCTGATCAAGAAAATAGTTGGTTTAAACGAAAAACCAATATTTCCGAAATTTAATCTTTGACAACATTTTTTGCACACATTTCGGATTGAGGGGTACTTCTTACATTATTAGTTTTACTGATGATTTAAAAGTCAGTAAGAATTTTCAGATTTATGGGAATTTTGTCTGCATTTGTACTTTTTTTGCAATTTATTTTGACTGAACTTACTAATGAAATCAAATACCACCATCAAGACTAAAATTTTTTTTAATAAAAATTACATAATTCATTAAAATAACCGTTTAATTACAATCGATTTTGATATTAATTTTTTTTTTTTTAATGCAAAACAAACCTTGGCTCGTAGCTGGTGTGGCTAAGCCGACCAGCACTAACGATAAAATTGTTACCGTAAGGTAGAAAATATTAGAATTACTCATCTTACTAGAATCACTATATAAGTTTATATTAAACTAATGTTATTTATTCAGTCTTTAAGATATACGCCACGCACGAAGGGCACGAATTAAAATATTATTTGAACTGGAGCACGACACGACCGTTACTAACTTCGATTAATGTTAAATCTTAAATAATAACGTTATACAACAATGATAATACATTTAAACAGAAATTTTATCCTTATGAAGCGAATTTGGATATTAAAAAAAGCTTTTTCCAAAAGCTAGTTTTAATCAAGAAATATCCCAAAATGCCAGGGTTGTTTGTCTTCTTTTTCTTAAAACGAAAACCAGAACAAAGATAAAATTAAAATTTGTTTGTATTTTTTTTTTCTTTTTTTTTTTATGTAATTAAAATACCACGCGAAAATTCGACACAAAAGACATAAAACTTTTGTTTTGCTTTGGTTGATAGTAAATTGAACTGGCCAAACGTATTTATGCCAAAGATGTGGTCGCATAATTAAACAATGAGCTAGGCTTACCATAGCCTAGTTTAAAAACCTTGTTGAGTCAATGGCGATGCAGATATGCTGGAGGCTGTGACGTATTACTTTAGAAATTATTGAAAACATTGAATGAATTACAAAGCACTGATCTCGGAATGCACAAAAAGTATGGATGTTTATGGGAATTTCCGTCATTGTAGCATCAATGTTATCTTATTCCCACACCATAGTCTATCTTTTGAATGAATAAATAATATCACCCTATTCTCCTCAGCAGATCTAATGGGTATGAAATTGTAATAAACTTTCTCATCTTACTTGGATGTTAGTTAGTAACTCTCGACCCGAGCAACAGTTCAAATCTATATTGCAATTCGTACGATCTATTCAAGTGTGTGTTTTTAAAAGATGGAATTTATAAATAAAATATACTTACATTACCTATAAAGCTTATCAATTCTAAAAATGAGTAATTCCAATATCTTTTACGTCGTGGTTGCGATTGCATCGTTGGTGCTGGTCGGCTTAGCCTCACCAAGCAAGAGTCAAGGTACATTTAACAATGATCAAAATCGATGGAAATTAAATAGTTATTTTTTACTGATGGATTTTTTTTTTTTAATTTTCTGAATTCCAAGTGTTCAATAATTTCCATTGTGATAATATCAGATTTCTAATTAATCCAAGTCGAATGGGAGATAAATAAATAAAATATATTTAGATGTGAACATTGACCGTATAATGCGTGTGTGAATTCAAGTGATTTTATCCAAATGTAATCATAGAATTAGAATCTATCAAAATATAATTATTAACGTATTTATTTGACAGTTTGCTTTTGAGTTTTACATAAGTTTTATATAGTTCTGCCTTGCAAAATGTGAGGATTTCGGAAAATTCGATCAGATTACGCTAACAATATAGGTATAATAAGCAACCAGTTAAGTACCCACGTATTTTGATTTTCTTGACGATTAGGAGTAGAAATTTCTACATGTATGATAAATCATGAGACTTTTTTAATTATTAAACACTTAAAAGTACCTAAATGTTAATAATAATTCTACTCTGTATCAAAAAAAAAAAAAATATACGTTTATTCTTTTTTTTGATCTTGTACGTTTTGCAGAGCTTATTGAACATAGTTAAACGGCATGTTTACTTCGATTTTTCCTTGTAACCCATTAAAATCTGAATTAACGGACAACATATTTTCCAAATAACAGGGCTATAAGGTATATAAATGTTATTATTTATATTAATAAAATACAAAAAGTATTATTGACAGAAGAAAAAACCTTATAAACGGTGTGTGATTTATTTCTACATCATTAATGACATTTTTTCAAAATTTTGTAACTTAACTTGATTTGGTATATAAAAGAGAATGGGCGGTTCATAGTGACCTATATCGTTAGATCTCAATTAGTGCATCAATTTTTTGTATGGGCATAAGTCCGTATCTCGTGGGAAAAAAAGTTATTGCTCCTTCTCTGCCAAAATAAAAATGCAATTTAATAATTTTTTGATAGCCAAAAAATTAAAAATGATTATAATTCCAAGTGAAACATACTAGGTGATCATTAAGATGAATGTTAGTAATGCCCATACTCATATTCTAAAAGTTGCATTGCATCTTATCTGAGATTAGGCCACCATCTTGAAAAAAATGCATAAATATTGCAATTTTAAGATTGACTATATCTGTTAAGCTAATTGTTTTTGAAAACTGATTTAAATGTCAAAACAAGCCTATTTGCATGTTGAAGCTATAGAAATTAAACGAAGGTAATGCGACTACTTTTTTTTATTTAGTTTCTATTTTTCGTGCAACACACAAAAAATTAAAATGTTGCTGCAAAAAAAAAATGTTTTAGTGAATTGTACAGCAATCAATGTAAAGTCCAGGTTTCATCAAAATCTAACTATTTTTGAAAAAGATAAAAATAAAAAACAAAAAAATTAGTTTTTGGCATTTTTCACAATGTTTTTGATGTTATATAGAAAAAATTATCTAAACAAAAGCTACAGATATTTTTACCACCTACAACCCTTGTAATAATTTTTTTCCATAGTATGTCTACTTTTGATAAAAATCTTAAAAAACACGATTTTCGAAACCCACCCCATTTTTTCGCCCACAATCTGTTGGTGGGGCAATTGTATCCCCTATTGACATTTCAACCACACTCTAAGAGTGGTTTCGATAAGTTTATGATGAACTTATAGCAGAAGCGTTAAAAAAGTAAAACCATACAAAATCAAAACTTAACTTAAAATTAAAAAAAAAAAAAAACTATTGTATTTTTTAATGTGAATAACAATATCTTATTATGTGAGTCACACTGTTCAAAAACCCATAGATTTATTTATTTGCAATGCAAAACATTTTAAAACGATAATAAATTTTACATTTTTAATGCAAACTTCCACTTATTAATCGTATTTTCCCAAACGTAAATCAAAACGAAAGGTTTTACAACAATTATCGCAATGTGATGGGATTCTCTTGAAAGAAATAATCAAATAAGTTAAAGATTAGATCTAGCGTCAAAAAGAGGTCAAACATTTCAACTGTTTTGTTTAATCAAACAAAAATATTCGCGAAACCTTATCGTTTCATTTATCAGGACGTAATAGTTTATTAACTCACTGTTTTATTATTTCACCGCGTTTTGTTTTGGACATATTTCAATCGTTCTAATTTCAGCAACACAATAATATTTTCTTACTTGTTTTTTTAGGGCCAAAACTAGTCGACGATATCTGCCTGGGATGCATTTGCGAAGCAGTTAGCGGTTGCAATGTAACAAAAACATGTAAAGGTGATGTTTGTGGGCTTTTCCATATCAACTGGTTCTACTGGGCTGACAGTGGTAAACTGACAGTGAATGGAGAATCTGCAGAATCGCCAACAGGTAAATATTTTTTTGTTTAGCTAAGCAATTTTTCAAAAGTTTTTAATTTTATTTTGTTTTTTTTTTAGCATTTGAAAATTGCGCAGTCGACCCTTATTGCGCATCCGAATCCGTACAAAATTATATGCAATCATTCAAACAGGACTGCAACGGGGACAGTAAAATTGATTGTTACGATTACGCTTCTATTCACAAGTTGGGTGGTTATGGTTGCCCAGGACGTATTTTCGGATCCTATGCGAGAGTATTAAATCAATGTTTGGCTGCCTATGGACCATCATCGGGCAAATAATTTCTTTTATGTATGCATAACTGATGTTGATGTTAGATAATGACAGTGTACCTAATTTTAACCAAAAATAGTTTATAGTTTTGATTTTGCGATTCAATAAAATAATTAGAAACGAAATAATGTAAATGATTGTCTTGCTTACTTTCAAGATAATACCTAAGAAAATTATGAAAACTGAAGCTAACGACAAGATTATGATGACTCTTGATTTTTTGTGTTCATGCACCACACTAAATATGACATGGTTTAATCCGACATGGTTTTTGCATTACGAACGAGTTTTCCTACCTTGTTGCATTGAAATGATTGCAACTGAAAAAGTGTGCAACGGATTTAATTTTTTTTGTCTTGAAATTTTGCCATTAGAATAAGACAAAATGTTGTATAATATTTTTGTAAATAAACATGCAAACAATGGAACAAGAGCGTTGATACGAATTTGTCGTCCAATTACAGATAAATGAGAAATTGCTTCACAAGGTTCAAAAATCAAACGTAACGCCACAAGTTTTTGGATTTATTTTTATGAGACTTTTTTTTATGAGAATTCACATCAAAATTCATTAATTTTGGTCATACTAATCTTGGTCAATAAAAATTAATATTTGTTGGAAAATTTAATTATTGAAGGATGAGTTTTTTTCTTTGGTCTGACACCCTTCATATTTTATTTTTTCACCTTCCACGAACAAAACTTCATGGAATTTCAACAAATAAATTGCCATTTAATTGAAAACAAGACGCATTTGACAATACAGTGTGACTGATAAAAAGAGGAAAAAACAGAAATGGGAAGCTTATCATTCATATCAGTCATGCTATTCCTTTAGACACGTCTATCATCAATTCAAGATTTTAGGGTTTTCTGGCGTTGCATTAAAATTATGTGTAGTATTTTGTAAGCACTCGTGTTCTTTGACTTAAATTCATTACCAATAATGCAAATTTCTGACTGATTCCTCTATGATTCTTAAGAGTTGGAAATATATTTCATAAACTGTTATACGAAACGTCCAAAAGATTTCTTATCAATCTAGAATAAAACCAACAAGTTTTTGTTTAAATAAATATTATTATTCTTTTTTTTTTTTTTAATTTTTTATATTTTTAATATGTATTCAATTCAATTAAACGTATCTACATAATTATTCCAATACTATTCTACTACTATCGTTTTTTTATCTTTGTTTTATTTTAGTAATAATAATAATTACAGTTGCAAGATTTCACTCAAGTTTTTCTGTCAAGAGCATTTTTTTTATTTTATTTTATTTTGTATTTAACTAAATAATTAAATTTTAAACAATTTAACTGTTATACAATGTAAATATTAAAGTATCAACAACCTCAAGTTTTGAATTTAATGTTTTATTTTTTTAAATATTCTTTTATAGTATGATTTTTTTGTTTTTTTAAAAAAAAAGCTGTTAATTTTTTTAAATTTTGTGAAACTGTTTTTTATTTGTTTATTAATTTTTTATTGTTTAACTATTTTATATTAAATTCTACAGTCCAGTCTCTAATTTTGAATTGAAAATTGGGTGATGATTAATATCAATTATAATTCAGTATTTCATTTTGTTGAATTTTATATGTATACATATATACTCGTAAATATTTATAATATATGAATATAATATAATTTCTTAAGAAGATTTTGATTAAGTTGGGATAGAAGAGAGAAACTTTTGGAGATAGTAGTAAGAATAGTAAACACTTTTTCAAATCAGAACATTTTATTTTAAGTATTAGTCAACAATTTTAACTTTAAGTTTTGTTTTTTTTTATATTTTGTTTATTCATAAGAGGAATGCATAGGATAGTCAACTTAGAAAAATATTTGGTACACAATAATTTTAAAATTGACATATTTTTTAGCTTATTTAGAATAATATTATTTTAAGGAGTTATGATGTTGATTTAAAATTTGTCAATTAAAAAAAAATGCATCCCAATTATTTTACAAAGTCTTCAAGAAAAAAACTTAAATAGAAAAACAAAAAAAAAAAATTAAAAAAAAGAATGTGCTAGTGCCGGTATTAACACTTTTTATTCTAACTCTGCTAGTATCTCAGAGTTATTAAAGCACTGGCGTGAATAATTGTAAATGTTTGAAATTTTAAATTTATTTCTTTTGAATATTGTATTTTCTTAGAACATTTTGTGAGAGACTCAAAGATTGTGGCCTTAGCTGATTATATATTTTTTAAATTTTTTATTTTATATTTTTTTAAAAAATTGAAAGCCATTTATTGCAATGTGGTAATTATATAATATGTGGTCGATTTTATTTACATTTGGTTGTAGTTTTTTTTTTGTTTGTACATTTTTGAGTCTTTTGTGTGGTTGAGTATGAAAGATAGGATTTGTTTGTTTTATTTTTTTTTTTATTTTCATAATGAAGTAGTTTTAAGACTTAGAAATTAAATTTTTTAAAAAATATTTAAAAAATGAAAGAAAAATAATATGTTTAGTTTGAAAAAAAAAAAAAAATAAGTTAAATCTTATTTTATAAAATTAAAACAAAAAATGTATGTACAGTACAGTAATAAAATAAAAAGGAAATAAAAGTTTCTTTCCTGGAACCGTTTGTATATCGAAATACTGTTAAAATTTATTGAAACTGATTGAGAAGTTTGCTAACCTCATGCAAATCAGGATCTCAGATTCGTGCAGGCATAATTTCGAATCAGAATTTCAAAAAGCAGAATTTTTAAGTAAGACCAAATATATTTGCGCAAATTAAAGACAACAATTTTAAAAGCTGCGCAGTTATTGGTACTACAAACTTAATATAGTCTAGTGAAATTATACAACATAAATCGAAATACATATTACCAAAAAATATTCCGTGGATTTTTTGTTCGTGTTTTTTTTTTTCAAAATTCAAAAGTTTTAAACAAAATGTTTCCGTTGTTCGTGATATTTTTTGCTAGAACTACAAAAGATTCAAGCACTTGGTTTAAAATGTTTGACGAAAAATTGATAGGTGCATTGAATATTGGACAGAAACAATCTTGAGTAAGTTTTTATTTTGAGGAAATAAAAATATTAAAAAAACTTCCTTATTTTTTTGCTCAAAAGCTCAAAATGTACCTCAATTTCTGCTAATTTTTCCACAGTTCACCTTTTGCAGTAGTATATTGTATTTGAAAGCTCATGTGGAAAAAAATATTATCGTTGGCTTGTTGACAACATAAGGTTTGTTTGGATACTTTCTGGGCTAAATTTTGTTAAATTGTCAATTTCTTAAGAGGGGATACAAATTCTACCAAAACCTAAGAAACTGTTTAAAGGCACGCGAACGAGATAATCACAAACATCTTGCACTTTCTTTTTAACTTCTTAAATAACTTATAAGTCACTGACGCGATCTTCTTCAAACTTGGTAGTAAAGGGTGTTTCCCTAAAGAGGAAATTGATTTTTTCTTAGGACTAAAATAAAGAGTACAGGTTTGGATTTTTATAAAAGTTTCAAAATTTGTTGTTCAAAAATAGATTTTTGAAACTTTATACATGTATGAAGCTTTAGCATCCACAAAAACCTTGACACTGAGAGCAACCCAGTCATGCATTTTATGTTTTATTGAATTAAAATTATTTTCTTTTTAAAAATTAAGTTTTTTTAAATTCTGTTTTTTTGACAGACTTGTCTGGATTTGGACACAAAATTATTAGCTATATAATCGTCGTTTTGGGGAGTACCTACCAAAACAGACAAAAACAACGAACGTGAATTAATTAATAAATAAAAATAAAAGTGGCAAATATTTTTGATCATCACGTTCCCGTGTTTTTTTAACAGTTTCGGCTGTATTTGAGAGAATTTTATCCCCCGTTTGAGGAATTTGGTGGATTTCATATTTCAGCCCAAAAAGTTCCTAAACGGACCTTATAATTTTAGTCAGAATAATCACAGAAGCAAAAAAAAGAAACAGGATTGTATTGGCTTTGGTGAAATTTTTATAATTCGGTATGATATCTTCAAATCTATTTTACAAATCAAAATAAAGCTAATGGTTTTTCTTGCTGAAACTTAAAAAATGTATAAACATACAAAGCATACATTTTTGTAGGTTATTCGTGTTATAACAATTTATAACAATTTAGACACATTACACTTACTACCTAAATATCTTTAAGGAATGACGAAATTCTGCTTTAAGAAAAATTCTGTTTGTCAAAATTTCGCCTAAGCGCACAATTTAGAAATTAACTATTAATTTACGGCTCCCAACCCCGTAAGTACACTAACACAGAACAACAGAAAATTTAAAGAACTGAAACCAATTTGTTCTGCACGCAATGGTTTTAGTTGTTTAAATTACAGTTCACCCCGCTTAATTCAAATAAGAACGAATAAATTAACTAAATCAAAAAATTATTTGCAGTTTTTTTTGTATATTTAGGTCTTGAAAAACTGCACCTAAGCAGAGTTTACTGTCTATAATCTTGTGTACTATGTTTGTTTTGTTTATAAAATTGAAATAAAATAAAACTATAAGTAATAAAAAACAATTATTTCGATTTTGTTTAACTTTATTAAAACTTCTTGACTGACCCTGTTTATGATATAGCAATCACGATGAACAATTGACTTTGATAACATTTTAAACATTTTAAACATTTTTAACAAAAAAAAAACAAACATCTTCAAATAAATTATAAAAGAAAAACATAAAAAATTCTTATAGTTACATTTTAACGTATATAATAAATTAATTTACAAAATTAAATCAAATAAATTGGCAATCAAGAGATTTGTTTTGATTTTCGTTTATTTTTTGTTTTTTACAAAATGAAATTTTTCGTGTTGAAAATTTATTTTAAACATTACATATCTCGTTTCGTCTTATAATTTAAATTTTATTTTATAAATAATTTGGTAAAAATTATTATTTTTTTTTTTTGATAGAATAATCGCAAATTATTAAATTTATATTAATATTTTTTTTGGAAATTTATAATTTTTTATTATTGCCATCATTTGCTAGGAGCAATTCCTTTACTTCTTTTTTACCCTTTTTCTTTTCTTCTTTTGCAATTAATTTTGCCATACGTTCTTCTTCTTTTGCTAAGCGTTTTTCTTCCTAAAATCAAAATTAAAAATAAATTTATTTTAGACTACTTAAAAAAAAATATTTTTTAAATTATTCACCTTTTTCGCTTCTTTTTCTGCTTTTAATCTAAGTTTATCGTCCTTTTTCTTGCGCTCGACCGATTCATTCTTTTTATTGTCAGCTTTCTCCTCTAAATGAAGATTACGAGAGTTTACAGTTAAATTAATATGATTGCTATTGGTACGATTTATATGGGTATTACTGTTAATATTGCTGTTGGTGTTGCTATTATTGTTGCTTATCAATTTATTACTAAACAATGGAAACGTTTTACTGGAAGAACTTGAATTATTATTTGAATTCAAATCGAATTTTTTGCCAACACCACCACCACCACCGTTACCGCTACCACTACCAACATTGATTGCGTCCATTTTGGTTGTTTCAATTGTTTTTAAGCTGCCATTAGTGTATTTTGAGTTTTTTGATTGTGCTGGGGTCATCATGAAGCCATTTTTCGGAACTGAATTCTTGGATGTAATTGGACTTATTTTCGCCGAAAGACCTAACGATGATGTGGCAGAGGATTGCTTTGATAGTAACATTGTGGCAGTCGATGCCCGACGAGGTGGTGAGGGGTCCTTGGCGAGGAGTGGCACCATTTCGTGATGATTTGTTGCTGATTTCGTGTACGATGAGTAACTATAAAGGAGAAGGAGTAAAAACATTTACAAAAGGTCGATGGGTTGGAGTTCTAATACTCACCGAAACCGAGGATTGCTTATATGAACTGGAGAAGGATGTGGCACCTTTGCAGGCGATCGAAATTCCTTGATTGGGGGCAGGCGGTTTTGTAGGTCAGCTAAGCGACCTTTGCCTAGTCGTCGGCCAGGATAGGTGTTTATCGTGCCATTGGGCGTTGGTGATGATGTTGATGATGATGATGATGACGATAGTGGTTTTCTAGGTATCGCCCCAGAACATCCACTGGGGCAGGTGCCATGATTGTGGTTGTGATGTAATTTACCGCCACCCGATGCGGGCGGTGGAGCCAAGTAGTGTCGATTCGATGCTGAACTTGCTGAACTCATTGACGAATCAACGCCACTCGATGCGGAAGACGTTTTCGAACAGCTTGTCAAATTAGAACCACTTGAGATGGATGAAGTGCCGGAACTCATAGAATACAAACTGGCTGACTGAGCAACTCGATTGTGTTGAACCGAATGCGCATGAAACTGGTGGTGGCCACTGTGTGCATCGCCCATCGAATATGAACTCGCCGATGGTGGCATACAGCCCGAAGTTGATGACCAACTTTTGGCTCCCATTGAGTAACTGCTAGCCGATTCCTGTATTCGCCATGTGCCCGAACTTGAAGTGAGTCGATTCACGCGAGCTCGACAGATGACACATCGCAGTGGCAGCAGACGTTGTGCCACCGCACTTTGAATGGTTTTCACAAAACATCTCCGGCAGACCACACGGTGGCCGCAAGGTGATGTTTGCATTGTGGCACGAGCATTGATGCAGATAACACATTCATCTTCTTGTGATGTGGGTGGTTCTGGTTCGCTTTCTTCAAGTTTACTTAAGAGTTTATCCTGAAAAGAAAGAAAATAAAACATTTTTTTGTTGTTTAATTTGATAAAACAAATATATTCCTAAAAAAGATTTTAAAAGTGGACACGTTTGTATCGCCATGACTGTAATAATTTGGTCATATTCAATGCCGCCTAAAAGTATACTCCTTAATTTATGAATTTTTGATTTTCTGTTTTAACATCACGTCGTTGTTGTCGTTTATATTTTGAATCTCTCTCACCCAGTTTTAAGAGCAAACTTATGCCAAGAATCTGTTAGCTATTTATTGATTTTTATGTGTGTATTGTCTTTTGGGGGTGAATTTTAAGCTCAAACTATACTTTCACGCAAAAAAAAAACGACTTGATTAGCACAATCAGCAGGTTAAGATAGAAATGGGGCGGGGGATACTTTCGTACTCCAATATCAAATAGCTGGTTAAACAGAAAATGTGAAGAGGAATTGTTGGCGCATTCAGCAGATATCCGATTTTGTTATGACGTCATGCGAAAATGTTTGGTAGCATAACCAGACCAACCGAACATTATTATTAGAGATTCATCACCGCATATCCATGCACATTTGGTACATACGCCTTTGGGTAAGCTATGGTTTTTGGCATATGGATTATTGGTTATGTTATGCTAGGTCATGGCCAAAATTTTTTTTGGTCGGTAAACCATGTGTGCAGATTTTGTTTTGATTTTTTAATCGGTTGGTTTTAGTTCTGTGCCATGGAGCTGTGAGTCATCATAATACATATGCTTGGGTTGGATGAAATATTAAAAAAGATTGTGCCATGGGAATGTTTCAAAAACATAGTGCGGTTTAAGGATGGATTTATTGAATGTGCTGAGTTTAGAAAGAAAAAAATTTAAAAAATTGACGATTTCTGTTTTAGAAATATATGATTTAGTGAAATAGGAAATTTTATTTATCCTTTAATATGATGATTTTTTTGGGTTTGTTTTTAACAGAAAATGATTTTGAGTTATTTAAAATTCTAAAGAACACAAATTATGATCTGAAAGAGTATTTCTTATTTAATATTCAAAAGATTATATAGTGTTCTTCATTCGCAATCAGAAATTCTCAAAATGTTAGTACCGTGGCATTTTTATTTTTTATTTATAGCACAGAAGTTTTAAAATTAATAATTGTCAGAATCATGGTAGGTATTTTATTCATTGTTACCGGAAAAATATAAATGTTCCTTTATTTTTATCGGAATTAACCATTTAATGGGGTACGATTATGTTTAAAATCCAAATCAGTACCTGAAGTGTCAGTACAATTTTTCGAGTTTTATTCCCACATAGTTTTTGTTCTATTAAAGTTAATGATAAACAGTTGAATTAAAATGTAATAAATTTTAAGGCACAAATCGTTTTGTTAGGATCAAGCTCTAAGGCGGAAAAACTATTTGAAAATAATTCATAAGATTGTGAAAGAAATCCAAACATAGTTTTTCTTCTAAAATGTAGTGTAAAAATATTTGTATGGAAATAGTTAAAAAAAACTTTCAGAAAAAAATAAAAGTATGTTTAGAATTTTTTAATTTTTTATATCTGATAAAATCAAAATGTCCTTAGTAAAGTGACTTTAGGGTAATTTCCAATTAACTGGAATACACTGAGCATATGGATAAATAAATCTCTGAAACATTAAAAAAATTCTTTGCATTTCCCATAAGAAACCTTGCCTACAGGGGTCAAAATAAAAATATGAAAAAATTAGATAATTTTTTTGAATTATTTGCAATTTTTTTACCTTAGAGCTTGATCTAAAAATAACGAATGGCTTAGTAAATGTTACATTTGGCCTAGGAACAAAAATAAGAATATAAAGAGTCCATACAATTTTGCATTGCATGGAAGGGTGTTTTAAATTTTGGAAAAAAATTATTTATTTTAATATTTTTTGTATGGTATACCTATTTTTATTTTCAAGACTGTGAAATTGATATTGTAACATAAATATAATACCAATTAATATTTGTGAACTCAAGGCCCATACAAGAATAACATGAGAATTCTCCTTTAAACAGTTTTTCTAAAGTCAAAAAATACCAACACCCATTAAACCTTTAATTTATGTATATTATTTGAACACATACTCATTAAACACTCGCTCCTGTAATTGCTATGATTAAAGAAACACATTTCCATTATTATTTTAGCTCTTAAAAATTACAACAGAATTTTAATCAAAAGAGGATGTCCTTCATATATACTTTTCTTTATCTGATGAACTCTTAGAATACATAAATGTATGTCCTTCTAGAGTTTATTATAGCGTGCACCACATGGAAAACCCCAAAAAACTTAACTTTAAGTAAGTTTCCATTCATCGATTCTTTAATAAAATAATTAAGCTTCGACATCCCAAACAATATATAGATAGGAAGTAAAGATATTGAATTCATTTATCCCTTATACACCTACACCAACTCACAACACTTCGTGTGAACAACCCACTTTTAAATTGTTAATCTAATTAAGTGGACATAATTCAATTAATATGTCAGGTTTATTCAAACCCAAGTTAATATAGAGATGTTAACTGAATTATATTGTTATTGATATAAAATTACATTTAAAAGTATGACAGTGTCAGTCCGGAAATCTAAATATCACACAAAAAGATACAAATCTTCATATTGCGTCGTTGATTGGACTTTACTAGTCCGATTAATGTAAACAATACATTGCCCTCAAACTGTAATAATAATGTTGGGTGACAAAACAAACATTATTTTCCTTGATCTTGGCACTTTTCAATTATATAGGAAGTACAAGCTCGGATAATTTTTTTACGTCATAATAGCCACTTAAAAACCTAAATACACACTTTACAACTTAATTGAGTTTATGCAGCGCCAATATAAGTTTTATTTTGTTATATTTTTTAATTAAAAACTACTGCGCAATCCAAATGTGTGTTTGTGTGGCTAAGATGAAAAATACTTCACAACAGTGACATTGACTTTGACCGAATGTAAACTTTTGCAAAGCAAAATTATGAAAATATATTCCAAAGATTCGATTACGCAAATCATTCAACGGTTGTTGATGTTGTGTTGTGATGTGTTACCAGTGCTGTCGTTGTAGTACAAAATGTATTAAAGAAGTCTGTAATCTGAAATTGTGCTCATCCGCACGTAAAAACTTTAAATTTCAATAATCAAGCATAAGGGAAAAGAGTGCAATTTTTAATGTGGTATTTTAGATATTGTAAGCTACCTTACTTTTTTCAAAGGTAAAAATGTTTACATTTTTATCATGATGAATCACCCAAATCACCCATGAATTCTTTCTCACTTTTGGGTGTCTGACATTAATACAGATACGGCTAAGCACCACAAACAAAATGGAATTGACGGAAAAAGGAGTCTGATGAGAGGATTGGCATCCTTGAAATAGCTATAACTCTAGCCATGTTGGTGGTAGTACCTTCAAGTTGTTGTTGTTGTTCAAAGACTAACTATAAGCTTTATTTCCAATACTTTAATGACATCCCTGGTCATTGGGGCAAAAGAAGACATGGTATAGTCGTTTTTATGTGCGAACGTTTTGTTTGTTTAGATTCATTTTTTTTTATTTTAATAATATGCTAACTGACCTCGTTAAATCCAAAAAATTGTATATTGCAAGATTTGGAACAAAACCTTATTGCGATAATATTTCTTTAGAAAATAAGAATAAAAGATGAATTTGCCAAATTTACAATTTCTCATTACCGGTATAATTATTACGATGAATGGATCTTAATAAGTGGTACTGTGCTGAAGAGAATGATTCCTCATTCATTAAACAGCAACACAATAGACATCAGTTTTTTTTTAAATTTTTGTATAGTAAATTCTATAATTAAAATTCAATAAGAAAATTATTGTTTTCCAATCAATTTTTATAAAAATTAAGTGTTGTATTGAACATCGGTGGCCTAGAGATCGATCATTTGTAGATTATAAGAAGGCAGGCAATATGTCCAAGATTCTTTATTTCCGCAAAAGCAAAGAGTTATACTTTATACCGCTTCAATAATAGTTTATTTGCAGTTGAAATTTATTCTAAGGTACTCCTATTTTACTTTTTGATGTATAAGCCCACATTTAGTATGCGTAAAAAATGATTGGAACAGTGCTGCATTTTTGGTTTTTCCCATAAAATTCCAATAACTGAAATGTGATGAACACGTGTTTTTGCGAAACTTGCTATGATCTGTTATCTCCTTATATATCTTAACTGGGCCAACTGTTTTTTTAAAAAAAACTTGTCAAAAGAAGTGTGTATTTAATTTTTCAAAAAAAAAAAATTGTTAAAAATTAAATTAAAAAAATGCTTGTTAATATTATATTATATATTTTTTTAAATATAATAATAATATATACAAAAAAAAAATACTTGAATGACTAGCAAATATGTTACTATTGCGATTCAGTCGCGCATTTCATTTAAAATTAACATTAAAAAAAAAAACCGTAGAGCTCCGCAAAAGTATGCTTGTTTTGAGAATATTTTTGAGCTCACTTTAATTTATTATTCCGAACGCTTCATATACACCTTATAAAATAGCTTATAACTTTATCTCGTTATTTGCCTAAAAAAATAATAAAATGCCTAAATTTGAATAACTCACCAACCATACGAAGTATTAAAATTCGAAAACCATAATCATATTCATCTATTTACCCAAATAAGACCCATTTATAAGTCCAGTTTAGGAACTTCCTAGTGTAAAAACTAAAACAAATAAAAAACACCCACTTCATTAGAAAAACACTTAAAACAAACAAAACAAAACTATATACTTATATATTTTTTTTTGCAATTAGCATAAATTGTACGCTCAGCAGTTATTTATGCTTGAAACATGATCAATTAAAATATTTAAAAACAAAACGTTCTAGAATACAAATTGTACAACAAAGCAATAAAATACCACCGGCTTTGTTTATTCTCTACACCTACACAAAAAAAAAAATCTCTACCTTGCTTTAGAACATTTTGGTCAAAAAAATATTCCATATTCTCAGCTGAAAAATTGAACACACTAAAATACTTCCGTATCATCCATAACTTTTAAGCGAGTCAATATTATGTGTGTAGTCGGCGGCGCACTCTTAAGGCAAGAGTTTAGTATTCATCAGAACAATCACGGAAATTAAAAAGAAATACTTTTTTTTCTCTCTCTTCTAAAAATTTTTGCCGGAGCCGGACTGATTTTTTGTATTGAAAATGATGCCCGGCTATGGCACACGTTCATTTATGAGAATTCAAATTTCTTGAATAAATTTCCGAATTAAAATTTTATTTCTCACCGCCCGCCACAAAAATATACAAAAAAAAAAACAACGCAATCCCCACTGACCTTAGTCAATGTCTAGCAAAACGATATGGCTATGACTATACTGTGTTTAGAGTTTTTTTTTCGCCTATAGCTGAATGTATAGATACTTTTTCTTCGTCGCAAGCTTATGCTAAGATACTTTACTTAAAGCCCGGCACTGCTAGACGAGGGCTTGAATTGAGTTAAGTCTGTCGGTGGTCGCGTTTAGTTCACTCATCGGTTGGTCAGAGAAGTTTCGATAACACACAAATTTATATTGATAGCATCTATATATCGATTTTTAAGTTAAATTTTTCATTTTGTTTGTGTATCTTTTGTACCTATTGTTTCTATTGTATAACTCCTAGACTGGGTAATCGAACGGATACTGTTACTTGCTGCCAATTATTATATTTTTGTATTTATGTTCTCTATGCGGGTTGATGACTTTTACCGGTTACAGTAGCAAAATTTATTTGCAACAAAAAAAAGCTTCCTCCAGCCTCGAGTATAGTTCAAGTTGAATCTATTCTACCTACTATTTGTTTTGTTTATACTCGTACAACACGATATAAGTAGATATTGTATCTATAAAAGTATAAAAGAAAATATGAAATAGATTTTTTTTAAAGTGATTTCTGCATCAAAATAATAATAATTACTCTGTGCATATCCGATGAGACGGTGTGGCGAGCGTATTTCTAATAAATATAACGGTAACTGAGTGTTGAACAAAAAAAAAAATTAAAGTGTAAATATAGAAACGAAAATTAAAAAAAATATTGCTGAAATACAAAGTTCATGGTGAAAAGTGATTGAAAATTGCATTTTAAAGTTTTCTACTTGAAAGTAATTATTGGTAAATTGTATCCGGTGGCAGAATATTGACAGAACATCAATCATCATTCATCAGCATCAGTTTGAAAAATGACGCTTCCTTCCACATCGATTTTGTGTCGAATTTTTACATTTTTCTTTGGTAAGATACAATTCTTGTTTTTTTTTTGTAGTTAAACTACGTCGATAAATTATTGAAATTAATTAAAATTTGAGCCGGATGTTGGGTTATTTTGTTATTGTCATTATAAGAAATTTCAAAAAAAAAAAAACATTCTTTGTAGTCGTGGTTTTGAAATTTACTTAAAGAATGATATCATATCATCCAAAGGTTCTGGTTGTAAGCGTCATGTTATAGCCTTTGAACCTGTTTTTTTTTGTTAGTATTTATTAATTCCATAAATATTTTTTAAAAATTCGGGTTTGATTGGGGAAAAAAATGTTTAAATTAAAGTAATAAATATGTATTTGTGGTAATTTATTAAAATAAAAGTCAATTTAAAAAGCTCAAAATTTATTAAATCACAAGAAGACATTTTTAGTACGAATTGGTTTTTACTGCTAGTGCCCAGTTTTTTAGTAGTTAGTTAAACCAAAATTTGCTAAATCTGGTTAATTAATTAATCTAGAGTGCACTTTAGAAGCAGTTTTTAAATAGATTTTGCCTGGGAAAAGTGGTGGGTACACCACAAAAGCGATTTTTTCTATTCACTTAATAGACATAAGAGTTGTCACTAAAAGTGTCACAATTAATAATTTTAAGGCACTATAACATACCATCAAAAATTCAGGAAAAGAATCTAAAATTAAAAAAACCTTAATACTATGTTACGCTTCGATTTTTATAGTTCACATTCAATTTTCCCAAAATATATCATACGTGGAAATAAGTTTAAAAAATTAATTAAAATTAAAACTTAATCTCAGAAATTGTAGCTTGTTAAATGCTAATTTGTTGCGCAAAACAAAAAATTGTAGCTTGCATCATTTTGGAGTTATTGAATTTTTTCGCTAAAACAAGTCTGAAGTTATCGGACAAAATCTTAAATATTTTTTTATTGTAAATTGTAAATTGGTAGCTTTTTAATTGCTTTTAATCAGCATAAACATTGATTTTGTAGCTACAATAGTTTTTTAGTTATTTAAAATTCCGCCTCAACAAGAATTAAGTTAGCGGACGAAAGTAATAAAATTACTATTTTTTGATGTCCAAAATTGTAGCTTTGTAATTTGTTGCGCAAGGCCCCGATTCCATGAGCTAGAATTGCAGAATTGAGGCAGTTTTCTTTACAAAATTATTTAATTTCAAAAAAATTAAAGTGGCACAAGGAAAAATTGGTGTTTTGACGCTTTTCTAAAGTGACATTACGCCAAACCTTAAAAGTCGTAAGGCCAAAACCGTAATTTTTCGTTATGTAATGTATTCAAACTGAAACTTGTATAGGCCCTAGTCATGAACTCTCAGAATTTAGAAACTTGTTTTTTTCGAAACATGGCCGGTTTTCGAATGTTCGCAAAAACACTTTCTTTGATCTAGTATTTTGCACCCTCCGTTCATAATTGAGTTTTGCTTTTCACAAGTTTTCCACTAATTACTTACCCAATATTATTACCCAATGCTTAAAAGTAAGATTTGTGCAAAACAACACTCATTTATGGACGGAGGGTGACAAAAGCTATCCAGGTTACTGTTTTTTCTTCTTCTAAAATCTAATATTTCGAAGAAGAACTTCAAAATTTGGTATTTACCTCATTTAATAATCAGAAACTATTATGTTTCCAAAGATTTTGATTAGCGATTTTCTTAAAACCAAAATCACACCAAAATCACATAAGTTTCGCAAGAGATTAAAAAAAAAGAATAAAAATCTCTTAATTTAAATATTTTCCTCAAGAATATCTAACAGGTTTGATAATACTCAATTCCCAGCACACCAAAATCATCACCAAAACTCAAATACGTAGCTATTCTCTGTAAATATTAAATTATATTATTAATAGCCTGTCCTCCTCTTAACCTCTTTACTCTTTAAATGGTATACCTACTGTTAGCAAAAATTTGATACGCATTCATTTACTCAGTCTCAAGAACTGTAATTATACCACATAGCCACAAAGCCACACAATACCCGAACACACATACAACACTTTCCATCAAGTCATTATAATATTTTGTGACAAGCCCTTTTTCTTAATAGAGAGGGTGTGTGTGTGTGTGTGAATAACAGTAGGCTATATACAAGGAGGAAGAACAATTAAGTGAATGCAATGACACTCTCCGTTTAACTCATTCATATCAATTTATTATCAAAGCTTTGAAAGTTAACGTTTATAGTAATTATTGTGAGTGACATACCTACTACCTCAAAGTTTAGTCGTAATTTTAAAAATGAACAAAAAAAAAAAAAACTTTTTGATTAATTTAAACGATGATGATGGGTCCAACAATGAGGATTTATAATAAAAAATTTATAAAACAGAAAGAGTGTCAACTTTTAATAATTAATTGTGCATTTTTCAGGCAATGTAGATGAATATTTTATGACCTTGATTGTTTTTTTTTTTTTTAGATTTGTTTTTGTTTCATGTATATCGATAGCAATGTCAATGTCAGAACAAGATAAAATTGTGTTAGTTTTTGTTTGAAGGAGAGATCGAAATAGTTTATATTTTTGTTTTTTAAATTAATTACCCTTATTCTAAAAATGATATTAATCAATTTCTTGAGAAAAATATATAGTTCCGTTTTCAGTTTTTGTATTAAAATTTCATTATAATGAGTCTCAAAATAATTACCAATTATTATTTAACTATCTAATTAATTTACACTAGCAAAATGGAAAGGAAACTATTTTTACGGTCTTGAACTTGAAGAAGGTGCTAATTAAATTGAAGTTCACTGCTCTTGGGGTTGATTTACATTTTTATTTCCGTTATAGGTAGATATAATAGGATATATTTGGAATTTGTAACCAAAAAACAAACTCTAGACCAAAATTGTCATTATGGTAGTGGTTAACGTATACGAGTATATAATGGATCTCACAATTTAATTTGTCTGTCTATCGGTCATTGTTCTCATCACAGCTCACAGCCAAACTTGGCAAATCACATCCCAAGTTGGTAGAAGATCACTACCCGAAACTGGTAAATGATAGCTGAAACTGGTATATCTTTTACATTAAGATTCTTTGGGGATTATATTTTGTTCATTTTATTTTGGAATTGTAATTTTTTTTATATTCGCTGGTTTTGTTTTTCTTAAATTTATGAGAATAAGATTTCAAACTTTCCATAGCCGATCCTTGATCATAAATTGCCTACTAATATAATAAATATAACAAACCTTCCATTATTTAATTGTTTTTGTATTAACATTTTTCTGATCGTGACTTTGGTTCGCAAAAACTTAAAAAGCTATTAAATGCATGTTAATTTGATGAGATAGATACAATTTATTTTTATGGCGTTATTTTGTTTGTACTTCTTAAAATTTGCCGATTAAAAATTAGTATTCTATTGCTTATAAATCAATTTATATCACTTATCACTGTAGAAGATCATAATATCTGTATATAGTTTATTGTTTTTTTTTTACGACCAAGTTGTATTTATATTTTCAATATTCTTATAATTTATTCTATTGACTTTCAAAGCTTTAATTATTAAAACATTTCGTTACAATATTCGATTAATTTCTATCTGACGTTTATATGCTTTGTTATTTATTATGAAGACTGGAATTATTTACAAGAAAAATTAAAAATTTTAAAATCTCATGTATTAGGAATTTGAAGAAACAAAAGAGTTGAAGTACAAACCTGAAACTTGAATTAAATTAACTGTAATGCATTTAGACTGTGCTGAGCCTGTATATAATCCTTTTAATTTCTGTATATTCTAGCATTTTTTTTAAATATATATTATATGTAAATTAAATATATTAACGAGTTCTATATAATATTCAATTTAATATTCTAGTGAATATTAATACTTTGAGGTTTCTTATTATTGAATATGTTTGATTGGTACTCGTACTTTGGCAAATTTAACCTAGAGTTTTTAAGAGAAAAATTTCACTGGCCACTTCTAAATATTTAAAAAATGTATGTTTTAATATTTGATAAAGACGCAAAGTAGCTAATTTTCAGTCCCATAGTTTAAAAGAAAACAAATTTGCAGTATCCTAAAATTCAAATTTTTTTTTTCATTTTGTATGGTATTTATCTTTCTTTCATCAGAGAAATTAAATATATGGTAAGGATCATTTTAACAAATTTCAAAAACAATATTTTCAATCCTAATCATAATTCACATGATCAACTGAAAACATTAGCTATATTGCTTTAAATTATTTTTTTTTTTTTGTGAATATAAGAATGTTTGTTTTGATTGTTTAGATTTTCGTTCAAAAATATTTAAAGAAAAATTAAATTGTAAGAAGCTATCTGGATAATATTGATTAAAATTTATTAGTTAATGACTAAACAAAAGAGCTGAAGTAAGAACTTGAAAAAAAAATAGTTTAATATCTTATATTTAAATGACTCGTGTTTGTTTATAAAAATTATATTTTTTATATGGAGAATAGAATCAAATCAAATTATCAATCGGCTTGAAACTTACTTGCAACCAATTCGAAAACAAATTAAAGTTTGGGTGGAATTTTACATTTTACATTTACATTTTACATCAAATCTACTCCGATGATAAATCTGACGGACAGAATCACTACAGCACTGGAAACTTAGACCATTGGCTGATACAACACAAGACATTAACACAACCAATAAAAACAAATCATAGAAAAAACAACAACAGAAAGAACACATGACAACAGCACGCAGTTGGTATTTGATGGACCCCATCTTCCTACCAACAGAGCCCAGTGATGCTCGATTTCGGTGATCAATCGGGAACATAATTTGAAAAATAACCTTAAATTTATACTTCTTATAAAGGCCAAGAATTACCATTTCTTTAATAACTTTAAGTAAAGGTTATTTTCTTTACAAAAATTATATGTTTTCATCTCAAAAAAAATAATATATTTATCGTTCTCAGCTGGATCTCCACTCATCTACAGTGGTGCGCCTCGTGGGACATGTGATAATTGCTGCCCTATCAGAGAAGTGAAAGATATCAACTTTTACCTCTACACAAAGTGAGACCATTATAAACTATAACTTCTTCCCATGATGGAATAATAACACAAAAATTGTCTTCATTTAAATACTAAATAGTCAAAATCAAAACGATTCCTATCAACTTTATCTCAGCAACGACCAACGTTTAGCAGAAAGCAATTTAAATACGTCCCTTCCATTGGTCATTTACTTGCACGGATTCTCAGAGTCATCATTTGGCGACGAACAACAAAGTAGTCAACAAATTAAGGATGGTATAACTTCTTCCAAATCAATTAGATTGTCTTATTTTGTCTTTGTCATCTCGAGAGATGTGTAATTTAATTTAATTTCTTTTTATTTTATTTTCATTCTATACATTTTCTACGCTCCTTCTCTTTCAATTTCCCTAATGGACATACTCGAAACTTTGTGTGCATAGCATTTCTCAAGGCCGGAAATTACAACGTTATCCTGGTTGATTACAGTCCACTTGCAGCAGTGCCATGGTATACAAACTCTGTGGATAACGTACCGATAGTTGGACGGTATATTGCTCGGTTCTTGCGCTACCTCATTCGCGCTGGGTTCCCGGAGGCACAGATTCATGTGATTGGCTTTAGTTTGGGTGCCGAAGTTGCTGGGTTCGCTGGGCAGCAAATTCAGGAATGGGGAGTTATATTGCCAAGGATAACAGGTTTGTGTGTGATAAATTGAATTTTGTTTGAGTTTTCAGGAAATTGTACAAAAAGCTTTCAACTATTCCCAAGGTCACAAACGACGACGTAGCACGTTTGACTATGGGATGTAGTTTGATTGATGTGCGATGCGAATGTCAAACAGATTGCTAAGTTCATTATGCAGCATTGAGGTCGAGTAAGATTTGAGAAGGGGGAGGGATAAATAAATTAGTGCCGGTTGGACAGATGCCTTAAATATTTTTCTGATGATGAACAAATATATCTTATCCTTAAAGGCGATGGATTTTTCTATAAGTTTGTTGAGTATAAGTGGTTTAGGATATGTTCTGTGTGGACTTAATGTGCTCTCATGTAGATGAGGCTCTCAGATACATCCATTACCATTAAGTCTTATGAAACCTTTAAAAGCACGTGCACTTTAGAACCAAAACTTACAATTGCCATCAAGTATATTTACAACCATCAATGTCAGGCTTTTAGCTAAATCTTCTAGTCTAATGCTTAAACCAAAGCTTTTATCTTCTTCAAACATTAAAATTGAGTTCAGTCTTAGTTCTCTACTATGAAGTTGCATAAGAAAAAAAAAAAAACAATCACTCGTTGTGTTTGTTTAAATTTTTAACAACTTCAATGTGTATACCTTGGCCGAATATGTGTTAGCTGAGTGCGTTTATTTAAAACTTCAAAGCGTAAGAGTACTTACAAACTAGCGAATGTATTGATCTATTGAGTCATTTAAAAGTTTTGAGTATTCTTTGTTTTTGCTGTTTTATTGGCGTGTTGTTAACTTAACCGAATAATTTTGTAAATAAAATAAGGTTTTTTTATTTTTAATTACTGCTCTATGCTAGACATATTAATTGCATGTTGCACTGCGGTGAGCCGTGTCTTTGTATATTATTTTGATGCTTTGTAATTTAATTGCTATCCGATGGCTACTTGATACTAACTGATATTAACTCTTAGAGAGGACATATCAGAACTCAAAACACGTTGTTTGGTTTATATTCTCTATTAAATAATAATTTCTACATTATATATTCTTTGATTTCGCAAATATTTTGAATATTTTTTATTTTGAAAAACAAATTTTTCAAAAGCTGGTAAATGGTTTGTTTAACAATTTTTTTTTTTTAATTATAAATAATAAAATAGAATAGTCATAATGTGACGAATGGTAAGAGAAGAAGTGTCCTTGACAAATTTTCACAATAACACAAAGAATTTTGCCAAAAAACAGTCCTCAATTATTTAATGTAATAATCAGAAAGGATAGCATTCCAAAGCCGAAACCTATTCAAGGATAATCCTTTGAAATATGTAAAAAAAAAACTGGAACGAAACCACCAAAGAATTTCTGAAGTCGAAAATTTCTTATAAATTAAAATATCGGAATTCTGGGTAAAAATATTTCACAGAATTGTCCAAAACAGAAATCTCAGAAGTTTTCTTTCAAATATACTTATTTTTGAACAATAAATCAATTTTCAATTAAATATAAAGCTTTAACTCCTAGAAAAATACCCTTTACCTATCCTTATACAAAAAAAAAACACCCATAAATTCTTCTAAATCCTTTGCCAAATTTTACTATGAATTGTGTTTCCTGTAAGATTTTATTTTTTATTGGCTTGTTATGCTTTTTTTCTT
Source organism: Meliscaeva auricollis (assembly GCA_948107695.1). Taxonomy (NCBI): domain Eukaryota; kingdom Metazoa; phylum Arthropoda; class Insecta; order Diptera; family Syrphidae; genus Meliscaeva; species Meliscaeva auricollis. The sequence continues at coordinate 15,818,054 of OX403619.1, read as the reverse complement.
CCTTGAAATAAGTCACTTATATTACATCATTACCATTCAAAATAAAAAAAATAACTAAATGGCCAAACCATCGACCACATTATTTATGCAAACAATCTCAAAAATCAATTCCCAGAGCATGTTTCAAGTCAATCCACCCACGTCCCAATGCCTTGCACAGACTAAAAACGATACACACAAACATACAAAACAACCACGAAACCTTCTGTATACGCCTTCTAACTGACGAAGAAAAAAAAAAAAAAATAATAACGAAGTCAGGGACTTTCAAAAAAGAAACAAAATTATATCCCTGAATAAGTAAAATGGTTTTCCACATCCTCTTCCGGAGTTGCTTAATAAAATCTTGACACAAAAATACTGGCTGACCTTTTAATCGTTTTTTCGAGGTGTTGAAATGTAAATAAATTTATTTATTCTGAATTCTTAGGACCTATGTCTAAATCTAAGCACATACGAATATTTGGAATTTATTTGGCCGACATTTTTGCAATGAAACTCATTTATTTTTTTGTTACAAAAATAAAAAAAAAAAAAAAAATTAGGTCTGGATCCGGCCCTGCCATTTTTCAACGGACAAAGCTCCAACCAGAGACTTGGCCCAGCAGACGCACTCTTTGTCGATGTCATTCACACAGACGGAGGAGTGCTGGGAAATCCGGAGCCACTGGGACATGCTGATTTCTATCCAAATGATGGAGTACCATTACAGCCAGGATGTGCCAGGCAGGAGATAGCCAATAATCGCTGGTTGAACATTATAAGTGAGTGTATTTTTGTTCTCCCCAATCCTGACTTTTGGTTTGCCATTTTTTTATTCTACATTTTTAAATTGTTGTTGTTTTTGATGTAAATTTATTTATGAGTATTGTGTTTTTGTTTTCATTTTCATGTCATGTACATATTTTTATAGTTGGATGCAGTCACCAAAGAGCTTGGCAGTATTTTGTTGAATCTGTGGCCATTGCTGAGTCGTTTCCATCTGAAAGTTGTGAGGGTTTAAAAGAGCAGTTCGACAATGAAGAATTCTGCCGAACGGATATGATGGCATTTATGGGAATGGGAGCTGATAAACGGTAAGAGTTTTAAGTGTTAAGTTATATGAAAAGACCCGGAAGTTGGTAATATTTTAAAATGGGAACAGTTTGTATGTTTTTACAATTTTAATGTTTTTAAGTTGATTAATTAATTTTAATTAAGTTAAGTTTGAAATTTAGCTATTTTGAGTAAAACCTTCTTGAATTTTTCATACAACAAACCTTGCAAATATGTCACTTTTCTATGGGAAGTACTACAAATTTGCAGTTTTTTAATTGTTCTGATGAACAATGGTACTGATTTTAAAAATAATGGAGGTGTCCAAAAACCGAAATACTTAATTCTTAAAAGTTTTATTGAAAATCAATATCTTACACAATTCTTGCAACAGTACGGACGGAAAAGTTTGGGATTACTAATGTAATTCGTATTTTTTTTACTGTTTGAAAATAGTTTTTCGAACTTAGATCTTGATCGAAAATAACTAAGAGTCTAATGGACATATAACGTCCATTAAAACTAATATCAGAAAAACTTAACATTTTTAGAGAAATAATTGATTAAAATGAATTATGTGAATTATAACAAACTTTAGCCCTCTAAAAAGGTTGAAAAAAACCATTAATTAATTTTGTGTGGGTCATGTATTGAGATTATTTCTTGAAAATATATGGCATTTTCGACACTTTTTTTAAAATTGAATTTTAACGCGCTAGAATCCTATTTCATCCCATTGTGTGACGGGACGATATCAGGAAATATTTTCATTCTTTTTGATATATTACAATTATGTAGCCATTTGTGCTAAAGGTATTGAAAAAACGTTGTTATTTAACCATAAAATTAATTACTTTTTTAAGTAGCAGGTAATCCGCCCAAAGAACAAGTTATAATTAAATTATTTTAAATCTACTCCAATCAGTCACAATAACCAGCCCAATTTTGTGTAAGTACATAAGTAAAAGAACTGTTCGTTTACTGAAAATGAAGAAAAAAAATCATTTTTTTTTTGTCAAAAGTTGTATTGTCCAAAAGAAATTTAATTTCACCATGAATATGTGCTTCACAGTGACATTTAGCTTTTGTTATAAATTCCCTTATCACACGCAAGGCTCATTAACATAACAAAAACAATCCGGAAAAAAAAATATGAGAACAAAACCATAGCATGAATTGCAGACATATTCATACTCAGTCACTCCTATTTCCATATTTTTGTTATCCTGTCACAGACAATCAGAACTTAATTCGGTTAATTAAATCAAAATTGGTGCTAAGAAACATGATATACATAATTTATTATTTCGGACAGTGGAATCTCAGTGATTTTGCCTTTTTTTGAATAATCATTTTAAATGTTTAAGATTTGCTTTGGTTCATCTATTAGATTATTTTATCATTTTTTGAGAAAGTTTTAGAAAACCTTAAAACTTAATTTTCTGTTTGAAAAGTGAAACTTATTGCTGATGAAGATTTTGATAGATTTTTCAATAGTAGCCTTTCAAGAAAAAGTGCCTCCAGTATCTGTTTATAGTGTCTACTCTTTGTCAATTATTTCAAATTTAATTTTAGAAAAACTCCCTTTCCGAAAAAAATTAGCCTTTTACTGTTTCAACATGATATTTAACAACATACTTTCATTTCAATTATTATTCCAGATTGCGTGGCAAGTTCTACTTAAGCACCCGGGAGGAGTCTCCGTTTGGCAAAAACGCGCCTCGTAGCACGTGACAAACATGCTCGCCTACAACAATGAATATATTGTGTGTGTTGATGACTCCAGGAGGCAACACCACAATATGACTGTGCAGACCAAAAAAAAAAAAACACAAAAAAGAAGGAAGAAAACTATGCCGCTTGACAACACCAAGCCTGACAAATTTATTTTAGTACCTACGACTACTACAATTTAGATAGACTTATGTTAAAACAGAATGGATGATGCTTGCGTAAAATTGTATGCGAATATGTTAGACCTGCTACTTGACAAAGTTTTGAAAGAGAAGGAATTTTTAGCCCAACGAAATAGCCATGCGATGAGACAAAAGAATATTAGAATTTTTTTTTTGCTGAATGTGAATGAACTTTTAGCAGAAAATTTTTGTGGTTGGCAATTTGGTTGGATGACTGGGCGTATTATTCAACAGAATTGGGTGTGGAATTTTTCGTTGGAAAATAGCTCACTGAGATTTTTTGATTAGGTAGCAAAAATATCATGAATTTACTGTGAAAAAAGATTATAATATGTGTATGTTGTGTGAAATATTATGTCATTATGTATTTAAGTTTAGTTGTAGATTGTTATTTAGAGTACGCAGGAAGGACTTGAGGTTATGTTAAATTGGAAAATAAGGAAGACGGAACTTTTGCAAAGTACCTACTAAATTTATTTTATATGTACCCGCGTTGCGAAAAAAATAGATGGGAAGTGTTCCTCAGAATTTATTGCGCTTATTTTACTTTTTGAATAATATTTCTTCGAGTTTTCCGGTGTTATAAGAAAATAGAATAAGAATAAAATAAGTTAACAAACGGTAAAATTTATAAATCTATCAAATGTATCTTTTTTTTTTGACATGAATGATTTTTAGGAGCCATTCCGAATGAAGAGTAAGTATTTTGGTTTCAAATTCAATAAAGGGTTCAAGAAATTGTTGGATCCTTTTCCAAACGAGTTTCGACTAACTTCTTCAAAAGAAGTTCCAATAAAAAAATCGGATATGCCTCGGATATACATACCTCTGACGTGATGACGAGTTCTGGCAAGGACATGCAGATAAACAGAAAGCATGCAATGCAGGACTATAAAGAAGCACAAGAGCTGCCCAATAGCTCTACAAGCGGATGAGAGGAACATCGGGTTCTCAGAAGGAAGAAATGTGAGATAAGTTTTGAACTGAAGACATCGGCATTGTAGTAGCGTGAAGCCAGCATTGTTGTTTGCAGAAAAATTTCAGTAGATTCGTAAAGTAAATTGAGGAAAATCGAAGTAGATATTTAAGTTAACTTTTTTATCCATTTATGTGAAAAAAAGACTACAAAAATTGTTTGAAAATTTGTTCAAAAACCAATGTCTATGATTTTGCATTTTTTTAAAAAGTTTTCCTTAATTTTCCAGTTAAGAAAATAAGGTACTCCTGGCAAAAACTGACTATTGTTGACTGTTGCAGTTTCCTAGTGCCACCAGGTCTCACTAGAACCAACTAATCAATCAGAACCTGCTAATCTACCAGATCTTATAATAGTTCCTCTAGCGCCATCAGCAAGGGTCGCACTAGTACCTGCTGATCTACCAGACATATTGCTTGATTTTAAACTGGAGCATTAAATCTCCGTAAAAACGGGTGTTAAGCTAGTAACACGTTGAAGAACTAAATTTAAAGTCTCCCAGTGTAAGAGATTATTACCTACGATTTGTAAAGTGGTTCGTCAATTAATTTATAATGTTACATGGCTAATGACGTAAATGCTGCTGCAGATATGGTAACTAGTATTATTCTCATTGGCATGAAGAATTTTATTCCGAACAGGGTGAACAGATCATGAAACATCTTGAAGAAGGCAAACTACTTAATGATCGTCAATACGGTTTTCGAACCAAAAGATCGACCGGGGATGTGATGGCTTATCTAACCAAAAGGTGGAACCAATCATTGCATGGTTTTAGTGAAAGTAAAATTATTGCGCTGGATATTTCTAAAGCATTCGATCGAGTTTGGCATAAAGTTCTTTTATAAAAAAATAATTGCATTTGGTTTTGTAGATTCTCTGATTCGATGGAATGAAAATTACATTTCGAACCGTTCAATACAAGTAGTATTGGACGGGTTCAAGTCTGACTTACTCAATATAAATGCTGGTGTGCCTCAGGGTTCTGTTCGATATTTCCCACTCATTACAACTTCAAAGCATTCAAGATCAATGTTCATCGATTTCTACTTTCAAATCCTCTTAACCTCTCCTAACTGCTTGCACCATGTTAAAACATTACTAGGGTAACTCAGGAATTAATCAGTATAGCCATTCTGTGGACGAAATTAAGTACGGAAAGTGGATTTTTAATCACTCTTGGTTCAACATATGCTCTCTAAAACGGTGCCTCGTCTTCTTGAAATGCCCATAAGCCTTATACCTCAAACGTTTACATGTCCCCTACTTTAAAGAATCTTCCGTGATGTTTTACCCGATAATGTGTTAGATTATTTTGAAGTTCAAAGAATTCACCAAAATTATGTGTTCTTTAAAAAAATCTTTAATCAACTTTTGTTTACAGTGGTTCCAAAACAAATGTGTACTTTATTTCCATTCAAGAAGGTCCAAGTCTTCAAGAATTCATTAAATCTTTTAAAAAGCAAGTTTCATTCCTTATTTTAAAAACATTAATATCCCAAAGCGGAGTACACACAGCTCTTGTCCTTTGTTTGTGCAAAAAAAATTACATTCTAAACAAAAATTAAAAAAAAAAAAAAACCTAACCTTAGTCACGCTATAATGTGTGTTTGTGTTTGTATATGAAAGAAATCTAAAATATAATTTCCCTTAAGTGACTAAGGACCCTGGCGCAGAAAGTAGAATTATGCCAAAGGACAAAAAATAACTATACTCTTAGATTGCGTCCTCTCTAAGGAATTAAAAAAAAAAAAACAACCTGAAAAAACAACCAAAAAAAGAACAGTAGATGTATACTTATGCTTGATGGTGGTAACCTTGATGATGTATATGTGTGTAGCTTATTGCGTGGGATAAAAAAATAAGAAACTTTCAAGAGTGCCAAATGGTGGTGTAAAAGACTTGTTGTTGTTGTTTACCTTGGGGTTTTTGAAGATAGAAAAAAATTGTGCACGAAAATAAACAAAAAAAAACAAAAACAACAACTGCTGGGTACCTACTCTCAAAAATGTGCCAATTAGAGTAATGGTATAATTGTTGTAATAGTTCCTCTTGTATATTTTATTTTTTTGTATAACAGTTTAGTGTGCTAGGGGAAAGTCCTTCACCGTCAGAAGCCCAGAACACACAACGGAAATACCACCACCACCCAGCAACCGCCTCCGGTGAGGATTTTAATGAGTAAGTTGATTTTTTATGTGATGGCTGCAGATATGTGCCCTGCCCAAAGTTGCACGCAATTTTTTTTTTATTCCACTTGTAATTAGTCGTAAACATTGTAATTTTTAATTGAAAGAAAACGAACATAAAAAAACTCAGAAAAAAGGATATGTTTCTGCAGGTTTATGGCGAGCAATTAATTTACCTTCATTTCTTAGTTTTTTTTTGCAAACAATTGTAGTAAATCCTTTCAACAAACATCCACTTAACTCAAGTGCACTTTCTCTTTCATTTTTTTGTTTTGCAGAATCAACAACAAAAAATATACCTCTCTATTTCTATTTTTACAGTTTTGTATCCTTCAAATAAATAAAAGTTACACAAAACAAAATATGTACCTAAAATAGAACAAAAACAAAAAAAATCTAACTATTTCCACGCGAATCTCGAGTGCATATTTTATTTTAAGGAGAAAAAAAAATGAAATGATAAAACACGAATTAGATTGCCTTTTGTGTGTGCATCCGTGTGCAGTTGTTCTGCATTGAATAAATTCCACCAACATGCTTCCTTTTTTTTACCTCACCGGAAATAGCAGATACAATGAATACCCCAGAGATCCTTTGTATCCGGTGCGCGATAATGGTACTGTGCCTGCTCGTGCTGTAAATTCTATTGTGTTTCCAGAGTATAGAGAGAGAAAAGGATTTTCGATATAATACCCAAGCCACAAACACAATGCAATTTTTGACGTCCTTATCGAAAACATTCTAAAAACAAACGAAACGAATATTATAATAATTTTGCATCGAGCTGTCAATATTTATGTATATGTTGCAATGGATTAAGATAGGATGTTTTATTTATTTTTTTTTTTTTTTCATACATTTATTTTTAGTCAGATTATTGCAAAACGAAACAAAGTTGATATGAATAAATTAGAATGTCAATCAAAATTCATACACCGACACCCAGCATTCTCAAAATAAAAGTTCAAAAGCTTTGAATGGTAGATTGAACACAAATTATTATTTCATAGCTCTTGCATCAGTAAATTTATTATATTTTTAAGTGCATTTTTGAATTTTTTTTTACTAATGAATATATAAATAGTAGGACCTAGTTACAATTTTGTTACTAAAATTTATGGTAAGCAGAATATTCAATACTGGTGCTGATCCAAAATACCGCTCGGAATATACATTTAGTATCTTCATCTATAAGATCATTTTTCAAATGTTGGTATATTCAAAATACCTTAACAGCAAAAAATTGCAGCACTTATCGGAATTTTTTAAAACTTTTTAAGATTTTTGTGAACCAATATTTCTTTTTATTAAAAAATGTGTTATTTTCAGCCCTTCGGATGGGAGGGGTAATTTACTTTTTGTAATGATAAGAAAGGTAAAAGATCCCCCCAACGACGAGCTACAGTGGTACCAGCTTACCAGCACTGACCTAAAGCCAACAAAACCGTTATAAAAATAAAATGCACGACTGTGTGACACGTACTTGCTTTTATAGATAAAGTTACTACATATATTAAAAATTTGTGAATGCAGTTTTAGAAAAAAAAATTTAAAAAATCATAAAATTCGATTTTCAAATGACTAAAACAGATTCTTAAATAAATTTAACGTCAAAACAAAGTATGCAATCTTCTATAATGATACACTTTTAGAATAACAACAATTTGAAAATCGTTAGAGCCGTTTGTTAAAAAAACTATTTTTTCTATAGAAAATTGTTCAAGTACTTTTATAAAAAAAAATTGGTACACCATTTTCAAAATATTTTGTATTATCATCTAAAAACTAAATTTTGAAAAAAACATATTGTTTAGTTTTCGAAAAAAAGATTTTTCAAAAAAAAAAAAAAAATAAGTTTTTTTTTTTAAATCCAAAAACATTATTTTCGAAATTTTTTTTACTAAATATTATTACGGGAACTTAAAAGCATTCATATAAAAAAAACTTGTTGCAATTGATTGAGTCATGAATTAGAAAATCAGAATAAAAAAAACCGTTCTATGTCAGGTACCGTTAGTAACGGGTTTTGAAGATAGACTTTTGTTCTCATTCTCTAGATACCAAGATACCTTTAATTTGATATACACATAACTGTACATGCTATAAAAGCTTCACAAGCTTGAAAAAAGTTTCGTCAAAATAACAAAATTGTCTGCTTTGGTCGTAGGAAGTCGACCATTCCACCAGTGGGGAGCGGTACCGTTGGCTCACAAATGGATTCGAGATTGGTTCGCCCATAAAATTTGGTACAATCTGTTTAGTAAGATATCTGGGAAAAAGGAATTTTACCTCAATATACGAAGCCTATGTGAACTTTGACTAAATATAACTTGCCAGTTATAACACTCACAGGATGACTGTTAAAATGATGGAGTTATTAAAAAAATGCAACCAGCATTTCTGGACCCTTATCGTCCCAACGAATTGCGTTGCACGATAAGTACCTACACCTCAACAGATTCCATGAAAAAAAATTGTGCCCCGCGAAAATACAATTTTATTCCCTAAAATCACAGGAGTAATGTAAATTGCTTTACTAAATTAGTGATTCATCTACTTTTTAGTGTTTTTATAATCAACTTAGGACACTTCTATGTTCACTTTTGCCGTGGTGAGTAAAAATAGTCACAACAGCTTGTGACTATTATCATATCGTCATAAGTTCAAACCAAAGATCAATTTGGAGGCATACAAAATGTTTTTAGTTTCTAGTTTTCAAATAAATTTTTATTATTTTTAACTGTTATAAAATTAATGACGTTTTTATTAATCGTTTATTTCTAACTTCTTCTCCTGTGAGAATTGAAATTTACTCATAAATCCAATTTCAATTTGCATTTCAAAATAAATATCAACTCCATTTTAATGTTTAAATCATAAAACCGAACCCTTGAGAATCAAAAGTCTGTTTGTCTGTAATGAACTTTATGTACATATCCTGCAACTAAATGACCACATTGCAATAATCTCCTTATCCCATCTAAGCTGTTCGTATGCTTTATAATCAAAGTCTCTGGATCTCACATCAATAATTCACTGCATTGCACCAATTAATTATTCATTTAGTTTAGCTGGGAAATGTCATGCCAGCGAGTCTTTGAAAGAAATAATTCCTCATTTTGAAATCAACTGCATTTCCGGAAACCACATCATCACCAAGCACCAACCACCACACAATTTCTGTTTTCTGCTGCTCCAGGACACTACCATAAAACATTTGAACTCGTCTCACTTGTTCTCTCTATTTGTTCCCATGTTCAAACATAAATACATTTTTGTTCTCCTTTTTCTTTGCTATTCTTCAAATTCGAAAAGTACTCAAGCGTCTTAGACTATAAATAATATAAATTCTCGTCTGGTGTGTTGAGTTGCACTTTAAACTTTCCACATCCTTACAATTGCAGCTCATTTCTTTCTTTTTTTTATGTTGTTTGGTTTCCTTTTTGATCCATAAAGTTGCTAAGAACTGGATTCCATGCAACGACCATGTTTATATTCTGTTTCAAACGCGCTATTAATTTCAATTTGCATAAATTTAAAATAAAAATACATGACCAACAAGGTCTACACTATGATGACGACCGAACGACCGACAATAAGGACGCACGGAGCAGAGGTCGAGGAATGGCGGTGATGGTCAAAGCAAAGGTACTCGTATATAGTCGCCTGCCTGATGGTAAAAGTGGTTAAACATTTACGCGAACATTTTAAATATTTTTATAGGAAACGTAGCGACACCGATGGTCAATGTGAAAAGCGGTGTTCAACCCCTCTCCGGCATTGGATGGCGCAGTCCGGTTTACCAAGCAAACCTTGTATTCTGTGAGTCTGCACAGGTGTTTCCGAATTTTTCATTCACATGCGTTTTTCATGTCACATTTCCATTTCTTAGAGGGTGTTTGTGGGATATTATAAATTTGAAACCTCCAAACTCAAAGACAAGCCACGATATTTTACTTTGAGCATTTGCTCCGAGAAAATACTATACAAATATGAAGCCAAATTTATTCTCATAAAATTTAAGAATTTTACTAATATCAAATTGAGTATTTGTATGCTCTGAACAAATACTCCTTATTAGAAATTAAGTAAATACTCAAAAATAAAAGGATTTAAGAACTCAACTAACACTAAATTGAGCATTTGCTCCAAGGAAAACCTCCAAATACAAAAAGCCGTATAAAAATACTTAATATAAGAAGATAAATTAACACTCAATAATGCAAATATTAAAGCACTGTGCTAACATCAAATGGAGCATTTGCTTCAAGCAAATACTAAACATAAAAAGCTGAGCTAAAAATGCAAGGACTTAAGAACTGTAAAAACACCAAACGTAGAACTTGCTCCAAGCAAATACTTTAAATAAAAGCTGAGCAAAGCCACATACAACGCATTGAGTTTAAGAATTTTATATTGGGATACCAAATCGAGCAACTGTTTTATAAAGCAGTCTTTTGAGCATTTGCTTCGTTTTCAATTTCCTTTCTTAGATATTTCACAAGCCCATTCAAATCAATTACCCTTCAAAATGTCCACTTTAAGTATTTAGATCCTTTTTTGTGAAACACCCTGTGTTTGTGTAAATTACCAGTGACCAGGTACTCTCCCAACCCTAAAACTCGGCCCTCCTTTTTTCATTTTATCAATGAACATGAACAAGGAGCCAACACACTTTGTTTATTTTTTTTTTTTACTTCTACGGTGGAACTTTTCTATAGGTGTAAGGAAAGTAGGGATGTAGGGACCCACTGCGCCGCGGCTGCGATGGTGAATTGAAGGCGATTGTGCATGCATATCGGTCGTCTGTTTTTCCAATGTTGGTTGACATTATGGTATTAAAGCACGCGACTTCTAGGAACTCTGCACCAACACCATCACCATATAAGTATACCAGTAGCACCATCCAATATATAAATGTACAGAGAGACTTTGTATAATGGACGCACTTTTGTTTTGATTGTTATTGCAGTTGCAATTAGGAGTGGAAGTCGCATTTAGTGAGAAGGACTCTCAAGAGAATATAATATGGAAATGGCATGTGGAAGTGGAAGTGTTTTGTGACAAGCTGTCAAATGGCCATGGATGGAGCACCGCGCAGCCCAGTTCCAGCAAAGTGCCCGCCTAATGCTTGTTTGTTATAGCTACAGTGAATGCCAATCTGCTATTTTTACGATGTCTGGCTATTAGAAGTATGTGCGAGGACATGCAAATGATGATGATGATTCAGATTGCAGCAATTTGTTGAGGAATTTTTCTGTTTTTTTTTTTTTTTGCATTCCTTTCTGGCGCATCTGGCGTGTGGAATGCTTGGATACAATTAAGCGGATTAGCTATCATTGAAATGGAACTTTGTTGGATATTTGAGTAGAAAGTTTGGAGAAAATCCTTTGAATCAATTATAGGAATGTTTTTCTTGAAGTTTGAGATTTGAGTGGAAATTTTCAATTGTTCACGGGCTTAAGACTAGCCGTTAAAAAATTCTCGTAAGATTTTTTGAAAATCTACAATAGAATTCGTCACAAACATTATATCCACATTTTTTACTGACAGCTCGAAAAGATACACATGTTCTTATGAGAAGCGACTCATAGGTGACGGATCAAACGCACGCGTCAACGATTTTGCAACGGAATCTATGAGTTGGACCCTTTACTACCTACAGATTGACTTTTCTTCCTTTTCATATAGGATTACTCTGAGATAAAAAGAAAAATTTACAAAATTTTAATAAACTAAGCCAAAAACTCATGACACGTTCAGACTTTCTTCAATTTTTTTTAGGTTTCCAACGTCAATGCGCAATAAGAAAAGTAAAGTTATCAAAGATTGTATAAATAGTCAAGAGGATGCAAGCGTATATAAGTTATCGGATGGATACTGGAACAGCTGCGATTTTAATACATAAGTCATTAGTACAATACTACTTGTATTGGAAAGTTCGATTAGTAATTTTTGTTCTGTTAAAGAATGGAATCTTAAAAACCGAAAATGCAAGTATTTTTAATAAAAGAAATTTATACCAAATTCTGTCAATAGCTATAAAAATATCGAAATAGGTAACAGAAGAATTCTTACAACTTGTGGAGAAAGATTCTAAAATAAACTTTTAGAGCTCTTGGTTCCGTAACAAAACAGAAACAAATATTTTCAATAGTTTTCTTTTGTATTCTGGTGCTGGGGTACCATTTTAAAAGTGTTCTTCAACCTTAGAAAAAAACACTCTTCAAACAACAATTTTCTGGAGAACTTATTTTATAATTTTTTTCGCATGGTAAACGTTCATACCAGATTTCTTTGGTCTACCACTTATTTTCAAAAAGTAATCCCTAATATTTTGACTATTGAACTTTAAGTAAAATCCTATTCACATAAAGGCTAACGCTATCGAAATAGTACTAGTGCTTCATATTTTCTTTTACAAAATCTTGTTCTCGTGGCTCTTTCTGTCCCACAAAAAAAGAAAAAAAAAAAAAAAAACAAATTTATGATATAGGAGAAAAAAGAGCCTATAGAATTTGAACCTCCAATCTCAGTCGCTTCATGTTCTGCTTCAACTTCAGCTTCAATTTTGCATTGTAGCGCTTATATCCTACTATCGTTCTTTTAAAATACTTGAAAATACCACTTGTATTTAAGCTTCAGCTTCACCATTGTGTTGGTGTTCAACCAGTCAGTCTCTCTGACGCTGGCCGCTTACTTACTGCGTGGGCAAAACCTGACTGGAACCTGTAATATACATATATTTACAAACTGTAACCGTTTGCTGAACCGTTTGCTAAATGAAATTTAAGTGACAATGAAGGAGGAAAAAGTAGAACATAAGCGTTTATGTTCAGCATAAATCTTTTATGTTTCGTATTAGCAAATGGCCTTTTGATCGAATTCCTTCGAAAAAAAAACAAATCTGAAAATCACTTTTATATGAAGTACCTACTACCAACTATGATATTTCGTTAAGAATCGTCACTAAAATTTAAGTGATTTCATCTTTTTCTTAACATTTTTTTTTTTAAATTTACGGTGTTCACTGTGGCGTATGAGTAACCCTTGTTTTCATTGCAATATTTTAATGGTTGGTAAAAATGTTTCTGGTGTTGAACAATTATACAAACTAGTTGAGTCTTATGTTGAACATTCTCTAGCCTATAAAGTGCTATAAGTGGTCATTTTAAATTGAATACTTGTAGTATTGAAAAATTGTTTAATTTTTTTTTTATTTAGTTTAATACATTTTTTTACAACAATACTTGTGTTAAAAAAAAAACATTGTTAGTAAGCTTGTGAACCTTGTGATTCACTTTTTATTAATTTAGGGAGTGCATTGCACACTTTAGGCATTTTTCTTGGTGTTAAATAACTGATTTCATTTGATTGAATAAAGTTCACTTTTATTTCCTTATGGTTAGTAACAAATTGACATTAAGCATAAAACTCATCGGCTTCATCAAGTGTCAAATCTAGAAATTGCAAAAAAAAATAATAAACTATTTAGCTGATTGTCAAACAAATTTCCCATCCAATTATTTAAATCTAAGCTCGTCAGTACCATAATAAAAAAAGAACGAATGAAAGTTAAAAAAAAAAAAAAAAAACATCCAGGAAATTTATTAATCTACAGCTTCAGGGTTCAGGTGGTGTATACACAGCTAGAAAGGTACTCTGGTGCGGGTTAATTCTTTCATCACCTGTTCCACTTGACCTTCTTTCGATTTTTAATGTTTTTTCTTCTTCTTCCATTCGTTAAAAAAAAAAAAATATAATCACAAAAACAACTTGTGGATAAAAAAAGCAAAGAAGAAGAAAAAAAAAATGATTACCTATGCAAATACGACTATACACCATAATTATGTATATTCATTGAGAAAAAAAGGCGGATACCAACCGAACAACCAACAAAAACTAAAAACTCTCCGACATCACCTCGAAGGAGAGAAAAAAAAGAAATTATAAAAACGCGAACCAAAACCGAATGAACAAAACCATCGTCATCACCATCACCACCCCAAACATCATAGATGCCGTGAATTGGAAAAATAAGTCCTGCCTGACCTCGCCTTGTCTCTAACCTTCCGCATCAGTATCAAACCATTTCAAACCCCCAATATTCTTGCTTGTGTTCTCTTGGCACCACTCTGGCATAAAAACGTTTTCTCGAGATATAAATTCAGAAACTCACAGTGTATAACCCCTAGAGTATGGTTCCGTGGATGCAGCGGCGAAGCTCCTTTTGTATATTTATGAAGAAAAAACTTTGTCGAGGTAGTTTTTTGTTTTTTTTTGTTTCTGCTTGCAATTTTTAGGTATCTAACGGTAACAGGGTGGTTAGGAACTAAGTTTTAAAACAAAGTTCAAGAAAAAGTTCGATAAGACCACGACAGGAAAAGTTCGTGTCCCAAAAGCTAATCAAATTACTTTCTCTGTAAAGAAAGGATCCTCCTTATGCTTTGTATGTATTCCGCGTCTGTTAGTTGAAAAGTAAGCACCCACAAATTGTTGAAAAAGTGTGATAGGTGAGATGAAAATACATGGTTGTAGTATTGACGAAACTTTAAAAACTAATAAGTATTAAGGATTCGAGGAAACCTGTTGAGAAAACGTAAAAACTGTGGTCTGAAGCTTTACATTTAAAATTTAAAGACTGTCCCTATTCAAGTCGAGCCCGTCCTTAGTCCTTTTCTAAACTTGCTGTTCTATAATCCAGCAGAAGCTCGTGAGTTTTTGTATTCCAGAACCCTTTGCTCTCTACTTTCTTTCTGACTTTTCGTCTTTAGAAAAAACTGATAAATAAAACTGAAACCACCCTGTATATTAATTCAGGAGGAACTTCTGTTGTAGAAGTACAGTTTGATATTTTTTTTGTTCATTTTTCATTTTTTAATTTTTTTTTTTTTCATTTTCATTATGCTTTTTCTTGAACCGGAAAACAAACTTGTATCCTCATGCCATACACTCGCACAAAAGTGTGACGTATTAGATTTCCTTTCACATTCATACCCCTCACATATATATTTGTTTGCATCTATATTATCTATGTTGTATATAGGTAAAAGTGCATTGAGTGCAGCAGGATATCACAAGGATAATGATGTTTCAAATGCTGATGACAGGTTAGCCTTAGATTGATGCTGATGTTTTCTGCTGCTGCTGATGATGACGGTGTTCGTGTTCTGCTGCTGTTGCTGCTGTTTTTGCAAATGTCGAAGCTGGCTTTTTTAATGACTTTTTTTGTAAGAGTTTAATGCACACATGCCACACATATATGTAGATGATTTACATTGCAAACTCGTTAATATATGTATGTTTGTCTATACATACTTTATTCAAATGCACTGATGAAAAATTGCGTTCAATTAAAATTGAAAAGGATATGTTAAGAGGTGGAAATTTAATTATATGCAATGCATGGCACGGTTTAGTGAATTTTCTAATTGAGATTGATGGGATGGCGATAAAACGTGTCATGGATGCTCTGATGATGCTGGATGCTGACACAAATTGGATAGTTTTGTCACATTTTTGTGTGATTACTGATATTTTAAAGGCAACCATTGATTAATTTATATGTTTGAAAAAATATTTATTGATTGTGCAAGTGTTGGAAAATGTTTGGTAATTATTTGCAATTAATTTAGAATTAGTAAATTTCAAGAGGTATTTTATGGCTTATATCTTTTTTTTCGATTTATGTGTGAATTATTTTGAAAAAAACGTATTATTCGGAGCATAGTAAAATTGAACTAAAAGATGACAGTTTTTTAATCAGCGAAGGTCACTGTCTAAATATTTAACTTGTAAATGCGCTTGATGCTTTGATTTTCAAAATTCAAAGTGAAGCTATTTTAAAATTTAAATTCGAATCATTCGTTACCATGGATTCTAGAAAAAAAAAATTTGATCAGAAAAGTACAACCTCACAATATACCAATCCAGTTAAATTGCGTCTTTACAATGAAAGTTTTAGGGTAGTTTTGTTTTGTTTCATACTTTATGTTTTTGAGTTTGCTGAATTCGAATATGAGGTTTACCAATAAAAATTCGCGACGCAATATGGTCAAAGATGCAAACAACTGCAAAACGATTTTTCAGTTTTTGGTAGATTTTAACACGATTTTTTTTAGGACCAAAACTGCCATATCACCATTAAGCAAAAGTTATCTTTTTTTAAAAGCGGCTCTGACGATTTTGATTAAAATTTTTGAGGTCTTCTTTTCTTAGTAGGGTCATACTTTTGATATGAATGAAATGTTTGTAAAAATACTACTAATGGTACCTCCTATAGAACCGTTTTTGATTTTTTTTTATACGGAAAATTGTTAACAACTTATTTGGTAGCAAATTTTTCCAAAAAAATAATTTTTGGATTTTTTAAAAATCTTTCAATTTTTTTTTTCATTTAATTTTTCGAAAACGGGTTACTGTATTTTTTGAAATTTTGGTTTTAAAGGTGCATTAATATTTTCTTGAAAATAGCGTACCAGCTTTATTTTTGAACAAGTTTCGAGAATTTTTTATACATAAGATATTATTTTTTTTTTAAAACGGCTCTAATGGTTTTCGATTTTTTTTTCTAAAAATTAAATGGCATACTTAATTTGGAGCTCACAACAAGTTAAGAGGTTGTTTATGTCATTTTAGTAATGAAATTTATTTATTTTGTCTACATTTCCTATAAAATTATTTATTTTTAAAAACTTTATATAAGAAGCTTTAACATCCACAGCAACTTTGGCCCTTAGAGCAAATACGTGCGACCCAATCGTTCATTTTATTTTTTATTTTATGATACAATATTTTGTTTGATTATTTAATGACCGACAAATGAAAAGCATATCTTACTTTTTATCAGAAACCGAAAATTTCACCGCTTATTCTATATCAGACACCCCAGGCATTCAAAACTTTGTGTGCTGTGATAAACAACAGTGTCAACTTTACACCCAAACATATGCATTTTTGAGCACTCTTTTTTTTAATCTACCAATTTTCAGGGTGTTTTGGTACTTGATGACCAACGTCCTTTCTCTCTTAAAAAAACACCCTTTAATCTATATATTTCAATGTACCTACTCTTTTGTTTTTTTGGTTTTTATGGCAAAATATACGTTCATGAAAAATTATATGGCTGTATCATTTTTGGATGGATTTTTTTTTTTGGAAAATACGACATAAGCTTTGTCGTATTAGTTTGATTTTGATTTCAAAATAATCAGCATACAAACAAGTTTATTTTGACATTTAAATGATCTCTCAAGGAAAATTAGTTTGATATTTAGATATAGCTCAGCTAAAAACTGCAATACTGATGCAGTTTGTTTCAAAAAAAAGTATTATATTTTAACATTCTGCTCAATTTGCAGTTTCTTCCTACTTTATACAGTTCTTTGTGTTGCACAGACACCACAAATCAAGATATTTCGGTTTTACTGCCACTGGTGTTCAGTGTTGTGATATGGGCCACTTTATCTCGAAATTTATTTGAGCTTTGAGGATATCAGTTAATTTAGGTTAGAACCAAAATTTGAACCTCGCAATTGTGTCTATTGAATTGTGTTTTAAATCATCGTTTCTAGTTGCTACCATATTCACTATAACTTGACATCATAAACATCAATAAACCCCTACGTTTTCAAAAGATTCTTATTTCTATTCAAACTTATAATATAACGCTCACTTCTTGGAAGAAAATTACTGCTTTTAAAATTTTACAAGTCCAATAACCTAAATTACACAAATTGAACAATGAGAAACTTTCACCTCGTTCAAAACGAAAGAAGTACCTTCGATTCATCAATTTTTTTAGTAGATACCTTTGTTATGTTTCCAACATTTTATAACTTTCCGGGAAGTGCATTTTGAAATAAAGGTCAATCGTGATGTTTCGTCTTTCGCACATTACTTTTTCAAGTTATCGACTCCACTTATAATGAACTTAATGATCCTTCCTAAGAATTGCCTTTAGAAAATTTACAACCTTCAAACAAGAACCTAAGATTGTACATTGTTCACCCTGCTGCTTTCAAGTAGTTCGGTTTTAATAAAGAATATATACTTGAAACTGGACTTTTCTTGAAGAAACGAAAAAAACAAAAATAATTTCGCAAACACCCTCGGAAAATTGCGCTGACACAATCGACCTTGATATTGGTTATTATAGAATAGAAAGCAATTTAGTATACCAAAGGACAGCACATCGCAAAAACAAACATCATACCCTCCACCTCAAACCTTTGTATGACGCCATTAGAGTATGGTGCCTCCCTGGTTATAGGCCTGTCTGATTTATTACTGCTACTTCTACATTTATATGAGGCCTTTCCTCTCTCCCAAGACCCAATCTATACATCAACTTAGCCTTCAAGTTGGTTGTGCATTTGTATGACTTAATCATGATAACCTTCGAACCAAGTGTAAGGACAAAATTTCAGATCAAGATTAGAAACTATATACTACGTCTGAGAAATCCTCTGCCATACTGCTCCTACTACTACTACTACTACTACCTACTCATATGCACAACAATATTTTTGTAGTCATCAGGCCTATCCAGATAAGAGGGTTAAAGCTTATTTGCAAAATACCCTGAACGTGACTGCGGGGATTTGTTTTGTTCTTGATGGCTATATGGCTTGGCTATTAACAAGGACAAACTCATTTGGAAAGATTTTTTATGCGAAACGCGTGTGTGTGGTAGGATTTGTTGTTAGCCTTGAAAAGATTTTCCAGGATAAATTGAAAGAAATCGGGAAAAACATTTCAAAAACTATATAAAAGAAAAGAAAGGGAATAGTTCTTTTAAGGAAAATTAGAAGTCCAAACAAAGAGCAAAAGATGATTTACTATTCAAATCTCGAATAGATAATCAGAGTTTTCAATAACCTTCAGTTACCAATTTTCAATATAAACCTGGTATGTAGTACATAAATAAACATTATGTCCATTTATGTATTCTAAACGAAATCCAACTCTAGATAATAACTTGATATGGCATTACGAATATAGATAATGTGAAGGTACCACATTTTAGTCAGTCAGTCAGTCTGTCTATAGTCTTTACAAGTGGCGATGGCCAAAACGGATCGGTCGACCTACTTCAAACTTGAAATGTGTCATTTATTGAGAGTCTGCCAAAGATGATTTTATAAATATAATTTTTTTGGAAAAAAATTCACGGTTCCTGCAATGTACTAGTTTAAGAATTTAATGGTAGCACACATTTTTATTTTATTTTATTTCTAGCTTACTTCTTGACGACATACATATGCAGTTTCAATGGTTAAATACTCAAGATTACGTAATAATATTATATTATGTTGATGAAAAGTATATTTTTTCACTGAATCATAAAATGACAGTTTTTATTTTAATATTGAAAATCGACAAGATGAAAATCGCCTCAATACACCATTTTGAAAGTATTTTCGAATTTAAAAAAATAAAAAAAAAAACACTCAAAATTGTAGTCTAATGAGAGGTAAGATTTTGTCACGGTGGCAGAATATTTAAGTTTTTCTACTATTTTCCTCTTTTTTTGAAAATCAATAAAATGCTCAAAAAATTCAATATTTGATGTTAAAAAAAATATATAAAACTCAAAAGAGGTTTCAAATGAAAGGTGAATTTAAATTTGTTTAGCTTTTTATTTTTATTTTTGAAAATTCACAATACGGCGCGGCGTCTAAAATAATTTTTAATTTTGAAGAAATCAAAGTGTCAGTTCAACAATAAAGTTCTTGATAGAACAATTTTTACATTGTTATAATCATTTTCAAGAACGGAAATTTGTTAGCCAACTATTTTTGCTTTAAAAAAAAGCTTTCAAGAATGACATTGTTGGCCGAATAACTCGTTCTTGAAGTAACAATTACTACCAAGCATAAAAATTGTTGACATAAGAATAAGTTCTTGGGCCAAGACAAAGGAATATACAGTCAAAATCGGTTATAACGAACTCGATGGGTTTGAAGAATTAGTGCGTCATATCCGATATTTTGCTATAAGCGATTTTCAATTTTTCGTCTTCTATACGAATGCTGCTAACTTTTTTTTTTATTTAAGTAGGTAGTTAGTTTGTAGAATCTCGTGTACAGTCGAAATTTTTTCGGGTCTTGACTGTAAATTTCGGGAAATTGCCATAGATGGTTTGTTTTTATTGTCAAATCGTCTCATTTTGTCTTTATTTATACTTTCCTGGAATGCTAGTCAAAATAAGTCAATAAGACACTAAAAAAAAACATCTATGGTAATTTTCCGAAACTTCCCATGTTACAGTAATACCAGAAAAAGTTTAATATAGAACCAGTGTAATTGATAAAACTAACCTTTTCCCCATAATATGCTTGTGGAGTTTTTTTTTATTATTGATTATTTTGAACATCGCAATATATGATTTGCACTCTTGCTGAATTGTTTTTTACCATTTTTGTTCACTAAATTACTTCGATAATTTTCTGACTGCTTTCACGATCTAAACGCACATCTTATTAATAATAACATCGATTTTGAGTACTATTTGAACGAAATTTTGCTACCAAGTGCAGAAAAACTCAGTATCTCTTATAAATCCTGAATAGGGTAGTAAAATGTTTGACCAATATTTTTAGAACAGCACTGTAGGTATACTTGAACACAACTATTCAAAATCAATACAAAAATGTTGATTGACTAACTCTTGTCATGTTATTACAAAAATATTACTGCACTCGTTACTTTGTCCCTTTTTGACAAAACATTACATTCTACATACGTTAGCCCTTTTGCGAATTTGAATTTCTACTTTCCAGTTACCACCCATCAAACATACTCGTATAGTTTAAGAACTTATGTTTTATGCAAATCTATTGTTGGTCTATTCCGTTTTATTTAAAGAGGCACCCTCAACTAAGAATACAAAAAAACAAAATACTGGGTCTTATATGAAGTGAGTTCTGTTTAAACCGTTACAGTGCAGTGTGGTAAAGTGCAACCAACCAAATGCACTATCTACTCATATCATATGTCCGAGATTTTTAAAAGTACTTTCAATTTTGTGAAGATTTTCTAAAACATACATATTATGCAGTTGTAGTATGTGTGTATTTGTATACAAATGTATGACACGTAAATGTGTTGTATGGTTTATGTGAAAAGACAAAAGCTACTTAACTGCACTCGAATCGATTATATCGAAGCCGAAGGCTAAGGAGGTTGCTTTCTGAGGGATGTTGTGGTCATTGAATTACAATGAGGTTTTTATTGCACTTCTTGCAAGAGTCTCATGTTAGCCAACGAGCCATAACAATGTGTGATGGTAATATTCTGAAAATAGTTTATATAGTTGCTTGCCAAATTTGAATTGTTCTGTCATTGTTGTTTGAATTTAGAAAATTGTTTGGGATGATTTAAAAAAAAAAAAACATGAAATAGGGGTAACTTTAATTTTAAACTGCATTTGATTTTAATTTTCATGATTTAACAATGAATTTCTATTTAGAGACTTATATTATTTATTTTGAATTGATATTCTTAATAATAATGTGCCTTATTTGAATATACTTAAAATATAGTTATAAATACAATGACATTAGTTTTATACCAATCATCATTATGTAAGAAATGTGCTGAGTTTCAAAGATGTTTTTTTAAATCTGTCTGAGTTGGCACAGGGTTGTCTAGAAATATGTTTTGGATACATGGGATTGCCACGCTTTAAAGTTATATTGTTGGTTTTTGTTCTTCAATTACCTGCACCATTCTAAAACAAAGTCGGGTTAGTTATACCACTTATAACTCAAAAACTGCTTTACCGATTTTAATGATCTCTGATTTGTTGAATTTGTCTCTCTTAATAGTGAAATTACTATTAAAACTTTGGAAAATCATTGTCTCTATAAGTTTACTTATGCATCAAAAATAGAAGAAAATCATAAAAAAAATTAATTAATTCCCTACACAACTTTACACAACAAAGGCAGTAGATGGCGTTGTATGCAGTATCTTTTGACAATTGATTTAGTTTCCAAATCATTTCATTGCATAACAATTAAAAAGCTATTTTTGCGACAAGTTTTCATTGAGTCTTGTACAGTTATTTTATGTGAATTTAAATGAATAACAAAATACCGCATGCAAAATCATAAAAATGCGCTTACTACCCCGGAGAAAAGCAAACAAAGGCAATGTGAATTATGCAAAGTTCTGTGTTAAAAATCTCGGAATACAATGAAAAATAGTGCTGAATACTGGTAGAAGGTGTCGGAATACCACGGAGTATAGCAAGGGAGATCATGAAAAAAGCGCAAAGTATCATGGGAAAAAGCTTTAAATACCGCTGAGAGAACTGTAGAAAGTTACAGAGAAAATATCGGAAAGTCCATGGATTAAGATGGTAAAAAAACTCGAAATACCGTAGATAAAAGAGCGGAAGACTGAAGAAAGAACTTTTAAACTCTATGTTTTTTCTTTACTTTCCAGGTTCTTTTCCGCGATATTTAAGGCATTTTTTGACGACCTAATACGTTTTTTTCTATGCTATTCCTCAATTTTACACACTCACCATTGTTCCATGCTTCTCACATGTAAAATTGTATGCGTCGGAAAAACTTACAACTAATTTGTCTATGCTCCAAATATTTAGAAACACCAAACATTCATTCTAACTTAAAACAGAATTTTTTTTTGATGGGGGTGAGAAATAGGGGGCGAGAAACACCAAATTGGAATTTTCTTACTTTTTTTAATATTTCATTAAACCGAGCAAAGTTTTTGCAAGCAAATGCAACTATAAAAAAAATAGCTTATGAATGTTGTTTATGTGTTGGTAAAATAAGTCCTTTATTTTTTTTTAGTCCTAAAATGTAGATGGAGTTAGGGATAAAAGCAGTTAAAATCGGTTTGGTCCTTTTTGCCCATTATAACTTTTTGCTCTGATTCCCCTACCTTAGTTTTTTATTAGTTTTTTTTACCCTTAAGTTGTTAAATTAATTCTAAGAGTCCTAAAAATTTTGAATATTGTTCTTCTCTTCTTAAAACGTAAAAGGGCGTTCATAAAAAAAACTTTATGCGCCCACTTAAATTATACAAAAACTACAGACATACAATAATATTTTTTTTTTTTTAAGTTTCAAAAGCATCGATTTTTCATAAAAACACAATCTGTTTTCATTATATAAATTTCTTAAAAAAAAAAATATTCGAAACAAAATAACCCTTAACATCGACCGATTCAACGGCGACGAAGAAACAAAAATTATCTCTCATATTTCATCACCAAAAACTTTTTCCAGACACAAAATAAATCTTTTTTTCTTGTTTTTGAAAAAAAAAGAATGAAATAAACTCCTTTCATTTATTTTCAAATGTGACTTTTATCACTTTAATTTTTTTTCCTTTTACACACACAAATTTGTACCAACATAGTATTGTCTGTAGTGTGGCTTGGTATGGCATTTAAATCATTAGGACTGTTAAAAAATGAGATTTATGACGTCATTAATTACATTTTCTCTGACTTTCCTTATCTTCACACAAAAAAAAAAAATCACAGTGAATGAAGTGAATAAACTCTTTTACCTCAGGTCCTTATGCCGATCCAATATGAAGCTAGAATAGGGGTCAAATCAATTAATGAGCAGTCTGATGGGCTATATATGTAATAATGTTAGTTTGTATATATTCTCTCGCTCAAGGCAAGCAGAAGCTCCTGATGGAAAATCGAAAACAGTCATAAAATGTACGGAAATAAAGACGAGAAGTAGAAAAATAAATGTTTTTACCATCATGCTCAAAGCAAAGAAGCCAAAGAAGTCCTGCAAGCACAAGGACTAAACAGACCTAGGACAGGGACAAAAATGGAAATGAACATAAGACACGCAATCTATCGGATGTTGAATTTGATATTTGGCTGGCAGTGGCGATTCTTGGTAATTTTTTTTTTTTTAGTTTTTTTTTTTCTTTTTTTTTTGAGTGAGGTCATCGTTTTAGTGAATTTTATTTATGTATTCTCAGGTTTTCTTGTTGGTTTTAGGTTTTTGAAGTTCTTAGATAGAAACCATTGAACTAGAATTTTTGTTCATTTTTATTTTTAAGAATGGATTTGGCTACGTAATTTAAGTTAATTCCATTAGCAATGCCCTAGGAGATGAGGTTTATATTTCAGTCGAACTGAAGCCATTTTATTTTGCTTAAAAACAAAATTCGGCAGTTGGTAAATCAATTAGGTAATAAAATGAGTCATTATAAGACGTTAGACCTTAATTATATTTCAAGAAAATTTATTAAATGAAGCTATTTTTAAACTTGTTTTTGGCGGATTAGTATAGAAGATTTGTAATTTGCGTCGAAAACTAAATATAGCCACAAGAAGATGCTCGCAAATGTCGGTTTTGTAAAGTTTTTTTTTTTTTTTTGTCAGATCGAAAACGTTTGAAACACTCTCAAAATTAAAACAAAATAAAAATTAAATGATTTGCAGGACTGTTTAAATGATTCAAAACATTTTGCTTATATTTTCAGACTTTCCCAATGAGGGTGCGTAAAAACAACGATACAAGAAAATATCAAACCGTTTTCTCATAGCTTACTCATGATGGCAGTACTATCTGGGAGCGTTAATGCCAAGTTCTGGAGTTATCTTATTATTTATTTATTTTAATAAGGTTTCTTAGTAAAAGTGCTCATTAAGACAATCTTCTTTTTTTTAGGTGGTATATATTATATATTTCTCTTCTTACTTTGCCTTTTATTCATTTATGACTAAAACCGCTTTGTTCAGTTCTGATTCCATGATTGAAAAATCACCAGTAAAAGCTCGCTTTGTTCTTCCTATCACTTTGATGTTGTTTGGATTTTTGAGAGATAGGAGTGCCGGTCTTGTTGGAACAATATTGATACAGCCACTTTACAGTGCTTCCGCTGTTTTATTGTTCATTAAAATGTTTCGGTAGAATGTTCCACTCGCTGGCATAGCGAAAACTCAAGATATTTCTCAGTAACATTTCTCTGACCCGAAACTACATTAAAACATACGCAGCATTCTTAGTTTCCAGTGGACACCCAGTTTTTGAAGATATTGCGATTTCAAAAGGTTTCATAATCCAGAGTTGAAATTTGCTTCTTTTTGCATATGATTCCTCAATAGAGAAATTAAATTATGTGTTTTCGTACTTTACGCTAAGGATGGAATAACTATTTCCAAAATTCAGGAAAAAAAATCCTCTAATTTTTTCAGATTTTTATTTTCCTTTATAAACAATGTAGGTAAAGAGTAACAACACACTTACTTTTTTACTGGGTTTATTTTTTTTATTTTGCAATCACAATAAATTTAATAAATTATAGAATTCAGCCATTTTTATTGAAAATCGGACTGATTCATTTTCTACACTATAAGTAACAGACAAAATCTAAATACATCAAAAGATAGGTGGTACAATGCAAGATTCAGAAAAAACGGGATTTTTTAAAATTGCACCGGGAACTTATGGTAAAATGGCGTAAAAGACAAAAAAAATTTTTACACATCTCAAAAAGTATAAGGGTTAAAATTATGAAATAAATTTTATTTAATACTTAAATTGAAATAAATGTGAGTTAAAAACTGTTTTCCAAAAGACCTATGAAAATGAGGTTGGTGTGTGTAAAGTTTATTTTTTATTGAACAACTAAATATCCACATTAATAGATAATAAAAAAAAGGCGTCTAATACGGATTAAATTCAAAATGCTCCATAACGGGTTTTTGAGGTTTAAAAAACACAAAGGCTTATGAAAGTTTATGTGGGTTGTTTAATTGATTTTTAAAATCAGGGAACAACTGCTAGAATATTGCATCAAAACAACTTTAAGATTTATGTGTTGTCTATACATGTGTGAAAAAGTTAGATTTTTAAACATTTTTTTCAATGAATAACAGTAAGAACAAAACTCAAAGTTTTTTGATCTATGCCAACAGTAATTTATTTGAATCTTTTTTATTTTCACATTTTCAAAACTAAAATTTACACAGCCATTAGGTAAATACATTTTTGTAAAAAAATTCACAATTTCTTGTAGTCTGTGAGCCGAGATAAACTTAAAAAAAAAATTTGTTTAACGCGGCGCTTAATTACTATTTAGCCAAGCCTCATAAAATTATGATTCAACTTTATTGAGCATCACGATCAAATTACCTTCGATTTATCACAAATAACTGTACATGCTACATAAGCTTTAAAAACTTGAAAAGAGTTTCATCGAAATTCAGCAAAATTGTCTGTTTTGGTCGTCGGAACTCGACGGTACCATTGGCTGACAAATTGAGTCGAGATGTTTAACTTATAAAATTTGTAACTTTTTTGTTAACTGTCGGATTTTAAAGATTGAGGTTTTTAAATTTAGCTTAAATAGCTAAAATAAAATAACTGCTACATAGTTTAGTTTTTCTTATACAGTTACACATACAAATAATGAGAAATACGTAATGGAAGGCAAACTCAATTTTTGTTTTCTTTTTCTTTTTACAAAATATTTGGATACATGTATGAATTTCAAAATAATGTACTACAATATTTTTGGTACAAGTGTGATAGGCAGTTAACATTTTTAACATTTAAATGCATATTTACAGATTTTGGAGAGCAAAATTAAACAAAAAAAAAACACATAAAAACTTGATATTATTTTCGAAGCAATTTGCAGGTTTTGCAAGCTTAAATCAAATTATAAAAACCTTTTAACGATATAATGGTTCATTTTTCCCCTTATTTTCTGCTAAATTTAATAGCTTATTTTGTACATCTAGAAAAACATCATAATTTATAAATAAGAATAGAAAAATAAAAGCTACCAACAAAATTGGATAAAAAATCGAAACAAAAATAAATCCATACAACTTAGAACCACTTAATTTAATGTGATTCTATTAACCCTAATTGCAGGTCTCATTGCTTTGTTCATGTGACAAATTAATTGACTCGACAACAACCTATTGAACTTCCTCGGCCATCATCAGAGTGTGTGCCAGCAGCACAAGTTAAACTCAGCAAAAGGAGGAGGCCGGCCGCCTCCAGTTCAACAACACCTCTGATTCCCATTACATTTTTACCTTCAACAACAACAACAATAACAACACATTGACAATAGAAAAAAAAAAAAAAAAAGAATCGGATAATGAACTCTATTGCGGAATAATAATTTGTACTGAGACACACATTTGCATAATCAAACGTAAACGTTTCTATTGCAAATGGAGGCGCTCTCTTCTACTTCCTGGTTGGTGGTTGCTGACTGAATTCTTACTTAATTCATTTAAAATGTCAAGAACCGACACACACACACACACATATCGAGGTACCTGCCACTGCCTGCATGTACTTCACATCACCCAAAGGCACATAGCTTTGATTGGATTTATTATTTATTTAAAGTGAGCTTGTAGATTTTTTTTTTTCGTTTTTTTTTCATCTCGGTTGAAAATATTTTTCATTCTTTAGCAAACGAAGGATCCTTAATTAATAGCCAACGATAAAAATAGAAAAACAGAAAAAATTGAATGTGACAGAGTATAAAATCAATTCAATCAACGTTGGTTGACTAACAAGACCCCACCTTGATTGCATGTTATGAAAAGCCATCGTTAGGCAGTGTGGGATTATCCAACAGGCCAAGAAAGGAGTAAAATTGGAATTGTTCCTTCGTTTTCCATACTATAAAAATTCTACTTGTATTATTTAAAATTGAGGATAATATTGAAATGGTGAAGAAGATTGTCAACAGCCTCGAGTACATTGTAGTCCTTCGTATTATAGAATTGTAACTTCTAAAGCATTACACAATTACGAAGGATGCCTTTTTTTCGAGGATCCTAATCCAGCCCTGATCCCAGACCTGGAATAAAAACCAACTAGGCGCTCTTTCCTCTGATATTCACTAGGGAATATACAACAATACACATTTTTAACTGTGATCGACGTCAGAGTAAAAAATGGGGTGTCGAGGGGGTAAAAAGCAAAACTCTGCCTTAGTTGCGAACTACGACCGACGTGTTAGATATAAATTGATTATCATTTTCCATTTTCGGAGCGAACTCTGGAGGAAAATTCGATAACAATCCTAATGGAGTTTAAAATTAACGATGATGATGTTGATGAAAGGTGTTCATTGTTCAAGGATTGTGATGGTTCATGTAAATCTGATTAGTTTCACTTTGATGATGGATAAATATGTTGAATTTTTATGTTATTATATTTTTTTAAAAGAACATTTGAACAAAAAATGTTAACAAAGTTTATGTGAAATAGCTATTAGTGCCTATATATTGATTGATTGAGCGACGCATCCTTTTGCTCATCAGTATAATGAGATTCCCTTTTTTCCGAAGTAAGCGTTATGCTTTTAAAAGTATTTATCTCAGGGAGAGATAACAAACTGTACACAATTGTTATTTATAATACAAATTTTTAACATGTAATTTTAAAAGCAATAGTGACTTACAAAAAATGTATTTTTATCAATGTCTAACACCTTCCTGTGCGGGATTTACGCCCACATCAGAAAAGATTACACTCTTTCAGACATTTGATATGGTAAAGGTCAATATATGTTTCAATATTTAAAAAAAAAAACAGCCTATTCTTTCTTTTTGTTAACGAGAAAACCTTAAATGTCAAATTCCAAATACATTAATTTTCACTCAAGATTTCTCGGAAAAGAAATGAGTTATCAGAAAAAGTTTAACTATGTTTCTCCAGAGAAGAAAATTAATGCTTTAAGGAACAGTTACCTTTCACATCTTAAATTTTTTTTAGGGACACTGTATTTTGCGAAGAATTGACAAACGCTCCAAGAGTACTGCATGTAACGAAAAATGCATCTTAACTAGCTCTGTTAAATTTATTGAAATCCTGTAACTAAAACTAAAGTTACAGATCTTAATATACAATTAAATCAATTTTTTTTCTCTCTTAAATCTGTAAATACGCATTTATATGTTCAAAAATGTTTACAACCTATCAAGGACACTTGTATACCAACGATATTGTAGTTTATAGTTTTATAAAAACAAAACAGAAATTGATTTTGTATTCCAACTACAATTTTGTTGAATTTTGATGAAACTCTTCTAAGTTTGTGAAGCTTTTATAGCATGTACAGTTAGTTATGTTTGATATATTAAATAAAAGATCGTGTTGCTCAATAAAGTTAAATAATAATAGTTATTAAGCGAAACGTAAAAAAAACTCCTTTTACCGTTATCTCGGCTCACAAACTACAGAAAATTTGGAAATTTTGTTAAAATGTATTTACCTAATATCTAATAGCTGTGTATTTGAAAATGTAAAATTGGAAAAGATAAAAATAAAATACCGTTGGAAATGGTCAAAAAACTTGCAACTGATAAATCTTGTTTTTACTGTTATTCATTCACAAAAAATGTTTAAAAATCGAATTTATTCACACATGTAAATGAAACACATAAATCTAAAAGTCATTTTGACAAAATAGTTTTCCCATTATTCGCTGATCTTAAAAATCAATAAAACCACCCACATAAATTTTCAAAAACGTATGTGTTTCTTAAAGCTCAAAAAAACCGTTATGGAGCATTTCGAATATAATCCGTTAGACGAAGATTTTTGCAGTTTTCTTGCAACTCCACATCAGTTTTTTTCTGAAAAAAAATGACTTTAAATCGAGTGGTGAGTGGTGAAGTGCAAATTCAAATGCAATTTTAAAATTTTTCGGTCTGCTACAAAAGTATAATGGTATACGTTATTTTTGTATTAAAGAAGCGTGTTAATACTTATTTTGAATAAGAATAATGTTTCATAAACATAAATCTGAGATACTAGGTGTTATAAATTAATGAGCGATTAATTAATTTGTCGTGTCCTTCCATAGAAATATGTCATCTTATGATGTCATTTCTACCTTCTTTGTAGTCTTGCTGGAACCGAAAGTAATTTAAGATATTTTTTTTTCTCAAAAAAACTCTGTCCCCAGTTTGCATAAAACCAACTTTTATATAAATTTAAGAAAAAGAACTACAATTTGACATTAAATCAATAAACCGACATTTTTTTTTTTAAATTATTATCAAGACAAAAAAATTCCCATCAAACAAAACCCCCTTAGTGTCAGAGCTTAAAATATATTTTCAGCTTTTTTTTTGATAGAAAACAAATTTTGTATGAAGTAATTTTGAGGGAAAAAGTCCTTGAATTGCAAAAAAAAAAAAAAAAAACAATAACTTCCCCCCTATGTTTTGAGAAAAGTTTGTGTTTCTTTTTAATTTTTTTTTTCATCATTCATCCTCTTTTCCCAAAAGAAAATGAAACAAAAAATATATACAGAAACTTACTACAAAAACAAACACTCCTACAAAGAATTTCTAAATACGAAAATACTGAAACGAGATACTTTTGTGCAATATTGTTTGTGTTTTTTTGTTTTTTTTTTTTTTGTAAGAAGAACCTACATCAACAAAATTGCTTTTCCCTCTCCTCCATTATAATCATCATCATCATCATCATCATCATCGTCGTCGTTCTTTGACATCATTTTTTCTCTTTCACATTTCATTTCTGATTGTAAACAATCTCTTTTGCATATCTTAATACGACACGTTCGATGAAAAAGAAAAAAAAAAGATTCACAAAAACACTCGCTGAGAGAAAAAAAACGAACGAAAATTACGAATACGCCATAGAACCCCCGCCTATGGATAAAAAAGCATAACCCATAATTTTGGATAATCATCATCATTACAATCATCAATAGACCATGAATAGAAATAGATTCCGACTGGTAGTTGAGAAGTATCCATTAACATTAGTTCAAGATGGTCCCACAGGAATGATGATGCAAAGAATATGTCCATTAAAAATTCAACCCAAAAAAAGGAAGTCGATTCACCCTCACCCATTTCAACAACCTTCACCAGGGATATCCTCTCTCTATATCCTGGCAGACATTGTGTGGTATGGCAAACATAGTAAAACTATATTCCCATGCCACCGTTAATGGTGTACTTGTATTTGCCACAGATGGCAGGGAGAGGAAAAAAAAAATAAGCTAAGAAAAAGATACAACTATAAATGATGAAATAAAACTTACGATTTTATGATGTAACGCTGATAGTTCCCTTTCAGTAACACGTCGACTTGCTGCCTCACGTCGTCTTTGCCGAAATTGGCTATACTTGTAGGCAAGTATAACGCCAGGAAGAGCTAATGCCTCTAGGGGTGATTTCCTACCGAATGGCATCTCCTTTCTTTTTGGATTTAACAGAACACTGAGACACACACACACACACACACACACTCACAGAAACAGAAACACTTTTGGTACACTGCAGCGGTTGCTCTTCGAAGACGACACGACGAAGAAGAACAACAAAGATGTATACGCTAGAAGCTAGGACACACCGACGACCGTAGGGATGTTAGGTGGCTACTCTATTTTTGGGCAACTTTGCTGCTTCCTTTTTTCTTTTGCTGGTTTTGTGAAGATTTTTTTTTTTTGCTAAAACAGACGAAGAAGGAGGAAAAAATCACACAGTTATGTAAGTATATCCTGTCGATATGATATTCGGACAAGGATTCCAAGAAACGAAACACCTTTTTTTCGAGGGATAAACGAGGGATACCGGTAATTCTATCTAAATGAGTCTTCCTTTCTTCTTTCTTTTCATCATCCTGTGGCACGATTTTTATTTATATATATATTTTTTTTTTCTTAATTATAATTTGATATTCAAGTAAACTCTTTGTGACAACACAAAATGGTAAAGTTGCGTTGTTATTTTTTTTACGAGATGATTCCTTGAAATATTCGATTTAACCGTTTTGGTGTGACTGCGGAACTCTGGCATCTGCAGTGACAGCGACGCGAAATATACACGAAATCACACGTGAAAATATCTTCGACTGCTACTCGCATCAGCATCCTCCAATCCAATACATCCAAATACTAACAAACACAAGGACATAATAATGAATCTTTTATTGCGGATACAAAAGCTCTAAATGTGTGAGTGTTTTTGCTCTCAAATATAAAACACTACTTCCAATGCGCTGTTGTTTGGATAAAATTCCAAGCACTGGAAGTTTTGCAAAAAAATTATATTCACTCTCAAATGCATGAAGTCTGGAATTTTTTAAGGAATAACATTTTAGGAAAAAATCTTTGACCCATTATTTGCTACTTTTTTCTTTTTCTTCTTTTCAAAAAACGAATTTATTGAATATTTTTTAAGGATTAAGAACTTGAAGAATATATTAAACTATCACACTTTTGAGTGAAGAAGATTTCTTTTGATTCTAAAAAATAAAATACCGGAAATACCCGCACAAAACTTTGTCCTTCGTATTAAGAAAACCACTAACTATCGTATTGTAGACCGAACGACTCTATGCCCTTACTTCAACTGGAAGCAGTGAAAATTTTTGAGAACTGCGTTACATTGTGGGAAGGATAATTACTTACATATTTCCCCTTCATTCCAAGTTTATATATACAATAGAGGATTTTGGCTTATGCATTTGAGAGGTAAACAACATTGACAGTTGGAATTTGTGAAATAAACAAAGTTAGATAGAGTAGGTGTGTAACTAGGTAACCATCAGGCAAGGTGTGTTGAGAGTTGGAAGTTGATGAGGTTGAGGTTTATGGGGAACATTGGTTTGAAGTGAATTAGAGTTGCACAATAAACAGTAGCAGTTAAAAGTTAGTATATCTACTTTTTGATTTTCTATCTTTGTGTTAAGAAAAATCAACGTGTTTTAAAACAGATTATGAGCTGTATTATCGATTTCTGCACAAAAACGGGGAAAAGGACAAGATTTCAAAATAATTAAGATGACGTTTAAAACCTAGAGAACCGGATGGAGTATCTAACTCGGGTCTTGAGAGGCATCTGCAGACAGTGATAAAATTTTCTGTAAACTGTAAAAATCGAGCACTTTCGAAGGGTGAAACATGATATACCACTAAAAGCCAATTTTCTTCTCAAAAAGCTTAGGAATCTTCTGATAGAATCGCAAATCTCCAAGTTAAATTAGTTTTGCAACGATACTATCATAAATTTAATTGGTGCTTCGTGAAAAAAAATTTTACGACGCATCCACTCCTGAAGTTTCTTCAAGACATCACCTTTGCCATCGGTAGCCATCAAGTGAACGTCTCATCATGTTTTCTTGGTATCAAAAAGAATGCGTTCGACAGCGCATGGAGTGATGTCCTTGTTATAAACAAAGCAAATATGTACAGCTCTCTCTCAGTATTGTAGTAAAAATAAATATTTTCTTTTTCTTACCACTGGTAAGCTTCAAAGTAACATTGGAGTGTATCAAGTCTCAAAGCTTGAAAAATTTCTGTTCAGCATATGCTTACCTCCGACCAACTGACAGCAAGTGAAGGTGAGAACCTGCTCTTCGTTAATAACTCACTCATTATACTCCACATACTTATAATAACCAACGAAAGTTGTTTAAAATTTATGCCCAGATCCACAAACTGTTCAAGTTCTCTCCCCGATCAATTGATTTAAGTCGGAACTATTGTACACAAACCAAAAGACAAATGCAGTAATCGTTTGGCTGTAAAAGAAGAAACCTGATTTGCAGCCAACCGGGACTCATTAACTTTAACTAGAAATCCAAGGGTGTGCTGAGGAAAGCCAAATTATCATTCCATGGCGTGTACCCCTTGATGAAAAGAAGATCCAGACTAAACTAGCTAATTCAACTGCTGATATTTCAAAAACAGTGATAAAAATTATATATTAAATAGCTTAAATAAAAAATCCTGAGCAACTCCAAAGACAGTGGCAGAAACCAAGAAGTACCAAGAGGCAATACCCAACTAATGAAAAGGATGATCACTCAACAAAGGCAACCCAAGCCGAGGTACCTGTCAGAAAGGGAAACTCTGAACGAGCATATTCTTTCAGCAATCAGTGTTAAAACTTACTGCTTTGTAGTTCATTGCTGGAAGAATATGCTCGTTCATAGTTTCCCTTGCTGACATTTTAGCCAAACTACACCCTAACCTAAAGCCTACCCCGCTATTGGATGCAACATGTTAAATTCCTCTTCAAACCTGATTGTTGTCCAACATGCTAATCTCAAGTTGACTGCAAAAATTATGGTGTGCAAACAAATTCATTTACTGCTCGCAGGATACGCTCTTTATCTCGATGAACAGCACAGAAGTGCTCAAAACTGAGAGGAGCAATGTACACAGATCAATAAAAACGCCCTGCGCATGTTTCATATGTCACCATACAATATGCCAACAAACAAAACAAAAAAAAAAAAACTTGTAGTGCTTCATAATATAATTCTACCCAAGACTATACTAGTGACGTCCTGGAAGTTTTGCTCACAATCAACCATTGGAAGAGTTTCCAAGGAGAAATTTTACTCTGATGGTGGACTCAAGGCAGACAAACAGAGGGGAGGCATACAAAAAAAAAAAACAAGAGCTAACGAGGGCAAACACTGTGTGCTCCATTCTATCCACTGGAAATAGCGCCAAGCACGTTCTTTTATTTAAACATACACAATTCCATCCCCTGCTCCTCGCAATTGATGACGTTAATGGATCCTCATCCGAATAAAATGGACCATTGTTCCAGATTGATTATGTGTGTACTAAAAATATACCAACTTATAGTGTAGAGTGTGTTATTTTCATACACAAGAATGCTTTTACGATGGCTGATGGTTGTGTCTCTGTCTCTGCCTCTGTCTCTTGTGTGTTGGCCTCCTGCTCTTATCCTAGACAAGAAGGCCTGCGGTGAGGCAGAATATTTTGCCTACGTCATAGCTGAGCTAAATGTCCTTAAATTCCATGTAGATTGCTTGTTTTTCTTGTGATTTTTTTTTTTTTTTTTTTTTTCATTTTTTTAACGAGAAGCGTTGTGAGGTTGATGGTGGCGGATTTTTTTTCTGTGTTTTTTGGTTGAATGATGAAAATTGCTTTTTGCTTCTACGTAAGAGATTCTTAAGGTTATGCTGTGTGTAGTGTATGCGGCCTATAGGGGGGGATGAACATTTCGTTTAATGTTTTGATAAATTTTTTGGAAGGATTGGGAATTTATATTCGAGCTGATATTGCATTTTTTTTTTATTTATTTCTTGTACACACTCAGTTGGAGAGAACATAAAAATGTTCGTTGAAGGTCGTCTTGTAACGAATAAAATTGTGGGTGCGTAGTTATAGAAACTGTCGAGACGAATCGAAATAAAAGGTCAAAGATGTAAAGATGCATGAGATAAAGGATTACAACTGTGGTGACTGGAGAGTCATTTATAACAAAATAGTAAATGTCATTGATTTGTGCGTTACTTGTAAAAAAGTATTTGATAGAGTTTTTATAAAGTTTTAATAACTTTTTATAAGGATAACCAATAGCTGAACGTAGTATCCTAAGAATACTTTAATCACATACATATAAGAAAACATAAATGGTGCAATGTCCAATGTCCAAAGATCACGTGTTATCCCAGTTTATCAAGTTTTATGGGTTTGAGCACTCGATAAAATCATGGCTTGTTCCAGTAGAATTACGAATGGTTTCTGCAAGTTCATGACTTTTTTCCGTAAAAAAACAAGTTTCTCCGGTTAATCAAGGATCGATCGGTTCCAGTTAATCAGCAATCGACCTACTACTGTGATTGAAAAATCGCCACTTAGCTCATCTCTAATGTACTCCCTATCAAAAAAAGATCTGTTTTGGTACTTTTGGTACCGAAAACAACAAATTTCAACTATTTTTGAGTCCAAGTACTGTCAAGTCCTCGTCCATTTAAATGAAATTGGATTAACAGCAACCGAAACTCGCATTTTATTTTTCTATGCCTTATAAATAGTGAAGTGAAATCAACTATCAAATGACTAGTATTTTTTTTTTCTCTCCTATCCACTTTATTTCCATTAGCTTAAGATATATTCCTCTGTTTTCGTTTCCTTTCATAAAATATTAACTAAAATCCTATTACGGCAATTAATTTTATGGCTTAGGATCAAAAACCACTTAGATAGATTTATAATGGAAAAACACATAAATACCAAAAACTTTCATCAAGGACGACACAAAATATCTTATTTTTAGAAAACAATATTATCCAAAGTATAAGTCTTCATTTACATCCTCTCATTATTACCATCAAAGTCTTAATCTTCTTTGTAATAAATCCACAAAATCCTAAAAAAATATTTACATAGCAGAAAAGTTTCACTCTCACGCATGATGCTTTATACAATATCCGATATCAGGATATAAGGACGACCAAAATGTATAAAATATGTTGAACAATAAGAATCTATAACAAAGCTAACAAAAACAAACCAAAAAGAAAAAAAAAACTCAGACTAACCAACTTATTATGAGAACTTATGTGGATCAAGGATGCATACATAAACTTAACCAAAATCAAAGTTCCATATTGTCCCTATGCCGGCTTTAGTGCCATTTCTCTAGACTTCTATACTTGGTAGGAGGAGGTACACCCCACCCACTTTTACACTACATCGTCGTCGTTGTCGTGAACTGAAAGTATATACCAAAATAGGATTTGTGCCTTACAACATGCAGTCCTAGATAATTGCCAGGATAACGGACGTAATCAAATTTGCAGGCTTACGATAAGATTCAATTCAGTGTGGTTCGTTTGTGCGCTTTGTATGTCAGGACATAATGGAATGTCATTTCCATTCTGACCCACATTGTGTGGTCGAAAGGTTTGATTATGTTAATCCAGTTGGTCGGGCAGGCAACAGTTTTTGTTTTGGGGTTTGGATTTTGATTAAAAAAAAAGCAAAAGAAAACACATAACAGCAAAAATTCAATTAACAATTTATAGCTTTCACAGAAGAATTACCGTTTAAATTAATTTAATTGAAAATCCAAATTGATAAAAATGTCGATAGTGAGGCGTTGGTTGTTTACTTTTCAAACATTTCATGTTGTTTTTTTTATACTTCTGTGTGTGAGTGTGTATTTTTGTACTTGAGGGGGTGCAAAAAAGTTCAAATGCCTTTATCGAATGTACTACACTCTGGAGTGTAAGTATCGATCTGTAAATCAATACGGATCAACGGGTTGCAATTCAACGACAGGCAATGTAATGGAATTATAAAACAATTGCTTGTAGGGTAGAAGCAGCAATTGGCGTGCTCATTTGTTGGTGAAAATAATTATTTTTTTTAAATTTTCATTTTCAATTAGGGGGTTGTAGAGGAAGGAAGTATTATGACCACACTGACAGGTGTATTATAAGATTGATGGATGGGATAATATTTTTTCAATTTCTATAAAAGACTGGATGGAAATAACATTTTTGTTAATTTGTCAATGTCAATTATTACATTTGACTTAATATAAGAGTTGAAGCAGCGAAGAAGAATTTTAACGATGTCACGAAAAAAACTTGAAATTTTTTCGGTTCCTGAACAAGAACATCTGTGGTGGTTGCACAAAAAATACCTTACAATAGCTTTGGTTAATATATACGGTCCTTGCGAAATGGAATACATTTTCGCTACTAATTACCTCTCCAACAAAGGAGTGTTCCCGTCAAAGTACACCAAAGGGACGTTAACAGAAGAATTCTCTCGATGAAATCAGCGGAAGCATAACTAGTTCCATGTCCGAAGAAGTGACTAAAATAGTCTCTTGTTTTTGTAGTCATTGAAGGGCCTGATCCTCCAGATTGTGTACGTGGAATGTACGGAATGTGCCTCCAAGTTATTAAGGAAAACCTTGGTGACGTCAAGATGCTCCTAGTGATCTTAACGCCAAGATTGAAAAGGAGGCATCTTTGGTTGGATGGTTGAAAGACACAGCCTACACGACAAAATAAAACCTCAGAAATTGGACTCAGCTGGTTGGCCGGAGCTGGATATTATCATAGCAAGTCCTTATATGACCACAAAATAGGACTCTTAGTGGTCTACAAATCAAATAACTGTCAACCAAATTGATTAATGATATAGATATGAATAAAAATGAGCACTTACTCATGTCTCCGAAATTCGGATCAATTACTAAATTTGGTATGAAATAAATTCTTTAACACAAACATTTTTATGAGTACCTACCTACTGTCTTTATTACGCTGAGTACTTACTCTCAGAACGTGCTCCGTTTTATTCATATTAGCCAATTAGACATCCATTCCCTTCAATGAAGCACATCCTGCTCATCACGAGGCCTATGAGTCAATGTTGAAGGGTAGAATCAAACCTCGAATCGAAGAACACCAACTTTTTAACAGGAAAATAGGGAGCACGAAAAGCATGTGAGGAATCCTATGGCAGGAGTTAAAAAAATATCTGCTAAACGGCGAAGATATCTTACCATCCGCTGGTATGCAAAGCTATCCATTCAACTTTGAAGAACGGTTTGAAGATCCATTAGAAGTATCATAGTAAGAAATAGATTAAAAAAATCAAAGATTATATTTTAACCCATGCGATGTAGTGTGAGCCTCTTACACAAATAAAAACAGACATAGAAAAACTTGGAAGCACGTAGCAGTTATAAAACCAAAGATTACCAAAAAATCTGTACAACACTGAAGAAAAGTTTAAGGGAAATTTCAGGAAAAAATCAGGTACCAACAAATTTTTGTTACAAGAAGTTTTATAGAGATAAAAGGCCTTTTTTTTTAGGCTAATCTCTAAAGTTATTTTTGCAAAAACTGCAGACCAGGCCAATCGATGTGCATAATTTAAGTTTTAGTCAAAGTTTCTTTTTGGTCTTGATATGATTTCTATAATTTTATTAAATTTAATTCAGACTCTCAAACTCTTCGTTTAGGGTTGTGAAACCCTGCAAAAAGAAACCACGGAAAAGTATGCTTTTAAATCTTACAAACTCTTCATTTTTTGACCCAATTTTTTTCTTTGATGCATGACATTGAATTAATGAAATTAAAAATAGTAGTACGGTGAAGATAACCCCAATCATGATGAATTTCGTGATATAATGAAGCATCGAACTATTCATTTGCATCATAAGTTCAAAATACGATTTCACTGAGGATCAAGTGGCATAATGAGCTGTTGAGTTCAGGTCTAGCCTTAACCCATAACTTCAATCATTTAATTTAATCACTACTTTCCTTGATCAGAATATAACTTCGTTGGAGTGTATTAACGATAACAGACTTCAGGAACTTCTGTCCTAGCAACTGAATCTGTTGTTGTTGATTGTCCGAGTATAGTAACAGTTCAAGTCACTTGGAAATAAAATCCTTCAACACCAGCACGTACCTTTTTTCTAGCTAAGATTATGGAAAAATCCCAAAATGTCGATTTCTACAAGTTGAAATAGTTGAAATAGTTCAATGGTCAAAAAAGAATTTAGTTGAAAACGCCTTGTTGAGACCAAAATGGCCTTCCGTTGCTGTGTTACGATACGAACTTATAATTTCTCGAAAATGTGATTACGGTATTGTTAGCAGCAAGTGTCCTAGAAGTTGTTTTGATGTTGACATCCACTTCTTCCGCAAAATGCCGTGACCATCAGATCTTAAGCTCGCTTTTCTAGCTGAAAAATTCATCACATGGGGGACGTCTTTCTCCTTTTACCCAACTATTAATTTTAGCAACAACTATGGATCTGTTTCTTGTGCACGCTAAGTATTTCTAATGAGCCATTATTTCAACAACACTCTCGTTACAAAAACTACCAGCAATACGACTATTTTCCCTATACTATTATCCAATGGAGTGCAAAAAAGTTTTGCAACTGTAAAAATTAACCCCTATGTTTGCTATGCATTGCATATGCACTTTTAGGGGCTTCATTATTTGTATGATGTTCTATACTCAGCAGAAACTCATTGAAGAAAATTATTATTTAGTTCGAATCAAGTATTCGAACAGTTAGCCTCTTTGGGCTTTTATTTGTTCGAGCAGAAATTCTTATTCTAATTCTTTTTTTTTTTCTTAAGTCCTTTTGGTGGTATTTCTTCTTTATTTTATTGTGTAAGCAAATATGGCAGAAGCACCAGCAAAAACTCCAGCTCCAGAGGGCGAACAAATTATTAATTATATGAAAAATCGTATCCGTAAGGGTGCGATGAAGAGAAAAGGAATTATTGTCATTCAAGGACATCATTTCCAGCCACGATTCTTTAAGCAGCCAACGTTTTGTGGTCATTGTAAGGAATTCATTTGGTAAGTCGTCCTGTATTCGCATGACAGAATTAACAAAACCTAATCCTTCAACAACTTGTAATCTTTAAGGGGCTTCGGCAAACAAGGTTTCCAGTGTCAAGGTAAATATTAATCCCTTCTTTACATTAAAGAAAAAAAATGTAAGTTACAGCAAATACTACTATTTGGCAGCATGTAGATTCAACGTTCACGACCGATGCCATGAGTATGTGGTCTTTAAATGTGCTGGCAAGGATACGGAAATCGATTCGGTAAGTTCTCAGTAGGAAAACAGCCTCTCCATCACACACACAAACTTGAAATTACAATGCGTCCTCTTGTTTCTTCTTCTTCGGTGGTGGTGGCCCTTTAAAGGATTGTCAGAAAGTTAAACACAATTTCGAGTCGACCACATACAAGGCTCCAACATTTTGTGACCATTGCGGTATGCTGCTGCATGGAATTGCCCATCAAGGATACTGTTGCAGTGGTAAGACTCTCTACATGAGAGAACAAAGAGGGGGTATTTCGTGTGGCAATTAAGTGATGTGCTTTTGTTTGTTTAGGTTGCAAGCTAAATGTGCATCCAAAGTGTAAGGACGAAATTCCCCAATTGTGTGGAGCTGACATAACGGAAATTAGAGGACGAATCAATTTGAATATTTCTCATAAGGGTGGTGTGTTGACTGTTGAGAGTAAGTTAATTGCAATTTGCTTTGTGTTGTCGTTGGTGCATTAAAAGGACATTTTGTTTGTTTACATGATTGATTATAGTCAAAGAAGGTGCTAATCTAGTTCCAATGGATACTAATGGCTTGAGTGATCCTTATGTGCGAGTGCAAATTCATCCAGACAAAGCCGATAAGACCAAAAAGAAGACAAAAACCATAAAGGGAAACCTTAATCCTGTCTATAATGAAACATTTACTTAGTAAGCTCAAAAATAATAGAAAAAAAGGAGGTTAAATTATGTTTTCTACTTTAACATAATACATTTTGTGTTTTTTTTGTTCTTTTTTCAAAGTGATATTAAGCCTGAAGATAGAGACAAACGACTTCTTGTAGAGGTTTGGGATTGGGACAGAACTTCTCGCAATGATTTCATGGGATCTCTCTCTTTCAGTATTAAAGAAATTATTAAGGTAAAAGGATTAAAATATGAGAAATACTACATTTTGCTCATTTACTTGAAGACATTCAAAATTGAAAAAAAAACTTGATTTTTTTATGTGTGTTTCTATTTCAAAATATAGGAACCAATCGAAGGTTGGTACAAATTGTTGTCGCAAGAAGAAGGTGAACATTATAACATTCCATGCAGTGACCCAAGCAATGATATTGCCATGCTCCGAGATCAAGTTAGGGTAAGTATAAAAAAATGAATTTAATAGGATCGATAAAAATGTACAAAAAGTAGTAAGTAGTGAAGCTGACGAGATGTTGATGGTGAGTTGTTTCTGCAGCAGAAAAGAAACTTAATAAATTTTTTGTAGGCTTTAGAACCATTCCCCCCCCCCTCTAATTTTTTATGTTCATACAATTTTTTATTTAAATCTATCAAATTCCATCAATGACTTTTTTCCAGACCAAATTATTACTTTGAAAATCTGTTTATTATTGAAAATTCAGAAAATTCATTCGATAAAGAAATTTTACTGAAGTATTTCTGACTTAATTTAATAGTTTCGCTTCCTTTTTGTGACGTTTACTACTAGCAACCAGTTACAATTCCGCTAGTGTAAAGTACTTTTATCAAGCTGAGGCTGATTTAAAGAACTATCCCAGAATTTCTTTGAGAATAGAATGATTGATTTTGTCCATAGAAGTCAAAAATCTGGAAATATTACAGCCTCAAAATGAAAGTTTTCTATCGTAATATTTCGAATACTGCTATATTTTATTATATTTAATATTATCTCAATATCAGCAGTTTTAAAATTTGTTTTTAAAGGTTTTCGAGTTCTTTTTTGATGAGTTTTGTGTATGGATACTTGTTTCAAGTTTCATCGTAGTTTGGTACTTTTTTTTCTGTTAAAACTATAAGAAATTTCTGCTTTTGCTATGTAATAAGATTTTTTGTAAACTTACAAACCTTCGTTTTGTTAATATTGTTGTTATTAGCGTCCATCTCAGCGTGAGGCTAAACGACGCATGGACCACAAGGATATGCCACACAATATGAGCAAACGCGATATGATTCGAGCATCTGATTTCAATTTCCTCAAAGTTCTTGGACGCGGTTCGTTCTCTAAGATCTTATTGGCCGAACGTAGAGGTACCGACGAATTGTACGCATGTAAAGTCCTTCGCAAGGATGTAATCATTCAAACTGATGACATGGAACTTCCAATGATTGAAAAACGCGTATTGGCTTTGTCAGGCAAACCGCCATTCTTGGTTTCATTGCATTCATGTTTCCAAACAATGGTGAGTTCGATATTTTATAGCTAATTTTTTTATAATATTATCATTTTCTATATTTAAAGGACCGTTTATTCTTTGTTATGGAATATTGTAAAGGTGGTGATTTAATGTACCAAATTCAACAAGTTGGACGATTTAAGGATAATGTTGCTTTGTAAGCTTTAATATTGTTTAATTTAGATAAGAAAGATATCCTAAAAAAATAACTAATTTTTGTATTATTTTATTAAAAGGTTTTATGCCAGTGAAATTGCAGTTGCTTTGTTCTTTTTACACGATAAAGGCATCCTGTACAGAGATCTGAAGTTAGACAACATTCTATTAGATAGTGAAGGACATGTTAAAATAGCAGACTTTGGATTATGCAAAGAGGGCATCAAGAACGAAGACACTACCAACACTTTTTGCGGTACAGCAAACTATATTGCTCCAGAAGTGAGATATCCTTCCACACAAATCTCGACTCAAAACAATATAGCTAAAATTTCTACATTTTTAGATTACGCAATATCTTCCGTATACGAGTGCAGCTGATTGGTGGTCCTTTGGAGTACTTTTGTTCGAAATGATGGCGGGACAGTCTCCATTTGAGGGTGATACTGATGAATTAATTTTCAAAGCAATCAAGGATACCAAAGTAATTTTCCCGAAACATTTCACTGAAGATGCCCGAGCTGTTTGTAATGGAGTGAGTTCAAACTTTATAACTAAACAAAATTACATGATTAAAACTATGCATATTATGTATTCATAGTTCTTAACTAAAAAGCCAGAAAATCGTCTTGGCTCAGGATCAACTGCTCATTATGATATCAGGACACATGCATTCTTCAAAGATGTTGATTGGGATAAAGCTTCTGGACGCGACATGGAACCTCCATTTGTACCAAAAATAGTTAGTTGATTGTAGAAATTTGATTTCCCTTGAAAAAAATTGACTTTTTTTTATCTTTTATAGAAACATCGCAAGGATATATCAAACTTTGATAAAGAATTTACTGAAGAAAAAACTGATTTGACTCCAACTGATAAGTTATTCATGATGAATATGGAACAGAATGAGTTTATTGGATTCTCATATCTAAATCCAGAGTTTATAACATTTTTGTAGACTTTTCAAGATTTAGGATATTTTAATCCTTCTAAAGAAATTATTAGTAAATTATTTGCAAAAAATATAAAATAAAGTAAATTCAAGAGAGTATAAATTTGGGATTTTTGTTTTGACTTTTTTAGAATATCAGGACATTTATATTAGACCTGGAAAGGTGGAGTTTTAGGCGTAACCTTACAATTTTTGATTTTGATAATCGATGCAAATACCAATATTATTTTTATCCAAATTATGCCTGAGCCTAACGTTGTTATTGACTATTTTAGCATTTAAGTTTAATCTAACTACACCATTTCTCTGTTTCCGCTTGGTGTGGCTTCAGATGATTAACTTGGGCCATGGATGTTTGCGTTGCGTTGTAGACTACTTCAGGTCAACTAATAAGTAAGAGAATCAATCGCGTCAAAAGCGTTAGGACTGTTTGTTGATCTTTCTGTAGGTAGCA
Organism: Meliscaeva auricollis; assembly: GCA_948107695.1. NCBI lineage: Eukaryota > Metazoa > Arthropoda > Insecta > Diptera > Syrphidae > Meliscaeva > Meliscaeva auricollis. Next base: position 15,773,830 of record OX403619.1, on the reverse strand, counting down.
AGCTAAAGCCAAAAGCTTCTCAAAACGCTTTTCTTCAAACTTATTCAGGACCAACAATTAAATTTAAATTATGAAAAATAATATAAAATTCAGATTTTGTTTTTATAGTTAAAACTTTATTCTGAATTTAATTTTGCACGAAAATGTAAGTATCATGTGATATTTAAAGAAAACCTTACTGGTTTTTACTCAAAATCACTTGTTAAGTTAACGATTAAAGTAATTCATAGGTGTTAAAAGTCATTAAACTATACTAGAGCTTTATGTATGCTTTATACTTAGGTAAACTTTTTTTATTTTTTGAAAGCTTAAACAGAATAAAGATTGCACCTTAAATAAAGTTAAGACAACATTTTTCGCAAAGCGTTTGAGCTTAAAAACTTAAGAATCTAATACATAAACCATCAAAAAATCCCAATATTTCTTGCTCTTAAGCTTTAAATGCCTCATTTCGGAAATAAAACAGCTACAATATTTTTTTTTTTTATAATTTGTTTGCCATATAACTGCTTAAGAACTATGCAAAGCACATAACAATCTTTTTTGTCAATTAGGAATACATTTCTAATTGAAAATTGGATAAGACATTTCGATTTCCAGCGACGAATACAAAAATAATCAAATTGACACTTATCAAATATTATAACACATTTATTTTTGTATCTGTCTAAAGTATATCACGTAAGTTCAAAAGCAACCGCTAGCGGACAATCTATCTATCCATCTATTTCGTTTTGAAGTATTACAACAAAATTGAAATGCAAGTCGTGCAGACTTTGAGTCACTTAATAAGTCATTGACGTCACATATTCTTTAAGTGACGTTAAACGATAGATTTTTTATCATACCAAAGACACGACACAAAAAAGCTTTTCATTTTTTCATGTACAATGTTTTCTTTTGAAAATTAATGACTGTCAGAGTTGCCATGTACTTATGGATAAGGAATAATTGTAGTTTGAATACTTTTTTATGACCTAGGGCGAAATTGATAGTTGTCACTTAAGTTGAGATTTGTCCAATATGTACGCTAGGAAAGACTCTTGGCCCTTTGAGCTATTCATAGAGATTGTGAGGGAAAGCTTAAGCATTTTCTAGAGGATTACCTCAGTATTCTTTATTTTGTTGATAAATTTAGGTGAGCAAATGCTTATGATTTTTCTCATCTTACGGGAGTTCAGAAAATTCTAAATTTGAGTAACGACTATGAATTCCGGCCTTAGCCTCGTCATTTGCCTGAATAGGAAAATGTTTAAATTGGTGTTCAGAAGGAAATGCTTAAAATTTAGTGTATTTCTGACAACATCTTGCGTTTCGTTTATGACGTCGTAGTTTTAAATATTTGTAACCTAGTGTGTAATCGCACTTATCATTTGACCAAAAGTATTGAACAAGAAGACGATCTTACGCGAAAAGAATTTAAAGTGGAGTTATTCTAACCGAATACAAACTGAATTAATGAAAAATTAAAAAAAAAAAAATTAAAAACTATAACAGATCCCTACTTATAATTGTTTATTTGGTTTTTGGCTTAACCTGTAACAAAATAGGAGTACAAAAAATGCACTTAATCACTTTTATTCCTAGTAGGCATTATCGTGCAATAATTCCTTGATATAATTTCATAGCTGGATTGTTAAAGACTTGAGTAAAAATACGTTTTCAGCATCTTCATCATTAAAATGAAAAATTCCAGAAAACCTTTTATAAAGATAATTGGTCATGATTAACAATAGAAACGTCCACGTTCCCAGCACGGCGATTTCTCAAAATTAAACACAAAATTTAATAGTTTTCTAGGACAATTTTGTACAATCAAAGCCGGGTTTTATACAAGCTTAGTTTTCACGCTAGAGCTTATTGTAATTGCAAGGCTTGGGATAATATCAAGAGCCAGGCATATTCCGAATTGAAAAAATGAAAATGCAGATCTGATCCACAAGTTTTGGTACAAGAAAGAAATTTTAACAAAATTAATTGTTTTAATAATTAAGGCCGAACATGTCCTTAGTCTCCGTACTCAGCCCGGTAATATCGCAAAAGTAAAAAAACTGGTAAGTTATGTGTGTTTTTTCCCAAATCCCGATTCACAAGTCTGCTTTTATCATTTGCTTGCAAAATAATAAATCTTAAAAGACTCTTCTGTAAGCCATTTAAAGATTGGTTCCTGAAACTCAAAATGTTCTAGAAGCTTTGTCTTCCTGCCCATGACCGTTTTTGGGCAGCATTAAGAGCTTTTAATAAAGATTCCTATTTCCAGTACTCGCATACAGTAAACTATTCCCATTTTTCAACAATTTTTACTATAAAGAAACCGTTTGGAGTATTTTTATTTAACTTTCAATACCGAACAAACTGGAATAATTCTAGGACAGCTAATATCAGTAAATAAATAAAAAATACTTCATACTTGTATACATTTACTACATTTTACAAAATTCAAGTTTTTTGTATAGTTTTTGTTGTTGCCAAAAAACTTTTTCGGTCTAGTTTAACCTTTCCGGACCAGTTGTATAAAAATCGTACCACCTGTTTTAGTGTTTTGTCAAGCATTTATTCCTCATATTTTTAAAAACACGATGTAAATAAATGTATTCTTGCAATAATTTCGGTATTTTTTTTTTTTTTTGCTATTTGTGCCCCGGAAAGATGTAAGAGATAAGTAGACACATTTGTACCCGTCAAATTTAGAATAGTAGCTTGAATTATAACGTATATGTATGTCGGTTTTGACAGCTCAGCTTTTTTCCTAAAAATGCATTTATCTTTAAACTTCAAAAGCGGATATTTGCCTTTTTCTTTAGCACGCCAGTATAATACAGCCTCTAGTTAGATTTATATCCTAAGGCATTTCCTAAATTCTATTCGCTTTCAATTTAAATTTGTTAAAAATACGAATCCACTTCCCCAGGAGAACTCACACCCGCATAGTTAAAAAGTCAAAAAAAAGGTTACGTATACGCCACAGTGACCGAATATTTATTGATATTTCTATTTTTCACACTTTATAATGATTGTATATAATTTAAGGATGAAAACTCAACTGGCAACACTCTTTATCCATCCATTCATCAGTGCTGCTGTTGCTACTACACAAAATTAAAAAAAAAAACCTAAAAGAAAAAAAGCAATAACCTAAACATTCTAGATTGCCTTCTACATCATCACTCTGAATACTAAAATCTGCTACTTTCAACTTTTTGTGTCTGTTTTTTTTTTCTCTACATATTTTAATTTTTTCCCCACTAAACTATAGGTACACACGAAAAAAAAAATTATAACAAAAACAACAAAAAACAAACAAAAAAAAAAATATTATTATCGAGAGCACCGCATGTAGCAGCAGCAGTAAATCAGCATCGTTTGTGCGAATTGAGTAGATACACTTGGACCGTATGGATTGGGTCTCACACATAAAAGTACGCTCGCATAATTCCTTTTTGTAGTATTCACGTTAATCTCTTAGATACAAAAATAAAATACAAAAGATATACAATAAAGTTCTCCGAAGGAAAATACAACAACAACAAAAAAAAGTAGAAATAAAATAAATTTATTTTGTCGCGACTCGGTGTCTGCCTTTGCAAGATATAATCTCAATTTTTTTTCTCGTTCTTCTTACGTGTGTGTGTATTGATTTGGCTTAATAGTTTATCATAAAGGAGAAATAAAAAAAAATTACGGCCGGGAAATTAATTGCACCAAAAAACAAACAAAAACAAAAGTGAATTACGACAATGAATGAGAACATCTGTTTATTGTTGGTTTGTGTAATAACGAATGCTTTCTAGGAATTTTGTTTTTTTCTTTTTACATAACGTTTTTACAGTTTTTACGGATACAAATCAAAGCGCCACATGTACGAAGTTGCCATTTTCTCGTAACCCAATGAACTTTTTCTGCCAACCGAACTAATACTCTCGCCTGTGACATTTAATCCAACTTACTGCAACAATATTCCAACAAATTAGGCTAAAGCCGAGTAAAAATGTGTGTAAGAAAATTATGTGAAAATAAAAGAAAAACAAGAAAATTTCTTGATTCATAGTAAAATTATTGCGCTCTTAAAAAAAAAAAACATACAAAAATAAAATCGAGAAAATAGAAAAAGAAAACAAAAGCTCACTATTTACCCCCAAATCAATGCACAGGGGGTTGATTCTGCGATGGCGCGCTCAATTCTTTGAACTTTCGCTCTACTCTCATTTGAGGTCATACATTTGTCCACCAGAATCATCAGTAAGAGGCAGCTCCAGAGAAGCCCCACACACAAATTCATTGTGTGTTGTATTTTTACGAGCTAGTGTGTACACGCTCTGATGTACGGTGTGCTATTATAGAGGCGCGTTTCATTTTCAAAACTCGTACATTTTTATATGTGACTTGTGTGTCGGGGCGCTTTTCCGTGTTCCGTTTATTTATCCACCGACCACAGCAGCCATATAGTTTAGGTAGTGTTTGAAATTTTCCCGCCTGATGCTTTCACATAAATTAACAACTCAACTATACTCTACAGTCTACACACTCGTTGAGGTAACTTTTTTGAGGAGGAAAACTTACCCCTAAATTGTGAGATTGCGAGAAAGAGCGAGAAATCGGAGCCAATACAGCAGGGTCCGTGAAAAAGGTTTTTCACTCCGTTTCGGTTTGTTGAGCGTGTCGGTCGACGACGCGAAAATTTACGCAACCAGCATAGTTTAACTTTTTGGGATATACAAAACGCAAAATCAAAAAAAAGAAAACACATATATAAATTGTATCTTAGAGTAGAAAAGGCATTTATTCGAAAAACCTAGGAAAGATAGAGATATTGTATCTGTTGCATTTTGCAAAAGTATCGGTAGTGGTTGGCTATTTCTGACGAAGAAGAAATAAATTGCAATTTTGGAAAATTTTTGTGTCATTTTGTGAAGAGAAGGGGCGAATAAAGAAGCAGAAAAAAAAGCTTAAAAATCATAAAATTTGAAAGATCAGCTCTTTTGCCAGAAACGACTATCAAATATACTCTACTCTGCGTCCATCCGTTCGATATTCATTTATAATACACATAAACGTGCATTTGAAATAAAAGAAAGAAGAAAAAAAAAACCCTCATCCTCTCTCTCGGCGCTAACCCTTATCGAACACAACAACCTGTCGCATTGGTCATTGTTCATAATTGTGATTGCTTCGTTCCTGCACCTGGATTTTAACGATTTTTTCTTTTGTCGATTACAAAAAAAAAAACAAAAAAAAAAAACAACAACAACAAAAATAATAGTAAAAATAAGCAAAAAAGTAGCTAAATACAAGAGTTATTTGTGTGTGTCATTTGTTTAGTTTTTTGTTTTGTATTTTTCAATAAAAAAATAAAGTCTTCTTCTGTGCTTCTCTTTCTAATGCTTTTATAATCATAAAAAAAGGAAATAAAGGTTCAAGAGTGTTGGCTAAAAATAAAATTAAAATATTAAAATAAAATTAAATAAAAAAAAATTAAAATAGATTGTTAAGTTCACTGCATTTTGAGTGCGTATAATAGTTGTTGTTGAGTGTTTTGAATCTTTTTTCCATATAAAATTTAAAAGGAAAGAAAGGAAAAAAAAAGTTTTAAAAATGTCGGCGTCGACGATTGAGAATGATAACAATATCGAAAGAATGAAGGAGGATGGCGCCAGCGGTGGTGCAGAGAATACGATGAAAAATCGTCTCAGAAAGGGTGCCCTCAAGAAGAAGAATGTCTTCAATGTTAAGGATCATTGCTTTATACCGAGATTCTTCAAGCAGCCAACCTTCTGTTCGCATTGCAAGGATTTTATATGGTAAGTAGTGAGATGTTAATATTTTGTTTATGAGTTTTTCTTTTTGTATACTTGTGTATTTTTTTTTTTTTTTTTGTATAAAAGTTCAATGTCAAAGTTATTATGTATATTTAAAAGGTTAGAAATTGAGTTTTTTTTAAATATATCGGAAACGTCTTGATTTTATGAGTCAAGTTGTTATTTTTGATGACAATCATATGGGAGTCGTAATATTAGGAAGATACAAAGATAAACGATTTTCCGGAAATAGAACAAGAGTATATTATAGGGGTTGGTTTTTTGAAAAGTTTAAAGTGTTTTTTGAGTGTGCTACTTTATTTGACCTAGTTTTAGTTTATATGTCATTTTTGTTTAATGAAAATAGTATTATGAGGTGATGATGGGTTTCTTTACTTTTTTGTTGTAAAGATGCGGGCGATGCATAAGTTTATATTTTTTTATTGCTATGCAGAGTGTTAAGCTAACCGGGTGGAACTATGGGGGTATTATATAGTAAAGAAGAAAAATTATAATCTTCATTCAAGGTTTGAGACGATCAACGCAACGTTGACATACAACTTTGAGTGTTTTGAACTTCAGAGTGCGTTTTTTCTTAGCGAAAATTATTTTTAGTCATGTCTAAGAATTAAATCAAGTATCTTTGTTGTCAAAGCATTTTAATTAGATACTTAGGAGGTACAAAATATGCAATAAATACATGTTTAGTTATATTTGATATTGAAGGTGATTTGAATACCTTCTCATTTAAAAAAATGTAACGAATAACGAAGAAAAGATATTTTTTGATGTTGAATCTAATGACATCAAAACTAAGTCAATAAGCCTACTAAGTTATACCCTATTTTAAGCAAAGGTATCTTTATTTTTGTCTAATTATTCTTTAACTTGTTAAGGCAGGAGGGGCAATTTAAAAAAAAAACATGACTTTAAAGGAAAAGAAAATTATTTAATTACAACGGGAACACTCGCATGAATTTGCACTTTAAATTTTAATAAAATTCAATATTACGAAAGCAACTTTTTACAAAAATAAATCAAAATACATTAATTTTCATTTTTACGACCTGAAGTTTCATAAATTGTAAATGGTGATTTTTGAAGTCAGAGCATCAAAATCTATAAGAAAAGTTATTTATTATTTGAAATACAAAATCTTGTGATCTAAGCTTTACACTTCAAGAGTTAACACTTCTTCACTATCATTTGGCCATTATAGTACGGTGCATTTATATTTTTGCTGGGAAAAAAAATCCGAGCCAAAATTTAATCATGGTATCAGATAATACTTTAAATACAACAAACTTTTAAAATAAGAAAGTTCAGTACAGGGAGGGCCCAGGGCCTCCAATCATGAGCGTAATAACAGTAGTTGCAAGGTTGGGTGTATGCCAAGTTTTTTTTTTAATCTAGAGTCTTACCTCACAGTTAAATACGCTCAAAAAACTGGATTTTTGAGTGAATAATTCAAAATTATTTGTTTTACCATCTTTTATATGTCTTAAGTTGTCATAGCAGAGCACCTACACCTACTATTGATAGGAGTGACATACATGTTAGAGACTTTTAGGTACAAAATCTATAAACATTTGCACCATATTGAAAAGAATATTGTACAAAATAGATATACTTTCAGTCCTACTTTACAATGAGAATGTTTCTAGCAAAATTTTACGGTTTTTGGTTTATCTCTTCAGAAACTACCTTCAATATGACTGCATAGTTATTTCGAGGAAATAATGAAATAATTTTCACTTGTTCTCTCATCCACGTTATAAAACAGCGCAACTACTGGCGACACAATTTCCAGAATGTGTAGCCACATACATACAAATCTATACTCATGGTATAGATTTCCTCTTCAAAGACCACAAATACATCACAGAAATGATCCCGCACCATCATGTGCTCCCATTATGTAACTAAGGTTGAAAGTACTTGTAACAGACTATCCCCGATCCGTGTCGTTGTCCTCGCATCGTCCGTCATACCAAGGATTGGTTGTTTCCTATAGGTATGCCGCAATATTCGTATCTATGTGTTTGTTAGAGGTATTCCTATTAATATTACTTAAGTTACCTCAGCTCGAAGAGAGCTCTAGGGAACCAACACTCGTATAGTTCCATGCGGATGTCATAGGTCAAACACACTTCTAACACGGGGTTTCACAGGTTTCAGGTTTCTTCTTAGAAAAAAAAACCATAGAATGTAGGTATGAGTACTTGGAAAAATTGAAGAAGGAAGTAGTGAACTTTGTCCTAATCCATTGTGATGATGTGTTTTTCCTTGTTTTTTTCTCATTTTTTTTTTTTTTTTTTGTGTTGATAAATTTAAAATTATCGTTCTTAGCAAACACATGAACTTTTACATATAAGTGGATTATGTCAGCTTATGATGGTCTTTGCTGACGGTGATGGCGTTTGCGGAATGATAAAAATGTCACAATTTTATTTTTTAATGATTACATCATAGCAGGAAGAAAATAAATTTGTGTAAAAACGTCAAAGTTTAATTAGAGAATTTGACCAGAAACTCAAATATTTAATTAGCGTATAGTTGAAGTAATCTGGGTTTCAAATTACCAGATATCGGTTGCTAGGCATGTAGACATGGGGATTAGAATTTAATCCTCAGAATAAAAAAAACTTTTACTTTTACGATGTTCTGGTAAAAGTTAACATTTACTGAAACTCAAACTGAGAATTCCTGAAAAAATATTCCCTTCTTTGCCCGGATTAACATGCACCCTTAAACTTTGAGTTTATCAGGAGCAAAACAGAATCTTATAAGAAAGTTTGCAAGTAGTTAAATATTTCTCGTCTAAATGAAAATCTTACTTGATATTTAGATTCATACTAAATATGTATTATGAAATTTTGTGGTTGGAATGTTATGGGTGCTTATTATTTTTTTCTTGAAATTTTTAATTTGCCAGGAAATTGCAACAAAAATGGAATTTATTCCATGAAATTGAAACGATGCATAAGACAGAAAATAAGGGGAGCAAGAAAAATTTAATTATAATCAACAACAAAATTCATGAACATCCATATTTTAGTGTATGGGATGGATTCTTGTGAATATGCGATATAGAAAGTTTGACTCCCACGTAAGAGGGTTAAGAATTGTGAAGGAAATTTTCTGTTTCCCTCTCTTCTTGATAAAAATGTAGGTCAGCAATAAACTTAAATTTTAATATAAGGGTTTCTTTTTTTATAGTTTTTTCGGGGTATATTAGTTTTCTTTTTTTTTTATTAAAACGACTTTCTCTATTTAAAAAAAAAAATAAAAAGGAGTTTGGGTTTATGATACAAAAAGCTAATTAAGGATGAAAACTGAGTAAGATAATCTTAACAATGCTTTTAATTTTTTAGTATATTTTTTTTGCTAAAATATTGATAAACTCATATTACTGGTGTATTCAAGGATTCGATTGTAAGTGATGATTATTTTTGTTTTAAATCGACTTCTAAATAGGAGGAGGTTATCAATTCAACTGTGAAATTAGGCCCCAAGAATAAGGCCATAAAAGATTTAATAAAATAAGGCTCCAAATTGTTGTATTTATTTCATAATGAAATTGTGCCCCAGTGAAAAAAGGCACCACCAAAATGAAAAAATGCCGCAATATAAATAAAATAAGGCCCCATCATGTTTTGACTATTTTTTTTTTGGAAAAAAATGAAGTAGAAAATGAAGTATCACCTCAAATTGCTAAACAAATACTTGAATTGTATCCTGCACAATATCCCTTTTTATATTGTTCCTCAAGCATGTTTCAAATTGCTGTTCTCTGGTTATCTACATAGAATATTTTGACAAGGTAAAATTTATTTTGAATGCTCAAATGTAAAGATCATGCTGTAAGCCACTAGAGAGTGACAGAATAGCTTTAAAAAATGAGAGATTTTTTTGCAACTATTCTTTTGAAACTTTTTTTTTGAAAGAAAGAAAGATGTTATGTTTCATGTAAATTATAAAAAAAAATGGAATTTGCATTACAATTTTTTTAATTTCGAGTTTTTTTTTTTCTTTCAAAAATGCATCTTTTTACCACACTTTTTTCACATACATCATCTAAATTGTATATTTGTCATTTTAAAATCGAATTTATTTTATTATAATTTCCAAAAATATGCATTACTTAAAAAAATTTTAAGTTTTTAAACTCCAGGCATATGTTAACTAGTTGCGTCTGATTCCGTCGTCCATACATACCTTATTTTGTGGCCATCTGTGTAGGTATTTCTAGGCACTATTATGTAAAGACAAACATAATTATCTTGGCTTCTTAAAGTAAAACACTAAGAACCACAAACATGGTGTATAAGTAGTAGACTGCGGCTTTTAATTTTGACAAGACTAGACTTTTTTGAATTTTAATGGTTTCCACTCCCAAATCGTTTCCAAATGACCCAAAAAATTTCTTCAAAATATTTTTGGTCTACGATTAGATTAAGCCAGTTTCATAGATTTGATATCTCGGCTATTACTAACCGCAGATCAAATATATATTTTAAGGGAATTTTGTTCATATAAGTCAAAATTAAGCGCCAGTCTAATAAGTAGGCATAATATTTGTCATAGAAATTGATACTATTTGACACTGAGAATTAAGCATAAACAATTTTTACTTTTACCGAAGGAATGAGGATAAAGAAAAATGTAGTCTTTGTTTTTTTTTTTAACATTCTTCAATAAATTTTAGGGCTTCATTAAGATTTAAAAAAAAAAAATTACATTAATGTATGTATTCTTTTACAAAATTCGCTAATTAGTTAATCCTATATAGGCAGAGACGAGCACATAAAAGTGATCAACGATACGTCATAGACACCGTTATTTTTTTTTTTTTTTAATTTTATGTTTGATGACTTTGAAAATTCTACGGGTCAACCTATATTTTTGCCTTTATCGTTCCTTAAACTCCTAATCTAACTAATTATTATTATTTGACATACTAAAACAGTAATTTTAATAAAGTACTGAAGTAACTAAATCCAAGCTATTTATTTTTTTTTATGTTTACAAATCAAATGACTGTACCAATTCTGAGCTCTAGTTTTTTGAGAAATAAAATGAAATACATATTTGTTTTGAAATGTATAATGAAATGGAAAATTCAAATTCCAATATCCCGACTATCTTATTGTTGATTTTCAAAATATTTCTCTCATGTAACAAATTCGAACTGACCTTCCATTTCCACATCAAATACGTTCACTTACGACCAAAATTTGGCAATACCCTTTAGCCTTTAGTTTAAATTTAAGAAACTTTCAATTATTTTGATTAAAACGAAGTCTACAAAGTTGAATCATAAATATAGTAATTCTCTCGGCTTCAGTTGCAATAACCTACCCATTTATTAAACTACAATTTGAAATTTGCTTTTAAAAATACATAAAATAACCATAAAGGTAGAAATAAACAAATATACAAATATACAAACCAAACACGGAACGAGAATGAAAACAAAACACACAACAACATTCAATACGAAATAAATAAATAATAAAACTCATAAATTAAGTGAAAATGTCAAAAGTCATTGTTGGCGCATCGTCGCATCCCATCGATGGCATATTTGAACATGTAACAAGTTTTTTTACCTCCTTTTATTTCATTATTAAAATATTATTTTTTCCTTACTCCTAAACATCCTAATATTATAATTTCTGTTTACCTACTTGACATTCTTCTAAACATTTACCACCACAAAATGCAAATTTTATTTATTAAATTTTATCAATGATAATAAAGTCACGATATTAATTTCGTTTGTCGCCCACTATAAATGCCAAAATCAAAAAAAAAAAAATTAATTTCAACTTTGTTACACTTCCCCTTTCACAGTTACGCTTAATTAATTACATGAACAAACACACAAGATTAATTGTTGACTCTTTTTGTGTTGTTGTTGTTGTTGAGGGGGTTGAAAGGCTTGGGGGCTGCCAGAAAAAAAAACACTATTGCTATTTTTGTTTTCAAGCACAAGGGCACTTAATGCAATTTTTATGCGAGCATGAAAAAAAGAAAATAAAAACATTCGCAACCCTTATATATATTTTTTTTGTATCCTAAATTCCGTCATCAAAAATATAAACAAAATAATTCTACGCCATCCCTTGACTAAACATACTCGTATTTGCACCGTTGCGTTGGTTGTGGGTGCGCGAGAGTAATGTTAAAGTGGATGAAAACAAAAAAAAAAAAAAAAATACACAAAGTAAACATAAGCTTATATACCCAACCTGAACAAGCGACCTCCAGTGCTGACGCCATCATATCACCACCCGACCCTCTTACCCAGCACTAAGCGGTATAAGTACATTCACTATACGAGCATTATCCACGCTCTACGGCTGGTTACGGCTGTGTACACAAACAAACATTTACGTCCAGCAGTAGCTGAGCAATATTGTGTGTTTGCTTGGGTCGGAATGAATTACGCAATGATTTGGTTTGAGTTCTGCAGAAAATAATTTCGTGAAGAGAGCGAAATGCCGGCAGTCTACCTATATTCCAGTGTTACCACTGTCAAAATTTAACATGCTTATAAATGCAAAGGAATTTAAAAACAAAAAAATCCAAATATTGGTGATAGATAAAAAGCGTTTTTTTTTTTAATAAAATGGCTTTTTCTACAACCCAAAACACTTAAATTGATTTAATCTTTGTCATATACTGACAATGATAGCCTGCTATTTTCTATTAGTCAAAAAACTAATTAATTAATTAATCGTTTTTTTAATAACATACAAAATTCAAATCTAAAAATAAAGTTGATTAAAATTCTCCAAATATGATATTTAAGTTTAGGTTTTTTGACTAGAGGGAAGATAAAAAAGAACACATGTTTGTATTACAAAGAAATTGTAGAAAATGTTAAAATTATGATGTTTTTGCAAATTTCAGGTTAAAATTAACGGGTCACTGTGGCGTATGTGTAACTTTTATTTTAATTTTAAAAGTTTTAAAGGTAAAAGCATTTTTTTTTTCTTGGCCAATGAATCATATCATTTGACTTTTGTTCACCATTCTCTAACCTTTAACACTAACATAGTGTAATTTGTCACGCAACACGATTAAGTTGTGCTCATAACTTTCTGTAATAAAATCGCTAAGTTAATAAAGGCAAAAGAATGATCTTCTAACTTTCTCAAAAATATGGTAAAATATGAAAAAATTAGACTAATGATAAGGTCTCGTAGTATTTATTGGGTAAATACTGTCTGAGTGTATCCTGACTTAAAAAAAAACTAGTTTTGAGTACAAAGTTGTATGGAAAATAAAATTTTAAATTGCGTTTCTTTCAGATCGGTTTTGAATGGATTAATGCTTTTTTTCCTCTGGACCCTTCATATACACTACAGTTTGTCTAAAGTGTTTGTTTTGAAATTTTTTGGTGGAATTCGAAACTACAAGTATTTGTAAAATTGCCATTTTAATTTTTATGAACAAATTTTTATTTTGTCTTAATATTATTGAAATTCTATGAATTAAGTGATACTCAAAATTTTTTACAGATTCTTGCATGCAAAAATTTTTTTGTAAGCAAATTTGATTTATTAGGAAACAAAACAGATAAACGTGTTGCCTGGGGTAAGTCAAAGGAGTTTTCATTGAAACAAAAAACATTTGACTGAAATGCCATAGAATTGTTTTGAAAAATTATTTTTTTGCACTTTTAAATGTAAATTAGGTTTAAGAAAAACAAAAATCGAAAAAAAATGTTATACATTATATTATGGGGCTTACGTTTGACAAAAAAATCAAATTATTTTCATTCAAATCTACCATTTGAAAGTTTTCTGATAAAAAAAAACTTACAAGTCCCCAACGAAATGAATAAAGTTCTTATATTAATAAAATTGAAGAAAAACTAAACAAAATATGAGTTTTTTTTGCCCAAAAAAAAACTTTTTAAAGTATCAAATGGATAATTTTGTTGATGAAATATGTTCTTTAAGCAGTAATTCTACTGAAATAAAATGCACGACTGTGTCGCACGTACTTGCTCCTAGGACCAAAGCTTTAAATAAGAAGTACAGGAATGGGTGTTTTCAAAAATAAGTGAAGAACTTTTGTACTAGTATAAGTTGCACAAACACATATTCAATGACAAAGGGGTTGAGTGCAGTTGGATGACAAAAAGGCGAGCTGCCAAAAGAAATTTTATTTAGCATTCAATAAAAATAAAAGATTGTTTCCTGTTCTTCTAATTCAATGCGTCAAAGTTGCTGTACTTTTATAAGTAATTTAAAAAAACCTTAAAATTCATTGCTAAAATGACTAAAAGAATTTCTCTTACTGTCTTGACCTCCAAACTAAGTATTCCATCTGATTTCGTTAAAAAAAGGTTAATTTGTAGAAAAAAAAACTATTTAAAAATCGTAAGGTCGTTTTTGAAAAAAAAATAAATTTTTGTATTTAAAAATAATCAAGCCTTGTTTAAAATAAATTTTTCATGCCATTTTCAAGAAAACATTAATGGACATCTAAAACCAAAATTTTAAACAAAAAACTCCAACACATATCGAAAAATCGATTTTTCAAAAAAAAAAAAATAAAACGATATCAGATAATTTTAAATGAAATGCATTCAGTTGTTTACAAAAAAATCAGGAAACCGGGTCTATGGGAGGTATTGTTGTTAGTTGTTGATGAAAAAATATTTTTTTTATTTGAAAAGTACGAAATTTATAGTTGTAGAACCTTCATTCATTTTTTTCATATGGCAAGTACCGTCAATTTTTTAATATAATTTTCTTGTGAATGAGACCTAAGCTTAAAGCTTAAAGAACTCTTCTTAGGTAATCAGAAGTCCAAGAAATACTAATAAAATGTGTGGTCCACCCTTATGTACTGCTAATGCGATGTATCTAAAGAAATCTAGTTTTTGTATTATTTTAAAAAGAACTTGCTTTAAAAAAAAAACTGTTTTTACCATACCAAAATTAAAAATTACATTTTTTTCATATAATGTACAAACATGCAGATTCCTAAACAATGCAGTTATCTAAAACTATTTTAAGTTCTATATATTTTTTGTAATTCGTTGTTCTTAAAATATACAAAAAACAGTCATGTAAGCCTTTAAAACGGATAACCACAATAACATCATTTTCGAAGGTCTTTGCAAAGATTTTCGAAAAATAAAAATTATCTCGAAAATGAGATTTCTTTAGATTTTTTTTTTTTTAATTTCCTTTTTGTAAATTTAATACCTTTTTAGTTTTTTTTTTTCTTGCACTTATGGTATAAATTGAAGCAGCCAGATTTAACACACGAAAATGGAAACGTGATATGGCAACTCTGGCAAAAACTAAATTCGTGATATAATTTTTTTTTTTTGTATTTTCTAAGAACTTTAAGTTTTTGTGTAGACATACCTTCCTACATTGCTCTTAATTAAGATTTTTTCCCCTTATTTTGCATTTTGTTTGCATCGGGTGTTTGCAGGTTTTCATTTTTAATTAAACACAAAATGTGAAGTGAAAGAGATCAACAAAAGTTTTTTTTAAGTGGAAAATCTTGTGAGCCACAAAAATTGGTTAGTGTCAAATTTAATTTTGTTAAAAGCATTACGTACTGAAGGAAAAAAAAAAATAAAATAAAATAAAAATTAGAAATACTAAAAAAAACTGAGTGGTTTGAAGGGTTTAAGTGTGTGTTTGTTGTCATAAGGCCCTTAAGTTTTGTTTTTAAGAGCGTGAAGATAAGAAAGTAGTTGGTTTTATTATTTAATATTAAATTTTGTATATTTTATTTATTTATTTATTTATTTGCAAGAGAAATGTATCCTTGGAATAAGAATTTAATAAATATTTTGCAGAATGTGCACTAAGACCCATAATGTACTAGATTTCTAAATTATCATCACATGCAACAACTGCTGTCAATATTTTGCTACAAATGCAAAAATGTTTAAAATAAAAAAAAATAATTGAAATAATTTGAATATCTGAATAATAATAATAATTTCACTTTATACTATAAAAACCACACATCTACTAAAAACAAATGGTCATCGTACCTTACCTCAAAAATAAAACGAAAACTCATTTTTATTTATCTAGGTACATATATGTCTCGAAGCAAAATGCAGTTTAAAATCAGAAAGCATACACCATGAATTTCAAAAATATTACAACCACATAAATTTGGAATTGAAATGAGAACACTCTAGAAGAGGCCTTTTGAGAATGCCTCTTCCAAGCTCTTGTGATGTTTGCCAAAATAAATGAAAACCATAATTTCAAAGGATTTAACAATCCTCGACCCGAAGAACAGACATTTTGGCAAGAGTTGCATTTTGAATTTCTAACATCTCTGCATAAAGTTTATCCTCAGTAAAATTAACTTTCATCAACCATAAGCAAAAATACATTTTGGTGCCAACATTTTCTATACAACAACACACACTTAACTAAAAAGGTAACAGAGATAACCCGATACGTCCTTATAAATGAGAATAACCATCAACCGATATTTACTGGAGTGCCCATGCATTTTCTACTTTAGCCATCCTGACGTTCTCGAAGGAAGGTTAACCATAAACACTCTTCTTCCTTATAACTCACCCTCACCATCACAGCAAAATGCTTGGTGACATGGAAGACTCTTGAGTAACAGGTTGCAATTGCAACATGAGGTTGACAAATACCTGTGCTTCCTCTTGCAACCGACCGTTGTTCGTCCGACCGTTGTTCGCCCGACCGACATTGACAGTGTTGGGGGCAAGTATATTCCTACACAGATTTACTATGCAACAGAATATGAAATGTAATTGCTAGAGAGAGAGACCTTCTAAGGACTCTATACCCTGTTGATGCACCCTCTACTCCCCAAAGCCTTCACTCAATAAATTCCCTTCACAAGTTAACATGGAATACATTTTGTGTTGTTTCGAGGAAACAGACGAGGAGGTACACCTACCTTGATGGAAAAAAAAAACAGCAAAGGAGGTGAACCTCTGAAAGGATGTTTTATCTAGATACACAAAATGTTGTCTATCCTGAGGTTGTTTATCCTTCTCCTTTTTATTTTTGCCTCCAAATAAGTAAATTTTTATGTACATGCATAAGATATCCGTCGAGGAAGTATGAGAAAATACCTTTGAGTGATTTTCAACACAATACCAGAGCATAGCGTATAATGAAAACTAAAAAAAAAAACATACTCTCTCTACTCAACTCTATATCCTATTCATAATGGTCCTGATTTTTGTGTTTTTTTTTCAACATCCTACAGTCAGTTAAGATTATGCACAAAAGTAAATCCCCACTCCGTGAGTGATTAATTTTTGTTATTCTGCTGATATCCTTTTGAATAAATTTCCACAACAGCAATGTGTCGGTGTGGTAGTAAAGGGCTATTTTTAATGTATAGTATAGAGATCCTTGGCAGGATAATCCTGAAAGTGCCATAATTAAAACTGAAAGACAGCTAATTATCTAATTCTTAGAGCTTATTCTTTTAGGAAATACAGAAAAAAAGGTCAGCATCAGTGTGAAATTGAATGAGTCTTTATAGTTCTTTGAAAGAGATGATTCTTTATACCTACGTGTGTTTCCTTGTTGGAACTACACTTTCAATGTGGGTTTTTTTTGCAAAGTTAATTACGTAATATATTGAAGGCAATATGGGAATAGATTGAAAGTTTATAGAAGAGTGAACAATAATTTGTTTTTGTCGAGAGAGAGTTCTTTATGCTCCCAAGGTGGTAGTTTTGCTATTTTATTCAAATTAAAAATTCGATTGAGTTGGCATTTAAGGATCAAAGAAAGAACAATGTTTATTTAGTTTTTTTGACAAATTTGCATTTTGAGCTCTGGCAATTTAAAACAAAGTATTCGATCGTTAACCAAATGGGTTTCCCTTGAGGGATGCTGATTTTTCCTGCTCGTATGAATAACATTTCTGTCAAATATGTCTGTTTGTCTTTATGTCCAGTATTAATTTTTCTGTCTAAATCGGTAGATCTATGTGTAGCAATTTTTGGAGGCTATTCAGAGGTTTTTTGGAATTATAATTTTGGATCAAAATTAATGGTAGGTAAAGGGTTTTCCAATGGGGACTTGACAACTTTGGATTTAATTTGTGCACGCACCCTTTCACAAATCATCAAACTGTAATTGTAACGTCTGCAAATTATAAAAATTTTCTACCAAAATTTGGAGTCGGTGACAGCGACTTTAAGAGAGTTCAAGAAATAAAAACGTTTGAAACGCTCAAAAAACTAGAACCGAAAAATCTTGTTTCTAACTCATTAAAAAAAAAATATATGTATAATATATAAATATTTTTCCCTTTATTCTCCGATTTTTAGATCAATAAACATATCAAGTAATCGTTTAAAAACGTCTATTTTATTTTCACAGCCCAAAAATCCCATTAAAAAAAATCCGTAGGTATTCTATTTTTTTTTTGTTATTTATCAATGTATTTCTCTAAAAATCTACTTAACACACAATAATATCCTTTTCAAAAATTTAATTTCTTAGAATTTCAAGGTTGCTCAAAAATATTCATCACTTCGATTAATCTATCTACGAAAATAAATTTCATACTAACCCTCATACTTTTCGAGATGCACAAAATCTTTTTTTTTCAACAATACCCTACTATACCCTAACTTCGCTATGGAATTTCTGTTGGTTTATTTAGTTATTTTCTCTCACTTCTAGTGTAGAAAATGAATCAGTCAGAATTATCAATAACAATGGCTGACATCTGTAATTTAATAAATTAACTGTGTGTGCAAAATAAAAAAAAAATAAACCCAGTATAAAATGTAAGTGTGTTGTTACTATTTACCTAGTAATAGTATCTGTGTGAAAAAAAAACAGTAATAATGGGCTGAAAAAGTAATTGTGTTATTAATAGTTGAATATTTTTATAAACACCGGTAAAGAAGTATAACTTCAAAAACTCTTTTTACAGTTATTTTCGACAACAAAAAATTATTAAATTTTCCACAGAAACGTATGTATGTACCCAGTATCTACTAGATTTTTAGATTTCAAATTCCAAAATAAAACCAAATAAAGAAGCTAAAAATTAAAAATGATTGGACACGCTCAAAAATTATTGGACCGAAAAAACTTGTCACCTTATAAATGCATTTTCTACCAAAATTGTATTGGACACTAAATTTTTTTTATCATCTATCGAATGGTATAATTTGTTTTTAAATAAAAAAATTAATAAATAATAATACAGTACACACAGCAACAATATTTTCAAAAAAAAAAACTTATAACGAATTAATTTTTATTATTTCAGAAAGATTTTTTCAATAATCTTGAATTTATGTATTTCCAACTATTTTTTTTATACAAATATTGAATATAAAAAGCAGCTAAGGCACACCACCCACTTGTTCATTTATCTGAAGTTATAAATTCTTCATAATTCTTTCGTTTTTATTTCCTCCATTTTCAACAAAAAATAAATTCCCACCAAAATGTCAAACGTTTTATATTTCTTTCTTGTCAATAACTTTTATTTCCAAAAAGTTAACAAAACTCACACACGCTTGAAAGTCTTAAATTTTTTATATTATTTTTATACATGGGAGTAGGTACCCATGATATTTTATCTTCACAAATATAATATAACATCGCTTTGAAAGTCAAACATTATTGTCTCCTCATATAAATGGTTGAGTGTACTCTCGTATTGTTGTAACTTTTTTCATATTTCACCAAAAAAAAAAATGTGCAAGGATCTTTATAACTAAAAGAAAATACCTATCACAACAGTTTGTTCTTATTTGGATATACTTACTCACACACATATTCGTATCGTATGTGATATTCTGTTTTCTTTCATAAAAACTTTATTACATTCTCGTAAAAAAAAAAGTTTAGATGCCATAAGTCATGTGGAAGTTGCACACAATCTGCGCATATTAAACATTAATTCGGACCCTTAGTCTCAAGGAGCGTAACAATTTGACAAATTTACTAATAAATCGAAGTCCAAGCAAGCTCTTATCCTGATACAATCTAAGTTATTTTATTAAGTCCAACACAATATCCTGTGAGGGCAAAGTTTTCCCTCAGGATTAATTAGATAGAAAAAGGGATTTTTTTTTCTTTGAAACAAAAAAAGTAGAAAACAAAAAAACTTTGCTTTGGTGTAATTATTCGCAAAATACTTCTGAATGTGGTTGCTTCTGGCAATGTTTTTTAATAAAAGTAATCATTTTGAAGGACAAAAATCGATATTTAATTTGTGTTTTGCTCTCTGTGGATCAAACTAATCACCGAATGCCCCTTCGGCAAAGAAATAAGTATTCGATTAAATTTCTTTTTTCTTCTTCTTCTTCTTCTTCTTCTTCTTCTTCTATACTTCTGTCAAAAATCTAAGGTAGCATCTCTGGGCAGAAGAGGAGGATTTCAAAAAAAAAATAAGAACCCAAATCGAAGAGATGTCACTGTTGACATCAAGCCCTGATTTAACTAAAACCCGAATCCAATGGCCTTGTCAAGGATATACTCAAACATACAACCACTCTGCTGATTTCCTCGTGCGTTGTCGTCATCTTCTTCAACGACGACGTCAGTATGTCAGTGTTATTTGTCTTGAAACCAATTTAAAATGAAATATTTCCCTTTGAATTCGCTGGGCTTATTTTCTTAGCTGGGAATCATGGTATCAATTGCCAAAAGCAACTAAGTGGCGATAGGAGGAGCAGCAGAGAATTTAATATCTTTTTTTCATTTTTTTTTCTGGTTTTTATGGAGATAGTAGAAATTCTAACGACCTAAATCTTCTGTGACAAAGTATCTTTGTGTATAGAAAGGATCATTTTTCACTCTGACAATGACGATGATGGTTAGTATCAACACAAAAGACCAACGAACTATTTGCAATTATCACTTTGATTGTGAAATTTTTTTTTTTTTCTATGGGCTTGTATCTTTTTGAAGAAATATTTTCATTTTCATTGCCATTAATTTTTATCGAAAAAATCAATGGGCTTTTCCTACTATTTGCTGGTTTTCATTTGGTAAATAAATCTTCTCATTTTTTTTTTTTGTTTTGTCTTGAAAATAATTGCTTCTGATGAGCTTTGTTTTAGTCAATCTCAAGATATCTTTAAACGTTTCTATTGTCTCTCTTAATTAGGATTGTTGCGACAAAGACAAACCAAAGAAAAAAACAGTTAAGATAAGATGTTTTCTCAAAGAATAAATTTGGGAAGTATATTGTGGACACAAGTCAATAAAACACTAAAACAGTATATAAAAAATAACCTAAATTAAGGATTTTATTTTCTTGAAATATTCTTGATTATAAATTCCTTTGTTATAAAGAAAAATAACATCTATAAGGAGCTTCCAAAATTAGGACAAGGCAATTCTTATTCGGAATTTTAATTACTAGCAATTATAATATTCGTTCTATATGAGGGGGATATATTTTCCCTTAACTCGAATTAAAAAAAGGATCAAAGTAACACTAAACAATTTTGGGCCCGATTATCCTTGTAATGGTAGCTGTTGCAGAAAATATATTCATAACAATTTGTAGCTTATGTAGATAATTTGTTTATAAATTTAATTTCAAGGATTTATTTTTTTCTAACGAAATATTGTGCTTGAGATAATTCAGTTTATAGTTTAAGTAGCCTATAAAAGATATAAAATTTGCTACAAAAATGGTCGAAAATAATTTAATGAATTTGTATGATTGGTATCGACGAAAATGTCAGATGCAAAAAATAATGGCATGACAATTTCAATTGTCATGACAATTTCAATTGTCATGCTCATAAAATTCTTGGATCAAAAGAGTCCATTGAAATATTTTGAATAAATGGGTGTTCTGAAGTGGAAACAAATAATGTGCAACAATTACCAAAACAATCTGTGAAAATGGTAAAAATAAGTCAAAATTATGTCAAAATGTAGGAATTTGATACTTTAAGACCGATAATGGCAACTTAATAGCAATTTCTGAAGATATATCTTAGATCCGCACAAATCGAATATAAGGTCAGTGTTATTGAAAAAAAAACATCCTTTCACCCATGACATGCAAGTGGTCTATTTTTATTATTGATTCTTATAAACATCAGAATGTTGCTAAATTTGTTTTTAATGTATGTGTCATTATTTTCACAGGGTGCTTTGGTACTTCTGGGTTACTTTCTTTCTCCCTTAAAAAAACACCACTTTAATCAAAATATTTGGATGTAATCAATAGTTTTTGGTTTTTATCTCAAATAAAATGCACGACTGCATCGCACGAACTTGCTCTTTTTTTTGTTTTTAAAACTTTTTTTGGAAAAAATAAGTACACAATACTTTTTTCAAATTATGAGAACAACCTGGTGACAAGTTTTAAACGCAATCCATTGAGCAAGTAATAAAACAAACGGAAAAAATTCAAAATTATGACAAATTTCACAAAAAGCGTGCTCTTCATATTTCCGTTATTCGATTTTTTTAAGAAAAACTAAAATCGCAGTATTGTTACAATCACTTACTTCATAACATACATCAAGTTTAATCGAAATCGTAAGAGCCGTTTTTGAGAAAAATCCAATAACTCGAAACCATTATATGAGAGGTATTCGTTCTTATCGATATTATATATTTAAAAACAAAAATAAAAGTTACAAAAAAGTAGTCTGTACTAAATTTCATGCAAATCGGTTGACCCGTTTAGGCTGTGGCTCTCTTTACAGATGGAGGCACAGACGAACAGACGAACAGACCGAAGGACGACATGACGAAAAGTACTTTTTCGGACTTCTCCATCATCGTAATGTTGGTTTTGATTAAAACCTCGAATTTTTTGGTTGACACGAAACCCGTACTTGCCCTATATAGAGCCAGTAAAAAATGAAACGTTCACGCCAAATTTTATTGTTCTACCAATATTGGAAGGAAGTGTTGAACTAAAAAAGAAATCACATAAAAAGAGTACGTAGTCGTATTGATCGTAGGGACCATCATGCCCGTTTAGGGTATTTTTATTTAAAAATAGAATAGTTCGAGGAATACTAATTTAAGTAAATAGAAAAGAAATACTTCATTTTTACACGCATTTACCGCGTTTTCCAAAATACTATTTTTTGTTGAGTTTTTTTTTTAATACATTTTTCATAAAAATGTATTAGATCTATTTTTGGAGATAGATAGACACATTTTGACCTGTAAAATTTCAAATAATAGCTTGAAGTTGCAAAAAATTCGTATTTGTCGGTGATGCCAAATGAAGTTAAGATTTATGTTCAAGAAATCTTTTAATTCTGTTCGATTCTACGGTTTCTAGCTAGTGGGCCATTTTACCTTGGAGGGCCATTTTAGGCCATGTTCCCTTATAGGAACTGACGTTTTAATAATCTTTAATAAAAATCAATATTCTTTCTTATATTTGAGTTTATTTATATTAGAACCCGCAAAACCTTACAAAGTCTGGAATCGCCAATGTCTTTTTCTTATTGTTGTCTATCGTGAATAAATTTTGTCTATATTACTATTTGACAGATAAATCTTTATAGGTCTGTGTTGAAATGATGTCCTAAGTATTTATGACCAAAGCTTAACAGCTAGATTTGTTTATTGTATAATCTGAAATTAATAAGTAAATTATACGAATTTGTATTTATTGATTTGTAGATTTCTTACCTCCACATACATTTCCCCCCTAAGAACCTATTTTATTGTATTTTCTAACAAATTTCGTCCTAATTGACCCATCATCAGAAATATTATCTTCTGCATCACCGCACCATTTGGGTGTTTCGTTTGTACTCAAAATGATTTATGAACTTTTCCACATTGTATATCACTTTCCGTTCCTTCTCCCCCACCTCCACTATACACAATGAAGTCTCCACCCTTGCGTGACAGGAGAACTATATTATAGTCGTATATATACCCACAAGGCCATATTCTCTTAAGTATAGTCAATTGGAAATGGTGGTTAGGTCTGTTCTGTTCTGAATGAAAATATATTTATAATTTCCAAGCCAAACCAACATTTGGTTTTGCAGTGTAGAAAAACGATTAAATCGTAAAAACTATTTTATGCTCATAAATTTTAAGTTTTCGCAGACATTTGTATAAATTTACTGATGTGAGTGCATGATGATGTGGCATCAGGCAATACGTTGTAAAGTGGGCGGCACAGTGTATCTCCTCTTCAAGCTATCAATCCATCAGAAACGTCAGCTGTCGCATTCCCTTAATGTTTTTTTTTCTTTTTTTTTCTTATTTCGATTTAATTTTTTTCATTTTTTTTTTCGTTTAGGGAATTCATAGCGGCAAGGGAGAAAAATAATTAATTTTATGCAAATATTTTATATACACTTAGGAACGAATTACGAGTAGGTACGTCTTTATACAACTTGAGGCAAATATATTAATTAAGTTCTTCAATCTGATGTGGTTCTTTGTTGTTGTCACTTGAAAATTTATTGATTTGAAATTTCAAATGAATTTCATTTTTTTTGCAATTTTTAAATGCCAATCACATTTATTATTTGCAAATTAAAGCAATGTAAAAATATAATAATCGATGTGTGGTAATCTTTATTTTCTGAAGCCCTGATTAACTTTTCCATAGCGATATAAACATTAGGGTGGATTGAAAAAAAATTTTTTTCGTTCTTATTTTTTTAAATACATAAGCAGAATTGGTCATTTGGATCCTCCATCTTGTAGAAAAAGTTTTAAAACTATAAAGAAAAGTGAAAAGTTTTAAAATTTTAATTTGCAATTTCTTTTTTGAAAATTACAGCTGATTCTTTATTTTTTTTTTTAATTTTCGTGTGTATATCACTCAACTTTATAGATTTATATTGCCGCAATATGTTTCCAAGACCCAAATTTCTCTCACATCTGAGGTCCCTTTTTAAATAGCGAAAAATTTTTTTTTGTTTTCATTTTACTCGAACTCCGCTATTACAGGATCTCCCAAAAGTTATGGTCCAAACTGAAAATGGTATAGGTACTGGTGAAAAATTCTCGTCAGTATTTTAAAACTATGTAGTTTTTTCGAAACGTTACTGCAGTTTTCAATTTACTGCAGTTTTTTTTGAAAGTTCGAAAAAATCATCACCGACAGATGTCTGAACTGAAATTTGTATGGTGTAAACTATACGTTCTTTTCTGCAACAGATGGGGCTAGTGAATGTGTGCATTCTTTTTCACTTTTTGCATAAAGTGCCGATTTTAGTTAACGTTTAATGTTTCCAAAAATAATTGTTAGAGTTCAACTACTAAAAAACACTCCCAATACTTTGAGTTGATTCTTCATTTAGGGGTGTTCACATTCAAAAACATGTTCATCGACTTCTGTCGTGTTGGCGGATTTGTGTAATGTGAACAAACCTTGATGTGAATCCACCATAATGTTTTGGATTCTGGTCTTTGGTATATGAATTTGACATTTCATGTGTCAGTGGATTTGACATTTCCAATTGTTTTTGTTTTTCTTGCATTATTTTACAATTTTAATTCATTGTTTCAAACAATTTCGGTGTAAAATATTGATATTTAATTAATTGTATGGCCCTTCCGTTTTGTGTGGGCCACGTCAAGTGTACCACAAAAATGGTGTTCGCTGTTTTATTACATGATATGGAACAATTCCATTGGTCTGCAATCCACAATCCACAGTGACACTCTGTGGATGTATTGGCACTCGGTGAACTTTATGTGAAATGGCCTAAATTATTTGGGTCGTCCCGCGTCCGCTTCCAACTGATCCAGAATCAAATCAGCGTAATTTAATGTAATTTTGGGGAATTATTTAACTTTTATTTGGGTTTATTCCACTGAAAATTATTTCACAGAGCAGGGCTAAATGTCTGTATAAATATTAATTAAGTTACACTACTCATCCATTTGTACAACCTTCAACTAAATCGTGCAACAATACCTAACCTATATTCAACAGAAATAATTATGCGTGTTCCATAGCCTCCAACTAACCTGTCTGCTGCTTAATGGTTCACAGAACTGACTAAATCCAAACTTACTTTCGTTCGTTTGTGTTATAACCAAATCAACTTAATAAAGTTTTCTATTGATTTCATTTAGACCAGGATCCTTAGGCTAAGGCCATCGCGTCTAGTTTTTGAGAAATCACGTCCTTCTTAGTTGCAATGGAATTAATTCAACACGTTTCGAAACACACGTCTTATCTGTATTACCCTAGTATATGGTGTATTCTAACAATTCAAATTAATTTAAATTAATAAATTCTTAATGCATTTCGAATTCCCAAAACCAAACAAAAAATTTGACATCCCTCTGGATGATATTATATTTAACATCCTTTTCTGTCATTTCTGATTGTTTTTTTTTTTTAAATTAATCCCATTAATTGCCTTCGCTTGTTTTATATTCAAATGAGTAAGTAGGCACTATAATACTCCTTCACCTTCTAAGAAATATAATGAAAATTTAATTTTTCAATTCCTTATACCAACGAACAAAACAGAACAAAACATCATTTGAATGATTGGTCATTATTATTGTACTCTCGCATAAAACCCAATCCCTTTTGAAATGCTTCGCAGGATATTACAATAAATAATCGATCAACCACTTCCTTTGAATGGCATCAGGATTTTGATTTCCATAAATATAAAGCAGCCGATTCGCGCTTATACTTCTGGCATCACACCGCATCAGTCGTGTACTATCCTTTTTCCTCCTCCATCATCAATATCGTCCTTTATTTTTATGTTTCTTGTGTTGCGTCGAAAGCACATGATGCGGATACCCTTCTAATCTATGAAGCTTTCAGAAGGGAACATACATAGCTGGAGCAGGCATCATCGGCTCTATATCCTGCAGAACAACGATACAATTTTCTAAATAAAGTACATTCTTTGATCCATTTTTAATCGACCCCAGGCTTTGTTGGCTTTTGTTAGTATCATTCTGATACTTTCTATGTGAATGTGTGTGTGTTTGAATATGAGTGCAGACGCATTACATAAATTATAATATATTCATTTTCTAAATTTATGAATTCAAGGATATTTTATTTTATTAAGTCTAATCTCGTTATTGTATAGCTCCTGCAAAAGGGATGCAGATTAATATGAAATGATTTTGCAGGATAACACGTAGTTTATATCTGGATTTTTGTGTACACATTTTTAAAATACCTAGAAAAAATCGCAATTGGATAAAAATGATAATTAATTTTGTTTTCAAATTATTGTGGTAAAATTATGCATTATGTATGCCACATTTTTGCTTTTTTTTGTTTTTGTTGTTGTTTTTCAAATTGTTGCCAAATAAATTTTAATTGAAGTTGTTAGGGACAAAATGACAACAACAAAAAACTAATAAAAAATGTTGACCTTTAAAAAAAAATGAACTGAACATCTGTTTGAGTGTGTTTGGTGTGGTATATTGAGTTAAAGGGGTTTTTAATTAAAATATTTTCATGTTAACATTGAGGTTAATTTATTTTTAAGTCTTTGATATAATATTTACATGGCGATTGAAATGTTGACGAAAAAAAACACATTTATTCATTAAAAAATAATTGCTCTTTAAATTGTATTTATGAGGAGAGATACAGCTCAAAAAATTGGTCAATTTATTTCTAATGCCACATCCAGAGTTCTTGGAAGTTTCTATATTTTGATTTTTATTGAAATTGATCCAAGTTTAAGTTTAGTTTTAAATTTTGTTTACAAATTTCCCGAAGTCAATTTTTTATGATTTTTTCAATTCGCTTAAACTATCAATATTCGTGCAAAAAAAAAAATTAGAATTTTTTTCAGCACGCTCTAGCGTCCGAACCATTTCACAAAAAAATTTTAAAATGATCTTAATTTTTGTTCTAAAAGTTTTTTTTTCTCGAAAATCCCATATTTGCGCCTCCAAAACAAATATATACATATGTAGACGAAATGAGTTAAAAAAAATCTTGTAGTTTTATTTTGGCCGTAAAACCAATTAACTGGACAAAATTGGGCTATTATTGGGTGTTTTTGATATTCCTAGACCTTATCGTACATTTTTGATTAAGAACCAGTTACAAACAAAAAACCAAGTCTGGTAAGGTTGACATGGCAATAAAAAAAATAAACTCTGACAGGGTTGCCGTGGGTCAAAGTGCCTGGCAAGCCTAAAGTTTTTGTTAATATAAGAAAATTCATCATATTATTTTATGGCTTAAAATTGGTGTTTTTTGTGATATAAGATATTAAGATTGTCGAAATTCTAGGGGTTGCCATACTTTTTTTTTTAATATAAAACATTTATAAATGCAGAAATTAACGTACTTTTACTACCTTATACTTTCTTGTGCTTTGTTAATATATTCTTTTGTACCAGTAAAGCACAAAAAATAAAGTCTGGCAGGGTTACTAGACTAGCCTTATGCTTTTTTTTTAATACAAAAATTCATATTATTTTTTAATTGCTTAAACTAAGTGTATAATTTATGCATGCTCATGGCCATAGAGAGACTAACGCCAAGTTAAGGCGTTGTATCAAACACATTTTTGAAATAAGGTGGTTTTTGTCAAACTTATGGCAAGAACTTTCAACTGAACATCCGCCTGTCATATTATTGAAAGCATACCAAATTATAAGGTAGTACAAGTTAAAAAAGCGGCCTTGTACAAAAAACGTTAATTTATGCATTTATACCAATTTCATTTTTTATTAAAAAAAGAATGGCAACCCTAGCACAATGCCAACTCTATTATATTAAAAGGCTCCGAATAAACTAATCATCTAAAAAAAACAATAAGTTTAAGCAATAAATTAATATGATGAACTTTTTTATATTAACAAAAACTTTAGGCTCGTCTGGCAAACACTTTGACCTACGGCAACCCTGCCAGACTTTATATTTACTAATACCAAATCAACTGTAAGCTAAATTTAAGCCTTGTGACTAGTAGGTTAGTCAAAGTGGCTGCTGGATCTACAACTAAAGAAAAAGTAGAACAGTGAGGAAAATGTTTTAAAGAATTTGAGTGTTTTTTTTTGTTTGTTTAATGATTAAACTTATTTAAAATAACAATAAAAGAAATCGATTTTTCCAGGAAATTACAAAACATTATATTCAGATTTAAAATTGATCATTGATTTTTCTGTTCGTATAAAATTTTATTTTTTTTTTTTACATGGAGAACACAGCCCACTTTAAGTGCAAATTAATTAATATCTAGATGCCAAATGTTTTTCAGCGCATGTACTTGTTAACATCAAAATTGTATCATCACTTCATTTATTTTGAACTTATTAAACCTCAACATTTACTCTCATGTTTCTTGGGTGCAAAATGTTTGCCAAAAACTTACAAGTTAGAAATTATAAGATAAAAGTTCAATATCGAGTTGATTCTTGTTTAAAATTGAAGGTTAAAATAAATTCTGCCTGTTCCTTTCCCATATTTATTTCCATTAATTCATAAATTTGAGTTAAAAATTTATTGTTTCCTCCAAAAAGTCCAGACACAACTTAAGATTTATTATATTTTCTTGTTAATTTTGCGATCATTGATCCATGAAGAGAATAAACAATAATAAAAGCAGAACATCTCCTCAATTTTAACAAAAGAAAAGTTAGCTTCGCATAATATCTATTTGCCAAAATTATTAAAAGTAGGGAATCAAAAAAGAAAAAAAATCAAAGAGGAAAAAAACAAAAATGCTTAATGAAGCAATCAAACTTTATTGATTCCCCTGGCAAAATGATTCCACAAAGACAATAATAATAAAATAAAATCAACAAAATTGTTTTCGCCTACACAAATTAATTTGTGTGTTGTATAAAAATATAAGAAGAAACATAATAATTTCATCGCCGTCCATTTGGATTTCGTTTTTTTTTTTTTTTTGTCGGTTGTCAGTTGTTCTCGGTTGTGAGGATGAATGAATTAGAATGATTTTTGTTTCTATAATTAAAAATATGCTTATGGAAGAAGAGCCGTCAATAATGTGGTTACCGTTATGATTACTTGTGTTTTTGTGTGTTGGTGTTGATGCGCAAGTTGTTGTTTGTTCTGTTTTTGGCAGAAATACATCTAGCAATTGAAAGTTATTTGGGTCTTTGGCATTTATCTTAATACGGATGAATGGGATTAAATCAAATGAATTCGAGGAGAATTAGACAATTGTTCTTTGGGGAAGATTTGATTGTCAAAGTTTTCTAAATTGAACTGATGATTTGCCTCTACTTTCAACCACATTAATGGAACTGGAAATCCGATAAGAAAGGTTTTATTAATTATTTTAATTATTTAAATCGATTAGTTCCTTCTTGTGTGATTAGTATTAGAGTCCTTTGAGAATGTCATTAGAATGTTATACATATTCACATTGTGTGATATTTTCTTATGATTTTCATCAAATTGTAATTGAGTTGAAGATAAATGAATAATTGCTTCATAATTGTCATATTTAAATTAGTTTTAAAAGGATATTATTTAATAAAAATCACATTTCTTACTTCTTCTGACATTCAACAATGATTTAATGGGAAACAATGAATAATCCTTCAAACCTGTGTAAGGTCTATTATCTGACAAAATCTGTATTTCCGTTCAATAAATTAAAGATCTTAATAACTCCGAAGATTTGTAAGAGTATTTTACCAAAGCTAAGAAAAGTAAACACTTTTAAGATTTTTTTGTCGAATGAAATCGAACAAAATCAACAAACACATTTTACAATCAATTTATTTTTGCTGAGTTCTTAACATGTCATAAAATAATGATAAATTGCATTTAAATCCTATTTAATGGATACAATTTAAGATGTTTGTATCCTCTGTTTTAAGGTATTACGACAGTTAATACTATAATCTTTGTTTTATGTTGTAAAATGTTCCAATTTCTTTTGAGTCGTATAAGATTTTATGACTGTTTTTCTTATTCGAATTAAATTGAAAGAAGCAATTGAGGAGATAATAAAAATAAAAATGATTCATATACTTCTGATATAGGAAATAGAAAAGTTGGATTTATTTTTTCTACAAAAATGTAATACTAGAATGTAGGTGTCACAGCAAGGCTAGAAGCACACTTGCGATTTCGGTCCCGTGTCAATTTAGTTGCACATAAGCCCATCAATTATGCGTCTTAACAATGCTGCGACTCAAGTCGCATGTTTCTAACCTAAAGATAACATCATAGTAAAAACTTTTTGTGGTGAAAATTAAATTCAAAGGGTTTTATTAAAATAAAGTAAGAATTGCTCGGCTCATTGTTCATAATTTTGTTGTCGGTTTTTTTTTTAAGTTTGTGTAACTAAGCATTATTTTTGTTTTTAACTCAACACATTTATTTATTTTTAGTCAAAATGTACAAACTATAGATGGATTAAATGTTTTAAAGTTTTCGAAAAAAAAAATCCAAAAATAAATAGTATTATTTTTGAAAATAAATGAACACATATTTTTGGGAAACTGTCTCAAAATAAAAAAAAAATTAAAAATAGTGATTATGACGCCGGATTTTGAGGGATAAGTTTTCCATTTATTTAATTTCATTATTTTGAAAATCAATATCAATTTTTATTGGCACATTGAAACTGAAAATCCAAATTTGTTATACTCTCCAGACAAAAGTGTTGAAACTAAAAATCCAAATTTGTTATACTCTCCAGACAAAAGTGTCATTCATTTTGGTTTTTTATATGAAAAGTACGAGAAGAATTTATTGGAAATGGTGTAAGCTTGGACTTAACCCTAGTTTTCCTAACTCTACACTTCTTGCATTTTCTGATCCAATTGTCTTGAGCTTAGCAGAAGTGATCATGTTACCTTTTTTTCCAAAAGAATGTGTCTCAAAAACGTGTTTTTTCTGCAAAATTGACTAATTCTAAGAAAAAGAACAATATTGGAAATGTCGATTTAATTTCTCAACTCTGTGTATACGAAGAAGTAATACCACAATACCACTTACTTTTTTTAATAAAACAAAGTAAATCTACCGTTTATACAAAAATATGTTAAGCAATTCTTAATAAGACCTCAGACCTTATACATACTCCTACATTCTGGAATTTATCTTATCACATTTTTTATTTTTTGCTAGGCAATAATTTTGATTAAATGAATCATTTCATCAAGAAAAACCGTTAACCTTTCTTCAAACAACTCTTATAAAAATTCCGACAAATTCACACAGAAAAATCAACACTTCACCATTCGTTCTTCCTTCCAGCTACAAATAATTTTCCAAGGAAGTTGCACTATGACCTTTTTCCCCGTTAAGGATTGTTTGTTTTTTTTTTTCCTTATTATTTTTTTGTTTGTTTGTACAGATTTTATTTATGTATAAGAATATAATATTTATATATATTCTGTATGTAGCTAGTAGCTATGAGAAAATTCCATGTTCCTTTTTTTTGTTGCTTGTGAAAAATTAAATCATTTGGAAAAATGTGTTCAAGGCATGAAAAATGAAAATTGATTTGTTTTTATTTCTTCTAACCGGAAAAAAAAGGCAAAATGAAAAATGTGAACGAATATGTGTTTATTTTTTGTTCAAGTGTTGTTGTTGTTGCTGTTGTTCTTTTTTTTTAATTTGAAGATTTAGATGGTTTTGAAATTTTTCGTGCTTGACTTGAAAGCTTATGATTTGAAGGCATAGAAAGTATATGAAGCGAAAGAAACTCTGTCAAATTACATAAAAATTATGCCAGAACCTTTTTTCCGACCTTTAAGGTAAAAAATATGATGGTAGAATAATTTTTTTGTTGTTATTAATAAAATTTATAGTTAAATTTATTTGCAATGTATCTTGATAATTCTTTATAAGAATTTATGGGTTTTATGTTTTATTAATGGAAACTTAAAACTTAAATTTGAATTTGAAATGGATGGCTGTGAAATGTGACGGCAATTTTTTAAGCTCATGTAGGAAATATAAAATACGAGAAAGAAATAAATTATAAGGAAACCGAAGTGAACTTAAATTCCCACTGACTGGACTTTTTGTAAAAAGAATAACAAAGAGTATTGAAAAAAATGTCAATTTTTATTTCCTTTTCCGCCATTGCAGTCAAGCACGGTGGTAGGTCTCGCACTCGACGGTATTCCCACAGAGCTCCTACAAGTAGCACAAACGACATCGGGCGAGCGTGAGCTACTGCATCTACTCATAGAGAGAGCTTGAAACTCCGAGTGCTTCCCCAAGGAATGGAAAAAGTGAATGATCTTCAAGCTCCCGAAGAAAGAAGATTTGATGACCGTCGGCCTGCGGTTGCCAAGATAACAGAAAAAATTGTTTCAGAGTGACTAACTGAACCCTTAGAAGACACGCTCGAGGCTCAAGGAGCAGGTTTCTACGCTGGATCATCCTGTGTTGACCACATTAATACATTGCGGATCATTAATGAGCAGTGGGTCAAAATATCGACCACCACTTCAGATGTTTTTGCTGTTCATTGATTTGAAAAAAAAATTGGTGTCAACAGAGAAAACAAAATGGATCAGCCTCAGACGTAACTCATCCGTTCAAGTCAATATTTCTGGACAACCGGGAAAAGACGTAAACAACATTCAATATCTTGGGAGTTTTGTCTCTACCAAAGGCGGAAACAAGCAAGAATTCAAAAACCGTATAAAAAAGTGTTAAGAAGAGAAGAAGAAGTGTGTGAAGAGAACAAGTGGATGTAATGCGAAAATCAAAACACACTAAGCCACATTGAGCGAATGGAAGATCACGACCGTCTTCAGGAAAGAAGATCTTAGAATCAAAATCACTATGCTCAAGAAGGCAACGATGACCGAGCCTCTTTTTCAAGAACCGTGCCAGATAATGCTTGGTCTAAAGGATTGGTATTTATCAATCTCTTTTTCTCTCCAAATGAAACTATTGAATGCTGCGTTAAAAAAATAAATTTTAAAGCACGACTAGCCCACGAAGAACCAAGGCTTAGTGACAGACTCTCTCAACCATTTAGTTTAGCAGAAATGAAGAAGACCTAAAATTTTCTGCCGGTTCCGAATGGCTAATTAAGACGTATTTTCGTGACAAGCAGTAATCTCGGAAGTTTTGTCAATTACTTGCAAGAGGCAAGAGTACTACCCCCGAAAAAAAGGCTGGGAATAGAATCCAGACCTCCCGGTCTTAGTAACCATAACCCCAAGGGTTAATTTCCCCACGTTTGAATCGGTTGAATTGTCATAAAAGATAATGAAAAGTTTCGACTTTGACAAATTGCAATACAAAGTAACCACATTTTTTGTGAAGATTCAGCAAAAAAGGAGAGAAAAAAACTTTGGAAAATTCTCCGGACAAGTATCCTCTTCAACTTGAAATAATGTGTAACAAGTAGGTGCGCGTAAAGTCACTCCACAACAATGTCATTTTAATGCCACGTATCTACTTCCCACTCCATTAAAAGACACCAATTCTCCGGGGAGAAAAAAAAATGGTTAAAAGGAGCTTTGTTCCTTTTTCAGCTTTTGTTGTTGATGTTTTTTTTTTTTTTTTTTATTTTCTCGCTTTTTTGTCGGGCGGGTTGGGGATTTATTTCGTTCCCTTTCTTCTTTCTACTAAACCATGAACCTGAACCAAAGGCAATCTATCTATTCTATAAGTAACTAAAACCGAAATCGATATTTCGGTTTTGTTGGCATGTCTGCTGCTGCCATCGAAGTGGTTATTTTCCGCCCTTCGACATCGACTTCGAACATCGACATGCCAAGGCAAGATATTCGTGTGAACGTATTAAAATAAATGGCTGACTGTCGACCGTTTGAGAAGGACGGTGCGGTTTGTTTCAAGTGATGGACAAAAAAAGGCAAAAGAACAAAAGAAAAATCGTTATAATGTGTTGAGTTGAGAGGAATTGGTGTGAGAAAATGAGGGTGAGATTGTCCAGCTTAGAATGGCCCACTCTCTCTCTCTCCCTCCAACCATCCTCTCTCTCTCTCGCACCCAATCGTAACTGTTAAAAAAGTTGTGAGTTTTGACAGAAGAGCGACACGACAGCCTGGCAGCAGAAACAAAACGGTTGCGGTGGTGTGGCAAACTTAAGTCGATTTCTTGTAATTCAATTACAGTACAGTAGTTTTGGCAAATCGTTTGTTTCGATTTTTTTTAAATAGAAATTCTAGATAGAGCTAATAGTGGGTGGTGGTGGTGTGGCATAATGGAATTTTGTGTGTTTGAGGGACCTGTGGTGACGTGGAAATTTTTGATTCTTTAACTTTATGCCTTCTGGTTATAGACTTTTTCTATAAATTGAAATGTTTACCAAAAATAGAAATGGAATTGCAAGTGAGCATTCTTGTTGTTCGAATCAATGTTCCATATAGTTTTTTTGGGGGGGGGGGGGGGGCGTAAATGATGGGAGCATTTTGCGTGCGTCATAAAATAAAATTTAAAAAAAACTAACAGCAAAACCAGTAGATTGAAATGGTTGCCTTCGAAGTGATTGATGGAATTAAGTTTCATCCCCATGTTTTGATGAAACAGACACAAAACAACTACAAGCAACTAGTGTTCAAAAAATTGATTATTTCTTCTTTATTTTTTGTTGGGTTTTCTATGCAGATTGAAATGATAAATCATAATCAAACTTGACGGATGAAAATGTGTCTTATAAGGATGTCAAGGATGAGTTGATATTTATTGGTGATGGGAATAATAGTCTTTTATAATAAGTATAATGAAGTTTTTAAAGTTCTTTAAGTGTTGAAATTTAAATAAATTTTAATTCATTACCCGATTCTTACTATAAGTTACATTCTTCCTATAAGTTACATTCTTCTTATAAGTTACATTCCCTATGCTCGATTTTCTAACAATAAAAATAGGAGTAATTCTAGCTTTTCAGTAGGTGAAGAAAAAATTTCTTTAAATTCAGTTTAAGCTGGTGCCAGAAATTTGAACTGGTAGTATGAGTTTTTATAGTAGGCTTTAGCATAATGGTTATAGTTTGATGGACTAGTACGCCGGAAATATGGGTTCAATTCCTAGACCTATGCCATCTTGATTTTTGTTCTAGAGAACTGCCTCTTGAGAAGAATTGACAAAAAATCTAAGAGTTACTGCTTGTCACGAGTTTCTCAACTAGTCGTTCGGAAACTGCAGAGGTAGAGGTAGGTCGTTCCATTCCTGCTAAGTATGTACACATAAAATGGTTGAGAGAATCAGTCACTAGGCCTTATTTTTTCGTGATCTATCCGTGTCACAAAATTTAGTTTATAGTTTTATTTGCTGCTGTTACCTCACAACTGAAAGGAAAGACAATTTACTTGGGTTTAAGCAACACTTCGGTGCTCGGTTTAAACATTCTGTTTGCTGTGTCAATCGAACAGAATCTAATAAGTAATAAAAGTCCAAATGAAAGTTGTAATAATCTTCAGTCTTCAGAAGACAGCAAAGGACGTGCAAGTTTTTTTCGAGGATTTCTTCACCAGCTTCACGAAAACTATTTCCTAAGAAGACACAAATCTTTAGTAATAAAGAACACTAAGAAAAAAAATATTGAAATGACACAATAATCGTTTTTTTTAATCTTCAGAAATGCTGGTTACAATCCCCTTCAGTTTTCTGGCGGTCTGATCTTGGTACCAGGTTACCGGATTTTTTCACACCTGAACACGGTTTTAACAGGGGTAGGTAAGGTTCTTAGTTTTACTAAAACCACAGTAAGCAAACTCTGGCAAATCAACAATTATATCGTTAAGAGCAAGAAGGGTTCATGTAACATTTTTGAAATTTGACTTTTTTATCGAAAAAGAAGGTTATTTTGCCAGCTTAAATTTCTGTGTCCTAAGTATAATTTTTCTGTCACTTTTAGAACCTTTTTAAGATCACGTAAGGTCAGAGGTTTCATATACTTTGTATGAGAAAAAAAAATTAAAACCTTCATTACTCAAATGCTTGAAAATGTCACTTAACCCCTTCTAGCTTTCAACGCTTCAATTACTATAATGCAGTCGCCGATAAGATCCACAATAATTTTCTATTTCGGATCAAGATATTTTATAGCAAAATATAATTATAATAATTGGAAGTGAAGGGCTGAAAGAGTACGACAGATGGATGGGGGTATGAGGAGTCACAGTCTGCGTAGAATCGGATGTCTTCATCGTCGTTGGTGGTAAGCAGCTCTTCCTCAAGTAGACCCTCCATTTACTAGGTACTTGGCTATTGATTTTTTTAGAGTTTATAGGTAATCCTTTAACCTAAACACTATTGAATCCCTTTCGATATCAAAGCAGCATTCAATAGTGACGTGGTGAAAGATCAGTGAGTCCTAAATGATAATGGAGTATCGAGTGCATTTCCCAGAATCTAAACTGCATCAGGAAATATATGTTTGAGCTGGAATAGTCATCCGAGTAGAAGTTCTTAAGATGCAGAGGAGAGAAACTGGTCTGAATACAGCGGCACCATTTTGGTTGTCCTTTTCGAAATAGTGGCAATTTTTTCAAATTCTATTTGGTTAGAAAATAGCAGTTTTTCAAGAGTATTACCACAAATTCATTTTTTTTTTTTCCTACTAAATAACTACTGGATTTTCTGAGGAGTGGTTAACTTTGTGGCTAGATTGCGGTCCCTAAGCAATGGATTCTTCTAATACAAGAGTACTTGTAGTTGAACTTGTGGCAGAGTATTTCTAATAGAAATCCTGGGTGTAAAAGTGGATTTGGTTGAAATTGGTCTTTAAGGTAGTGTGCAAAGCGTTGGCCCTGGCCTCTTTCGATGTGAACTCAGATTTAGTTTTTCTACTAACTAAAGTCCTCTATCTGCTATCTTATCTATAATAGCATGAAAAGTTTGAATTTTTTTATGATCAAGATCACTGACTATGTCGATTACAATTAATCGTTACATAATCGATACATCTTGATATCTTTATATCATTCATCCCCAAAGATAAGTAATATGTTGGTGGTTCAAGTGCAAAGAAAAAAAAAAAGTTTATAAAAGTTCAATGTGTAATAAGAAATAAAAGCTTTTTTAAAGTGTTTTTTTTTTCTTTTCCTAAGTAGCCATTCATGGGCAAAATGTTATATTTTTATTGTTAATATTCTGAGCCTTTGTGGTTTGGCTTTCGTGTCGTTATCCTTGGATACATTTTTTTTTTTGTTTTTGTTATGTTTTCAAAAGCAAAACATTTGTAATAGAAAAAGAAAAATAATAATAAAAACAAAAAAAAAATCTATATACAAAGGACAAACTTAACACTTAAGATTGAGAAGTTTCGATTGGTGTATGAATTTATTATTATAGGATATAACATAAAAGAAAACTTTTTTTTTCTGACATTGAGATTGTTTGATTTTATTGCAAACTATCAGGCACATGGTGGTGTTTTTGTTATATTTTATTCATAGAAAAAGGTCAAAGTCAATGTTTTTCGCTGATTTAAGGTTTTCAGCAAAACCGTCTTGATGTTGTTTATGTCATTGAGGAAAAACTTTTCTATTGGCAGATTGAAAATGTTGACGTTTATATGGATAGTGTCACAACTTTAAAATTAAAATCTTTAAATAGAAACGATTTTAAAATTTGAAACCATCAGGGCCATTCTTTTTACAACTCATAACAGCCAATTTTTGTTTTATTTTTGCCACAGAATCAGAAGAATTTGAT
This sequence comes from Meliscaeva auricollis, assembly GCA_948107695.1. Taxonomy (NCBI): domain Eukaryota; kingdom Metazoa; phylum Arthropoda; class Insecta; order Diptera; family Syrphidae; genus Meliscaeva; species Meliscaeva auricollis. The sequence goes on along the minus strand of OX403619.1, from coordinate 15,735,464 downwards.
GAAAACCTTAAAATTTCTCGTCTCTCAGCTGCAGTTGCTGCGGTTTTCTTACCTCCGTACAAATCTTTATTTTTCAAGTAAGAATAACCTTCATTAAAATTTTGGTCAATTTTATCAGCTATTGTAGGACCGGGTAGGCATTGGTATCTAACCAAATCAATTCTAGCTTTTTCCCCACTGTTAAGGCATATATATCTACCTGTTTTTCTTTAAATTTTAATTCAAGAATAATTGAATTTCACTGAAAACACATTTTCAAAGATTAATTTCAAAGAGTGCATGGAAAATAGCTATTCTGAACAAGACTTAATATTCTTAGAATCCTATGTTGCATGTATAAGACCTTTATAGTTTCCTGTATTCCCTTTATTTTATTACTTAACTATTATTACCCGAATTTGAATTCAAGTAGAAGTTACACACCCTTAAGTTTTAAACTCAAACATGGATTAGGTAAAAGAATCCTTCTCAATGGAAAACTCTTTAAGGATTATTGTTTAACACAAAGAAGCTATTAGATCAAATTTCGTCTGCATCAACATATTCAACACGTTTAAAAAAACAAAGTACATAAATAAACTGTGAATGTATTGTAAATACTTTGTGTTTATTATCTTTTCAAGTAGGTACTATTACTCTATCTAGTATTGGAAGGGTTAAATATTTTCATGCTTCAATAGTCAATTCTTGATTCTTTAAAAGTTATTGAAACATTTCAAGTAGATAACCCTTGAAATTGCTATAAACATAGGTAAAGACTAGGCGCTGATGTAATTGAGCATAATAAAGAGGTAAGCATTTTATACCGAGAAAAATTTATCCAATCTATGCCACAAAAACACAAACTTGTTATGGGTGAAATGAGGCCAGAACACGTGCTCCCAAATCTATTCAGGCAAATCTATTGATTTTGAAATTGCATTTGACCTACCATACCGCCATCAGTTGAATGTGTTCAAATCGATTTGATATAAAAAAGAATCGCACACACACATACACATGTTACAAGTTTCAAAAAGATGTAGGTAAGGTATATATTTTTTTTTTTTTAATTTAATTTAAAATGAATACAAAATTGATTTCACTTAATCTTTTGTTGTGGAAAAATATTTCAATATCAAGCCCTGATATAATAACGAGACATTGAATTTTCTTTTTAAGCCTTTTCCAACGTTTTTTTTATTTCGTTTGTTTTGTTTTGGTCTTATATTTTTCTGTATTTTATTTGCCTTCTCCTTTAATGTATGAATTTATTTGAGTCTGAGTCATGAAATAACTTTCACATGTGCTTCTTTTTTTTCAATTCAACCCTCAAACCCTATCAAGCCTCCCTACATGTGGGTACAAAAATAAATGAATAAACAAAAATAAAGAACCAAAAAAAAAAAAAATTGTTAAAAGAATTTAAACCAACAAAAATAAAATGTAAAAAATATATTTTCATTTGGCTTTGTTTTGCCAGCTGATGCTTTGAACATAACTCCCTGCATACCAGACGAAGGTCATATATACATTTTGCCACTCGAAGAGTTAAGAGAGAGAAAAAATTGTATTTTTTTTTTCCATTTAATATTTTTCTTAGGCGAAATTCAATGGAAACTCGTCCTTTTGTTTCTTTGATTCCACTGTCCCAGCAGCTGACACGGAAATTATAATATTCATTAAGGAAAATTTATTCAATTTCATAGTTTTGACTTTGTGTATTTTGTTTTTATATAATGTTGGTATAGTACGGGGGCAGAATTCCATTTATATTGAAATTAAATCAACAAGTTGAGCCTTCTGACAATCAAGTTTGTGTGTAGAAGTAATAATTGGCTAAACACAATTATTGTAGCCAAAGTCGCAGTACGGAGCCGGAAAAGCTGACCATTTTTTATGTACAGTTTATACCTTTAACGTATGCCTTAATAAGAGGACTACTGTAATAACCATATTAAACAAAAATATATTTTTTAAGAAATCGTAGGAAAAATTAAGTTTTGAATTTCTGTTCTAAGTCAAACTCACTTATTCTTATTTTTCGGAACAAAGAAAACCCTCTTTAATTGGTTTTGCTTCGATCCACTTGGCAGTGAGGTCTGAGAACATGCCCCGATTAGAAAATGGAAGCAAGTCAATAATATTTCTTTTTTTAGTAAGAAGTTCAAATTTTATTGCATAGAAATTTCTTTTGTGATTTTCAAACAAAATTTCTGTATTTTTCGAAGAAGAAAGATTATTGTTCATTGTACGGAAGACGCACAAACATGATTAAATTTCAACACAACCAAAATAAGCATCCAGGTCAATGTTTTTTGACCAGAAAAGTAAATACTCACCATGTTTTCTAAGAAGATTTCTAGCCAAAAATAATTTCAACTTAATGAATTTAGTTAGAAGAAATTAGTGAATCCATGAAAGTTGTCAATACAATATACATACAAAATAAGGGTAAGTATGGTGTGGTCGTGCCTTTATTATGCAACAGTGGACCGACTAGTTTTTTTTTACAAAATTAACAGTAGAAGTATTTTGTCATCAGTACTTTTCAAGTGTGTTGTACTGCAAAACTTATTTATTAAAAAATATTTCTCGGAAACCCAATTTTTCATAGAGAATAACTTAGGAATGCAACTCAATTTTTAACAATTTGTTGGTCTAGAAAAAAAGCATTATTCCAAGCTGTTTGTCTTTGCACTCTAAAAAACCAATGTTTGAGTAGTTTTTTTTTTTTAATATGCGCCAGGCTTTGTGTGCATGTTGCATTTGTTGTTTTGTTCCAATATTTGTGAACAAAAGACAGACTTAAACAAAAACACACCAAAAAAGAATTCCATATTCTACGAAGTGAACTATCTCGTTGTTTAAACATGCATTCTCCCATCTCGTCCTTATTTTTTTTTTTTTTTTTGTTTATCGCAGTGCAACGAAAACATCTTTCTAAAAGCATTCCGAGATTCATCTTGGTGTCGAAAGGAATGAGTATGAGAGTTTGTGGCATTTGTCAGGTACGGTGTGAGTATTCTACCTTCTAGCAAAAGGTGCACATTCCAGGACACATCAAAGTGTATACAGAGAAGAAGAGAGGGTTAAAAGACATAAGACTGTTCTAAGAGGGGCCAAGACAAGAGAGTGAGAGGAAGGTGAATACATGATTGAAACATGTATTATTTTCTCACTTTGCCGGAACATTCTATGGGTAAGAGGACGTACATTTAACTAGCTAGCAAGCAGGTGATGGTATTTTCAAACTGACATGAATAAGTTAAAGGATTGTTTTGTGATGTATGGTTTTTAGGCAAACACAGACAGTTCTGATGGATTAAGGAATGTTTTGCTTTTGTTGTTGTTGTTGTTCATTGAATGAGAAATGACAGATTTAAGAGACATAATGAAAAAAACAACAAATGCCAACATTTATAAGCTCTTTTGAAATGTATGGAAATTGAATTTTAAGGAATGTTTCATTCAGAAGTGGGATCTACCATTCCTCACGTTCACACAAAGTTTCATTGCAACTTTTGCAACTGTCTCTATGGGATGTAGCAAAAGTTTCAATGCCATTTTATGATCAGATCATGCAATTATGTCATTTACCTTTTCCATCAAAGAGTAGGTAAATGTACCATCTGACGAGTTAAATTCTCAGATGCATTCCATTTCTTCCTGAACGCAATTCCCACATCTGTTGCAATGTGTTTCTGTACTTTGAAACTGCTACTTTCTACAAATATACACTATATGTTGGTATGTATGAGTAAAATCATGCTACATACTCTTCTATCAAAGTATTCACAGATACTCTGACTCATACACAAATCTGATACCTATATTGGAATGGAATGCTTCCTTTGAGTAAAAGAAGTTTCCTGGTGATAAAATGTTTCATGTCGGATATATCAATGGACCACAAAATGGTTGTCATCCGTGTAACTGGTCCATTGGGGGATATTAAGAATTAGTTTTTTTTTTTTTTTTGCTTTTTTGCTCCTTGGCAAAAGTTTTTGCTTAAGTCTGTCTCAATGTCCATTCCATTATCCTTTCACTTCAGTGACTTGAAATGAAAGACGACGAAAGAGTGATGATGGCACTTCTAAGACTAGTATTTTCTCTCGTCTTTCGTGTATAATGCAAATGAGAAAGGAAAAAGTTATTTATGTAAAAAAGTTTTTCATTGGGTAATGAAGGGTTCCATTTTCGATTGGGTATACCTACACTATATACTATATATACTCGTATATATTTTATGGACATAAAAGAAGTTTTTTTTTTGTTTTCTTGTTGAAATAAGGTAGAAAATGTAAATTTTAAAAGTTGTCATAAAGCATAGATTTATATATGAGTACTACAGAAATGAGGAATTTCCTGTGAAGCACTTTGAACTTTGAAAGAAGGTACATTTTCTGTTTCTGTATTTGCAATGGAGTCTATAAAAGCTACAAGTTTATTATTTAATGATTTTTGTGTGTGCAGTGCATGCATCTATTTGTTTAATTTTTGAATGCTACTAAACAAATAAAAAACTAACTCTATATTTTTCTTTGTAATTACAGGTAAGACAAATATTTAATAAGCAACAAATGAAGAGTTTTTCTTATATATATGAAGAAATGTAAGTATTTAAGTTTTGTGTATGACTTGAAGGTTTTCAAAATAATTAAATATTTTTCCATTTGTTAAAAAGGGACCAGTTTTGTGGACCAAAATGTGATGGTGCTAGTATCAATAGTGGGAATTTTTAATTGAGACCAAACATTAATTTTGTTTTTACCTTATGGCTTAGTAAAAATCTGATAAGAATTTCAAACTAAGAAAAGTTGTTAAAAAATTGTCAAATATCTTGAGAACTGGCAATGATATTTACTCCATACAATTGTTCTGCACAAAATAATGTTCTGATAAATTACTGATAAAAAAATCCTACGAAAGTTTTTTTTAAGCACAAAGAATGCAAAAAAAATATCAAAAATTGCTGAATTTTTGTTTTATTTAATCATCTCAGAATTCAATAAAGATTTCAGTACCGAATGAATAATTTTTTTCTAAACATAAAGTTTTATCAAGAAGAAGAATTTCTCTTAATACAATCCGGCCTTATGAGATATGATTTAAAAATATTTTTTAATGCTGGATTTATTCGATCCAAAAATATTTCGATACGATAACTTTAAAAAAAAAGTGATTATCATTCTTACGCAAAGATTATTATATTTTTGGTGCAACGAGTAAGAAATTAGCGAAGGATAACGCTTTAAAATAATAATTCATTAATAAAATTTGGTATTAAACTTTAAATTTTCATGAGAAACTGAGATCAGAAGAATTTACTCAATCATTTTAGACGAAAGGGTATTTTTTTTTTGTTGTGGTAAGGAACTTTGTTTAACAAGTGTCCACAAATAATGTTAGACTGATAAAAACTTTTAACAATAATGCTTATTTCATCAGAATCAAGATTACTAAACACAATTTGTGTATCATGAGTGAAAAATGTTTTTTGTCAATACACAGATTGTATTCTTTCAGGTCTTAGCTATTTCTTTGAAAATTTTGGTAATTGCCAAATGCATTTTATTTAAGTGTCAAAGTACCCGAAAAAATCAAAGAAACGATCAGTGTAAGAATTTCTGTAGCAGCTTGGCACAATGTGTAGTACATTGTCTTGTTCTTGGTGATCGTTTAGTACATGGTTCAAATTGGAACACACAGCGTTTTAACAACAGCCACTTAAATGCTTAAAGGACAAATATAAACGCTTCTATTGTGCATTTTTATTTTTTTAATACGAGTCTAAAGCCTACCCCAACTTTAGTGATTGCATCATATTCAAAAATTCACAAGTACTTCTATCATGCATCAATAAAATTGTCATTTTAAACAATGAGTTATCAAGAATCTTGACCAAATATTATGAAAAAGTCAGCTGACGCAATTTAACCTTTGTTCATCCCTCTGCTATTCACTTAACAATTTATTTAATAGTAGTTGACAATACACAAACTGATCTATGACTTCCTTAATGAGAAATAATTCCCAACTGTGTACACAGCATTTCTTTGAAAATCCCAACAACAACAAAAAAAGTCTAAAAATATAACTTTAATTGTTTCAATTTCTCATTCATTCTTGCAAATAAAAACAAAAAATTTGAAATAAAATCATCCGATTCGATGAATTTCATCAATTGAAATGTGTTGAATCAAAATCAAACAAAAATAAAAATGAGTGTTCTGAATTCAAAAATGATCTTACCATCACAGACTAAAAAATAACAAAAAAAAAAAAAACTAAACTTTGTTTACTTCTGACAAATATTTACCCGTACTTTCCAGGCCATCAATAGACACACGTCAATGCTTTGTGGTTTTTGTGATGTTTTCGAGAGTAAAATGTGTCTTTTGTCAGTTTTGAATAACACATCAACGTCATCGGATTTGAAGGGGAATTCCTGAAAGCACTCGCAAACAATAAAATCTCAACCCCGCACATCGAATGAATAGAAGAAGAGTGTTTCAGTCTAGTAATTTAATTCAATTTATTTAAATCAAACCTCATTCAATAGCATCCCCCTGCCTTCCTTCAACCCACGCTATTACACGGAATCAGGAATAGCATCACTTCACTTCAACTGCTAACTGAAATCATAGACAATCTATTAATTTCGCCGCAACCAAAACAACAGAATATTTGTTATGAAAACGATTCGATAAATCAAAATGCAGAGGCTGTATGCTGTGTCTGGCGGTGCTAGCAAGCTGTGAGATGTGAGACTCCCTCGGTGAATTAATTCATCTGCGACAAAAGTGGCGTCAAATCGATCAGCTATATACGGGCAACCCGATCGTGGTGTGGTGTGGTGTATGCAGTGCATGCAACCAGCAACCAATTTAACAGCAGCCCGCGATTTTATTCAAGGTGATATCAATTGCGCAAAACATTGCATTCGACGTGGTCTGTTTGGTTTGTTGGCGGTGCGGTAGCCGCTATTCGCCAATTGCCCTGTGCCAGCCGCACTATATTGATGCCGGTACATACACACACACAAAACATTCATCAGCGAGCGAATGCATGCGGTGTAAATTGAAAAATTAGATCAAAAGTGTAAGTAAACACGTCGGACATGTTAGACGCTACGATGTTTGGCTTTGGTGCAACGACGACGCACGACGGGCGGCAATTGCACATCAATATGTGTGTTGGGTTGGGAAGCGATAACAAGCTGACGTACAGACGTGTGAATGAATGATCATAGCTAGATATAGCCTTAAGATGTTAAGTGGTTGTTAATTAAAATTATTATAGTTTGAAAGAGAACGTTGCAAATATTATGCCAATTTTATTCCGATTCATTTTTCTATTTAATGCAATAATAATTTCTTTCATAAGAAAAAACAACCGACTTCAAATTTGAGACTAATAATATTTTCTCATGGATTCCATTGTCTAAATTGAAACAAATTGGGACCCCACGGAAACCACAAACTTTCAAATAGAAAAAGAATCATTAAAATCGATCCACCCAGTCAAAAGTTCTGGTATGACAAACATAAAAAAAAATATGAATTGAAAACCTCCTCCTTTTTTTAAAGTATGTTAATAAATTAATTCGTATATGAATCTAATAACTGCTATACTTTTTTTTTTAATTTTCAAACAAACTGTTACAAAAAGTAGGGCCCAACGCAATTTATTCTTGACAAGTAGATAGTGTTTTTGAATTTTTGTTTTTTTGTCATTCAACATTGATGAAAAAAGCTACCTCACGTAAATACCAGTTAAAATTGACAATGTTCCACAGGAATTTTTAAAAAATTACCGAACATTAGCATTTCGCTATGAATATTGATGCACATTTCAAAGTAATTTTAATTCTCTTCAATGTATCAATTTTATTTGGGAATAACCTCTTAGACAAATGGTATTAATTTATTTAGAAGGCTACTTTCTTAACCATATTTCAGTAATTTTCCCTTTTGGAGATATACATATAATGTTCAATATTAAGATGATTGAATGAAGATGAACAAAGGGACTCAACTGTTACCTAAAATCATAATCAATCCGACTTTTCCTCGTTATAGATAAAACTATTAAAAATATGAATCTAACATTAAAAACTATCAGACAACTTTTTTATTAAAAAGCAATGATGCTCAAGACCTTTGGTTGAAATTTATTAACACTAGATGAGGTCTTAAAATATTTTTATTAAATTAAAAAAAATTAATTTTGGGTCTTATTTAATTGAGTTTTTTCGATGTCGACAATATATGAATAAAACTCTCTCTTTTACCTGCATTTATACTGTTTGCCTATTTTTAGAGTCATTATTTTTTTATTGTCTGACAAAATTAATGATCTTATACCACACCTTTCGAAATCATTTTAAATCTTTTTAAAATTCGTTTTCTACGCAAAGATATTGGAAAGTAAAATTTATTATTTGTCCGAAATATTCTCTGTAGGCTAGTCAAAGCGTATTAAGCGGTGAAAACTTTTGATGAAATAATTTCCAATAGTTAGCTTTATGTTTTTTGGAGTGCTGAGCATAAACGAACGAGGTTATTCATACGATCTTATCATGGAAAACATGAGAAATCATTAAAACCTTTAAACAATTTATGCAGAATAAAAGTAGAGAAAATTTTTTGTACGAATTTTGGATTCTTCCCAAAAAAATGTTGAAAAATCCATAAACATCAGTAATTTATGAAAAATAGAAGAAGTGTTTTTATTGATTTTCCTATGACTAATACTCTTCGACCATCATAAATCAACCTTTGATACGAAAATGTACATACATACATACTATTCCTATTTTATGTTGTGAGCTTTTTTCAGGTTACCTTGTTTCGCCAGTGTGTTCAACATTTTCGAAACATTTTATGCAAGTCAAAATGACAACCAGTTAAAAACAAACTTTCGCCGAGTAGCTTACCATTTCTTTTAATTGCATTTAATATTTATGGCCATCGAACATCTAAAATATGTGAACTTAACGTTTGTTTACAATAAAAGGAATTTAATTAAGAAATTAATATTTACTCATGATTCTTGAAGAAGTTGTATGAATCGAATGCCCTTGGGCTCATCGAATTCAAGAAAAAGTAAAATGTAATTGAAGCAAATATATGATTATTTTGCAACTCACATACATATTTAAAATTCCCATTTGCCGTTACGCAACACTGTCCCTTGGCATTCCTTTTTTTTTATTCCCTTGAAACAGCACTTTTCGGCACATAAATCAATAAATATGTCTACAAAAAAAAAAAAACAACAAGAAAACCTTTCAACAGAAGGACTCTTTTTCTTCAATAGACTGCAATCGATTTTAAGTCCTTGAAATTGTTAAAAAAAAAACTACCGTACACAATTACAAAATAACGAACAACTGTGCACAACTCCACTAGGAATATAATCCTTTCTTTTTTTGTATATAAGTTCATCCAATATATCACCCACCTGCAAGGTTAAAGCCTAACTGCTTTTTTTCTTTCTTTCTTCATTTTAAAAGCCTCTTCTGGCCTCTTCTATTAACAAAAAAAAAAAAGAATCACTACAAATTGATCAGAAATAAAAGTTACAAAAAAAAAAAAACTTCAACCATCGCAAAAAAAAAGGTAAAAAAAGGACATTTTCCTTCTGAATGCCTAACTGTATCCACCATTATGCCCTCCAGCTGCTGTTGATGTCAGTAGGATGGCTTTGCTATATACGGCGTACTTGAAAAAGAAAATTGAATCAGATAAGTAAACATAAATCTATCTGGAGACCAGTTCACTGATTTTCTTATTTTCTGTTTTTGTTTTTTTTTTGTATTTTTCTTCTTTTTTAACTCGCGATTCGGTTACGGGTAATATAAAGTTAAGATAGGGAATATGTATTTAAAAAAAATAAAATTTAAGGTTTCAGAGATATTTTTTTGTACCAAAAAAGTAATAAATGGGAGCTTTAAAGAGAAATGTCAAAATATAACAGAAGTCCTAGAATACTTGACAATATTATTAGGTCATCGAATTAATGGTTACTTGCGACAAAACTGAAAATTTTATAAAAATTTTTTGTTCAAATAATTCTGTGAAAGCTAATTTAAGTTAATTCCATAATTTCGATGGGTGCTAACCCCCCTATTAATAATATGATACACTTATGTATCTTCCATATAAACACGTGTATGTTAAATTACGGATAAGAATCAATTTGTTTGAGAAAGGCTTAACTACAAAGGCTACTTTTTGCAAAAAGTGCAAAAGTGAAAATTTTTAACTCGTTTCTCCTGACTATTTAACTCAGGAAAAAATTCAAAAATGTGTCAAAAACCTTAGATTTTTCAAACTAGAATTCTCAAACTAGTGGCGTATTTTTTTTCCGCGAGCAAATGGACCTACATATAAAGAAAAAAAATTATTTTACTCTTGCACTTTTGAAAAAAGTGGCCATTGTAGTTAAGCCTTAGCTCTTATTAAAATTCAATTGACAACTAAACACTAATTCGAAGTTGTTTGTTATTTATTAATAGATAGGAGGTCAATGTTCATTTAATCGTTCCTAACCATTCTTTCTGCCATTAAATTGCTGCAGACCAACAATCAGGTGTAAGGGGGTAAGGTAGGATTAGGGTACCTTGCCTCCCCTAGCTTAAGACTGAAGAACAAGAGAAAATGAAACGTTTGTATGAAGATGTTTCGTAAAAATTATGACATTTCTATAAACATTTTGGTAATATTGGCACATCAAACTTGGATCAATCGACTGTTTTGTATGTTCAAAAAATACTCGATTGAATCAAGTAAAAAGCTGCCAACAATGTTCGATTGTATCAGCTGAACTCGATTGTTTCAAGTTACGTGCTGGACCCCCTTTTTTGTATGGAACCACTGACCCTAATAATTCACCCTCCATACGCCAAAATACTGAAAATGAGATATAGGTATCAAAATGTAGGGCTTAAACAGATGTACAAGGTGAAAAAATAGTAAAAAAAATTAAATTAAAGTCCGTTGTAAATTAATTTTTATGTTCGAATGTCTCTTTTTATATTTAAAAAAGTCTCTTTTTTCCATGTCATTATTTAGGTGTACACATACAACTCATTTAAATCACGTAACCACTTCCGGAAAAAAAGATTTAGTAGATTTAAAGAAAAATGAAGTAGATTGAAAAAAAAACAGTAGATTTCAAAATTAACTATTAAAAATATATAAAAAAAATAATCATTTTTATATTAAATATTTAAAAACCAAAATTGAAATTCTTAAGACTTCATTTTTGAATATACATAAACAAACATTTCAATATACTACACCGCCGGTAAAAATTTTAATGAAGAATAATAATATAAAAACGGAATTGTAGTAGGAAGTCTGCATGTATCTTTCAAATAAGACCAAAATTATTAAAATCGGTTGCAACCTAGTTTAAAAGAGAAAAATCGAAATCGTATTTACGTATTAAAATAAATGATTAAAAAAACTAAAAAACTGATTATGTGAAGAGTTAATTTATTTAATTCTGTTATTTGGTACGGGAATTCGGCGGTTAATAGAGAAAAAAGAAATAGATTTTGCATTTTTTTTTTATAAACTTGACAGATTTTTAAATTGTAGTAGATTTCGATATTTTGATTACGGTGCGTAGCAGGCAGTAGATTTTTTAAGAAAATTCAAAAAATGTAGTAGATCTACTATTATTGTAGCAAAGTGGTATCAATGATATATGTGAAGTTTGCACCCCCATATGCAATTTTTTTAAAAAAGGTTGTGCTTTGTTTGCCCAACGTTAGCCGAGGATAGACCACCATTTTGTTTTCCGTTAGTCCAATGTTTCTTTTTAAGTTATAACGAAACAGATTTTATTCAATACAAAAATTAAATTTTCGTTTTAGTGTAAATTTCGACAATCTTACAATTAGGTTCCTTTTCCCAAGGTTATCCCAGGATATACCAGCATTTGTTTTTGATAGCCTACCTTTAGTTTAAAAGTTAGGTGAAGACAAACTTTTTTACTTTAGAAAACATTAAAATTAAGTTGATTTTTTTTTTGTTTTCAGTAAAAAAAATCATTACTTTGGTTTTTTTTCGCGAAAAATTGTAATCATGGTCACGAAAATTGGTTTCTTCTGAAACAGTTATTTACGTGACATATCAGTTAGTACAAATTTATCAAAAAAAAAAACTGAATACTGCTGAAATTGACATTAGTTTTGGACTTTACAAAAAAAAAGGACAAAAATCAGTTAGGTCACTATGGCTCTCTATGCCAGAGTTAAAAAGTTGTAACAAAAAAAAACATTTTTTTAACAGCAACCACTTAAAAATTGAAAAATCATCCAAATTCGAGCTGTTTTCTCCGGTTTCGAGATCATTCTTTTTTCTACCTTTAATTACTCCACTATTTGTGAATATTTTATTTAGAAATTCGGTTTTTAGCTTTCATAAAGAAGATTTTGATTCGATGTTGTATTTTTTGTGAAAATTGTAATACTGATTATAGTGTTTATGGAAATATTGTATTTCTCGTTAATGGCTAAGAAAAAACACTTCTAAAAACTATAAAGCAGTTACACTGTAAGCACACAATATTCTGTATTTGTTTCTAAAACAACATAGAACCATTAAATTAATGTTTTAACACCAATTGTCATCTTGTTTTTCTTAATAACTTAGTCATTAACGTTATTTTCTTATTTTATGAGTAAGAAGTTACGACTCAGTCCAACACATTAATGTTTTAGTTCTGTAATTTTTTTGGGTGTACTCGCATCGTATGTGAAGTAATTAAATTGTAGAGTTCTCTAGATAGGTAGATACACTTACATACCCCATGTGAGTATTTTTCTGCAACAGCACACAGATTCTGAATACGACACTTGTAAGTAATTACATACTACGAACCGAACACCGTTTGTATTTATTGTTGGCAACAAACACAATTTGAAACTGGATTGTGCAATTTAGATACTTTTTAGAAGTGAAAATAAAATGTCCTAAAAAATGTTTCGTTTTAAATGAATAGGTGTACAAAAAAATAAACGAATAATATATTTATTAGTATCAAGACTTTTTGCGGATATTTATCCAATAATTTGTATTTTGTCAATTGGGTTTAGCTTTGAGTTCGTTTGAAATATTAGAATTTTTTGTTCAATTTTAATTTGATTTTTAATTTCTAACTTTTAAATGGAATATTTTATAATCATCTTTAATGATCCTTCAAGTAAATACTTTGAGCAACACCATGAAACTGCACTCCTTGTCTTTCACTGTTCACCTTAATTTATATTTTTTTAATGTAAGTGCACTAAATAATTCAGGGAAAAGTTTCTCTCATCCTGACGCAGTACAACTTTTTTAGTGAAACAAAAAACTGCATCAGTGCCACCATTATATAGCTTCAGCGTCTGCATTGTTTCATTGTTCGTAAGGAATTTGTATAATGTTTCATGTTTTATCCTTATTTGCAGTAGGTACCCTCCTACCTAAAGGAGCTATATATATTTTTTTTTTTGTGTAGTTTCTTTTTGTTTTCCACATTTTGACACGGTTAATGTGTATTGTGGCAACTGCAACTGATAGGAAAGTAAATTTTAGTAAAATGAAAAAAAAAAGAAAACAGAAAAAGTGTTTCAAAATGTTAAAATTCTATAAAATTTTGCAGTATACTCGTAATATATGTGAACAATTTCAGACAGAGGATTTTTAGAAATGAAAACAATTCGAAAAGCTCAAAATAACACACATGGGTGTTTTTGAAGGCTTTAAGGACTTGAACAAAGAAAAGTTTTGTTTTTCCAAAATTATGACATATTGTCATGCTGTTCCAGGTTTACTGGTTAATCTTAAAAAACTTCCTTCCTTAGAAAAACAGTTTAAATATTTTACTTTAGTTCATTATTATTTTTTTCAAACTTTTTTTTTATAAGTGTGTCACTTAAAATTGGATAAATAAACTAAAAGTTTTGACTTTTTTAGATTTTGAAATTGTTTTGAGCTCGCATTGCAGAATTCATAGTTGTCAATCAAGTTGAGAATTTTCTTAAGTGTATACGATTGAGTAGAATTTTGGCCACTTGAGCTATTCATAATTTAAATTATGAGGAACTGCTCAAGTATTTACTTGAGGATTACCTGAGTAGCCTCCATTTTGTCTATAAATACGGACTTCTGCTCAGCAAATGCTTAAATTTTTCTAAACTTGTAATAATCTAACGATATAGCAACTATCAGATGGTGGTTCCGGGCCATTCCCATATCTACCATTTACTGTTCCTGACGTTCAGGAGACTTCTTCTAAAAAGTGTCGCCTATTGTCAAGTGGTCACATTAGTTTGAGGTTTTTTTACCGTCTATGAATGTCAAAATATTTTGACACTTCATTTGACTAATCCTAATAGTTCTTAAAATGTATAATTCATTTTTTTTCAACTATTTTAAAAATTTCCAATAGGTAAAGAAAATCCTTTTCCTTTTCCTTTCTGTATCACCAACGAAGCACGTACAAATAGACAACTTGCCAAACATTGATTGATGATGGCATATACTTACGGTCTATACGATTTCATCGATCATCCATCATCATAGAATAGACATAAGGCAACAAATTTAATATCTGTCAAACCTTTAAATCCACTCAAAAAACTAATCAAAAAGCTTTATCAATGTTATTTTTCATGTCTAGACATCAAATAAATAAAAAAAAAAACAACTTTGAGGGTGGTTTCCTTTTCCTTTTTAATTAACTCGATAAAATAGGCACAACTTGAAAATAAATATTTAAACATCACTTAGAATATACTTCAAAGAAGCTTAAAACAAAATAAAATTGATTAAGATGCTTATCATCCCGAAAAAAAGGAGCTTTTCCAATATCTCCTCCATCACTCACATATAATCATCTCGTATTTTCTTAATTTCTGATAAATTCTCGTTCGTGGTAATAAATATTCCTTCAATGGGAAATGTAAGAGAGGGTTGTGAGTAGTATAAAGAATCTTTTTCTCATGTCAAAAGAATATTAATAGGCGGTGATCATTTACTATCACGAAATTTCTCAATCATGTGGCCTTTGTATACTGGCGCATTTCCTTCGATATTTTTCACCTTCATTGTTTGACAGAAACAAGGATATTTCATTCAAAAAATATGTTCCGTTATTTTTTTGTTATAACTGCCACGATATAATAATAAAGTGCCACTACTCTCAGTATTACTTTTTTTCTTTTTTTCAAGACCGACAAAAGTCCTTAGGGGGGAAGAAAAAAAAAAGAAAGGAAAAAAAACATAGCTAATGACACACTATTACGGCACTCACTTTGACGTCATTGCCAGTGAATAGGAAACACGTTGGTTGTTTCGAATGCCATTTCTCACTCATTCACATCCAGTTTGCAAATCCTTTCCCTGTTTCCTTCCGCTAGCTCTGCTCTTGTTATAAGGATTTGGCTTCTCGTGCAGCTGAGAATCTTAAATCTGCTTTCGTAAACAACTTTTTTCTACCCAAGATTTTTCCATTTAACATTATTTTTCTTCTGCAATTGATTTGGTCCCCTTAAAACGTGTATTTGACGAGGTCAAGTGGGAGAGTATGGCAACGACAACAACGACAACGAAGCGATGTTGACAAGAGCAGCAGCAACCCATCACCCTACAGTTGAAGTTTCTATATAATCAGGGGTTAATGGATAATTAATTGAACGCATGGTACACCAAAGAGAGTTGGCAAGACATGCCTCAAGTATTCGATAAATAGAGAAAGTTTGCCATCGACACATCCAAAGAGTTTTAGAAAACTCGCAGGACTAAAGCAATGTTGTGGTTTAGGTTGGGTTTTTGAGAGTTACACAGTGTTGCCATTTTTGAATTAAGTATTCAAATGGCATTAAACAAATTTGAAAGATTTAAATTTATTCTTCTGAGTTGAAACTAAATAATAGGGCTGAGGGCTATTTCTGATTTAGGACTACAAAGTTAATCTGTATTCTTGAGCAGAGGTGGAACTTTGCGAAGCATCAAAACTTTCGTGAGCAGAATGTAAATTGAAATTTATTTGATTTAATCGTTTCAGGAAGTAATTTTTCACTTTTTCATTCAGTTCCTTTATTTTATTCTTTTTTTTTTTAATTTTTCTTTAGAAATATATTTTATACAAGGAAAAGTTTTGAATACCTAATAAAACAAATTTTGTTTTTTGCGGATGTAGGACTGATAAAAAATTTTAATATCTTTTTCCATGGAGGAACAAATTTGAAAATCGCTTCAAATTAAAATTCTAGTTTTTAAAAAGGTGAAGTAATAAAATAAATTAAAATTTAAAAATGGCTTTTCGTAAATCGAAAAATCATCGTAAGAAGAATTTTTTTCAGTTCAATTTGGAAGAAGTATGACGAAAATCATTTTAAAGTTAAAATAATTTGTATGGTTTGTTCCAAATAAATTTCTAATCTTTTTGTGTCTAAATTCACTTACCTTAATCATTATTCCTATCTTCATACAATAAAAAAGTCTCAAATTAAGAATCCATCTCATTCATTTTCCAAAAAATAAATTACCCATAAGACAATTTAAACCCTCTTAGTTACACGGTCACGCCTCAAACGTGACAAGAATTAGTTTCAACTTAAATAACAATTTAACATTTCAACCTACGAGTATATTTTCTTTTTTTTTTGTAGAGCAAAGAACTCATTTAAAATAGATTTCTTTAAATTTAAATGGTTCAACAGAAAATTAAAGAAGATACATAAAATTATTTGCTCGTTGTTCCTACTTGTATACATATCCTTCTTTAAAAAAAAAGGGACTAATTTTATAATACAAACATATACTCGTACCTATTTATATAGGGCCACTTTATAGAATTTTTCTAGGTATTTTAAACCGTCTTCAAAATAGAATGTGAATTTTATCCACCCTAAAAGATAAAGGTAGATATAATGTGGTTGTCAAGCTGAATAGGAAAAATATTTAAAACAGACACAGTTTTGCGTTTTGAACCCTTTTCAAAAAAAAAAAGTTTTCCTTGAAAATGGTTGAGGTCTATAGGTTTTTGAGGACATATACGAATTTTTAAAAGAAATTTTTACGAAGCAGACACAATTTAAATGTTAAATAAGTGACGGTTGTGATGGAAGATGTTTTCCATTTGAAACTCATGCTCTTTGAAGAGAAAAAGTTTAAAGTAAAAATTAATAATTTTTCCTTAAAACTCAGATACAACTTTAAAATAAACCATTAATTGTTGTTTAAAGCAGTTAAATTAATAAAAAAAAACTCCTTTATCTACTCCGTAGATACATTCTACTTATTAAAAAGTTATAAATAATTATATTTATTGTTTTCATCACGTCCACAGCCTTTTAATTAGCATTTCCGTTATTGCAACACTGTTTGTTTCAATAGCGATTCTATATTAAACCTATTTAAAAATTCCACACTTCATTGTGATTTTAATTTTGCCAATTAATGCATCAGCATCCAAGCAAGCAAAAATGATACACAAACCACATGGCAGTGAAGTGAGGTAAAGTGAGATCATTATGCCGCACTTCAACTCATCATGTCACTTAACCACATACATCAATGATCACTCATTCACTCATGTCAATCAACTGCGAGTATCTCTGTCTTTTGACTGAAAAATTAAAGAACACAAGAGGAAATAATAATAAAAAAGAAACAGAATAAAAGTGAACAATTCACAAAAATGTGTTATTTATAAAACTACATTGGAATTGAGAATGGAAAACATACAATAATAATGTACTTGTACAGAGAAAAAAAATATATA
Source organism: Meliscaeva auricollis (assembly GCA_948107695.1). Lineage (NCBI taxonomy): Eukaryota > Metazoa > Arthropoda > Insecta > Diptera > Syrphidae > Meliscaeva > Meliscaeva auricollis. The sequence continues at coordinate 15,717,695 of OX403619.1, read as the reverse complement.
TAAATAAAATTATATTTTGTGAAAAGCCGATGAAAGGAATTCACAATTTTTTGAGAAGAAAAATTTATCTTTTCTTTGAAAAAGTCCTCATTAAATATTTATCTGGGAGACGTGCTGTTTATTAATTCAAGTCAATTGGCTACTTTGAACATTTTTAAGATACACATTTTTGAAAATAGAAATTCTTTGAGGAATTTCAAAAATAAATGTTTCATTTTGGACATTTTTGTATTGAAAATTGAATAACTAGATTACTATTTTGTACAATAATGTTTTTCTTAAAAAAAAATATTTTTCAAAAAAGTATTTTTTTGTTTTCTCTCTTTACAGGTAAGATGTGAATTTATCTTAATACTCAAGGGAGGTACTCACAACAAGTATGTAAAAAATAGAATTTTTAAGACGAAACGGTTATTAAGTACGAATAATATTAAAAGTATTTTTGTCTAGGAAAATAAGGGTTGAAATAATCAAATCATGATTTTGTATACCTAATTTGTATTTACATCAAAAACATAGAAAACATGGAACAAGTCTTACAAAGTTTTATATATGCTTTTTCAGAAAGGGAGTAGAGGTGATGTATTCAAAGTGAACCAATTATATGTTGATACTATTTTTAAGCATAATAACGAATGAATGTAGAAACAAAAAAATAATACAAATCGACGGTAATACTTACAACACTATGCTTTCCATTTTATGAAAGTCAGAATTCTTAAATAAAATGTCTTTAGCCAATCGTTTTTGAAAAAGGGGATAGTTTTTAAAGTTTATTGAAGGCTAAACTAAATATTAGGAACACAAAAACTTTAAAAAAAAATGCACGACTGGATCGCACGAATTTTCTCAATGGAATGGAAACACTTTTTGAATTTTCTTTTCGATGTTGGGACAGTGAATTTTTTTCAAAATTTAGTTTTTAGGTGTTGATAAATAATATCTTAAAATAGTATACCATTTTGTTTTTTTTGTTATCATTTGAAAAATGTTTAATAAAAAAATATTTTACAAAAAAAAATTGTAAAAATTAATCGTTATAGAAGAATTCATGTCAAAAAGTTTTATCAAAATCGTTAGGGCCATTTTCGAGAAAACTCGAATAACTGAAAAATGTTGTATGGGAGGTACCTACTCGTTCTAGATGAGATATTCAAAAATAAAAAAAAATTGTTTTGAAATTATGTACATAAAAGTTATCTCTACCAAATTTGAACACAATTCGTTTACGGGTTTGGGCAGTGGATCCGACCAACGCGACGGACGGCTTAACTCTGCAATTTGGTGAGGCTGTTTCTCATTTAAAACAAATATACATACCTACCTCCGGATATCCGGATATTTCATTACTCTGGCTCTGCCAATTTCCTTCAAAACTAGTAAACAGGTATTTCTTATAAGATATTCCAAATTCTTTTGTGCATTAACTTAAAAAAAGTGGTTGAAACAACAGAAACAATTTTTTTTTTTATAATTAATCAAAAACAATCACACAAATAAAATGGATATGCAATGCTCAGCAACTGTGTTATTACTTTGAACTGCAAAATAAGACAGATATGTGATTCTTATTCTTATAACAGGAGAGAAAAGTTTGTTAATTAATCATTCAGTAAGCAATTATTGGGCTAAGTCACCTTGGCTTAACCCTTCATTGTACTAAAAATAACTCTTTTGTAGATATCCTAAGGATCAACAGCAATTCTTTGATATTAAAATGGAATCACTTGACCCTTCCATCAATTGGTATTCATACAAAAGGAAATGTCATTAGGTAGCACATAAGATTTGATATCTTTCGATACATTCCATTTGAAAGTGTTACTTTTGTTGATTTGTTATCCAATAAAGAAACCAAAACCCAAATGAATTAATTGAAACACATATCCATGATTGGATTTCAAACAATCGATTAAATTAATTGGACCCCCTGGCTCCAAATACACACACATATAAGAGTGTCCCCTATAGGTAAAGTTCCACTTGTTTAATTAAATTTATCTTCATTTCTTTTCTCTTCTTCTACATATAAAGTATCAAAATTCAACAAGAACATGACTGAGGGTTTTTCTTGGATTTTCATTCTTTTACTGCGGTGGGGAATTTTATAGACAAAGAGATTAACAGGAAACATCTATTTTATTTGTTTCAACAACAAGTCCCATTGGCATTGTTACTTGTTCTAATGAAAGGATTTCAAGTAATTTTGACCACAAAACTAAATTGTACTTCCACATTGCTATTAAAGTTTGTTTCAAACACTTTGGCTACGTAAACGAGAAATTGAACATGAAAAATCTGACAATGTCTGACATACTACACCTGGGGACATTGTCAGCTGCAACATTCACCTACATAGTACCTACATATATCTAAGCTTTTTATAATTGAAGATTTATGTAAAACTTTAATGCCCCCCATAACAACAATAATTCCCCCATGTCGCACAGCAACACCACAGAATACACCATCAACCTTAACCATGAAAGGATAACAAGATTACTTAAAGATAAACGAACTAAATCTGTATCGTTCTTTCATTCGGTTAAATTGTTGCTTGTTGTCTTCCATTATTGTGTTGTGTCGATGTTGTAACGAACAAAGGATTGCAATTGTAGTATAGTTCTCCCCTTCTGATGGATGAATGGATTTGAAAATTTAAATAAATTGAAAATGAATTGAGAAAAAGTTGTTATCCCGAGTCACTGCATTTTCTTCATTTTGCATTAATCTTCATAATCCTTGGAGAGATACGTACCTTTCAGAAAGTGCTAGAAGAAAAGAAGAAAACAAATCAACTACAATCAAGGATTCAAAACTATCCCTCTAACATTCAGGATGACCATAGCATTGCAACAGCAATTATTGCATTTAAGAACTTGTGCGAAAGCAACCAAAGTCCTTTTTGTAAAAGTATTCTCCGTTCCCCGTATAAAAAAGAACTTTATCGTCGTGCGTCACGTTGGTAGTCGCCTCAGGAACCGTTGAATTGGAAACATTCTATCCTGCCACCATCAGCCGCAATCAACTAGACCAGGTTAGATCATAGCAAAGCCAAAGGATAATAGTTTCAAGTTTTCCATTGTGATTTGTTTTCTTCCTTTTCGATGAAAAAATGAAGTACAAAAACTATTTGAATGTGAAGAAGATACCTACCTCGCTGGTGAAAGTTTGAGTTCAAGTTTTCTTTCTTCTTTTTTCATGGTTTTTTTTTTATTTTTAATGATCTCTTCCTTGAAACAGAGAATTGAAATCCTTAAAATCACTTTAATTGAACTCCAAATCGAAATTGAAAATAAAACTTTTGCATTTCCCATGAAGCAAAGTAGATATAGATTGGATTTATTTCTTAAATTAAATTAATTTTTGAAAAAGAAAAATCAATGACGCTGTCTTATAAGAAATCAATTTAAAATAAATAAGTATTATTAACACTTTGGAAAATACAAATTTAGTAGAGTGTGAGCTGTGAGGGATTAATAGTGATTCGCTAAGCTTGAATTTACCTATTAAATGACTTCGACAAAGTCCTGTGAAGTTAGCTTAAAAGTTGTTTAAAATTGAACAAAAATAAAAGTCCCCGGTAGTAATTAATGATTTCAAGAGCTCCGCATACCAATACCATAAATTTTTCAATAGTTCTGGCAAATTAGCTGTTAAAATATGAAAAATATTCTGTTTTGCTAACTTTGTGTAGTACTTTTTCGAGAAAAGAGTTTTTCAACTTATAATCAAAAGTTTTAGACCCACAAATTTATTTATATTTATGGAAAATCGAAGCAATCCTTGACTTTGTAACAAAAATGTTTAAAATTAAGAAAAATTAATAAAAAAACTAGAGTTCTGTGTGCGTTCCCGTTAGCAAACAAATAGTTCTAAACACTTTTCCTTGCAACAGTTTTTTTTTCTAAAACTTATTGGTAGCCATTTAGATTAAGAGTCCGCAACTGATTTTAAAATTAGCATAAAATGATTGGTATTTTTGGAAAAGTCTTTTTATTTTATGTATGCGATGTCAAGTTCTTGCAGTCTGTAGCTGTGTTGTTTTGAAGTTAAAGTGCAATAAGATTGCAGTGTGTTTTTAATGTTTTAAACTAAACAACAAAAAAAACAATTGCAATAAAGCTACAATACAAGCGACTTAGGGTACTGGCTTGCAACAATTTATTGCTTGAGTCCAAGACTTGGGAACTGTTAAGTGTTTAATGTCTGTTCATTTTTCCATCTTCTATTGGCAAATTGAAGAAATAAATTTTAGTTTTGCCGTAGTTTGATTATTTCGTTGAAAATTTATTAAGTACACTGAGTCTTTTTCTGATTTAAATCAAAACAAAAATCAAGCAAAATTATTCACATATCTTATTTTAATGAAAAGATTTAGGAATTTTTCGAAGCTTTAATACAGGGAGCACCCACAACGTGCAAAAGTTCAATGGTCTGAAGAGGTCTGAAAGGCCATTCTAGTTATGCATACAAAACAAGTTGGACCGGTTCAATTTTTTCTCAAACTAAGTTAGTTTATAACTGAACCGAAAGAAAATTCTTTAAATTCTATTACAGAGCTACAAGTCAGTGGATTCAAAAATCACAAAAAAGTCCGAAATTTTTTAGGTTGTTTTTTTCTCTGGAAAACGCTGATATTAGACAAATATAGAGACGTTTGGTGCAGTATAAAGGTACCTATTTGCTTTAAAATATACCTAGTTTATTCTCAATCTGTCTAGATATGAGTTGTAAATTTTCATTGACTGATGGCTACGATATTGATGGACTAAACAAAAACACAAACAAATCTGAAATTTAGAGTTGCTTTTAATTAGTAAAATTTGTAGTGGATTCATTTCACTGCAAATGATAGTTGATTTTTCTTTTATGGTATTTGCTTTATTCGGATCGGTAAATTTGTATTCTCCGATTTTTAATTAAAACTGACTTAACTGCCTCGAGTTTGCTTAAACTTGGTTCTTGTGTTAACTAGAGTTGCACAATCTTCGGATTTGCCACATAGCTAGCTAGGATACATGATGGATTTACTTAACTCATTCTGGGGCATTACTAGATAAAAACAGAAATTGAACGTAATTCTTGCAAGAATATCTTTATTTAGGTCGTGTTTTTAAAAACATAACGAGAAAACGCTTAAAATAAAAATATTAAAATATGTGGAAAGGTAGAAAGAGTTAAAGACTGTCAGATTTATGAAGAAAACCTTTTTCACCTTGCTTCCTGATATCAAGAAATTTTGTTATCAAACAACCATTTCGTCAGGTCAAAAGTTCTTTGAGCTCTTCTAGCAATTTTACTAAATTTTTACTCGCTTATCACAAATCTAGTAAGCATTAAATAGGGAACCTCTTACCATACGATATGTCAAAAAGCTTCTCCAAGTCAATGCAATTTAGTGTGCCAAATTTGATGCCAAAAAACTTCTGCCTTATTGCCTTCGTCTATATGAGTATTAAACGCCATCGAAAGTTATTTATTTAATTCAATTATTTTGAAACATTTAATAACCTTTTGGCTTTTCCAACTTCTGGACAGCTTTAGACACAATAAATAAATCGTCCTTCTTCTCTTAAGCTATTTAAAAGTGACCCCATTTTAAGCTTACTCCTATGCATGCCCAATGAGATTTTCAAGGACTTACATTATGTCTCAGAGTAACTTTACTCCTTTCAAATCGAACGTGTGCCTGTGCATGCACCTAATCCAAAAAAGGACCGATAAAATACATTGCCAATTTATATGTATCCGTCTAATCCAACAAAGATACCGTTAGATAGAATAGAGAATGAAAAGCACAGATCACATCAATTATCATATCCGAAGAGAGATATCCAATTCAACTGAAAGGACTGTACAAACTATTCCAAGAAATTGTACTCATGTTCGAAGCCATTCAATACTGATGGTGAGTGCTCTCTGAGTTCTATATCGTAAATTTACTACGCCCCATACCTTATTTGCTCAGGATCTTCTACTTTGGAAAGCATATGTAGTGAAAACATTATAGAATTGAATACCAATACCTATTACACTTAACTACCCAATTGGCCAAGAACCCATGTTTAACTAAATTAGAGTAGGATTCGAAAAACTATTTTAGCCTATTGATTTATTTGCAGATATTAAAGGCAAAGACAAAGGGTAATATATTATGGTAGCCCAGAAATATATACAAAATCCGAAGAGCTTCAACCTAACAAAGATTCACAAGAAGTCACTATGGATATTGTGGATTTTGAGTTTCTTCAGTTGGTATCGAAAGGATAAACAGGGTGTTTTATCAATTGTTGTTACCAGAACCTAAGAGAAATTTAAAGATATTTCATTCAGAACAAAAGTTGAAGTTGAAGAAGAGACAATAAGGAGAAAAAATATTTACTAAAATTTTAAAACCAAGAGTTGAAAAAATAGAAGACTGGAAAGACGAAGAATAAGGAGGAAGGAAGATAAGAAGAAGCGACTTAAAAAACCGAAAGAACTTCAAGATAAAGCAGAAAAAAAAGTAGATTACGTAGAGAAGAAAAGGAAGAATACAATAAATAGAAGAAGAACACAGAAGAGGTAAGCCAAAGTAAGAAAACTGAAGACGATGTAACAAGGCGAAGAAGACAATCAAAAGCTGAAGAACAAACAAAACTGAAGGAAAAAGACAAAGAAAGTAAAGAATAAACAAAAAGGAAAAAGCAAATTAACAGGAAGAAAGAAAATATAAGCTAAGGAAATAAGCCGTTCTTCAGTGAATATTTAAAGAATGAGAAAGAAGAAAATGGAATAAAAGGAAATCACAAAGAAGAAGAAATAGATTGACAGAGTCTAGCTTCCTTTGGTCTTTCAGAATCATTGTCGTGACTTGGTTTGTGAACCATTTCACTACGAATCACCCTGTTTTCACACACTGTTGAAGGATACAGTGTCTGTAGTGTGTATCGGAGGCAACAAACTTTAGAAACTTGGTCTTTCATCACGGACCATTCTCATAACTGCCGAGGACGACAAAACGCATATTGATTATATTTTTTTTTTTTCTTATTCTGACATGCTCCTCTCTGATAGATAAGGATATGGGTACCCGTTCACCGTGCTGTTCATCGTAGTCCTGTCGTCGTCAGCATAAAAGAAAAAAAAATCAATGCTCGATGCTTTGAACTTGTTTTTTTTTCTTCTATAGTGGAAGAGAGACTGGAGATATGTATGCGAGGATGCAAGGATGCCAGCGAGGACTCCTACCAGCAGAATCGATTAGAGTATTACACGTTATCTAACACACACACTGGGCTAAGTGAAGAAAGACAGAGAAAGGGAAATGAGAGGGGGATTATGATATGGTGGAAATGGTCTAGGTTTGGGTGCTTTCGGGTAAGGGATATGAGACAGAGTCCTCGACTATTTTTCTTGTATATCTATTATTTTTTTTTTTTTTTGCTTCAGTCACAGGAGGATTCTGATGTAGGTTATTGGAATTTTTTTTCCCATATACCATCACTATTTCTTCTTCTTCTTCTTGTTTAAGTCCCATGAGTAAGTCTGCCATGTTTGCTTTGAAATATGAGGCGAATAACTACCGCATGTGTGTGCTTTTTATATCTTTCAAGATGTTGGTTTGGAAGGATATTGATTTAGTTTTTGTATATTTTTTTTTTGTATTCTTTGTTTTAACAGAAGCAATACGGGCTTTTTTCTTCAGAATTGATAATGGACATGTGAGCCAGAAGAATGAACCAACAAAAGAAACAAAAAAAACGTGCTCTCACAGCATGGCAGAAGTGAAAAACAGGTCTCATCTGGTTTTATTGTTTTATTTTTTTCTTAGAGAAGAAATTATTTTTGATACGTTTTTGAGTAGTGATTCAGTTGAAATCCTGTCAGTTTTGTTAAAAAGAATTTTGAAACTTAGAAAAGGTATTATTTTCTTTTAAAAAAAATTATAACAGGTAAGGTTTTTAAAATGTATAGGTATTGGTAGGAAACAAGCATTTGAGAAAGTGGAGAATGCATGATGATTATTCAACCTGTCTTGATGGTGTACCAGCTATTATATTGGAAAAAACTTCTAAATTTCTCCAAAACCTGTCAGTTTTTTTCATCTTTCAATTTCGCAAAAAGTTTTTCCTTCTCTCTGGACAAAAAGGAACGTAATATTTTTTTTTTAAGGTGGTAAGCAAAGTTACCAGAAATATTTAAGAGATTTTGACTTTAGGCACTAATCTTCAATGAACTAAATATCAATAAGTAAGAAGCCAGGTAGACGACTGTTATTTATGTGTGGGTTCACTTCTGGCATCACTAATTATTATTTTTTGCTGCTATCAGTTTCATGTATAACAGCTTTTAACCAAACAGACACATGTAGGCCACAGGTGTTACCTTTTCGAGCAAGAAACTTGCACATAGGGTCCTCTGTTAGATGCACTTGTTTGAAGGCTCTGAGTTGCTGAATGGTAGTCGGAACCTATAATAGCAGCCATCTACGTGATAGATCGTTGCGCGACATCTGCTCTACTGGGAGATAGTTTATTATTTAGCAACTTCCCCGACACTAGACAAACCGTTCTATTTTTAAAACCCCGCTGATTAGTGTTCACACAGTTTTTATCTTCCTTGGTCAGAACCACACTTAACCATTCCAAAAACAATTTAGGTCACAAGAGTTATGGTATAAAAATGGCTACAACTGGCGCTAATTGGGCCTTCTGAGAAGTGATGTTCTAGAAACCGCTATTTCTACCAACCTTAGTAACAAGTTATTACCTAGCAAAGCTGTAAAAAACTGCAGTCAATTGGTAATGTAGTGAATTCAGTCGCAGTTAATTGACTTTAATTTTAACTGTACGTTAGTACTGCTACTATCTACTTTAACTGCAAAACAAGCAGTTAGCAGTCAGTACTAAAATACTGACTGTACAGTTAATGAAAGCAATTAATTGAACTGATTTTGTCACAGATTTCTACCGGTGTTAATGCTGAACTTTTTTTTTATTTTGTCTTTACATAAAATCTTTAACACAAACAAGAGTTTGCTGCAAAAGTATTTCAAATCGAAAAAATATCCAGCTAATGGAAAGTCGTTTGACACAAACGATTCGTACCTACTCTCAATGTGAATCTCATTTTGTTCATATTCATTCTAAGCTGGTTAAAAATTATCTAGTTCTAGTGGATTAACAAGATCCTCGCAACGAGGGGTCGCTGGTTCTGTCACCGATTTAATTTTCTTACTCAAACGAATTTGAGAACATGATGCAAACCTAGTTGAAAATTGTCCAGCAAACAATTTTTCGTTTGCCGCAAACTATTTGTTTTCAAACAACAAAAAAATAATTTTGTGAAATGCCTACCTATGTTTCTGGAAACTGTTGGGTCAGTAAATAGTGAGTGACATTTTTTTTCAAATTTATTTATCTCAATAAATAACCTTAGGGATTCAAATATTTCCAGAACTCTTCTATCAAAATCGAATTATTAAAAGCTTCAAAGTTTTATTTGCGATAAATAATATTAAAAACTACTCGTTTAGGTAATTCAAAAACTATCATAGTCTTAACATACTCAAATTAACAAAAATGTTAATCATAACAAAACTTCTTCTAATAATTCTTCAAATGATGTTAAGTCTCCTGTACCAGCCGCACTTTCCACCCACTTGAAGCGATTTGCCACACCCGGAATAATTATTATATAACAACATTAAGAACAAACTTCGCTTCCAATTAATTTTATATGCCTTAAATAATAATAAGTAAATTGGTATCCTTCGCCTTCGGCCTTATACTAAACTATTAATCTAAAAGTTTGTATTGGAGCCTTTTATGTATAAGTTGGCATTGATGGCATCAGAGCTTTGTGAATAATTCAACATGCTCCGGCTCATCCATCATCATTTCATGAGACAAATTATTCAATTAGCCTGAAGTAGATTTTCCACAACAACATAGCTCGGCTAAAACATCGCTTTAGCATTGCTCGTTCGCTGGCTGGAATTTAAACCCCACTTCGCATATGTTTTTCTTTTTTTTTTTGGAAAATCGTTTTACTCTAAATAATACATATTCGGATGGATAGATACCAAAAGTTTATGTTTGTTTTCTTGTTTGTTGTTTTGGTATCCCCCAGCTTTTTCGTTGACAGAATATTCACATGTAAGTTGGATGAATTTGATAAATTCTCAAAAACTTTGATACCACTTCTTCTTGTTCAACTTTTGTGTGCCGACCGACGAACTACGACCGACGACTATACGACGACAAGGACTAACAATGTCGACGGACGCATCTTTCCAAAAAACACAACAAGAATACAAGAAAACGAGAATGAAAAAAAAAACTTTATTTTACCCAACAACTTTCTTGGGATATATCCTTGGGTCTTTTTGTGTCATGCTAGAATATTATACCGAAAGGGAAGGGAGAGATGGTGTGGGAGAAGAATATTTTCCTTGAATAACCCCAAAGAACTTTTAACTTCTGGCATTTGCACGCACTCAAAACCAGCCGTGAAGTGAAACACGAAGAAAACTTCTACATTAACATTACCAAGTGAAATCTTGTTTAAAAATTCTTGAGACAAACTTTGTAGTCAGTCCTCCGGAAATTGTGGTTGGACAAGCAAAAATTGTTTTTTTTTTCTGGTTTAAATCTTATTTTGTTTCTTGTAGGATACCTGGAAAGGGCATTATATTGGTTTCAAATCAAATATTGTTCTTAGCATTCCACAGTACTAGTAGCATTCTGCAGGTTACTCAAGGTTCGACAAAAATAAAACAAAAAAGTTTGCTTGTACTCTAAATTTTTCAAAACATTTTTACAAATCAAAACCTGTAGGGTGCAAACATAAAAATTACCACAAATTGAAAATATACTTAATTACTTAATGGAATCCTGGCTCATGAAGGGACCTCCCTAAGATAGGGAAGTTTTTCATTATCCAACACCAAAGCTTCTTGAATCACTTGTAATGACTCTGAGAGAGTTTAACACTCGCACATTTCCATAAATTGGTCCAAACTGTGAATGCTATCGTAATTCGGCATTGAAGTGTGAAGATTGTAGAAATCCGCTGGTTTCTCATCGGCTCCTATGGTTTAATTTATTTTTTTCTTACTCTACGTTGTTTTTTTCCTTCCCTTAAATAGAAAAACAAACACAGTCGACTCCGCTTTACTGCGCACCTAAAAAATTCCTTGGGAAAACATATTTCCAGGGAAAACAAAATCCCCCTAAAACAGTTTTTCTCATTTGAAAATATTGAAGTTAATGTCTTTATATCTACTTTTTTGTGTTTAATGTTCTTCATCTTGAATTCAAACACCAACTTCTTGATACAAATATGAGCAAGTTTATAAGACTTCAGGCAAAACCCTTAAACTATTTTATTTTTACACACTGACACAAACTTTTTGAGTTTTGATGAACATAAATGCACTCAGGAATATTGGTTTCAGGAAGTGATGGTGTAGTTTGATTGGCGTAAACTGGATTATGCGGATTATCATCATGTGAACAATGAAAGTTATGAACAAAATATTTATAAAACCATAAAAGTGGAGTTAAACGAAATTTAAATAAAATCCATAAAATAAAGATAAAAATTAAATTGACACAATCAGGGATCAACCTAGTTTACTTAAGAGTTTTATGAAAAGAATGACACAAGAATGATATAAGTAAATTAGACCGTGTGTCAATTGCGTTAAAAAATTTTCTAAATTTTATCCCAGTTAAAAATGCGAAATCGGTTTCAAACAGTGTGTGTATATTACTCACAAAAGAAATATATATAAATTTAAAGGCAGTGAATTTATCAATTTTATTATTGAAACCAAAAACAAATGCATATTCCTCTCTCTTACTCCTTAAAACAATGATAAATGTCAAAAATTAGCCATTGGCTAAAATTGTAACGAGGTTAAATTTTAACGTCTGTATTCACCTCAGTTATGTCAATATTTAGTCATGGGATCAAATTTAGCCACATTTTAACGCACTTGCATGTCCTTAATATACACAGATTATGATGTGCCAATATCTTAATAACAACAAAGTTTTGTGAGGTAAGCTTTTAATAAGAAATCTAGTACAATCATAGTTAGTTTAGTAGTTTTTCTTGGAAAGTTTTAAAGGAACGTTTGAAAATTGGTGGTTTTCTAGATTTCGATGTGATCTTTCAAATTTCAAATTTGCCATCTCTTATCTTGTTCATCCGGGCCGCCATATTGAAAAAAATGGAGCCCAAAAACAGTTTTCCGACTCATCTTACGATAAGAAGATTAACGCACAATTAAACGAGACAAAATGCCTACAATTTCTGCCGTAACCTTTTTTTGTAAAAACAATAGTTTTGGCATGCAAGCGCCTCGAATAAAACCACCAATTCCTAAAAGTTCCTGAACAATTTAAAGGTAACCTCTTTTTTTAGATCCATATAATTGTAGTTATCTAATAACTAATAACTTTATGCATTACAATAAAAAAACATTTGTGTAGGTACATAAAAATGTTAGACAGGCAACTAAACCTAGAAATACTTTGAAAACTCAAAACACTTAATTCTCCAGAAAAGAAAATTTTGGTAACAAATATTCTGTTCCAAAAATACACAAAATCAAACATTTTTGGATCCAAATGAAAGTCCAAAGGACTACAAATTAATGCTGTCAGCAGTTACTGTTTGTTTATATAATCCTTAGTTAATTTGAAACCCAAAACACAATAAAACAAAAATTATTACAAAACTTGCGAAAAAAAAAAGTTTTTAAAGTTGGCCATAGACACGACATGGTCAAAGCAAATATTTACACAAACTAAATAAAAAGCTGTTAGCCGACAGCAAACATCATTTACAACTTACAAGCTATTGATTGACGCTTAAGGAAGAACCTTAAATTCCCATGATGAGTTATTGTTGTTGTTTTTTTTTTTTTTTTTTTTTTGACCTGTAAAAGCACTTGTTTAGTTTTAGTAAATATTTGTTCTGAAAAGAAAGAAAAAAAAACAAAATAAACAGCTTTTATATCTCTTGGGCGTTTATTGTTTATCTTAGAGTCAGGTACACACCTTTTTTAAGTTATTCTGTTATATTTATATAAATTTCTATCCACACAATATATAGAATCGAAGTTTTTGTGCAAATTTTGAAATAATTTCAATAAATTTTGTGTGGACATAGGATTAAAAGTTATTTTTGTTTGCCGTATCTTCTTTCAAGTTTTGATAAATATTCAAACAGCCGAGAAATATAATAAATAAAATGATATGCATACATACGTCATATGAAACTGAAATATACCTTAGAGAGTAGAACTTCTAGGGGTATTTGATAACGTCTTAGAATTAATTCAATTAATTTGATAGTGTAACTGAGACTTTGTTTTGCAAACTTTCTATTTGACATCATTTTCATTAATAAATGAAATAACTTTATGACATCAGAATTTGTCGAAATAAAGATGCAAAATTATTTTGGATCAAATTGCAGTTAATTGGACTCACATACATAATTACATTTATTGCAACATTTTTCTATTCAAATGCTTCCCATTAAAGATTATTTATATCAAAAACAGCTCTAACAATTTTTATTAAAATTTTATTGAAAGTCGTACTTTTAGAAAGAAAAAAGTTATTAAATATGTTACTAACAATACCGCCTGTAGAAGAAGCTGTTAAAGATTATGTCGTCTAAGCTAAAGGACCCGCAGAAAAAAAAACCTCAATACCCTGGAAAAACAACCCAATAGAAACAGTGGCCCAGCCTATTGATTTGGTGGACGGAAGAGATAGTTATGCTTATAGTTATAGTTAGCATGCAAGATCACTAGGGGAAGGGGAAGACAAGCTGACAATCTGGAGGATGCCTTAGCGGGATTCAGAATCAAGCGATGCAAATTCCACAAAAGCCATCAACTTGAACAAGAAAAAGAAATGGGAGGACCTACGCTAAGAGATAAACAATAAACAGGGCTGAGGTAAAAAAACTTAATGTAGAGTCTCGGAATTCAAATCGCCATTCCTACCCTTACAAAAGAAATTATCGGACGTATCGTGCACGTGCTATTTTCAACTAATCCCATTAGGGCCGACACTACACTGGCCCAACAACAAGATTTAACAACATTTCAGTTAAAAAGAGTTGAAATAAGCTTGTGAAGCCTTGCAAAACTAAAAAGCCACAGGACCAGACACGTATACCAGTAGAAGTAATGACAATCAACGCTGAAATATTCCCCCAGCAACTTTCGAGCATGTAAAAAAACTGTCTCGAGAAATGCACCTTCCCGGAAGTCTAGAAACACTAACACAACAAGCGCGAAAACAACAGAAATGGCAAAAACGGTAGGAATATGGAAGTAGAGGGCACTGGTTACCACAAGGCTCATTGGAGACGTTTCTGAATGGGGTAACCGAAACCATAGCGAAGTGAAATTTTACGTCTTGTAGTTCCTCACCGAACACGGGAACTTCAAGGTCTTCCTGTACAAGATAGGCAAAGCAGTATGGGCACTCGGATTCTGATGACGCCTACCACACTAACTTTCAGTGTACCAGATGTGAATTCCTCCGCCAGAACTTGCAAAGAAACGTCGGCGAATAAGGTCAGGAGAACAACATATCGAAGATGCTGGAGAACGAAGAACGATATCATCAAATAAGTTAACAACTTTTGTTAGAAATATTAATTTTCACTTCCATTTCCAATTTCATACATTTCATTTCATTTCATAACATAAGTTTTAATAATTATCTTAAGTGATGATATCCTTATCCTATATCATCTTAAATTGTATTGTTCTCTAAACTGCCCTCAGCAATACTTTTAATATAATTGAAAACATTTCTTACTTCCATCTCAAAAGAGATATAATCTTCAACAAACTTTTCCAAACTGTCATAATCATTAGATATTTTGTTTGTTTTTAATTGCAATTGAAACTATCGAAAATGGTTGAGGAGAAATTGTGTATATTTCTGTCAAAAATACGAAGAAAAACAACTTGTATTTTCTGTCCATTTCATTATTATTTAAAGGCCTTAAGCTTCAACCTTCTATAGCTATAATTTTCATTTAGTTTTCTGGAACTTACCTATAAATGAATACCTAACACATTCATTCATCACATTCATTGTTATTATCGGTTGTGATATTGAAGATTTAAACATATATCCCCAACGGGAGAGTATAATGTGTCAAAAACATTCCTTCACTCCAGTACCCGATCAATATTATGTAAAATATCTTGAATCTATAGGGGGTAATAGAAAATTTTATGATAATTTAAAGTGTTGCCAGGTACGTTGTACCTGCATACTAAATGGTACAAAATTCCTATGGCTAAGAAGAGGGAAACATTTGTATTTTCGGAGACTAAGCACTCGAAAACACATTATTTTTGTAAATAGTCAATTTAGGACATTTTAAATGACATACACTTTAGTACTTTAACTACATTTGTAGAAACACGGCAACACCAACACTCACTTTATACTTTTTACTGTATTTGATTACCATACCATACCATCGTAATATCGTTTACTGCGAAATCATTTTCTATCAGGGGAAATAAAAAAAAATGAAGTGAGTAGGTAAGTGTTATGAAATAAAGTGAGTAAAAATAATAAACAAAAAAAAATTAAATTGTTTCACTTTGAAATTGACAAGGAAGAAGAAGAATAAAAAGGGAGAAAAAAAGATAAACAAGTAAAAAACAAGCTTAAACAAAGAAAAGAATCAATTTGAGATTCGAAGTTGTTCACATCAAACAGCCTGAGGTCTGATTACACTTTGCCTTTTACTTTATACTGTTAACATTCATACCCATCACTCCCAGTTATCCCCCAATACTCACACACTCACACACTTTATCAACCACAAGCTCCAAAATATAATAGAAGAAAAAAAACACTTGGTGTTGTATGTTCCGGATACGGGTTTGGGGATCATTCCAATATGAGAAGACGCGACCTTGTTTTTTTGTAAAATGGATTATTCGTGCCACCATTCCTTACACCTAAATAAGTATGTAAGCCAATAAAAGCTTGTTACTTTTTTTTTATTTTTCTTTATGCTGATGCCTATTTGGTGCTGATTTATCGACTGAAAACAAAAATGGAAATTTTGTAAATTTTGAGGAAAAAAAACTAAAAAAAAAGAGGAGTTGAGGATATGATATAGATGCAGAAGCAGAAGTGCCTACTTCCTTCCTTTTCCCCAGCTATATTAGTATCGCTAACAAGAAAAAGTCCTTGGAAAATTGTGTGTTGAAATTCTGATTGAAACAAAGCAACAACAACAAAACCAAAAAATGAATAGGAGAACATCTTGTTTAATTCAATTTATTCATTGAAATAAAATATTTGTTAGGAATATATCCTGTAAAATAAAAGAAAAATAAAAATCCTTAACTTGGATTTAGTAATGTAGAGGTATACTGAGTAGGAGTAGGTAATATAATATTGAAATAAAAACTGAATAAAGTTTTTTTTTTATTTTATTTTTTATTGGAGGAAGACCGCTCCATTGATTTAAGGTAATTGATTTTACTCGAAGAGAATCCGGAATGGGATTCAACAAGTTGGGTATGAGGTACCTTATACTATAACTTATTCTATTATTTTGGCAGAGTTAAGCTCGAGGAATGATATAGAATAAATTAGGTTACAAGGTTTATTCTCTTCGTTATTTGTGAAATATATTCTTTAGAATAATTTTAAACAATGCCACAATTTATTTTGTTTTGGGATACAAACATCAAACCATTGGAAAAAAGTTTATTGTTTCTATATCGCATAGATCCATATTTTGCATTTTGTTTTGTTGTTATTATCCAACAAAGGTATATGATCCAATGGAATTAAATGGTGTTTTGGTTTCTTTTGGTAGAAATGAATGTAGCTCTGTAGGGTATCTAAGCTTTTTTTCAGAAATTATGTCATTCTTTCACGTTTAAAGATTCTAGAGGTTGCTTCCTTTTGTTTTTGAATATCTGGTTTAGGACGAACACCTTCAATATCTCTTTTAGCACACTGGCGTATAATTTGGTGTAAATTCATAAATTTTGGTGAAAAATTAAAAAAATTGAAAAAAAAAAATCATTTTTTGGTGTATTTGTCAAACAATGCGGTAAAAAAAAATGTTACACCATTGTTCTCTCTGTGCAAAATTTTAACGTTTCTTTTGAAATTCAGTGCAAAAAATAAACTAATTTTCAATTGTGTCTATAATATACCATTAATTTTGTATAAAATCAATAGATTCTTTTTTTTTGAGAACTGGTCTTATAATTTTTATTTAACTTTTTGATTTCTTACAATTTTTACAAAAAAATGTAAAATATTTATTTTTATCAAAATTTTTGAGAATTAAGTATTCCGGTCTCTGAATACTTCCATCATTTTTAATATCAGAACCATTATTTGTATGTTGTTGTAAAAAGCTACAAATTTGTAAGCTTTATTTTTTGTTTATAATTCCAGAAGTAAGTTTTTAATTAGTTTAAAAATTATTATTAATTAATTGTAGACAGCAAAATATCAAAAGTAACTTTAAACAATTGTTTCTTTACTTTTCTTTTTTTCCAGGTAAGTTCCGTACTGGATACGAAAACTAAAACAAAAAACTCAAAACACGTATCGCTTGTAAACAACTACTGTAGATGAAAAATGAAAAAGAAAACTTTCATGGATTTTTGTTTTCTTTAAAAAAAACAAAAAAAGGTACATTAACAAAAAAAAAACACTTAATCTTTCAAAAACTTTAATAAAATAATGACTTTCACTTTTTCCATCATTTCAATAATACACCTCTCCTCACTGTCATCATCAACACTTTTCTAATTACATTCTCGTTCATCGAAATGAAAAATCCTTGCAAAATTTTAATCATTGTTCAGTAAAACTCCATCTCATCCCATAAAAAAATAATAAAATAAAAGAAAAAAAGAAGTCATTAAATTGTTAACGAAAAAAAAATATCCTTTACCATCAGGAGATATCTATGGAAACAAAACCTAACTTTGATGCCATGAAGATGGAGTAGAGGGTTTTGTCAGAAAATGTACAAACTTTTTGACTTTATGAAATATGATTGGCACTTTTTAAGAGTTCTCTTGATTTCTATAGCTTGCTGACATTTTTCAATTTTAAAATCACAAAAAGACAAAAAAAAACTTGTCTCATTTAGTTTTCAGTTGAAAAAAAAGGAATTTATGAAATTTCTACGTGAAATCAATTAGAATAATATCATCTACGACAAACAAGCGATTCAAAATAATAACGACACGTGTTGAGCACACAATTTTTATCTATTCCGATCTCATTTAGTCCAACAGCCTCAATTTGTTTTCCCCTCGCTTCTTACCAATTGCCCCGAAACCAAAAATATTTATGCAGATTTTAAAAGTAAACACGATTCATTAACTTAAAAATTCAAAGTCTTGAAATATCAAAAATCCTTAGGTAATTTCCAAAAATTAACATCAATTTTATTCAACCTCGAATCCTAATTATATATCTGCATGGTACCTGTAGGACGAAAGCACCTACCTCCTTTTGGAAAGAAAAGTTATTTTTTTTTTGTTGCTTTAAGGTCCTTGTCATAAATTTCAGAAACATAAAAAATAATTCCATGCTCTGGTTAAAAGTTTTCTAAAAGTCCATTCACATCGCTGAATATAAAAATTCTTTAAGGTTTTTTTTTTGTGTATTGAAGCTACCCCTCCCTAAGAATTAAAAATTGGTTTACAAATTATTTATTCCTTTTCTGTCTTTTAACTTTTGAAGTAGGTAAAATTGTTAACAATTTATGTTTCTGTATAAACCGCCTCAGGTATGCGTGTGCTGTTGCTGCTGTTGAATTATTTCAACAATTATTCATTCTCCCCATTAATAAATTATAAATTCTCAAACAAAAATGCTAATGAAGCATGATTTTTCAATTCTTTTCCTTTTCGGAAACAAATACAAAAAATACTTTCCTTCCACAATAATAAAATCATTTTGTATATCCGACCAACCGCAATCAAATGAATAAAAATGTGCCTGAAAAAAACCAAACCACCTTGCCTCAAGGTAATCGTACAAAAGAGGGGATACTGGAACTGGATACACAAAAGTAATCGAGCGATATTCGTATAATTTATTAATTGCTGTGAAATAAACCAATAATATTCATTTGCGATGAAACAATCTGTTGTGTATGTTCGTATGTTGCCAGTTTACTGACCACAAAACAGAAAAACACTCACACGCATGAAAAATACGTTCGATTCAAATTATTCAGAAATAAAAATGAAAAGGACAACTTTAAATATTGAACTGATTGGGGGTTATCTTTTTTATTTATCAATTTTTTGAAAGAATTTCGATGGAAATTTCATTAATATGAGAACAACATTTGATCGTAATTAAGATAATTACAGTCTTGCATTAGTGTATGTGGATGACTGTACTAATTTTAGATAGTCGACGCCATTTTTATTTCTTATGAACTCTCGATTTTCTCATAGAAACTTGACCTATATTGTGTGGGTATTTGAAAGTCGAGACTTTTTTGAGACTGACAGTAACGACTATGGTCTTGTGTTTAGAAATATAATTTAAATTGAAGGTTTAGTCGACCCCAATGTTTTCGGATAATGTTATGACATGGCAATCGAATAAATCATTTCTCTAAATCGCGCCTATTAAATGTAAACAAGTGTTTCTGTATCGCGTTTGTCTGTGTTTCTTATTATCTTCCAGCCATTCATTATTTGTTATGACAGGGATGGAAACAAAATTGAAGGGATAAGTAAAAGTTATTTGCTTGCCAAGTAGAATATCAGGAGTAAGAATATCCATATCATTTCCAAGGAAGAAAAATGAAAGAAGAAAGTAGGCGCCGAGGAATGTTTATTTAAAAGTGCTTTATAGAAATAAAAAATATCTTAAAATAAAGCACGTTTTAAAAAATGACGTTAAGCATGATATAAAGCATGAAATATTATTTCCATACCAACAAGTAAAAAACTGGATCACATGCAATCAAAATATATCTTTCTGATACATGCGGGTAAAGCCAATAGATGGCGTTGAGTGTATTATCTTTTGAGAGTTGATTTAGGTGCGAAGTCATTTCATTGCATACCATTTAGCTAGCTGTTGTATTCTAAGAGCTGGGAGCAGTTTTTGCAATTGCAGTAGCTGCAATATAAACTTTAAAACCGATCGTATATTAAGAGTTGATACTCAATGTAAGTATAAATCAAAATCACTCTGCAAAGCAGGACAACGTTGGCCGGGTCAGCTAGTTGATAATAATGAAAATCTTGAAAAAATAATGCAGCCAATGCACATTTTGTAGAAAGTTTAATTTTCAATAAGTTTACCCCACTCAAAATTAGAATGATACAAAAAAACGTGGCCAAATGACACTAGGTACAGTTGCGCCAATATCCTATCGAATAGTGAAGTAAGACCTGAACTTAGATTAAGGTCCCCAGCGCACAATACAAAAAGAAATCTTGCTTGACAACTGGTCCAAAATGCGTCTCGCCCTGATACAACAGTGAGCCAGTTAGATGCTGTATTACTTATACTACTTGTCCGTTTGAAGATGTAAATATTTCCTTGTAAATGCAAATCCGAAATTTAAATTTGTTATGACCTCCAGCCAGCTGAAGTATACAAATACTGATTTGTATAATTTTTCTCTGGGTATGTGTCATTTAATTTTGGTAGTCAACCGCATTGGGAGGGACAACCGAAAGTCCTTTACTTTCAATGCAAATTCATCGCATTTTCATAGAACTAAGAAAAACAAACAAAATCCAGAAAAACTTTAAGTATTCCATGCGGGGATGTAAATGTTCTCGGAAAAATAAAATGAAAAAAACAACAACAAAAAATGAACACGACGAAACATTCTCTTTGCCTTATTATTATTATTATGGTTTGTACTTGTTATTGCGTTAGGATGCGTAGCATAACAGGGCCCATGGCACTAACATTTTCCATTAAGGATACGAAATGCGGTCGGCTTAGAGTGTTAACCTTATTTTTTTTAGCAAAAAAAAAAACGAACAAAGGAAGCACATACCAACAATACACTTATGTACTCGTATATAGGTAGACAGAAGGAAAAAAAAAACAAAACGAAAGTAACATGAATAATAAGACAATGTAATTGGAACAAGCAACGGTAATGTTTGTACAAATAACCACAAAA
This sequence comes from Meliscaeva auricollis, assembly GCA_948107695.1. Classification (NCBI taxonomy): domain Eukaryota; kingdom Metazoa; phylum Arthropoda; class Insecta; order Diptera; family Syrphidae; genus Meliscaeva; species Meliscaeva auricollis. Next base: position 15,696,494 of record OX403619.1, on the reverse strand, counting down.
CTCTCATTTTGTCCCTATACTGGAGCTGGAGATTTGAATGTATGAGGAAGAACGCACCTTATCGCTTTTAATATAAATGAATGTGTGTTTCGTGTACACGCATACAGTATGTTAAAGCAGGGTCGTCAACATGCTGTGGTTTCGGTAAAAAAAAAACTGTCGATTTTTCAAGGGCCTCAGAGCTCGTATAGGTTCTTAGAATGTTATCAAATTTTGCTTTATCAAAAGATTCATTCTTTTCCTTGCTTCTTCCGTAGGTATTGGCACAAAACCCCTAGTTTTTTTCCGAAGATGAAAGTTTCCATGCCCCATTCAGCAAAGCTGATATGATTAAGGTATTTAAAATAGCGCTGACATGTATGGGTGGTGGTAAAAATTAGGAAAAATGGTATATAATAGGAGAAAACTAATTGGCCCACCAAAATATTGGGGGTAGGTGGGCAAAAAAGTGGTGGAGATGTCGAAAATCGTGTAGGCCTCCTATCGAAAAAAGTTTTAGACAAGAGTAAAAAGATCTTGTCAACTTTTGTTGAAATATTTTTTCTGTATACATAACTTCAAAAATATTGTGAAAAATACCAAGAACGTTTTTGTTTTACAAAAATAGTTAGATTTTGATGAAACTTGGTTTAAACGTACATTACTATGTCTTTTACTTATACAAGTTTAATATCAGAAAAATATTAACTTTTGTGTTTTTGACGAATTTATTTTCAAGAAGTAGCCTAATTTTAAATCAAAAAACTTGACGAACAAATTTTAGATGTTTAAAAATTTTGAAATGAATTGATTTTTGGCTAAACCCTCTTTTTTAAGATTGTTGGTGTGGAAAGCATTGTCAAAAATTAAAGTAAAAAAAGAAAAAACAAAACGCTTTTTTAAGATCGATTTTTTTAAGATCAAGGAAAGGTCTTAAAAACCAAATTTAAACTTTTGTAAAAGATTTTGATGCTCTAAACTCAAATCAAGAATCAGAATTGCAAATGTTTTGAGACGTAGAATTTTGAACTTCACAAAAATACTGTCTTTGTGATTTGGGTTCAGAAACAAGATCATATTTTCGGAAAAACTTTCGGTGCCCTGAACACTAGTCTGAATTTGTTTAAGGTTTAATTAATTATTCGGGCTTGAGAACATCACAAAAACAGTGTCTTTTGCAAAAATCGATCTTAAAACCACTGTTTTTTTTTTCAACTTTGACAATTATTTCCACAATAACTGTGTTTTTTTTCTTATTTATACTTAAAAAAAATGTTTAACAAAAAATAATTCATGTCAAAATTTTCAAAAAATTGATAATCCGACTGATTGATTTTCTGCACTATACATAAGTGATAGAAAAAACTATTTACATCAAAAGATAGGCAAAACCAGTTTTTTTTTTTAAATTCCACCTAGAAGTTAGGGTAAAGTAAGGGTATTGTAAAAAAAAAAATTATACATCTCGAAAAGTATGAGAGAAAGAATAATGAAATAAATTTCAGTGAATAGACAAGTCAAAATGAAAGAAAATTTGTTCCCGAACAAAACATTAAAAAAATAACGTTTTCGAGACATATTTTTTTTGAAAAATCAATTTTTTCAACAGACCTTTGAACACGATGCTGGTGTGATTAAAATAAATTTTTTTAAGAAAAAATAAACTATTCATATCGATAAACAATGAAAAAAAATGCACGTCATTGCTTTTTATAAAAGCAAACTACATTTTTGAGGTTTTTAATTAATATAAGAAAATAACTGTACACAGAGCTTTTTTTTGTCGTTTTGAAACAGCCTATATAATTATTGCATACTTAGCTCTTTTTTTTATTTTGAAACAAAATTGCAACATTATTTTATCAAAAATCTTTTTTCTTTTCTTGTATTAATTATTTCGTTAAAAATGCCATACCAATTTTTATTTTTTGAAAAATCTGTAAATTGTTTTAAAGAAACAGCTCTTACGATTTACGGTTGTTTGAAAATATTTTGTGGTAATGTAAGACATAGTTAAAATTAGCCAAAAATGCTCCCCCACTTTATCTTGGATCCTTCCCTGGCCAAGTGTAAAGAATATCCATAAACGCACAGCACAAACACACTCTCCCATACACACTAAAGTATGAATTGTTTGATCCTTAAATGTACAATAAATTTAAGTACGGCTGTCACACGAAATGAATATTAGATTCATTTGAAATGAGCTTTTAACTTCACATTTTTTTTTGTCAGGAGCCTTCAAAAAAATAATTTTTTTTTGTTTTTTTGTTGACAGGAAGAACACAGGAATATTAAAGTCTTCCTTTAGGTGACACGTGCTTATATATTTGAATAATAAAGTTGAATTTAATTTGTTTTGGAAATATACCTTGAATTTGTATTTTCAGGTCTATACATAATGTATGCGAGTATGTATTAAAATATTTAATGGATATTATATCTACGGAAGGATATACAGATAAAGATTTTTCTTTTTGTTAACTGTAATTAATTAATCACCCTGAATTTTGACTCACATTTTTCGATAAAATATTAAAATTCATTTTTTGTTTTTTTTTTTTTGGATAGATTGGGGGAATTGAGGGTAGAAGATTCATTAAAGACTCGTTTCTTTTTGTTTTCACATAATACATGATGGGTTTCTTATTACATCTTCTACCCACTGAACGAATTTTCTAAAGAGTGCCAATAACCCCAGGCGACAATAATCATCCTTAAAAAAGTGCCTACCATTTCACGCCATCAACAACAACAACAACAAAAAACACTTCTCTTTAAGAACTTCTTGAACCAAAAAACTCGGATGCTGTATACACATTATCGTTTTACTCTGGCTTAAGTTCCTTTTTCTCATATATAAGTTAAGGTGACTTTGAATGTTTATGCTTCGTCACACGTTGTTAACCAAAATACAGAAAAAATACAAAAAAAAAGTAGAAACTCTATACATGTATTGTCCCCAAAGGACTAAATCCTTCCAATGGCTTGGTCTTTTGTTGATTATGTCGTCTATAGAAATGTGTGTGTTGTGTGTGGCATAATAATAATAATAATGCATTAGGGTCTGATAGCAGCAACTGGTGCGTAATACGTAACCAATTTGTGGAAGGAAATATTTCTCAGTCATGCGATTATTGGTTGATGAATGATTTTTTTTGATATACTAGAAGCTCAAAACGTTTGCCACTTGAATATAATAAAAATGGATAAATATAGCATTCAACTATTAAGTATGTATAACTTGTCTGTGTAAAAATAGTAGTGAATAAGTTTTTTTCTGGGTTTGTATGGGAAAGAAAGCATTTGTTACAGCTATATTTTTGTAGTTCTGCAGCTCTTTCACTTATTTCTAAAGTTCTTCAAACCAACTCCATTTTCCATTATGTGAATACTTTTGTATATTCAATTTATTATTAATAACAATAGACTTGTAGACGAGGCTGGCTTGGCGTTGAAGACACACTATCTCTCTATTGACTTTAAAGTCGCTTTTGATACCGTCAATAGGGAGGAGCTATACAGAAACATGTCTTGTCCGCTTGTGCGGGATGACAAGAGGAATCCTCTGAAGGGGCATAGGGACTCCACTACTCCTGCACGCGACGTGTACGGTTTCTGGAAATATATCGCAGTTCTTTCTAACTCTTCCTTAGTTGTGCAGTTTGCCTTTCGACTGTCCTGCACCATGTGCTTCTCGACCGAACCGACCTGCCTGAGTGAGTGGGTTAGATTGCAACTATTGGCCTGCAATGCAATCATTGTCTTTTCGAAGCGTATGACCAATCCTCAGCCACTTACGTCTGCGTACAGTACCTATGGATTCTTGACCCGTTCTCTTATGAAATTCTTCATTAGAAATACGGTTGGGCCAGAAAATACGGTTGGGCCAGAAAATATTTCGTAGACACCTATTCATGAACGATTGCAGCATACCTGTGAGCTTGTGACAGTAGTTAAGATTTTCTGAAGCCATACAAAAGCACGAAAGCTTCTGAAGCAGAACAGTCGGCGTCTTGTTTGATGCCTCTCTTGCGTAAGGCAATCCAAATAAATTCTCTGTTGACACTATTAATTGCTTTTTTCAAAATTAATGAACAGCAGCTGAAGTGGTGATCGATATTCGATGCACTGTTAAATAATAATCCGAAAGGTGTTAATGTGGTCAACACTCATGATGAACCAGGGCGGAAACTTGCATGTTCGGTATCAAGTGTGTTTTCCAGATGTTCCTTTATTCGCCGTAATACAATTTTTACTGCTATCTTGGCAACCGCAGGCAAAACGCAAATCCTTCTCTAGTCTCACACTGCAACAAATCTCCTTTCTTCAAAAGCTTGATGATCATTCCCTTTTTCAACTCTTCCGGAAAGCACTCAGAGTTCCAAGCTCTCGCTATGAGTGGATGCAGTAGCTCACCCGAGGCAGTTATAATTACGAGGTAATCACAGACTTTGTTTATCTGGGATCCAGTATATTACATTTTTATCGTTTCAACTAAAAGCTATAAAATTGGATATTTCAACCTTTCCTTCAATATTATATTAAAAAGACTACTTCTTATCAACAATTATTAAAAATGAGCTTTTCCTGGGTTTATACCCAGTTTTAGTTTTTTTTTTAGAAAATCAGAAAATTCATTAAGAAAATTTAATATCACCCAGCCATGGGCAGATATATTCAAATAAATGGCATCCAATATCGTTTTAGAGATACAAACAATATAATAAAAATTCTATCTATCCCTAGCATGACACGTCATTTCAAAAATATATATGTACATACATTGAAAGTTTGCCACCAAAGCACTTATCTCCTTGATGGCTCTGTTTATTTGCGTGACTTCCGGTCGTGTCCTTTTTTTTTGTCTTCTATCCAAATTATATATTCCGAGTGTTCGTTTGGCTTATGGGGTAATTCAGCAATTAGAGAGCGCTCACATGCAACATTTTTAGCAATGGCTAAGGATTTGACATTTTAACTGTCTATGGTCAATTTGCGGCTTTATTATACTGGTAACGTGATAACTGTCAATGTTACAGCAATCAGTGGAAGTATACAGATAATGTGTTTTTGTGTGTGTCTGTATAATCCATAAACATAAAATAGAATACAAAAACATACACAACAGACACACACAAGAAAAAATAAAAACAAGTCACAGTAGACCCAATGGCGACAAGAACCTACTTTCACAAGCGACAACTGTATTGTGTATAACTGTGCAAAGGATTGGAAACACAAAACACCTCGAAATGTGATATTGAATTCTCGTGCCACAAAAACACTCATCCACACTTGAATACCAATAGCTTAGCCATATCTCCCGCCACCACTGCCGCCGCTGCTGCCACAAAGGAAAGGGTCATTGCTCGTAAAGAAATGAAGGAATTTTGTTTCTGTCTGATATCCTTGGGGTGTATAAAAAATGAAATACCCACCCCCCCAAAAGGACGTGTATTTACTTACAGCAGCATTTTTGTCGATGGCGAAATGTAATATAATTTTACGACCTGTCTTCGCCGGCCACGAGAAGATGACGATATGCGACTATGACTACGCGAGAATCTATTACAAGCTTGAACTCTTGGTCGTCCTTTGCGATGGTAGCAAGTATTTTTATATTTATTTTTATTCTGTTTTGTTCATCAGACTAAAGATATAAAATTTAAATTGATTCTTTCCGTGATGTATATACGAAAATGCCGTAAAATATCTAGATTTTCGTTTGGAGAAAAGGTTTGTTGTTTTTCTTTTGGCTTTGTTTTGCTGCTTTATGGACGCACACGCCAGACATAAAGGATACTTGATAGTGTTTTCTGAAATAGATTTATGTTGTTGTTGTTGTTGTTGATGTTTTGGTTTAATTCTAAGAAAAAAAAGATATTGGTTTATACTCTTTTTTATTTTCAAAGGACTCTCATTAAAAATGAGAAATAAAATGTGCTATTGCTATGAAACGAAGATAATTAAGCTGTTAAAACAGCTCAAACTCTTCATTCAATCATTAAGGAAAATGTTTTGTTCATTTTTTTTTATTTTATTTTTGGTTTAATGTCAGTATAATTTTTTGTTGGATTTAATAAATTTCGGTCAGCTTAGACAATTTGGCATTGCTTTTGCTATGCTTTTATTTTTTACAGAGGTTTTTATGTCTACAATTTCAAAAAACAAAAGAAATGACTTCTTAAATGTTCAGAACGTATATTGCTAAATATTAAAAAGTTATATGGCAATATTATCACAAAATATAGCCATGCGAAATTGATTAATGTTATCAAATTTATTTCATGGCAATTTGTTGGCAACATTTTCTGAGATTGATTACTACGGAAGGATAAATTAAAATGATTTTTGTAAAAACTGAAATATTTGTACTTGTAGTGCATTTAGGTACGAAAATGTACTTCAGTCGGCAAGCCGCTTCTGAACCGATTTTATTTTTCTTCATTCTTTTGAATCTGGTTAAGTTCTGTTTCAGCTTTAAACTAAAATGATCTTTTATATTATTATGATATTTGTAAGATAGGTTATCATCATACCGTCCGGTGGCTGTCACCGTCAGTCTGTTAATTGCAAGCAAGTCAAAATTTTTATTTTTTATTAATGAACAAAATTTAAGGTTTTCCAAACGCTATTTTTTACCACATTGTTTGATTTTTAGGTAAGATATAAACTTTTCCTCAAGATTTCTTTGTCTTTACACAACAGATTTGAATTTAGGATTTTAAAATAAAACAGCTCCCATTTTGTTGCCGCACTGTGCTTAAGAGAGATTTTTGATGTCGTCATTATTGTTCCTTATTTTCAAAATTCCAAATATTAAGAAGTTTATATATTTTAGTTTTTGTATTTTATTTTAATTGAACGACGAATTCTGTTCATACAAAAATATTTAAAAAATCGACTTTCTTGAAAGAAATCCTAATCGATACTGAAGAAATTTTGAAAAAATTCAAAAGCTTATATACTTTTATTTGAACGACGAATTTTATTGCTTCGTTTCAATTCATTCTCATCGATTGGAATCACTGAAATGAGAGTTCCAATCCAGCGCTGTCCCAAAAAAAAAAAATAGTAGGAATATTTGCTCCAATCTAGTCCCATGAATTCGAGTGACATATTTCATATATTATGAAATACAGCGCTAACGAAAAAGGTAGAATTTGGCGGGATTTCATTACAGGGGATTCTGATCGGCGGGATTTCATAACGCGGGAATACCGTTTTTTCATTTTTATTAAATTGCCCGACTTAATTTAAATACAAAAACAATCATAGCTTGTTATATTCGTACAGCATTATAATTTATTTGAGTAAACACAACAGACAGAATTTTATAATTTAAAACTTTAATTTTATTTATTTGATTCTTCCTTACAGTGGTTACCAAAAAGGATACCAATGGATGTACGTATCCATATATTTCTATTTTCTTAATCATCTTGAAGCTCAAAAAATGGTGTAGTGTAGTTTTGGTTTAGTTTTTGTAAGTTCAACGGTTGATTTAGAAAATTAAATCATTTCATTAACAACAACAAAAAAATGGTTCAACGTTGCCGGTTGTTTGATTAAAAATCACTAAAGTAATAAATTAATGGGAAGTTTGGTTCATTTTGTATTTTTATTTTAGATTTGTTACCCAAGTTGGAAAACAGCAAAAACAGCAATAAATTACAACATTTTTGGATTATTTCTTATGTTACAATTTGCTTGATAAAAATTTATTTAAAGACGCAAATTAAGAGTCGTATTTTATTCTAATATCTCTAAAATTGTTCATCCATCTAAAAAAAAAAATACTTAAATAAAAAAAAATACTTGAATCATTATCTAAATACAAAATTGGAGATATTAGAAGATACTAAAAAAAAAACATTTAAAATACAGCCATTTATCCATAAAAATAAAACAAAAATGAATAAAATTCAAGTCAAACAAAAAAGTACACAAAAAATGAGTACATTACTTCTAACTTGGGTACTTATACAAACGTCCGTATTTTGATTGCATAAAAAATATTCTCCAAGTAAAATTAAAACACATACAAACTCCTTGGTATTTTGGTCTATGCATTTGTAATGATTGCTCTTCATTCTACTCTCGTACAGTCATTTTGTATTTTTGAATACATTCAAAAACACTAAGTATATATTCGTAGTCTCTTCTTGGAATTGAAATTACACACATTTTTAATGGTGAACGGTTAAATGTATATTTTAAAAGTATTTCACACTCATCGTAGATATCTCGTATTTTTTTTTATCATTTTCTCCTGAACATAAAAATAAATACATTTTAATTTTTCAGGATAACTGAGAAGAAAAAAACAACCAACAAACTTCATTTTATTTTAATTTTTATTTTAAAATTTATTTTTCAAGTTAAAAACAAAAAAAAAAAAAAAAACAATCCAACAAAACGTACATTCAACTTTCCGTGTTAAACCGTAATTATTATTTGAATGAGTTTTCCCTATTAAAGCTGGTTTTGTTTTGTCGAAGAAAAAACGAATTAAAAAAAAAATAAAATGAAAAACAAGAAAATTAATGGTAAATTTAAATTCATCCAATTAAAATGTTGTGCATATACAAACATACTCGTACATATATATGTAAGTTAACTAGGGTGGACGAGAAAAATATGACAAAAAAAAACATGTTGAAGGATTATTACCAATTTATATTTGAGTGTGTGCACCATGAGGGGACAGATATTTTTACTATGGTCATGAATTTGAAAAAGTTTTGTGAGTTATTATTATTTATTATTTTCAACGAATAGTTAGGGATAGGAACAGGGATGGCTGGAGAGGTTTGTTGGTTTAGGCCGAGATCCACCCTTGATTATAAGCGTCAACCTTAAGAAAGTAAGTAAGTAAAATACCTCTGCCCTTTATCTGGTGTGAGGTTTTATATGAGTTTTCTCCATTCCAGATGTAAATATTTTCTTTTGTTTAAAAACTAATTGCTTTTAAATGCCCCCTTGTCCCCTAATATGTCTTTTAAAAAATCTACTTCACACAGGATAACGTGTAACACAAAGGGACTAGATAATAGAATTTGAATCAAATCTTCTGTATTGTCTCATGTACCACCGACCGACTTTCCAAGCTCTTAGTAGGTAGCTTGTAGTTTTCACTTCCTTTTCTCCAAAAAATAAACTTCAATCGATATTTTTATCTTCACTATAAATTTACCTTCCTCCTTTCACTTAATGATGAAGATATCTTACAAAGGTCTAAGAAAAGTTCGGCCTAAATTTTTGAAATTTAACACCACATTGGATAAAAATCGGATACCATTGTATCTTCCTTGAAATACGCACTTGATAAGTACATTAATTCTCCATTGGACCTTTCCTGTTCTATCAAAGTGACTCTTTTAATATACTCTTCAACACTATCATATCCTCTTTTCTAAAAGAGGAAAGAAAAATAAACCTTTTTTTTTAAGATTGAAATTTTTGTAGTAAAATTTTCTATGGAAAAATTTAAATTGACCAGAATCTCTTTCATGCAAGAAAAGCTGTCTAATAGTTTGAAATAAATTTACCCAACTGAAAGATATCTAATAAGGAACAAAGAAGAAGAAGAAGACCAAAAAAAAAAAAAGAAGAATAAAACAACCAACAAAGTAATGAATTTGCTCAGTTGGAAAATTTATTTGAATTTTATTCTCACTCTCTATAGGAATGGTGGTGTGGTGGTAGTGTCGGTTCGGTTATGATGATGATGATGGTGGTGGCCAAGGAAGTTATAAAACATCATTTTACCAGCCAGCAACAGGGAGTTAAAGTAGGAGAGAGATAGGATACTACAGAAGCGGCCACAAAAATAGGAACATTACTTTTTAAGCTCTGACTAATGGCTCACATTAAAAAGAACCAAAAATTTATTAAAAGGATGAGAGATATGAAAATGCTCATAACCAAAATTAATAACGAAATTTAATTTTAATGTTTGTCGATGGTGTGCATTGGGTATGAGGGTATGGGGGATTCTGCTGATGGTAGTGTGGTCGTTTAGCTTTTTAACTATGGTTGGTTTTGTGGCCACAATATTTTTTGTTCATACACACATTTTATGTATATATTTGTTAGATATGTTTTTTTTTCCTATTTTTAAACAGAATAATGTTTAAAAAAATGGATATTATAGCAAACGTTAATTAATATTAAGGAGAAAAACCTGGGGTAATGGTTGGATTTTTTATATGCATATATTCCCATTTATGATCTACCAATAGATTTTTTTACCAGATTAATCTAGAGAACAAAGTTTTTTTTTTTTAAATAAAGTTACCAACTAAGTAAACTGAAATCTCGTAGTGTTGGTGACAAAATCTGTACGTATGGGAAAACTTCTCGGGAATTAAGTTTAAATACGGGAAGAAATCTCAAGAAAATAATTCGAAAAAAACGAAAAAAAAACGGTCTAGCTTGATACTCAACTCTTCCTTTAACTGCTCGTGTTTGACGCTCAATACTCACAGCGGATAATCTTGGTTAATGCTCAATAATAACTCCGACTGCACGTCAAACATGGAAAAGTCGATACAATTGTTTCGAATTCGATACAAATGTGTTTGGTCGAGCACAATAGTATAATTTACCTTAATTCAATAGAATTTATCAATCTTTCAAAATCCCTTGCAATCTGAATTTTTCAACAATAAAGAAAAAAATGTTTACATATTAAGGTTCCAGATGAAAAACAGAACTTGTAAACTCTTTGTGATACCTAAACTAATGATGAGGTCTCATAGTTGGTAATGTTGGTATTCAAAAATACTTAAACAGTTAACAGTTAAAAATTGAAACTCGGGTTGGGTACGAGATCCAGCGGAGCATAATCCCGCCATTTCAATACTTTTCTATTGTGCTGTTTAGTCACTTGATTTCATGAGAATCAACAAGAACGAAGGTTTCTACTACGTTTTGTTTTTCGATGTCATTCCTGCATTGATTTTTAAATACTTTTAATTATGAAACAAACTCGTCGTTCAATTAAAGAACATAAACCAGTGGGTTCTTGAAAAATTCTTGAGTTTCGCTTTAGATGTCAACGTGTTTTGCGGTGTTTTAATTTTTTTAAGAACCAAAATGGTATTAATGAGATATGGAAATTGAACTTTTGTTTTTCGAAACGAAAATGATTTTTTTTTCTTCACTTTGGAGGGTATATTACCCCTTGTTTAACCATAAAACCATATTTAATTCCTTAAAAAAGTGTCAACTTTGCCCTATCTAGGGCTGCTGGTTTGGCCGCAAATCGATCTTAAAGATAAAGATTTTTTGTTCGCTTGAAAGAGTTTTTCGATTGAAAGCTAGCACAGCCCAAATCTCGAAATATACAAAAAGCGAGGTATATATGGGGGGCCATGCTGCACCACTGCAACCCCCCTCCTTGTGGTCACTAATAGATTTGGGGTGGGTACGAGGTTGGGTGTATGCAAAGTTGTTCTTGATTGAAATTCCTTTCCATTAACAAATCATATATTCGGTTAAAATTATTAGGTCACTCCAAATCATGAGAATCAACAAGGACCTAAAAGCATACAAAAAGCGATGGAAATCAAATTGACATCCTATTTTTTGATTAATTACATTCTTTTAAAAAAGTTGTTGCACTGTTCCGAGATAATTTGCTTTAATTACTCCGCTTTGTCCTTATTTTGCAAGAACAAATAATTTTCAAGCTAATTATCATTAAGTCCCTTGAAGAAACTGACAAATAATGATTGAGAATGCCCCTGCACCCAAAGATTCTTAACTGGTTAAATTGGTTACATTCCTTTGCCAAAAAAATCAGATTCTTAGTCTAGACGTACCCCAATTATTTTAAGTTTATATAACTCATTACCATCATCGTAATTTGAAAGCAACGAACCCATGGCCCGCAACGCAGCCAGTGTGCTACGTTGAACCAACAGTTTACATAACTCTCATTTAAATATTTCTTTTTTGTGTATACGAGACGAACAGACCTAATTTACCGAAAATATGTTACCCCTTTGCATAAGCATATTGCATCGCATTGAAGACAAACTTTTTTCTCATGGCGAGGCATATGGCATTGTTATCGTACATAGTTTTTGCTGAAGTTGGAAAAGAATCATCAATTTTCTATCGCGTATCTCTTCCAACCACATTAATCACATCGATGAACATAAAAGACTTGTCTGAGTACTTTATCTCATACGAAATTTTAAGCAGCAGTTAAATAAATCAAAAAAACTTTCGTCAGTATTTCAAATCATTTAAACTGAAAAAAAAACACTATACAAAAAATTCAATCCACTATTTTTGAATGTTCAAAAGGTAATTCAAAAAGTTGTGTTTTTTTTCGAAAACATGATGTTGTTTTATTTGCTTTTATCAAACTTAATAGTTTTGAATAATTTGTATTTTTGCAGTTTGTTCTTTTTGCAAACAAGGCACACACAAATATTATACCTACAAATCCGAGTCCTTGTTTCTATGGTTTTGTTTTTTTTTTATTGAAAAGAGACGATTAACATGAAATGAAAACTTTTACTTTGAAGACTAATTTACTTTCGAATTTTAAGATTTTTAAGTTCAAGAATTTGTTTTAACTTTGTTTTTCTTATTTTTTTTTTTTTGAAAAACAACTAGAGCAGGAGGATTAAATTATTGAAGTGAAAATAATGCGTTTAGTTTCCTTGGGAGAACTTTGTTCAGTTAATTGAATTAACTTTATAGAAGCTACCTACTTATGGTTGATTGATTGCACGAAATGGTTGGAGAGACTCTCGTATTCATAAATCTATTGTGTGGAAGGAAATCATTTCTTAAGATGAGTTATTTTATGAAATTGATTTTAATGAAGTGATTGAAGAACTAATGCAAAAAATTAATTTGTTAAGGGTTTCTAATAAAAAAGCGCCCAAACTTTAGACTTCAACAAAGTAAGTTTTGCATAAAAGTTGCCGAAAAAGTATTCTCTTATTGAACAAATAGGCCATGGGACCCTAAAGAGTATTGTGCAAATGGTAAATCTGAGGAAACACTGATTTTCCGCTTGTTCGAATAGATCTGAAATTTAAATTAGTTCTTATATTTTTTTTCCGTTTGCGACTAATATGCTGGAAAGTTAATCGATCCCCGCAAAAGTTTTGCATTCATAGCAACTGCATTACATTTTACCCAAGTTGTAATTCTATTGTAGCAAACATAATGCAAAACAACCCATTCGTTTGAATCTTATTTTCATGGATTGGTTGCGGCAAACTAAAATGCTTTGCATATCGAAACAACTTTTTGTTTACTAGAAAATTCTATTGTTTGTAGCAAACGAATGAATAGTTTGCGGAAGAACTTTTCCAGAAAGATGTTTTTTTGCAAAGAACTTGCTTCAAAAACGTGAAACGGTGTTACACTAAACTTTTTGTTTATCGCATTTAGTCGTTCGCATAAAGTGTTCAACCCAAAAGATTTTAAGAGTTTGCTGAACAAGGAGTTGAAATCGAAATTTTGTTGTTAATCAAAAGACAACATGCAAACACATCGTTTCTCTCATTTTGTTCTAGGGCGTTCTGCTATAGTCATAAATTATAAAGTTCTTAGCAGAATGACAATATACTTGCTTGGTTAGAGATCACTCGTTCAATCACCGGTGTCACTCTGATTTTTTTATCGCTGGCAATCGTGCTTAACCCAAACGAATTTATGAATTTGCTGTAAGCGAAGTCTAAGAGCTATCATCGGTTTCAAACATTCATTTTCTAAAAGATGATTATGTAAACCTTGAGCCCAAGATGCTAGAAAATATATGTCTATTGTCTTAAGACTAAGCCACTGTGCAAGAGTGACATTAACAATATTACCACCAGACACATTCAGTGGAACGATAAAAAACATTTTACGTATAGCGAAAAATTCATTTTAATAAAATCAAACTACCTACGAGTGTACGTATATTGCAAAAGAATTTTTTTGACTAATCGATTGTTTTATTATTCTAATAAATTTCCTCTTAAATTGTGTTTTTAAATGCCTATAAATTTTAGTTTAACTGGTAAACACTGAACCCAAACTAAAGGGTATGTAAACAAATATTTTCCCAAAAAAAAAAGAATTCCATTAACAAAGAAAACACAAAACAAAAATCCAAACAAAAATAAAAATAAAAATAAAAACAAAAATATATAACATTTGCATTCAACAATTTACCCCGACAGTGACTTTGAAGAACTTCGAATTACCATCATCAACTCGAGCACTTGACATTGGAATATAAAATAATATAAGTATCACGTAAAAGATTTCAGTATTTGTTTTCCTTTCGATTCTTTTAGCATACAATTTGAATAAAAAAAAAACCCTTATACCTATACTTGATGGATTTTTGTTCCCAAAATAAAAAAAAAAGAAATAATATTATGTTTGTACCTATAAACACTTTCATTTACACCCAATGTCTCTTGATTGTAAAGTTTATTTCAAAATATGCATTTTCCAACTAGAAACAGCTTGCTTACTTTAAAAAGAGACGAATTTTCTTACACCTCCTGTATTATTGTTTATCCCATCGTTCACCAAAGCTATACTGGAACTGATACTAACGATCTTCTCAAGGTTTCAGCAATTATATTTATTCTCGTGAATACTCATCTTACCCCATTCTCTCCTACAATTAAAGGCAAAGTTCTTCAGATGCTCTAATAATGTTCTTCTGTGACCAATATTTGTTGTTTCCTTCAGCAAAATATTGGCTTTTTCCTTGATTGAGCTATATTAAAGACTAAACCTGGCCTAAATAAGACAATAGAAGTGCGCAAAAGATACGGTTTCTAAAACTAACCAGCTATCAGAATATCAGTGACTATAAATGACTATCTAAAAATTCACATTAAAAAGGATATGAGTAAAATTTCATGCACTCCATCTTTAATCCATAAAAATACTTAGTTCTTTCAAAATATTGTGACTTCAAGGAAGTTCTAAAACCTTTATATTAATACCCCCAAAGCAACAACTCAGTTTCATTATTAACTTTTACGACTTTTCATCATCAGGTATGGCCCTAAATGGATCATAAAAAAGAAGAGTTGTTAAATTGGTGCAACCACAATCGAGAGGCACAGGCTGTGTGTTGTAATACTAAAAAATATTTTATGTAAAATTTCTCCTCTTGTTCGCTTGACGACTCTGAGAACATTGCCATGAAAAGAAATACATGTATCGTCGTCGTCCCTCAAGTACAAGTAGTAGGTAGTAGGTATATATATGACATCTTTCGAGATAAGCAATATAAATTGCAAGTCAATAGCGTGTCCTAGTTTAAGGACTCACATAATAACGTTTACACTGTATTCACTTAGGGACTGAGATACATATAAATATAAAAACTTAACAAAAGAATACGTTTCATCCTCGGATACTATCGCATGTCATTACTTTATCAGCAAGGAGCAACTTGTGAGAGGATAACGATGTAAGTTTATTCTTCTTGTGTTTTGTTTTTTTTTTTTTTTTTTTATTTAGGTAGGTACTATTTTTGTTGCTTGTGTAAAAAAAAATCACCAGCATACAATTTTACTGATTCGAAAATTTAATATGGGCGCCCCTATTATAACGGTGGGTGTTTTCTAGTGACAATGTAAACACAGGATATTAATTCAACCCTGAACAATATGAGTTTTTGAAATTATAATTACCTACGCACACACACACACACACACATACACTAACAACCAATTTGATAAGTTAAATTTTTGGAAAATGTTTGAAACTCAAAGAGCCAATATTTTACTATGCAAGTTTGGTTCGACACTTTTCAATGAAAATCCTATTAATTTGCAAAAACACTGGCAATTCCTGTAAAATAGCGATAGATTCCTATCGCTGAAAATGTACAACACACTCAACGATAACGATGGAAATTTCATGCAAGTCAAACGCTTGAAGCTACAATTTCTATAACCTCAATAATTAGTATTCATTCGATGTTACAACATCAACATTTTCCCAAAATATACTTGCCTTTTGTGTGCATGATTACACTGACTACATATGGTTGCTGCATTGCAGTTCTTGGAAATTGCAATAAGTACCTTTCGTGGTAACATGGGAAAATTGTAGGTAGGTAGCTAAGTAATGTTGGTGTCAGCGGCCAACACCTTTAGGAATATAGGACGTTAAATTCGTGAGAGAAGGCGTATACTTGTTGAACAATAAAGAGCCAAAGACCGGAAATAATATTTGTTCAGCATATTGTGCTGAATTTGAAATTAGCAAAGGTGATTTGATGAAAGCATTAATGCCTCATCACTTGCAGTTTAAGGATGGAAAAATAATTTGTAGGTGTGAAAAGTTTTTAAAAAAAAAGAAACTACAATTTGAAAGTATAAAACCAAAAATAGTGTTAAACTTGACATTTGATTTATTGCAAATCACTTTTACTTTTGTTCGTCAAAAAATTAGGAGTTAAAGCGAATCCAAGTTCTTATGGTAATAATGGAATGGTGTACTCAGTCAAAATAATACGTTAAATCAAAGTTCTTTTTTTATTTAACTATTTTTCGCAATTATTTAATTACTACGATAAATATTTTTCAATGAAAGTACAATGATATGAAATTCATGTGCCGTTCTTCTAAAATTAAATATTTAAATTAAAGTTTTTCATCTTTACAACAGTTTTTCATCATGGTATTAAAAAGTTCATTTGCCAGTATGTTTCGCTTTTGTCCACGGTATTCCGCGCTTTTTAACGTGGTAGCTCTTGGTATTTCACATATTTTTCCGCCACTTTTAATCCTTTTTTCCGCAGAATTTAACCTTTTTCCGAGGTATTAAGAGCTATTTTCATGACTTTCTATGCGCTATTTTGCGATCATTCATATGGTGTTTAAAAGTTCTTTCATCGCTTCACGAGTATTCCGCGATTTTATCCACAACACTCCGCGCTCTTTGCCGTGCATATTTGTCCGCGACTTTGCTCTGTGACTTTCTTCAATTTTTTTCACTTTCTCCAAAGTGTTCCACGCTCTTTTACCAGTATTCCGTGCATTTTACCGCGGTAGTCCATTTTATTTTATATATTTTCGCGACTTTTAACACTGTATTTTACGCTTTTCCCACGGTAGTAAGTTAATTTTTCATAACCTTTCATGAAGCATTGGCGATTTTAAACTGGTATGTATTTCTTTAAATCGAATTCGAATGAAATAACTATCGAAAACTCGAAAAAAAAATGCTGATAAATCTTCGTGCACGTCTCAACAATTTGCAACTGAATTTACTCTGAAAGGGGCACATAACATAATATTCCATGTTTTTTTTTTTCTAGCGTGTATCAGAAATTGCGTTAATGAATGGAAAAACTTCTGAAGACCATGATTTTCCAAAGTTTTAAAAGTTTTTCTGTTATTCGAAAGGGAAGCGAATCCCACAAATCAGAGATCATTAAAATCGGTCCCTCATTTCTTGAGTTATAAATGGTGTAACTATACCCCGACTTAGATTTATTTATTATCAAAGAATCTTTCAAAAGGTTGACATTTATTTTGAAGTTGGATCAACTTGCACTTTAGCTTCCGCTTTAACTTCGCATTGTAGCGCCTATTTATGTAAAAAAATTGTTTTTGTCAAGCAACAAATTTTATGAGTTTACTTTTCCACTTTGACAGAACCAAAAGCTTTGGCTTCGCAATTATGTGTCTTTTTAATTTTTAAACAGAGATCAGAATACTCACGTCCAAATGATATTTGAGAAAAATGAACATACATATTCAGACTCTAAACAACCTTCCAAAGCGTTTAGATGATACAATCTCTATGGAACGTAGCCTATCTTTTATAAATAACAAATTGTGTAGAAGCAGTGTAAGGAATGCATAAAGTTATGCGCACCGTCTATTATGCGTTGTGATAAGTCTAAGACAGTGTCTCTGTGGGTACAGTACTGACAACCATTCACCGAAGTAACCCTGCATTAAGTAATTTATTATGGTTAATGCATCATAAATCATATTTCTTATCAAAATTCAGTATGGAACCAATTATCAAAGGAGTTAACCCATCTAAAATCATCCAATTATCATAAGCATTAACCATACCTATCCTAGTACATATACTTCCACACACAGACACAGTAGACATAATACAAATCCGTAAAACATTTTAGACGAAAAATGATATATCACGAAGTAGTCTGTAGTCAGGAATCCCCTCCAGTCGACAGTAATGGCAGAGAATAAAACAACAACAACAAGAGAAAAAATAAAATAGACAAGATAAATATGGAATTCAATTCCAATATTAAATACCACGTAATCCTTTGTGCTTTTATCGTTTTATCGTTCCACATATATAATCTCGATAAACCAAAACCATTTGGTAAAAAGGTGGCAGATTTTTCGCTTCAAATTCATAAGCATGCACGCACACCTAACGCCTCCTTAAACAAAAAACAAAAAAAAAAAAAGCAATAAACTGAAAGGAGATGAGATAGTCTTTTTTCATGTGCCTGTGTGTTAAGAAAATGAAAATATTCATAATTTTTTGTTATTTTCGTGCCATTATTTTTGCTCAGGTAGGATTGGTGTTGATACACCAACGAAGGATATTTAATATTCTTGAGTTCTTATATTAATATGTATATTTTTTCATATATGCAGTTGGGGCCTGGGGCTACGGAGATTTGTATATTTTTGCGTATTTGGCACGTGCCTTGATTTAATACTTTTTTTAATATACGAGTACATTTTAGTTGTATTTTATGTATCATAAAGGAAAAATAATTTTGAAATCAAGATTTGGTTCAAAAATTGTGTACCTAAGGTTTAAGGAAATAAATGAAGTTAATTAAACTATATAGTTTGCAAATTGCATTTAAAAACACATTTTGTAAATTGAATATTCATTCTTAATATTTTTCTTAAAATACTTTTTAATTCCAACAAATCGATGAGGGTAACCATTAAATTCCAACTCCTCCGTCGTTCATAACATTTGCATTGTTCATACTTCCATTGAAAAATGTCCATAATTCTAATGAAAGACAAACAAACTACCTAATTTTTTTTATATCCCATATAAAACATGTCATATGTTTTATCTTATCACTTTAATATTATATTTATTACTACGACAACCACAATCATTAACCCACTTAGCTTTATAGCTCACCCTCACTTGTTCAGTAGCATCAATCTTGTTCCAGATATCCATCAGATTTATTTTCATTTATTATTCTCGATAAAATTATTCGCAAAAGAATATATTTTTCATTGAATCGAAATCGAAACGAATTATTTCGAGAGTGCATTGCATACATAATATGGAAAATTGAATTCCATAAAAATTTTCACAAGACAGCAAGGATATTCAATTTATTTCCTTTTCCTTTTCTTTTAAGATTTCTTGATACAATTATACCAGTACATAGTAAAGTTTGATTTTGGTTTTAAGGACTCTTTTTGGGAATAACAAATAAGTCAAGGATTTTATTGAATTTGTAATTGCACTCATATTGACTTTTAATGGAGTTATATTCAAATAATTCAATTTCAATTGCATAGAATACAACTTCGAAGTTTTGTATCTTCATACATATATCAAATGCAATCATTTCGAATTTATACTAAATTATTCATATTCCAGTTGGTTATGACTCGGGTAGAATATACAGTCAATTAATTGTTTTGTATATTTCAGTTTTCAATATTTAGAACATCCTTGATTAGAATCTTTAGCATGTTTAAGCCATAAAGTGAGGACATATTTATCCTATGAATTTCAAGATTTGGACGTTACCGGGGTACTGATGTGAGAAATTAAAGATAAGTCCATTTTAATGGCCTTTTTTGATACTTTATATAATTATTTTGGATTTAAAAAAAACTGTTGTCTTTTTTTAAAAAAATAATTTTTGGAAAATGGATTAATGATTTATTTTATTTTGTTTTTATGTATCCTGAAAATTAAAAACCAACTTTTTTTTAAATGTTTGAGGTGGATGGGTAAAAAAGTGGGGTGAGTGTGAAAATAGTGTTTTTTTACGATTTATGTCAATAGAAGACCTAAAATCGAAAAAAGTTTGATTCAAAAGTGGTAGATAGTAAAAAATATTATATTTTTGTTCACAAATATTTTTTACCTTAACTCAAAAGTATTTGAAAAAAGCAAAACAATACAGTAAAAAAAGAGGATCTTACCAAAAAGAAACCATCTCAAAGTTTTTTCGCCAAACTTTTTGGATTGAAATTAATTTTTTTTTTTTTTTCAAATTAAATTCGCCAAGAATACAAAAATCATTTACGAATAAATCGAAAAGCAGTTTTTGTTTTTTTTTTTCAATTTTAGACCATATTTTTCACAATTTTTAAATCCTCTTTTTGCAGATTGTGTAATCTTAAAAAAGAAACGATTTCAAAATTTTCAAAATTAAAAATATTTTTCCAATTAAAACTATTTTTATAAATATAAAAGAAAAAAAAAGAAAAAAATGGTTTCTGGTATTTTGGGGTTTTACATATACAAACATTTTCCGAATAAAAGTTGTATATCTTTTTACTATCTACACTCTACAGCATTCTTGTACTAATCTTTTTTCGATAGCGTTTTGAGAGAAATTGTTAAAAACACGATTATGGACACCCACTCAACTTTTTCGCTCGCCCACACCATTTCCCCCAATATTTTGAATATAATACATTTCTTATTCTATAAACCATTTATCCTAAATATTCCCAACATCCTGCTAATAATTAATTTTTGTTTTTTCAAAAACTTATTGGCACTGGTCTACAAATGGCATAATTTGTTTGGAGCTCAAAATCATTTAAGAAGTTTTTTTTTAATTTTAGGAACGAATTATATGTTTTTTTTGTTTTGTTTTTATTTCATATAATATTATAGAGCGTTAAGAAAATATATTCATATATAATAAAAAAGCTTGACGTTCATAAAAACCATAAAAGCATAACAACAAATACTTGATATCCAATTGTGCATTTACTTATGCCTAATAATCTGTAACTCGTAGAGGCTAAATTAACTTTATTTCTACTTCTGCCGTATTTTAAACAACAATATATCACATTGTACTTAAATTATATTTTCATGTAAAATATATTCCATCATTTACAACAAAAAAACATAAAACAACATTCAAGATTCTCACAAAAAATATTTGATTCTTTCATATATTTCAGGGGTTTTGGTAAACAAGGATTCCAGTGTCAAGGTAAGTTTTCTATTTCAAAACCAAATAATTTTAAAACTCTTTGAATTTACAATAAAACTTGTATTTGATTACAGTTTGTTCTTTTGTGGTGCACAAACGCTGTCATGAATATGTTACATTCGTCTGCCCTGGCAAAGATAAAGGAATTGATTCCGTAAGTTTAACTATAGTTATGCGAATATTTAGTTCATAAATCATTATAGAACACATAAAAACAAAAAACATCAACACCCTTATCATATTATAATATTGGTCCTATTTACATTCATACATTCATATATTTCAAATATTAATCAGATACATTTTCATCGTTTACTTATTTCTATCATAACTCATAATCCTACTAGTGGTGTCCTTTTGAAGAAGTTTTCTCACTGGTTTTATGGTTTTTCATTCACTAAAACGTGTGTTGTCCAAGCCACATGCACCATTAAACCAAAAGAAAAGTTGAAAAATAAAATAAAATTATACAAAATGAAAACCTCTAAGCAAACTTTACACCCGATTTAGTTAAAATACACCTACATATATCTTCCCCCCACAAAACCACAAACATACTCATTATATAACGAAATATAGACATAAGCATTTTTTGTTTGTGTTTTGTTTATTTTTTTTGGCTTTCATACAAAACAAAAACAACAAACAAAAAAAATATAATCTCCTATAAATCGAATTGAAATTTTTATGATTTCTCATTATAATGGGCTTTAAAATTCACTTTTTTTTTGTTTCTTTTTTTTCGTTTTTGTTTTTATTTTTGTTTTATTTTATTATGTTTTTTTTTGTGAAATATTATCCCCACAGGATTCACCAAAAACTCTACACCATTTCGAACCATTCACTTATGCAGGACCCACATTTTGTGACCACTGTGGCTCTCTGCTGTATGGTATTTATCATCAGGGGCTTAAATGTTCAGGTAAATCGAAGAAATAAAGATAATGATCCACCCTTAAACCCACATCCGCTCTCTTTTCTTCAATAAATCTTTTATCTCTCTTAAAACTTTTTGTCTCTATTATATGCCTCTTGTATGATCGCTATGCTTATCTCTTTTCCTCTAAATCTACTTAATCTTTGTTTGTTTTTTTTTTTTTTTTGGAAACGAATGTGTTTGAATGACATTGAGTGTAAATATTATACTGCAGCAACAATTTTATTTATACAGGGTGTTCCAATTTAGTTTTGAAAAATTAAGAAAGAAAAAACCTTAATTAAAATATTATTTATTGAAAATTTATAAAATTTGTCTTGGGATTATTTCTTGTACCAAATTTTGTTTTGACAGCTACTACGAAGAGTGATCAAATTTGTTTCGCAAAGCGGTCTCAGCATTTTGAATCAGAAATTTCAAGACCAAAACCTTGTCTATAATTATGTATGTTCCAACTGTATAAAAATTATGCAAACTACATATATGCAATATTTATTCAGTCTTTATGCAAATTACTTGGAAACAAAGTATATGCAAACTTTCTACAAATTATATGGGAATAGAAAAGTACATATATCCAAACTGTTAACAAGTTTTATGAACTGTGTCCAAATTAAATTCAAGCTAAATGTAAAATGTATGAAAACTATTTTTCAACTATAAGCAAACAATATAAATTTATATTATTTGCTTCGTTTGCAGCAAACTCTTAAATTCGTTTCGGTGAAACAATTTATGCGAAAGAATAAATAAAAAAAAGTTCAGCTTAAGTTTCTATTAATTTCGAACAAAGGATGTGGCTATTACGCCATGAACTAGATAACTTTCGTGTAGCATAGTATGGATGTGAGCAACACAAACAAAGAATCAATTAAGAAAATTTGTTTGCTGCAGTCATTTGCTGTAAATGAATTGTATATTTCCACCAAAAGTAAAGTTCCTTGCAACCAACTACTTTCTGGAAAGGTTTTCTGCAAATTGTGTATTCGTTTGCTGCAAACAATAGTATTTTCTTGCAAACGAAAACGTATTTAGATGTGAATGGTGTGTCTGAAATATCGGAGAAACATTCACGACTTCTGCCAAATACAAGCTGATGGTCTTGTTAAAATTTATAAGATGCGGTAATTCTACTGTAAGATGTAAAACAATTAAGAAAGCATATTATTTTGAAGAACCTAGTAAAATCAAAATTCATTATCTTTTGTATTTTCTTTTGAAAAATTATATTTAAAGAAATAATCTTGAAGCTAATTTTAAAAATAAGAAAAAATAACAAAATCATATTTAGATGGGAATCCCCTATAACTAAGATTTAACTGAAATAGAAAATAAGAGCAGAAAATTGTCGTATGTTTGCATTTTTTTTTTTGTAGGTATAAGTTGTCTTAAAATCTTTGAGAGGAAAAAAAAACCAAAACTTATAAGAAGGCAAAATGAAAATGACAAAGTTTTTCACCTTCTTGTAAACTTAATTTATCCTCGAATATATCTCCAAAAAAAGAACAAAAGGAAGAGTTTAGTTGTTGTTCTTGTTTTTAGTTTGCTAAACTTTCTTGAAAAGTTATTAAAACATCGTTTATCATTCCATTGTGTAGTTGTGTCGTAACATCCGTGATAAACCTTGGCTCTCTAATCTTTTTGCCTCTGCACCTATACGAGTATTATATGCGGCTTGATATAAAAACACTCTGGAAAAGTTCATCTTCATTTATTAATTCCTTTCACGTTGGATATTATATATTTTTTTGACTCAAAGGTCATGTATGAGCTATATGAGTCAAGGAGACATTTTGGTGATTATCGGGAATTTGTTGTTGTTTGTTTTTTCTTATTGTTTTTTTTTAGGTAAAACACATTGTTGTTGACCCAAATATATAAAGTTAAAAGGAAATTAAAAGATATATATTGCAGAGGGAAGCTTAACCTTTCAAAAAGGTCGTGTGCAAGAGATAAACTGTTTTTCTTTCAATAAAGAAACAGGTTCTGTAGGTTTTTTTTATGGACGAACAAATTTTATTACCTGAGAAAGTATTTCAAAAATGTTAAATTCTTAGAAAATAAATAATAGTACGCATACGCCCGAGTGACCTTATTGGATTTAAATTATTTCATGTTAGGTATTTTATTGTTTTATTTTGAAAAATACAAAGAATACATCCCTTAAATCCTTAGAAATGAAGAACAGAGGACCCTCATCTGCAAGTCACAAAAGTAAAAATATGCAAAAGACTGCACGAATAGGAAAATAGTAGTGAAGGTTAACTGAGCAATTTATTTCAAATGGCCAGAAGGTTCCTTAGTGCATATTTTGTTTTAAAAAAACGAACATTTATGATGGTATGATGGAAAAAGTAATTTTTTTCTGTTTGAGGGAACCTGGTGGAGGCAGAAATCTAATAAAGAGTAGTGCACTTTTTATCTCGAAAAAATAGATTGAAAAGTAGATTGCCATAAAAATATTCGAAATTTTTTCATTTTATATATTTTTTGATCCCTAAATTGCTTAAGAATTAATGCACTGCAGCTTTGTGGATCTTTTAGTATTAATTCAAGATTGATTGGTTTTGATGTCTAGAATTGCACTGCGATCTATTAGATCTATTATTGGCCCCCACTATAGGTGGGTGAGTTGGTTTCTTAGCTACAACTCTTCCTCTAAGTCTATGCTGAAAATTCAGTGTTGGGAGTATTTTCATATAGTGAACTAGTCCATCTTTGGCTTGGTAGAATCCCAGGTGTTCGAACCTTTGGTGCATTAGTGAATCTGTGTAAACAATTAAAGCCGAATATGACTCCAGGCCAAGCACCCATCCCGGCAAACGCAAACAAATTTTAGAAAATACTCGTGATGACCGAGCAACACAGAATTTATTTGGATTGCCTTTGTCAGGAGGGGCATTCCAGATAAGTAACTTACAAAGGATACAAGTACGTGCGAACCAGTCGTGTATTTTTTTTTTCGAAAAGCATTTAATTAGAAGCGGCATATATTTTCTTACATTTGTGCAAAATTTCAAGGCTCTACCCTCATTCACAAAAAAGTTTTCCGCTGTGCGACGTTTGTTTGCATACTCTCATAGGATCATGGATCTCCATCAAATGACAAATAGGGGAGAAGGAGTAGCAGAAATCATGCGTTCAAGTCAATATTTCTGGACAACTAATAGAGCAAATAGAAAACATTCAATATCTTGGGAGTTTTGTCCCTACCAAATGCGTAACTGAACAAGACACACCACCACCCGTATTAAGAAGGCATAGGCTGCGGTTCAGTTCAAAAATATTTAGAAATAATTTTATCAGATTGAATCCGTGCAAATCTGAGTAAGAGTTGGAGAGAACTGAGATATATTTCTTTCTCTTTAATTTTGAACATGCTAGTTCCCCTGGGAGACTAGTAAAAAGGACATTCAAATTATACTTCAAGCTAATTCCCTGAACGAAAAAGTATTATTTATTCAATACAAAATAAAAGTGACATTGATTTCTTCATTCTGTCTAAGGGATATCAGTAATTTTTTTTTAATGTCACCCTCTGGATCTAATACAATATTTATTGCCTCCTATTGATGATATCTTCAAAATAAACCTTTAATTTTCCCCCCAAGTCAATGTTAAAAAAAAAGTAATAGGTACTTTCAAAAACCCTTACTTACTCTGCCTTAAAACAGAATTCACTTTTGTGTCCTTGTGAAATGGTCTCCCGAGTCATTCAATGATGATGATGCCAAAACACATTCATTCATCTACGTACTGGTGCTGTTGCCACTCAACAGAGGGAGTTAAGTATTCCCACGAATTTTAAATTAATAATTCAATAGCCAGTATTTATATTTATACTTGTGTCTCTTTGTCGTCATTGTTGGCTCGTTTTTGGGTTATGTTGAATAATTAACTGCACACCCGGGACGAAATGTATACAAAAAAAATACACAAATCTTTTTGCCAAACAGATAAAAAATAATCTTTCCCTGTAAAATAAATTTCGAAAGAGTATCACAGAAAAAAGGTCCTTCAAAAGGGAAACCCGCACCGTGCGTCGCGCGCCGCCATTATATGAATCGAAATCACATCATGCAAGATGTAACCAACTACCACACTAAACCATGAGAGGATTTACCGTAATAAAAGTGCCCGTGACCGAACTCCATCGGGCTGGCCCACCACAGTTTGATAGGAACGCAAGGACATCATACACATAAATAAGTAAATTAATTCATACACTCATTGACTCCCCAAAAGCACATTCGCGATAATGAAAGAGGCAAAATTCACAACCACCACACACACATCGTGAACGCCCTAAATTACATGCAAATATTTGCAAATTGAAATTGCTGTCAGAATATATCCTTTTTTTAACCTCCTTTTTCCTTACTAACTGACTGATGATGCTTACACGAGCCTCCATATTTATCCAATAACAACAACCCATTTAGAGGCTGTCGTCTCCTTTAGGGCTAACCGCACCTGGCTTACATTTATACGCACATACAATTTCAAATCTACATGTATAACATACAATCTGCTATACATGCGACAAACGACTAAAGGTGGCAATATGGCCGTGATGGTGTCATTAAAAGGATCTTTGCTTTGGAAATTTTGTGCAAAATACGCACGTTCTGCGAAATTTATATTCTTGTCTTTTGTCATTGAGATTAACGGAGGCAAATATTTATAGATCTTATTTTCAAGGACATCACTTCTCTGATGGGTGATGTTGTCGTACATAAATATTTATTGGTGTTTTTTTTTTTTGTCTAGATTTCCATTTCCTAACACCCAAGGCTGCCTTATCAATCAATCATAATCATTTAATTGCTGAGAGAGATAGAGAGGGAGCTGTTATATACCTACAAGTGTGCAATAGTGTGCGTGTTTTTGAGAGGGCAAAACATGCTGCTCACTAAATAGATAATTGATGCTATGAATCTAATTCATTAGTGAATAAATTGGACTCACACACTTGTAATTATATGGGTTATCATCAGCTATGGCATTAACATGTCAATTATTGGTTTTGTGACAGGTATAACTTTATCAATGATAATTTTGTCAAATTTGCCATGGAAGGTGTTTATGTGATTAAAGTAGAATGGAGTCCTTTTTGACTGCAATAGAGAATTCAATATCTATCAAATGTTTTTAATTTGTTTGGGGCTCGTAAAATATTTGACCAATGAATATATCTAAAGATTTTAATATTTTAGTGTTGCGTAAAACATATTTTTGTCATTTTAGACGAAAGTTGGACAGCTCTGGCTGCTGATGAGTTAAACCCTCCTTAATCTTTTCTGAATGATTTAACGAGATTAATACTGAAAACAATAAATTATTACTCTCCATTTAATGACAAAATATAAATATGGAGTTTGATAATAATATCCGGGAAAGCCGTTATCCGGAGAGGAAAAAATTGTGCATTAAGGATTGATGTTAATTTGCAAAAATAAGAGTCATTTAAAAAAAGGACAGCCTACTTCTTAAAGAATTTATTCAATATACTAACGTCCATATTATGGACTAATTTCAAAACAAGTTTATATCACATGTTTTTAAGAAGTCAAAAGTTGGCATATATCAATAAATTGGTAATATAAACGAAATTTTTTAAAGGATCCGGAGTCTTGTATATCACAACTCTCCATATGGATGGCTTAATTGTGGAAAATCTGCATCTTTTAACTTCTTCCAAACATGTTTTAATTAAAACATGTTTTGCAAATAGTCAATAATATAGGTGTTAATAGTTCAATAACAACATTTTTAGACCATAAAATCAAAAATCAGGGGCGAAATTTGTATGTTTAAGCATTTTACAAAACCATGTGGAGGAAGTTCTCCTTAATTTCTAATTGAACGAGAAATTCGTTTCCGTATTTTTAATGGCCTATTATTATTATGTAGAAAAAAGACAACGCTAAGTGTTTCATTATTTTAGTGACAACATTTTAAGACTACTAACTTGAAAATCGGTTAGTTGGTTTTAAAGTTCAAGGCATATAAACGCAAACAAAATTTCAACTTGATTTGTCTTTTATATTTTCAACTTTTTCATTTTCTACCACGTCTTGTAGTTTTTTAATAATCTAAAAATTTATGCCAGTAGTCATAATAAAACTCAAAATATAAAGTCTTTCCATAGGAATACCTTTCGGTGATATCCAACTCTCGAAACTAAAGAATTTTCAAAAACAAAAAAAATATAAGCTTTTGTGCTATAATTGAACGAAAAATTCGTTTGATGGTTTGGTTCATTGATTCCATATGTTTATAAACGTTCCTTCGTGTGTAACTTCAATATTCCTTGCCAAATATCGAAGCAGGCGCACTTTTGTAAAATCTTGAAATTTTTCAAAGACACCAACATTTTGAAAAAAAGTTTAACGGTTTTTTTCCAAAATAGTGAATAGTAATCACTGCATTTGACACCTGTTTGTTCAAAACACGCTTTCTTATGAAAGAAAATAACCCGCTTAAGAAATTTTTTTAGATGCTATGTATCCTTGCAAAATTGGTTAACTGTTTTTTTTATTAGTTCAAGTTTTTTTAATGGAATAAACAATTTCGAAAACTAGAACTTTCTGAAGATATAATTGCCCAAAACTACATACCATTTACTCTAAAAATCTTCAATTAAAACAATTTCCGAAATTCAATTTAATTTCTAATATTGTGTTGTTGTTTAAGGAGGTGAACTTACATGTTACCAAAAGATACCTGCTAAACTGTAGCTTTCTCAAATGTATTTACTTTCGAATCAAACGATTAAGTTGTAGGTAGATGTAGTATTCAATTATTTAAACTTTAACAGCTTCTATATGTCAGACTATTCAATCATTCGTATTTGATATTGGCAAATATTTATAGATTGATACTGATTTTCTGTAAAGTATATTTGCATAAGTTATCCTTAGCGACACATCATGTATAAATGATAAAAGGGTAAAGAGTACCTACATGATAATCATGCCCTAAATAACACATCCAATCATCTAAGGTAATTGTCCTTAAGGAACAAGAAAAGCATCGAAATACCATGACACCACACCAAAGACTTATAAAACACAATACACACTTGACATTCGCTTCCTCTATTCATGACTTGAAATAATGATGAGTATCTTCTAATGTGTGCCAATTCAGATACGAAACGACAGGATAATGATTGATTTTTCTCCACAGAACACACAAAAAAAACGAAATTATACGCAATCAAGCGTATGTCCTCCTCAGTTAATATCTCTCTCTTGAAAAATCTATTTCGGTGTATATAAGGTTTCTGTCGAACTTGATTTGTAGATTGGAATATCCTTTTAGAAGGAGCTTGAGATGGTTATATGGTATTCTTAGAACAAGAAGCCATAGAATGTGTGTGTGTGTGTGTTTTTTTTCTAGCTCTTCCTCAATTCGGTTAACTCGCGCAAATAGGATCTGAGGTATAAAAGCGTCTTGCTTGATAGGATTATGTTTTTGACTGTATATCCTTGAAACCATCATAGAGACAATATGTCTCTCAAGTGGGTGAACTCCTCACTTATGTTGCTCAACTTAAATACAAAAGCCTCAGCAAGGTCAAAATCATTTTGTTGCTTTTGGGAGAAAAAAGTGCCACCTCTTTATCTATACATTATAGCATACATTATATAGATAGATACAAAAAGGACCCCCAAGAAAATGGGAACTAGAATTGTTGTTGATGACAGATTACATGAACATGTGGTGGCCATACCCACATATGCGTGGGTTGGGGCATATACATGTGTACATTTATGTAGTTAAACATCCATCTGA
Source organism: Meliscaeva auricollis (assembly GCA_948107695.1). Classification (NCBI taxonomy): domain Eukaryota; kingdom Metazoa; phylum Arthropoda; class Insecta; order Diptera; family Syrphidae; genus Meliscaeva; species Meliscaeva auricollis. Next base: position 15,666,564 of record OX403619.1, on the reverse strand, counting down.
AGGCTTTGTTAGTGTACAGCAGAAAGAACATGCAAATTGTTGTAGTTTTTTTTTTTTTTTTTTTGTTTTTCTTTGTCCTTTGGCAATTTTGCATATATGACACACTTTCAGTTTTTGTCTTTTACCATCTACAGGGGTAAGGTTTTTCCTTTAACAAATGGTGAAAAGAAAAAAAAAACTAATATATAAAAGTGTGTAGTTGAGATAATTTAATGGCAGGCAGAGATGAATAGGTTTTCTGGTCATGGACAGAATTTCAAAATGAACTTTAATTTGACGTAAGTACAATAAGAATATAACGCCTGATACGACATATACGACACACGTTTTATATTGTCAGCTATTAATTGTCGTGTCATAACAATTGTGTGTTGCTTTCTACCACTCTCGAATCTCCCATTAACTTCTTGCCATTTGTTTTATCTGAAAACTAATTAAGTATCATAGATTTAACTCATTAGACTATTTTCCATTATTTCTTTTTTGCATCCGACTTATATTTAAATTTAGATTAGATTAAGATTTTTTTTTTTTTATTTAAAAATTAAACTGGATCAGTATTGTCCATGTTTTGCATCCATTGACATTGTTGAAAGTATTTTTCGTTCGAATTAATTGTGTGCTGGAAAAACTGGAAAAAATTCAGTACGATGTTAGCATTGTAATGTGGGACTCTAATCCAATAATGGAATCCCACAAGGCTCTGTCCCATCTCCAGCTCTTTCCTTTTTAAAATGTGGTCAAAAATAGCTTAGATAAAACATGAAGGGCATACGCAAATGAGTTTTTCCACCCCGATCGAAATGCTGCATACGGCCTTGCTCTTCATTGTTTCTTCCCAAAGCCAATTTTATTCTGTCGTTCAAGCAGAACTTGTTCTTAATTGAATTTGAGGTCTAAATTACCTAATTTGTCAAAAGCTTGTAATATATACAACAAGGCTGCCAGATAAATTTTCTTTTCTTCAAAAGTTTTCTAAATGACATCAGTGATTCGGTGCACTTAGTCCATTGTTGCGTGTCTTCCTCTTAATCCGAACTTTTGTTCCCGTATTCCTCATTTTTTCTATTATAAGCATTTTTTCTATTTTATTATTAAAGAAGTTTTCTTCTGATCACAATCAATTCTATTTGAATTTTTTTCAATCTCCATACATGTATACCCTTGCTTCAAAATATGGCAGCTATATTCATGCGTTTTTTTTTTTATTCACAATATGACATCCTTTGGATTGCATTTAATAAACAACTTTTCTTTCAGTTCTTTGATACAATATTAACATTATTTTCTCTGATGGAGTACACACATATAACAGTTCTTCTTTGAATTTTAAAATAAAATATATTCAACAAAAATGGTTCAAATAGAAATTCTCCCACATACCTATTTAAAAAATGTCAACAGAGATAAGTTTCAACTTTTTTTATCTGATAGATTTTCCTAGAATCATTGAATTTAATACTTTTAGCTTTCAGCCAAATGAAATGACAAAAGAAGAAAAAATATTTCCACTTTGATAAGACTGAATTTTTTATTGGCATTTGAAAAACCTGTTATTCCCAGAATTTGTATTTTGTATTTTTATTCTTGAAATAAATTATTATGCTACTGACGGACCGGAAGTTAAAAGGTGAAAGACTATAGAGTTTTTTTTTCGTTTCTATAGAAAAATAAAATTTCTAAGAAATACAAAAAAAAGATAAAAATAAACATCTCTGACGCATTTAAATAATCTTAACAGTTATCGTTACTCTCTTAGAAACATTTGTTGATTTAAGTTCAAAATAAAAATTTATTTTTAAAAAAATCTGAATTAATCCCAAAAGTTTCCATACTGTTGGTTTTTTTTTTTTGCAAACAGTGTAAAATATTGATTTTTACCAAAACTTTAAAGAATTAACTAAGCCTGAGCTAATCATCAGTGTTTGGCGTTTACAGATTCCAATTATTTAGATTCGAATAAAAATTATCGTGTTTACAAATTTCCAACGTCAACGACGTTGTTGTTTTAAACATCGCCCCCAACATTCATCCACTAAAATGTTGTATCCGGTTCAAAATCTTATAACCTACCTACCTAAAAAACGATTTTAGTGATTATTGACTTTAAGTATCTTTTATTCTTATAGTATTTTTGATTTTACAGTTACAATTTTGATAAATTTATTCGGACATTCCTCAGATTTTTTCGAAAATTGTGCTTTAGTATAAGTACTTAAATTTTTGTTGGGCAATCTTAAAACAAAAAATCATAAAATGACAATGAAAAAAACGTGGTAATGCGCGAAAAAAAGAGTGAAAAGCTGGTTTAAAATGCGAGAAAAACCGTGAAAAAACGGAAAATACTGGCGAACGATCGTGGAATACCGCGGAAGAAAAAACCCTTTGGTACCAAGGTAAAAAGCGTAAAATCCAAAAAAAAAAATAAAATCGTAAATTCACGAAAAATATACGTGGAATGCCGTGGAAAAAAGCGTAAAATACTTGTAAAATATCGTGGAACTAGCGGAAAATAGCATGGGCAGAAAATGAAAAAAAGGGTTTAGTACCACTGAAAAAAGCATATTTTTATACAGCGGAAAATAAGTGAAAATACGCGTAAAATGTGAAAAAAACCTAGAAAGAAAAACACAAAATAGCACGAAAAATAGAGAAGAAAAGTTTGGAAAATTCAGGAGTAAAGTGTAAAAAGTCACTGAAAATATGCGTGAACTTTCGTCAAAAAAGGAAAATAATATGGGAGTATTGAAACAAGCAAAAATTATCGCGAAAGAAAAAAATATCGCGTGGAAAAAAACATTTAAAATAAGGCAAAATGGGCAGAATACGGCAGTGCAAATAAAAAAAAAAACACAGAGAAAAGCTTGGAAAGCTGTGGAAAATATCCATAATATTGCAGACTACCGCGGTAAATGTGAGGAACTTCCATGTTATTCCATGATTCTTACATGTCACATGAACAACTTTTTGTGGCATGCTTAATGTGTGTTTGAGTCATTTAACGTGAGCACAAAATAAAAATCATTTCGCAAGCCAGGACAAGGTCTGCAGGGTCAGCTAATTTCTTATAAAACTATTTATATTTTAAAACTTTACACAAGAAGCTCTAATGTCCACAGCAACTGTGATCTAAGAGCAAGTACTTGCGACCTAGTCTTACATTTTATTCTTATTTTGGAAAGAAAACTTTTAAACGTTTTAACAATATTTTGCGATGATGAAGGTCAAAAAATCCGTATTTTCGCTTTAATTAAGCTCTATAAAACGTCATTTGTCTGCCCCTGTATATTTTTTTACCCTTAATTTTGTCCACGGTAAATTATTCAAAATCGCAATATCTATAACAGTGCATTCAAAAAAGAGATAAAAATTTGTCTTTCAAGCTACTTTAATTCGTTAGATAAACTCCCATCACAGATTTTTCTATAATAATGATGATGTTTTAAAGCCATCATAAACATGACTATACTTTGATATAATCAAACATTCGTGTCCGTGCCCATAACGTGATGCGCTTGCAATAATATCGCAAAATTCCTAGCATTAAATAATCACTTGCTCCATTTTGCTGATTTTGCAAAATCATTCAATTTATTTTCCCTCAATTTGTTTGAAGGTAAAATAATAATAAAGAAAGAAAAAAAATAAGAAAAACCTTTAGTGTAATGTTGAGGAAAACTGACATTCATCTGCAGAAAAAAGCCCAAGAGCAATCTTCCGCCATAACACAGATTTATGTATCGAGACTATCTATTCTATTCCCCTTTCAATAGGTACATTCTGTGATGAAAATCAAATTGAAAGCGCACAATATCGCTCCTTATTTTTCTGTGTAAGCAGACAGGATTAGTATCACCCAAGGATAATCCATCTGCTGTTGGCTATATAAATTTTATCCACAATCATACCCATCAGGCAAAAATACAATGATGAAAATGGCAGATGATGAATTTACAACAGCTAACATTTTTTTTCCATTTTTTTTTTTTTTTTTGTATCCGTTCTTGTTTGATTTATTTAATTCCAGATAGGACCCTTGTTGGGGATATTATCTTTGTTTGTTTGTCTTCTTTTTTTTTTCTTGTATACAATTTTTCGTTAGTTATTTTGCCATCCTTTTTTAAATAAAAATAAACATCAAATTATAATATCAAAAAATTCGAACTGCACTCTCTTTTATGAGGAAAACAAAAAAAATCGCTGAAAATTTGTCACAACAAGCACAAGTCATTCAAAAATTTACTATTCAACAACAAAAATTATAGTTTTTAGCAAATAAAAATAAGAATTAGCAAGATTTTATTGAAAAAAAAAACATAAATTGCATTTAGTTTTATGTTGAAAAAAAAAAAACAAAAATTAAATCTGTTACATTGGATCTTGAGGAGACGACAAATCGGATCCTGGTTAATTTTCCATCAGTTTTTCATTAGGCTCACCAGATTCCGCACAAATGGCAACCCAGTACATTTCTATCGCCGATATTCTGTGACCATTGCGGATCCCTACTTCATGGTATTACACACAAGGGTCTCAAATGTAAAGGTAATCTCCAATTTTGAAAGTTCTGTCAATTATAGAGTGAATTTAGATTGTTTAGAGTTAAATGTTTGCAAAAAAAAAATGATTGTTTTCGTTACCAAAAAAAACACTGTTTGTCCTTGCTTTGAGTTATTATTTATATAAAAATTTTACTTTTTGTTTATTTTTTTTTTACCATTAGAACACACTTTTACGTAGATAAATCTTCGATTGTTAAATTGTCTGGTAAGTTTGTTTTATTGTTTTAAAGCTTTAAAAAAATTCTTACAAAAAACTTATTTGAATTTTCAAAGAAAAAATTGTCTTTCAAACAAAAATATCAAAAAAAAAAAAAAGTAAAGAAATAAAAGTAATGCAAAGAATTTTATGAATAGGGAGGTAAGTTTTTATTGAAAATTTAAAAAAAATATCAAGAACAGCTTTGAAATTATGGTCAAAACATTGATATTGAACGATTCATAGTTGCATTTCATTCATGACTGAACATTTCAAGGCTTTCATCGTATCGTAACACAAAAATGAGATCTAGGTACATAATATCGTTGATACTTTATAAAGCTAATAGAGCAGTTCACATTTCAAATAAGGAAGTGTCACTTAAGCTTCCCATATTGGTTTTAAAAGTGCCGCTTGCGCTCAGGTGTGAAACTGGCTCTAAAATTTTGCAAACTACTCAATCATCTGAAAAATATTCACATCATTATTTATTGCAATTATTTGTTCAATCCCATTCAATTGCTCATATCATGAAAATGTTCTGATCTGTTTTTAAGAAAATTTAAACATCTCAAATTAATGTTGTATGGAATTAATGTTGTATAAGAAATTATATCAAATTTTCCCCTCTCTAAGTCTATTTGCAGTTAAATATCGAGAATACTACTACTTCACTGTAAATTCAGTTGGTTATAATTTTTAATAACAATGTTTTATTTTTGAAACTATGGAATTGGCACTTACGTTACAACTTCGTTATAATTTAACATCTACCATGAGCCAGAGTTGTAAAAACTGCAGTCTTTTTGGAAACTGCAGTCAATTGACTATAAAGACTAAATTTCTTAAGTCTTTAAACTTACAAAAGTACTTTGACTGTAAAACTACAGTCAGCAGTCAGTACTCAAATACTGTTAATGAAATCAGTTAATTGACTAAAAGGTAATTAACTGCAGTTCTTTTTGACTGCTTTTAGTCTTCTAGTCTGTAAAATGTGGCAGTCAAAACGCAAATCCCTTTACAGTTTTCACACTGCATCAAATCTCCTTCCTTCGAGAGCTTGAAGATCATTGCCTTTTTTAGATTACAAACTCTAATCCTAATAATAACTCAACTGAATTCAGTTGCAATTTATTTAACAAAAAATTGAAATAGAATTATATGGGCTCTCATAATTTGATGCAATTCACAAAATAATTTGATTGAATATAAATTTCTTTGAGTTTCATAATGAAATATCAAAACTACAGTGTTGAAAATTAATTTATAGTCAAAGAACTGCACAGTTAAAAGATTAGGTATTATGTATGTATTATGTCAATGGGGACCACTCGCTTCTTTCTCATCCGTGCCTGCATGTATTAAATAGATTAAAAAGTGCAGCTTTTGTGCTGTCATTCACATCGTTCAGAGATACAGAAAGAACAAGCTATACAAAATGTATTAATAAAAGACTAACAGTGCTGCCGCCACACCTACCATTTACATTCACACTACTAGAGAAGAGGGTCCTTTTTATTTTATATTTTTTATAATTATTAAATATCCACTCGACAAGAAAATGAATACCTACGACGACAACGACGACACGATGAGGATAACGACAACGAGTGCATAGCATGCTCACGCTCAGCTCATCCCGTGGTAATTGCACTACAAGTGGCCAATGAGGTTCTGTTGAAGATGATGATAAAGTATATATTTCTCTCAAGTGCATTCAGGGACGTAGCTTATTTATTTTCTATTTTAATTTTTTTTTATGTTTCTATGTCCTTTCATGCATCCATAATATAACCACACATAACTCTTTAGAAAGTTGTGAGGCTTTGCTATTTGTATGTGTAGCAAATTTAATATATAATATCCTTGGCTATATGGTTTTGACCACAAGGTCTTTGCCTTGTGGTTGTTTAAACACACAACGCAAACATACACTACAACACCTTCGTCATACTCATCATCATCAGCATCATGATGGTGCGGCTATTTGGGACACACCACGTAGGGACTAACTAGCCTAAAGGGATAACGGTTTGCTACGAGTAGTTTGAGCTGGTTACTGAGGAAACCAATTTCTCACATGAATAAACTGTTCATGCAGCTGGAAAACATTTCACGGCCATCAAAACCTTTCAATTTAAAACATAGCATCGTGCTTTGATGGCTTGTGGAAGAAATATGTATATTGTGGTGTGTTAGAGTTTTTTTTTTTCTTCAAATACTATGATGACTAGTATACAGGGTGTTGCAGAAATGTAGGTCATAGTCTTAATGGGCATCTCTGTTTTTGTCTTAAAGGATTTGGATCCATTCCATGATCTCGATCAGCTTTTTAAAGAGTTATTCAAAGTTAAAAACGCATTCTGTCAAAAATATTTTTAAAGTGAATGATATGGTTAAAATATTGAACTTTAAAGTCTGAAGGGAGGGTAGGATCTTGTTAAGTCCCAGACGTTTCAAGTGCCACCTAGCTAGACGCACCCCAAAAGCTTTAAAGCTAAATATTTAAGCCATATTTGCATTAAATTCTGACTTAAAATGCCAAAAATTTGCAAATTTGTTTCGAGAATTCTCTATAACTCATTCATAGCCCAAAAGCGTTTACGGAAATGACGTTCCCGAAAATGACGTATTGATCATTATTATCGTTTATATTTTTCTAAGCAAAAGCAAACAAAATATTTTTGAGGTTTTATTGTAGTGGTCTTAATTACATCATAACATAGTTAAAAATTTCTAATTTTAATCTTTATTCATACCAAAACATGCGTTCCCGAAATGAAGCTTTATTGAAGTACGCTCCTTAATATATCAAATTTAATTCAATTATCACTTTACTTTAATTTATTGATGCAGAAAACTATTTATGCAACGATAAACCAATTTCATGACATACCGGAAAGACCATTTGTGATAAATTTAGTTGATTTTATTTTTTTCTGTCACTTTAATTTAAGATTTTGAGTTATGAAAGCGTTCCCTGAATGATAGTTAGGCTACATTAGATGGAATAAACAAGAACTAACGCTGTTTCAAACAAAGTAAATATATTCGGATGTTCGTCTCAATTATTTTAAACGGTACCACAGAAGTAAATATTAATTTAATATAATTTTGATTTAAAACGAAGCCTGGACATCAATATTTCCACCTCCATGATGGTTTCCCTTAAATATGGCGCCAATGAAAAGGTCAGACAGGTCTTGTGTCATATCATATTTTTGTTTGGTTACCTATACCTCTCTGTCATCATAAACTATTTTTTTTTTGCAATTTTTGAGCTTTGAATGCATCTGGTTGAGTGTCTTATTTATTAGCCAAGTAGACACCCTGTACATTTTTATGGTTGTATAAGTGTCATAGGTAAATTTACTAAAATTCAAATCACAGCTTAGCTATGAACCTATATGTTATGTATCTGTTGCCCAACACGTTATGACAGATAGAAAGAAACTTTAACGAAAAGCGACGACGACGCAACGATATGTTGATGTGACACGATGAAGCACAGCAACCAACAACGTGACGATAAATTGCGCTCTGAAAATATCTTTAATATCCTGTTGTATCCTTTACGATTGTATAAATTGATGCAAATTTCCCACACGTTAGTTCGATGTTGTATACCATTTTGCAATGGGATCTATATACAACATGCCTTTTGGGGACTAATTTAAGTTCTATTCAGAGGCCTGGGAATTCAATCTTTTCGATTATATTGAACGGAAATTATGAAAATCGATTGAGGGAATGAGCAGAACAGTTTTTTTGCATGCATACATGTGTGTTTGTGTATATGCTAACGTTTATTTGCTTTGAATTGAAATTTTGTGCACATCTGATGTATTGAGGAGCATCCCCATTTGGCAATGGGGTTCAATTTTTTAAACAATTTTTTTAATTTTTGTTAGAATTTTGTAGGCGGGTATTTTCTCTGATTGAAAAAAAAAAAAACAAATGTACACAAAAATAATAAAGACATGACAATGATGTTAAAGGTTATAAATTAATTCAAAATAACAAGCAATAAACTCTTAGGTTGAATTTTTAGATGACCTTCTTGAAAATTTGATTTTAATGATTTCAATTATTATTAATTTGTCCAATCTTAAATTCCAAAAACGGAAAAAACTCCATTCCACATCCAATTTATTGTTTGCAACCTTTTCCAGAATGGATTTTTTTATACTTCAACTTTCAAACTATATTAACTGGCGGAGTAGTCATTTAGTTAATTCGGTATTTAATCAAACATTAAATATCAATAAAAGAGGATTTATGTTATTTTTTGATGTTCGTGGGCGTAATCAAATAACTTTTAATGGCCATTTGCCCGGAAAGAGAATTTTGTGTATTATTCAGTTTTTTTCTTTTCTAAGGAAAATTAATAGCAAATTCTAAACCAAGAATGATAATCAGAAGTTTGTAAAATTATTTTATTAATATTAAAATGGTTTCTAGTTTTATTGGTTCAATCGTTTTATTTCACATTTACAAAATATTGATTTAGGAGAATTTAAAAATAGAGCAGCGAAAAGGAGGTCAATTCTATTTTAGTTTTTTTTGAAAGGATAAATCTTGATTGGATAAAGAATATTATAGTAAATGAAGATATCAACTTCCGTTTTGTAGCTCTTCCATATATTACATCAATTTTATATTATTAGCTTACCACGAGTGTGGATAAAATGATTGGAACGAATTTAATGTTCGGACTTTTTTTTAAATCATAATTCCATTAAATTAAAATTTACTTCCGATTTCAATAAGGAGCGTACAACAATTAAACGTCATTTTGGGAACGCCTGTTTTGGTATGAATAAAGATTAAAATTTTAATTTTTTGAAGATGTTATGATGCAAAAACAAGACCACTACAATAAAACCTCAAAAATATTTCGTTTGCTTTGGTAAGAAAAAAAAACGTCATTTTCGGGAACGTCATTTTCAAGAACGGTTTTTTAGACATTATGTAGTTGTACAGTATTCCTAAATCAAATTTGCAATGTGTTGGTAATTTATGTTAGAATCGAATGCAAATATGGCTTATAAGGCTTTATTATAAAGTTTAAAAAAAAAAACCTGAAAAAGTTATCTATTTCGTAGGTATTCTTAAATAGTGCTCAATTTGAATGAATTCGATAAGCAACAATTTCCTGTTGGTAACAATTTGATATTAGAAAAAAAAACTTTCTAATAATTACGTATACAGTGCACATCATATAACATAATACCGCTCCTTTACTTGAAGACTATCATAACTGAAAAAACGGATTTTTTTGTTAATAATGTAGAATTATTTATTTTTACTTTAAACACGTTTTTTTGCAAAATCGAGTTTTTTTAATTATGACGGTCTTCAAGTAAATGGGCGATATATTACATCAAATATAGAGATGAATAAAATATATAATAATAATGTCTAAAAGTGGTAAGAACAGGGAATTGCAACCATGATGATAAAATTCCTAAAATCTTTCTCTTTCACTTATGTAAGAAATAAAATATTACAGACTTCCAAGAATTTGAATTTCTGAAAATAACCTTTCATTTTATTTTTAATAAATAACCTTTCAGTTTCTAGAAGCAAGAATTTACTATTAATTCGAGAATTTCAAAGACAGAAAATTACTTTCCTTATTTTCATTATCTTGAATTTCATACAAATTAAAAATACAATAATATTTGCCATTAAAAAATTGCCATGGTGGCATCTAGCCTACGTTTCACTAAAAAAGTATAAAAGAAATTGAAGTTTTTTTTAAGTTAATTACACTTTACATTCTCAAGAGCCTTGAATAAACGAAAAAAAAAAGAATTTTTCCTAATGTATTCAATTCATTGATCCTTCTCTTTTCAATATACTGTCCAATACTATGGATTTTAATTTTCTCTAATGAATAAAAGAATTTAATTAAATTATTTCTTTTCAATTCTTAAATAAATTTTAACACAAAATACACTTTTTGAATAAAAATAAAGAATTTCAAAACTTTTTCAAAGAATACCAAAAAAAAAAATCGACTATTTATTTCTTTACAAAACAAAAGTTTCTAAATTTATTCTCGTCTCAACAAAAGGTTACCAAAAATATTTCAACACACAAAACAATTTTATTTTTCTTCTTTAATTAAAAGGTATTTCAATTTGAATATCAAAAGCATTAAAATCATTACTGAGTTTAAAAACAATTAATTTTACCTTCTTCAAACACCCCCATATGTTTTGTCCATCCATCAAATAAAATGCTATTGCTTTTACTAAAAAAATAACACTATACCAAACGATAAAAAGGAAAATCCATCTTAATCCTGTTGTGTTAATTTTCTTTAAGGTACATCATTAATAATATAAAAACCTCAGCTGGCAAGTGAAATAACAAGTGCCAATTACTTTGTATAACACCACACAACCCACATTAATTATTATGACAATCGACCCGCAGTCAGACTTTCCACACTATACACATACACACATATTACACATACATAGAAACAGAGTGTACTTTACAAGCTACATAAAAATTAAAATTGCTAATTCCGTTTCGAAAGCCCTACAATGTATTATGTGTGTAGAGGATTCGTAGGGATATCCCCAGGATGCTCTCTATAAGTAAGGATGCATAATTGAAGACCGCAAACTACACATATATTTGTACTGTTTGTTCAACGACAATGTACCGTACTTTTAAGTATAGACACCCACATAAAAATAAAAAGTTCATTGGCTAACTACTCTCTGTGTGCACACACAAAATCTTGCCATTCAAATACAAATTACGAGTAATATGCTAATCAAATGCAGTTTTTATACTAATTTTATATACTATTTTTTTAGTGGGTTGTTAAAATGTCAGTTGTGTGTCCAATATGCTTTTGTCATATCCTTCTTCAAGTTGAGACATAAGTTTGTTATTCTTTTTTTGCTTGTTTTGCTTATTTTCTTTGAAATTGACTTCCAAGTTAAATTATTTTATTTGTAGAGAAAAAAAATTATTGGACAATATTATGACGTGGAACATATTGAAAAAATTACAAATAAAAATCCTATTAGGAGAAAAGAAAACAATAAAAAAGTTATTAGTTATTAATGGAATAATGATGACTAATAATATAGTGAAAGCCTGGAAATTAATTGTTTACATATTAACAAATAGACGGTATCTTCCATATATTCTCGATAAGTAGCTTAAACGATATAAAAGCCTTTTTTTAACGAACATTTATGTTATTTAATTGCTAGGTCTATTAAAATGCATTCTAACATCATACAACTTGTATAAAACAATCAATGAAAGCTGAAGATAAAAAAATAATAGTACGTATACGCCATAGTGACCACATAATAGAAATTGTTCTTGTTACGAATTCAAAACCAAAGCGTAGGACGATCTGATGTTTCTTTTTGAGGATTATTTTTTTTTTCGTTACATGATTCTATTAATAGTTCGTATAAATATAATTCTTTGAATAAATAATATTTGTATGAATTTCTCTTATCATTGCCATTAGATATGAAAATAACCTAAAAAATATTATATTAGAAGCCACATTATTTTCACAAATTTAAAGCACCTAACTATTATTGGTATACGCTAAATATAAATTAAGTTAGCTGAGTCCGGTTTTTGGTCCGGTACGGTTGATCATTTTAGAAACCGAAAGACCAGATTTCTGCAGTTTGATGCTGAAGGAATGTTGACTTTATTAGTTTAAATTCTCTGGTATGCTAAATCTGTATGTCAGCGCAAATATTAGGTTCTGGCACTGAGTTGGCACACGTTGATCGTACGTCATCGGGCTACAGAATAATACTATCCAATCCTCGATTCTTGAGCGAATCCAACTTTTATGAATGTGATAGCAAAAACTAAATTTTTTTCGAAATTCTAGCCATCATTTCACAACGCGAATGCTTTCTCGACGCCTAGAAGGCATCTAACGTTGACATTACGCTAACGGCTTTTAAGGTCTAAGGTGTAATGTCGGACGGAAATTCTAGCAATGAATGCAGTGTAGAGTTTTCTTTTTGAAAATCAAACTGCATTTTAGAGTTAATAGCATTGATATTAATTATAGTATCACACGACTTGCGTAAACACTAATAGTGGAGTTGTGGAGTAACTAAAGCAAATTATCTCAGAACCATGCAAAACTGCTCCGATTTGGATGATTTATTTTTCTAATGTTGTTATTCAAAAATACCTGTTAAAAATAAATGTCACTTTTATTGGATTTTTTAAACTTATTAATAATATTTTTGTGAACAAAAACTTTTTTTATCAAAAAGTTTTGTTTAAATTTTATAAAATAAACTATGCAAAAAATTTTCCAGGTTTGTTTAAGAAAAACAACTAGTAAAAATATGAGTATATTTCCTTCCTTTAAATTTTAATCAAAATTTTTAACTGATTATTATTTTTTAAAAATTTTACTTTCACCCCTCTTGCGATTTTCAACTACCAATTGATAGTAATTGATAAAAAATTAAAAATCCATGTCTTATCACTCAATTGATAAAAGTTTTAGTAACTTAGAATTATCTTAACTGTTGCTAATTGAAATAAAATGCATAAATATTTTTGAAAAGTTGTCCAACTCTTATATTAATTTAGATTAAAAGTTTAATATTTCAATTTTTATCAACCATCAATTGATAGTTGACAATCGCAATAAGGGTGGAATCAATAACCTTAGTTTTCAGCAACCATATTAAAATATCTTGTACTTAATTTGAAACGAATTTTTTTTATAAAAATAGCATTCAGTTTTGAGTTTTCTTAGATATCTGCAAAACTTTTTTGTATTCAATTTAAATTAGATAAAACCGCTAAGTTTTGTTAGAAAAATGGACCTCAAAAAGAAATTAATGTTATAAAATCAGTTTGATTTTTTTTAATATAATTATTTTTTCTAAATTACAAGTTTGAATCACAGTTTTTCAAAAACCAAAAAAAAACAAAGACTATTTCTGGAATATTTTCTTAAATCATTCATGGGGGAGTCAAGATATTTGAGCTTAAAGTTGCTCATCTCAAAACAAAGATTTCAGTTTGTTTTGTAGATATAATTTGCTTATATTAAAGCTTCTGAAATAATTGACGTAAAAAATTATATTTATGTCAAATGAAAGTCACTTTTGTCTTAAAAATGGTGTCAAAAGTTTAGGTTTGTTTGCAACTGATCAAGTTCCGGACCATAGAATTGTTCATTTGAAATACACGGATTAAGGCCTCTCCTCTTCTTCGCTCCAAAGAGATGAATAAAATGCATTTTTCACATAATTTAATACAAAACCTTTTGATAGTGAACATTGATAGTAATATGTTATTTTAATTATTTTATAAAAGCAAAGCCTATTACTCTTTGTCTTCTAAAAAAAGGTACAGTATGTAGCTGTGTTTTTATAGTTTCCAATTATATGTTGAAAATAATTTAATTTCTATTTTCGCTATCGAAACCATTTAAAAAACCATCTGAAAACCTTGTCCTTAAATTTTAAGCATCATCCACTTTTCCACTTGTTAGATTTGCACTCAACAATCAAAAATTATCTCCCGACCTCATTAAAGATTAACCGTATCTTCCAGCCTACAAATATTTTAATCATTAACCTAAATTCGCTCTCATTGGGAATTTTTGTCATATCCCTTCTTACCTACTTTTTCGCGTTCTTCAACCATGCTTTTAGTTAAGTAAGAGACTTTCTATTAACACCTGCCTCACGACATGATACGAATCACGAAAATCCATTTTTACACATTAACAGCATCATTATCGGGTTTTCTCTTCGTATTTTCGTTTTCCAATATAAAGCATCAATTTGAGGAAGGAAGGGTGTTGGGCGTAAATGCCCGGGGAACCATCATTATCATTAATTACAAAATTAATCCATAATCCAGTAGAAAAAGAGTTTAAGAATATTTTATGTGGTGCAAGGACTTTAAGAGAGGTAGGACAATAAATTACAAAAAACAAATATGTATGGGATGCAAAAAGAAAATTAATTTTATACTTTATGAGCGTGTGTGTTTGTTAAATTATTTTTTTTTTATTTTTATTTAATCGTCCCAGTGAAGGTTTCTCTTTGTTGCTGATTTATGTATTATTTTGTGAATGTGTGTGCAAGTGTATTAATGTGCGTGTTGTTTAAAATATATTAAAAAAAAACAAAAAAAAAAACAAAGTTGAATGTATTAATGTTAAACTTCCTGTTTCCTGTTTATTGTTGTTCATTTTAATTGCTTGGTTATACTTTAACACACTGCAATTTTTAAGTAATAAAATTTATATTTTTTTTTGTTTTGTAATAAATCTGTAGCATGTGACATGAACGTACATGCAAGATGTAAGGAAAACGTGCCAAGTTTATGTGGATGTGATCACACAGAACGACGAGGGAGAATTTTTCTGCAGCTACATGTTAAAGGAAACACACTAACAGTTGAGAGTAAGTAACATTTCATAATTATTTTTTTTTTTTTTTCAGTAAACAATTCAAGTCCTTTGAAGTCACATTTGTAATGTATTTGAATCTTGAAAGTTGAATTTTCATAATGATTTTCTTCTTTCTGTAAAGCAGTTGTAAAACTCTGTTTTTGTTCATGTACTGGTTTTCAAACAAACGATTCAGTTTTAAAACTCATAAAATTTATTATGGCGGGCACTTCTCAGTGTGCCAACTATTTTTTAAATTCGATTTTCTTACGAATATATTCTTCAGAAATTGCCTTTTTTTAAATAAACACCTATTTTTCAGACTAGGTATTGGCGTAAAAATCAAAAAAATTGATTAAAAATTACTCATATTTTTGTAGTTGCGACCATGAGTCATTGTTATTTTATTTTCAATTATTGAAAAATTTTAAGATTTTCCCAATGCTGTTTTGGGCGTCATTTTTTGACTTTAAGTTGAGTCTTAATAATTCCCTTGAAAGTCCTTGGTCTAAACTCAAAAAGAATTTTTCATTATAGAGTAATTTTCTAGATAAAAAATACTTAAAATTGAAAAAAAAATATTTAAAAGCAACGGCAACACTTAAAATATCATGTTCTTTTTTATTTTTTTTTTTTTTTATTCAAGAAATTATTTTTAAATAGTTTTTAAACTCAAAATTTTGTAAAACAAATTTTCTATTTGCTTTATATACTAAATACATCTACCAATTTCAAGTCAAACGTAAAAAAGCAGCTCTAAAATGCAACATAGTTTTTGAAAAATACGAAACAATTTCATTAATTTTGAAAAACTGCGAAGTATATACTATTTGCAGTATGGAGACTAGTGTAATCTTGCAATAAAAAACATACGTAGGCGTTCATTGAGGAGCCGTTTTATAAAAAAATATAATTAGTGAACAGAAATTTTTGACTAACACTGGATGAAGGCAGAATTCATAAGCTTTATTTACTCGTTCATAATGGAACCATTATTGTCAAGATCGCCTCAAACCATCAAGTGCCCATATAAAAGAAAATATTTTGAAGTTGGAGAGAGGACCACTGGAAAGAGGAATATCCTAGTTTTTGTTTTTTATTCACTTATGTACAACAAACTTTAAGGAAAATTTCCGATTTTTCATCTAATTTGGATGAAATATTATTTTACTGGACAATTTTCCTCGAATCACCCACATAAGTTTTTTGATAAAAAATTCTCTTTATCTTTGTAATCAATATTATTGAAACATAGTACATGAGAAGTGTTTTATATGCTTCATCAGAAGTTCTAATTAGTGATATTTATAGACGAAAAGCTTTAATTGATACCTATTTCCCGAGAGAAAAATGTATTAAATTCAAATTCAGTTAAAATTAGCTTTCGAATGAAAAAAATCATTAATTACAGAAAAACAAAAATTCATATTACTACTATACTGTTCACAATGGCATACAAATGGTTTGACTTTCTGACAGTTATAATTCATTGGTTCCAGAGATGTTTTTATTACGATTTTTCCATGAATGCAATTTGTGAAAGTAATAATTCTCATTCAACTCGAAGATTTCCCAGAAAAATCTTTACAAATTTGGTTTGGAATTGAAAACATATTCAAATATCATGTGAAAGAGTACAAAAGTTATATTCACGATATTTGGCCTGAATGCTTTCTCCATGGAATTATAAAGTTCTATGAACAAAAGTCAAATTGTACTTCCATAAACAAAATTATAATACATTACACTCCTTCTTCAATCTTCACCTCACAATTCTATGTTTTGGTGGTGTCCCTCTATATTCAAATCGGGGATGGGGAAAAAAGCCCCCCCTTGGAAAATAATAATTGGAAACTCATTGCAAGTAAGAGATGTACAATTTCTAAAGAAAGTCCATTACAAGAAATCTCTGTCACTACAATTGAAGATTTTCTTCCCCATCAATTTTCTTCGTTAGAAAGTATATTATAGCAGAACTCAAACTCTGTGAGAGCCTCTGATTACATTTATCATTACGACGAGCGACGGACGATGCCGAGACGACGCGGACTGTCTTTAGAAATACAATGATGATGATGGCCATGGCACCTCTCGTCTTTCGTCCTTTCCTCCATTAGACCATTATTTTCTCTCGCAGAAATTCAATGCCATTATGTATCTATGACTTGGACAGTATACTTTTCTGCCAACTACTGATAGATGAGGAGAAAGAGAGAAAGAAAGGCTCAACAAATGATGGGTTTGATGATTCCATTTCCATTCAAAAAGGACGAACCAGAAGAACATCTACAAAAAAAAAACATGTCCTCATTTTTCTTTTGAAAAAAAATCTAAATCAGATGATTCTTCAGTATGGTCGGCCACTTTTCAAGATGGATGGATTCCTAATGAACTCAGATTACATAGATATAGATAGCGAGTGTGTCTGTCTTGAACACAAGAAAGTTTTTCATGTCCATGATACATATTTTAAATTCTGGATTTTAAATTTTAAAATTATTTGCCAAACATCAAGATGTATTAGAATATTGAAGATATCTTCTTCAATATTCATGAAGTGCGAAGACAAAATCTGAAATCGAGGTCGGTAATGTATTGAAAGAGGCATATCCTTTTGAGTCAAGATAATTATCTTAGTGATATTATTTTGCAGAGATAAGGTAAGTTTGGTTTTACTTTAGAAAATAGCACACAGAAATAAGAGATGAAATCACGATGAAATTGCCGAATGTGGTTTTGATGCAAATACATATTGTAAATTTTTCTGTTTCAAAAAGCCATTTAAAGTTGAATATATTAAATCAATGCAACTTTTAATGCAAAGTGACTATTGAAACTCCGAAAAAGCTCTCGCTATTAAATTCTCAAAGTTAGTAACGTTTTCGAGATATTCTAATATGAACATGTGAAAAACCTGTTTGTTTTTTGGTACATTTAACGTTGAATTTCTTTGCTGGTAGTTATTTTTTTAAAAAACTATTAATGGGATATTAATGAAGTGCATTTCATCTGTCCAAATAATTCAATTTTAAATAATGTACATCCAAAAAACTACGGTATTTTGAAATTTATATTGATTTTTTTTCCAATAATTGTTTAAAATGTGACTAAACATTGATGAAATAAAACAATTTCAGGCCTTAGTTTAGGCTATGCGGAATAAGTCCTCCAAATTTTAGCCGAATCGGCTCAATAGTTTTGAATATATACCAGGTCAACCGAATCTAAGAGCTATCTTTTCTAGAAAATAATATAATTTTTTTAAGAATGATTAGAAAAAATGTACGTGATAGAATTTGTCTGAAACCAGATCTAGATTCAGAAAAGTACAACCATATACATATAATTTCAAACAATTATATGGCAATACAAAAAGACCTTTATTTTTGCAGACTAGTGTATTTAGACTACTGAGAAAGTTATACCGTATCTTGCAAGGAAAATGGTTCTTTTAAACATTTTGCTTGCGTTAGCTGATATGTCAAATTTGATCATAACAATTCTGATCCCATCTAACAGAGAGAAATGGATTTTGAAATCTTAAAAAAAGTTACTGTAGCTTGACTCAGCACTTCAGCAGCAACTGTTACCCACTCCTAAAGTGCTCCACGACATAGATAAACGAGTAAGCTATTAACTGATACACTATACTGATATATCAAATACCTACGTCCTACGTATTATTTTCTGGCCAGCAAGATATACTTTCATTAATTATAATTTTGAGATTCCTGGAAGCATTTAGTATCATTAAAGCCCTCATTAATCAAGCAATAACACATAAGTCTATACTGCCAAAGTTTCCATCTTCTAATCCTTCCATTAAGCATTTGATAGTATGAATTTTGCAAACATTATGTTAAATATACAGTAATATTGTATAATACGCAGAAAATATTGACAGCCATACGGGTAGTTCTAAGATTTAATCAAAATCAGTTTTGTAATTTTGAGAGATACTACCAAAAAACAAACATATTTCTCAAAACCATGTATACGGCATAATTTCCTTATCTGGAACACAATGCAGCTTTTGCTTTTGATATTTTTCCTCCAGGCTCATTCATTCACTCATCATCATCATCATCATCATCACAAGATGAAGAAGTCTGGGTCTTTTGTTTTTCATTTTCCATTGTTCGTCATTGAATGAATTGTCTCAGAAATGAATGAAAAGTGTATCTCTAAACTAAACAGTATGGGTACCCAGCTGAACAAAAATGTATCTACAAGTACCACCTCTACACATACACAAAATATTATGGTACATCTTATATCGAGATACATATACGTTTTACGAACGAATAGAACCTTCGGCAGAAAAGTTTAGCTCTGATGTGCTCTATGAGACAAAATAAGAACCCCGACTGACGACACTTTGAATATGGGGCTAAAGGAGGAGGAGTAAAAGATGCATGGATTAAGGACTCCTCTATTCAACAAAGTGCCTAATAATCCTGCGATTGTGCAACTTGGTTGCTTCTTTTTGTTGTTGTTGTTGTTTCTGTTGCTCTTGGATAGATATGGATTGTTAAGAATAAAACGACATTTCTGTGTTTAATTAAGTGGCAAACTGCGTGTTTCACACAAAATGAGGACCTGGTTGGCGAGAGTGTGGAGGAAGACAGACTTGTGTGTGTGAGTGGGTGAATGATTTGGATAAGGGTGTTATGGTTAATTAATCTGCAGCCGAACACCAGTGTTGTTATGAAAGCGAGGAGATAATGAGATACTTGAGAATGATTTGACATTGAGTGTCTCTCTCTCTTTAATGATGTCACGTTCAAAAGGCCGCTTGTTTCAGATATTTGATACAATAAAGAATTAAAGAAAGAAAAAGAGAAACCGAGACAGAGACAGAGAAAGAACAAAAATATGTAGGTAAAATTTGGAATTCTTCACGTCCTCTAAGAAAACAATAAGGTTTTTATTTCGGAATTTCATGTTTCAAATACAATCACATACAAAAATTCAACCTTATTTTTATTTTATTATCCACATTCACTTTTAACGAAGAACATTGAAAAGTAATGGACGTGAACCTCAAAAAGAAGAAAATTAAGGACCTGGAATCAAGTTAAACAAAAAATTTCTTAAAATTTTTCATTTTAAATGAAATAAGGACTCTTTTTTTAAATAAATTAGCCATATAAACAAAAATTGAAAATCTTAATACAATTTTATCTTTTTCTACTTATAATTCACATTCACTGCTTTGAGTAAATTCAATACCGTAGGTACAGTCAAAAAGAAACCCGTCTTTTGAAGATAGTGCTCGCAGGGAGGGAGGTAAGGGTACGGATTTTTGAATTTAAGCTGTTTTAGAACTCTCTTAGTAATGACATTGCAAAATTTGACTCATCCCAAAAATGTTCAGCAAATTCCCTAATGACCCATTTGACATTTTGAAAATTTCATTTCATCGGTTTGACCCTCTGAAGCTTAGCGCTCAAAAACATAGAGGGCAGCAAAGTTCCCAAAAAATATTTTGTCATAATTTTATTTTTTTCTCACTGAATACAATTTTCATACAAAAATGGTGTTCCTTTGTTATTAAATATATGTGGCCACCTTTTTTTCTCGAGCGCCACTTTTTGTGCAACTTTTCGAAAATATAAGAGCATAAGTGACCGAATCAAGAGAAGTCAAGACAATAAGCATTGGATTTCGAAAAAATTGATATTTTTTTACATTTAGAAAACTATAAGACTGAACGCGGCTGCAATTGTCTTTAAGGTCGTAAGCGTTGTTTGTGTTGATGAAACAGTCTTTTAGGGCCATTTTTGGTTTGATAATGTTCCGTTGCACACATGAGGTCTAAAGCTGATTTTTTTTCATTTGGTCAACATCATTAAAAACTCAGCCAAAAATTACAACAATCTGATTTGACGCATATTTCAACAAGATTATTGGTCAAATCTAAAAATAAATTGCTTTTCAAAACTTAGAAGCTTACCCAATAAACTTTCTACCAATCACTTTCATGAGACGACAAAAGTTTCCATGTATATTATTTTGATTAAAAAGACTTCATTTTTTGAATACCATAGCGACTTAAAAGGACCATTCAAAATATATGGTTCTCAGTGTAAAACTTTTAAACTTAGCTACAGATTCGATTGCCTAACAAATAAATCTTATCTTGTCTTGTTTTGTTTTATTTTTTTTCTATTTCTAGTTAACGAAGGTGCTAACCTGATTCCCATGGATCCAAATGGCTTAAGTGACCCATATGTCAAAGTCAAACTAATTCCGGATGAACATGAAAAATCTAAGAAAAAAACACGGACCATTAAAGCTTGTTTAAATCCCGTGTGGCATGAAACTATCACCTAGTGAGTTCGAAACCCTTTTTCATTTATTTTTAAAATTTGAAATTCAAGGTAATTTTTTTTTCTTTTCTGTGTCCTCAGTGAACTTAAACCAGAAGACAAAGATCGTCGTGTTCTTATTGAGGTTTGGGATTGGGATAGAACATCCAGGAATGATTTTATGGGCTCGTTATCCTTTGGCATATCAGAAGTTATAAAGGTAAGATGGAAATTCTTTTTTCTTTTTCAAATAGAATCTATGTGTGTATAAGTATGAAAGACAAATAAAATGAAAAAAAAAAATAACAATTTCAAAATACCTTAGAATCCCGCAAATGGATGGTTTAAATTGCTCACACAGGAAGAAGGTGAATTCTATAATGTTCCTTGTGCCGATGCCACACAAGATTTGATCAAACTCAAGAGCCAAATGAGGGTAATTATCTTGACACAGAAGCGAACGCAAAGACGTATCCTTGAACTTTTTTTTTCAATTTTTCAATAAAATGTATCCTTTATTCAAAAGAGAGCATCAACAAAGAAACCCCTTGTGATGCGAAGTGATACAAATCCCACACATATTGCATCCAAACGTGACATGATTCGAGCCTCGGATTTTAATTTTATCAAAGTCCTGGGCAAAGGATCTTTTGGAAAGGTAATCATTGCCTCGAAAAAGTGTATAAAATCAAAACCAATTTGTGTTGTGTTTCTTTGTTTTTTGTTTTATTTGTTTGTTTTTATTTTTTTCACTCATAGGTTATGCTTGCTGAACGAAAAGGAACAGAAGAATTGTATGCGATTAAGATTTTGAAAAAAGATGTCATCATTCAGGATGATGATGTTGAGTGTACGATGATTGAAAAGAGAGTTTTGGCATTGGGCGAAAAACCACCATTCCTTGTACAGTTGCATTCGTGCTTCCAAACTATGGTACGTTTTTTTTTATTTTATTTTATTTTTTTTTAATAAATGGATTCTTTTGGTTTTGATGATTTTTAACGAATTTAACAAAAAAAAAAAAAAAGGATCGACTATTTTTTGTTATGGAATATGTGAATGGCGGAGACTTGATGTTTCAAATTCAACAGTTTGGAAAGTTTAAGGAACCCGTTGCTGTGTAAGTAAAGACAAAAGATCTAGGTGCACATTTTTTTTAGAATAATTTGCATTCCCCAAAATTTTATAATTTAAAATTCATAATTTACATTCATCAAAAACAGAAAAAAAGGAAAATGCTCATTTCAAAATCATGAAAAAATTTTAGTTCTATTCGTACTTCGAAATTTTAGAAATACTTTAGGGCTCTATAAGTATATATTCAAAATTATAATGTGTACTAAAGGGGCCATTTTCTAAAAAGATTAGTTAAAGTAGAAACAACGACGAAAATGGCTTTTTCAAAAGACAAAAAGCTACATGCATGTAGTTTTAACCAAAAACTATTTTTTTTTTAAAGACTGTAAAAATGCATCACGTAATTTTCTTGATAAAGTTCAGCCCCCACAAAAACATGAACTACCCCAAAATTTTTCTTCTAGAAACCTTTTCTGATCGCAAATTTGCTGTAAAAATACTAAGGGCACCGGGCTGAAAAATATTGCATATCACTGGTCAATACGAATTAGAAAACAAATGAACGTAAACTACTGAATAAAAGCCTTTATTCTATCCCACAAAGATTGTCAGTACACATCTTATGGGAAAGCTTTTTTCAAGCTTTATACATGCAATAAATTTATGTAATACCCTGCAAAGAAACTGAGATGTACACATCCTATTTTCGCTGTTACTGACAATTTTTGTGGGAAAAAGTATAAACAATGTTAAATTGTATTGTAATATTGTATCCTAACAATAGCTATTAAAAACATTTTCATAAAAGAAACTGATCATCCCGGCCAGAAAAGAAAAAAATATTTATTGCATTTATTATGCTAAGCTTTCAAATATCGACAAAATTGCTTAGAATTCTTCAAATTTAATATTAAAAAATGACTCGTTATTTTTCAAACAATTCTATACACATCATTTTCACTCTCATTCTTTTCAAGGATCATGCTATTATTTTTTTTTAATGTTGTATTTCACAAAATGTTAAATAATGTTATTATTTTAAACCACTCAAGTTCATGAGAATTTTTTTTTTTTTTATAAATATATTTTCAATGTAATCCTTGTAGATTCTATGCTGCAGAAATCGCCGCAGGATTGTTCTTTTTACACACAAAAGGGATTTTGTATCGTGATTTAAAGTTGGACAATGTCCTTTTGGACGCAGATGGACATGTCAAAATCGCTGACTTCGGTATGTGCAAAGAGGGTATTGCTGGAGATAAAACAACAAAGACGTTTTGTGGAACACCGGACTATATTGCCCCAGAGGTATGGACATGTAACTCCCACTCCGAAACATGGGCATTCGAAAACAATGATAAAATACTTAATATTATGTTTTCTATATGGAATTTGTTTTTACTTTTTTTTATTTTTTTTATTTCAATTTATTTTTGTGCATCCTTTGTGTCTTCTTTTATAGATAATCCTTTATCAGCCCTATGGCAAGTCAGTGGATTGGTGGGCTTATGGTGTTTTACTGTATGAGATGCTGGTGGGACAACCTCCATTCGATGGGGAAGACGAGGAGGAATTGTTTGCTGCAATTACAGACCATAATGTGTCGTATCCCAAGAGCTTGAGCAAAGAGGCCAAAGAAGCCTGCAAAGGGGTAAGTTGTTGGTAAAATTAATTAATGTTATGTGCTGTAGTGTGTGTTCGTGTGAGAGCCATCAGAGCCGTGCGGTGGTGGGAGAAGGTAATTTATGAAATTTCATTAAAAAGTATGGTAGGCGTGTGATGAGATGAGAGAGAGTGTGGTGTCCTTTAAGGTGATTTATATTCCTCCAGTGAGATTGCTAAAATTTAGCATCAATTTATGAGTGGATGGATAAGGAAATTGGTGCTGCATACTTTTTTTCCAATTTTTCGTGAAAGTATTTTCCTTGAAAAAAAGGCAAGTGTAGGTGTATTTGTTTGTATATGTGCGTTTCAATGTCCTTGTCGTTAGTTAAGCTCAAATGTTGAAGAAGATTTCATTTTTGCCGTCATCACGTTTTGGCACGCTTAGGAATTTCATGAAATTTCATTTTAATCTTAGAGCAGGTTGATAGTTGTTATGTAAAAGACGTAGCTGTCAACTAAAAATTTAATGGATGCTTATTAATTTATTTGTTAGAGTTTTTTGTTTTTTTTTGGCGAAATTAAGATAAAAGAAGGATGATAATATGTACTAATTTTGAAGGGTATCAGTTTTTAATATACATTATGTAAGTAAAGCCCTGGACTGGTGTATAATCGTGAGGTCCTTACTTATGACCATTATATGACTAAAAATTCATACTATTAATAGACGTTTTTTTACTTAAGCCAGAGACAATACAGTCAATTTTGTCACAAAAAAACAAATGCATTCTATAACGGACAAGATGTGTGTTAAAGTCTAAGAGCTAGCGACGAAAAATCAACGTCATAAGGTGCAAAATCCCTCTAGCGGAAGTCGAAAGTGGGGGTGGAGGGAGGGGGCGGAAGTTTGAACATGCAAGTTTTTAAGCACAACAACGAGGCTGAAATTTGAGATAACATAGTTTTTATGATTCTATGGCCGGAAACAAACTGGCAGAAGCCTTAGTAGTGGCAAAGGGTTGTCAGGTATCATCAAACACAAGAAAAAAAACAAAAAAAAAATAAACCTAACAAATAAGATACAAGGCTGAAAATTAGTACCATCATAGGTTTTGTCAATATAAAAATTTAAGCAAATCAGCTGAAGCTTGGGTGGGTGTAAAATGGTTGTCATAACTCATATATCAAAATTGAAAAATTAAAGAAATTAGTTTGAAAAAAAAATTGGTAAATACTATGAAAGAAATCAGCAGAAGCGTAGGTGGATCCAAAGAGTTGCAAAAAGACAATGAATTTGAAACCTTTAAAAAAAAAATATTAAAAAAACTTGAAAACGTACAAAGCTGAAAATTAATACCCATATAGTTGTTGCTAATATAATCAAGAAACCAAATTAAAAGAACCAAAATCGAATGTTTGCCAAATTCATAAGACACCTGGCAACCCTAAAACTCATTTTAGGTAAAAAAAACCTTTAGACTGTTTTTTTTTCTCGAAAAGTTATTCTTTTTGAGCTTATTGATGGAAATAGCAAAAAAATTAATGAACAAATTTATTTTTCAGAGGGGAAGACTGAGAAAGGATCAACTTTTTGAAAAAATTTATTAAATACTTTGTAGAGAACAACTCCACATTCAGAAAACTAAATGTAAGATTTACCCACATACTGAATATTTATCACTGTATAGCACTTTAAACGTCGCAATGGGGGTATTCCTTTCAAAAACCTTCTTAATGGTTTGAGTATATCATTATTCTTGTATTCTTTATAAAAAAAAAAAACACCATTCCTTACAGATGACGTCCTTTGTACCAAAATATTTTAATGTAGGTACCTACTCTCTTTTAGTTTTGGATCCCATGGCAAATGAAACGTTAGTGCCAAATTTTAACCCTGTGACGTTAGGCTTTGTGAATATTAAAAAGCTAAAACTTTTTATTTTAGTAGAAGAAAATAGATTTTCATGTCGAATTTATAAGGTTAATCATTTTTTTTTTGTGAGGGATTGATTGATTGATTTAAAAAAAAAAATAAAGTGGCCTGGTTGAAACCATATATTTGCAGTTTTTAAAATGGTACAAAGCCATGCTCAGTTCCCAAGATATTGTAATTCGAACTTATATATACAGACGGGAGAAAGAACAATCACCTAGTTTAGGTTTTTATCAGCAAATATAATTGTTACCCGAATGAATACGATGCAAAACTCTAAAAAGTATTTTTATTAATAAAAAAAATCTTATTTTTCCATCAGTTCCTAACAAAACAACCATCAAAACGACTTGGATGTGGATCAACTGGTGAAGAAGATGTTCGCTTGCATCCATTTTTCCGACGTATCGATTGGGAGAAAATTGAAAATCGTGAAGTACAACCACCGTTCAAACCAAAGATTGTAAGAATTAAAAACAAAAATACAATAAACCTCCCAACTAGGTACTTATACTTTTTTTTATTATTTTTTTTTTTACCAGAAACATCGCAAAGATGTATCAAATTTCGATAAGCAATTTACATCAGAGAAGACAGACTTAACACCAACCGACAAAGTATTTATGATGAATTTGGATCAAACTGAATTTGTTGGTTTCTCATATCTAAATCCTGAATATGTGGCAACAGTGTAAGAACAAAATTCAACAAAAATAAAACAACAATCTGAAATTTTTGTATACAAAATCTTACACCGAAACAGAATCTTATTTTTTTTTTTGTATTCTTAAATTTTTGTTTCAAAAAATAAAAATTATTTTACTATAAACAATTTTTTTTTTCAAATTTTCACATTATATAATTTTATTTAAGAAAAAAATACAACAAAAAAAAACAGAACAATCAACACAACATTTGATGCATGATTTTTTGTTTTTATTAATTTAAAATTTTATAGAAATAATAATTGTTATTTATTGTGTAACTTTATTGTAAGGATAACATTTGTTGTTTTTTTTTTATATACATATATTAGAGCACGAGAATGCAATTAGGATGACCATATAACGGATTTATTTGCGTACGGTCGATATTAAGCACGTATTCACGAAAACAAAAACCATTCCTTAATTATTAAAAAAACAAAATTTATCAACAAAAAGAAAAACAAATTTATAATAATTATCTAAATGTTATTTATATTTAAGTTTAAAATGTTTAAATTTTAATTATTGTTTTTTTTTTTGTTTAATTTTTGATTTTTGAAAAGCTGTTAAAAATAAATTTATTAAATATTTATGAAAGTTTATGGGAAAACAAAACACTTAAAGAAGTATGATATTACAAAAAATAAAAAAAATGGATATTAAATTTATCGTTTTCATAATACAAACTAAAACACACGTCCTTGGTAAAAAATGAATTCGATAAAAATATATTATTAAGAATGAAGTTTATAATATAATTCTTCAAATTATAAAATATGAGAATGCATTTAATAAAAAAAAGAAATATAAAACAATTTTGAAAACAAAAAAAAGTGGAATTTTAAAAAGTTAATAGCTTGCAATTTTTAGAAACGAAATCAATATAAAACGTTGAATGCGTGAAATAACATAAAAATGTATAAGTATTTATACTCTATATAGCACAATGAACATAATTCAATTCAATACAGAAGAATTTTAAGAAAAAGTTAAATTCAACCGATAAACTTAATAATAAATTAAAAAAAATTAGCGGTTGGATTCATAAACATCAAGCTTATAAAGGAGAACTGTGTTTTTTATCACATTACCTGTTTTGGCTTGTTAGATAGTATATTTAATTATTACTTTACCTTCAGTGCTTTATCCTAACTGCATCACACACACCACATTTTTAAGCAGAACAAAAACATTCAACAACACGACGCAGATCTGTTTAAGGTTTATGAATCCATCTTCTATACAAAAATAAAAAGAAAAGTAACTTAGAAACCAAAGCATTGATAAAAGGATAATTTTAATTAAACTGATTTTAAAGAAATAAAACAAAAAATTGAAAACGAAAATGGGGTTTTATGAAAATCAAAAAAAAATCTCCAAAAGTAAGTATTGAAATTACAAGAAAATCGCTAAGCTTTTGAAAGGATTATTTTTTTCACAATTTTTTTTTTGTATCTTTCTTTTCAAAATTAAAAATAAAGATTTATCAACTTTTTATAGCCATGTTTTAAAGTGTATTTCAATGAAAATGATAATTAGATCAAAACTTTGAAAAATAAACATAATATGTATGAATCTTGTACAAACCTTCAATAGAGTAAAATACATGTGAATCAATTTATTGAAAACAAAATTATCTGTAACAATTGGTTACTGGAAATGTTCAGAACTCTTCTCAATAAAAAGTGCCAAGAATATCTTCTACAATTTTACGACTTTTTTCAAATTAGCAAGCGCGCAATTTTCGTTTTTCCATACAAACTACACTGAAATTTTTTTTTTTTTTTACTTTAAATGATTTAACTTACGAACGGTAGGTGTCGTACAATAAAGTTTTAGATGCAATTTTTTATTACATTTTAAAAACTCTACAAAATGATCATACAGGTCTTTTTCGAGTTTGCTATTTAAAAAGTTATTCATTTCAATGAAATAATTTGCCAGCTTGGGGGAAATATAATGCCTAAAATTTAACGCAGAGTACGAATTGAACTTTCTTAAGTGTCAACTAATATTTTAACTGTCAATGATTTTTTTTTATTGCAAAATTGAATAAATTAATGTATGATAAATTTTTTTTATCATTAATCTGATATAAGGACCGTTAAAAAACCGATTTT
Organism: Meliscaeva auricollis; assembly: GCA_948107695.1. NCBI lineage: Eukaryota > Metazoa > Arthropoda > Insecta > Diptera > Syrphidae > Meliscaeva > Meliscaeva auricollis. Next base: position 15,637,618 of record OX403619.1, on the reverse strand, counting down.
AAAAATGTTTTTAATAGACCAAGAAAATTTTGTAGAACTTTCAAAATCCTAATGGATTTTGGTATTCTTCTAAGAGAAAACTAAATGCGCCCTATCGGAATTGCATGAACATGAACTGAAATTAAATTTCCCTAGAAATATCTCCAACCAATAAATTCCTGTGAAATAAGAATACAGGAATAGATTTTTAAGATCCATGCAGTGCAAAATAGTATGCGGTAATTTTTTTCAATAGTTTCAGAAGGTAATTAGTCACAAGGAGAATATAAGCAAAGTTATTGCGCCTTAATTTAAAAGCACCAATGTCCAAGTTCATACAATGAGGGTGTATAATGGAATTATGGTTATTACAGCCATTTAAAGTCATACTCCAATTCTTTTCTTCTTTTCTGCTGTTATCATAGTTGAGCCCTAATTATTCTTTACCTCAATGAAAAGCGTGCATCAATTTATCGATGGCTTGAGTTATCGATAAATTGCATAAAAAATTTGTTGTTTTTATTTTGTTGCTTGTATGCATACACAATGCTGAAAAGTTTTTTTTTCGTTTACTGTATATCTGTAAGACCTTAGGTCTTTTAAATGCAACTAGTGGCGTCCGGTCAAATATGAGGGAAAAAAAATCCTGTCCAGAATTGGTATACACTTGAGGCGTTGACTCATGGCATTTTTTTTCTATTCTTTTACTTCTGACGTTTAAAATCACACGTAAGACCACACTTATTCAGATCAAATGCATTTTTAAGGTCTAAATACAAGAAATTAATATGTTTTCCAATGATTACTACAATTTCTTCAATATTCCTTCAATTTAGTTCAACTAAAGAAAAAATGCGGTGTATTGGCTCCCCTATATACCATTACTTTCTGTTATAATTTTTTTAAACATTATTTACCATACAATACGAATATGACAGTAAATTGTCAAAATATGCAACGTATTATCGCATTTTATTAATCGTGTAAATTTGGAATATGTATTGCTTGGTTCCTGATTTTGCAGCAACCAAGATGGCATACATTGAAAGCCTTACTGTTTTTTTTTTACTATTATTATTATTCACCTTCTTTCTCTTAATTTTTTGTATCTTTTAAGATTGTATTAATCTTGACAAAATAAAATTTATCAAAAACCCCTTACATAATCTTTATCCAAACACTTACACCAGTGTATAACTCCATTTACTTTTCTTCTAACTTATAATTTTGCCTCTTTTTTAAATCTACTATGTGATACTTAAAAAAAAAAAACATTTAATAAAATCTTTGTAGTTAATATTAAATTAACAAAAACAAAAAAAAAAAAAAAAAATCTTAATGAAAATTTCTCTTGTAAATATAAAACTCAAACCAAATTTAAAGTTCAACATTTTTAATTATTTTTTAAATTAAGAATAAAAAAAATAACAAAATAAAATGTAAAACGTTAAAATAGTAATGAGAGCCCCGACATTACAAAATAAAAACGTATAAACATTAATATAATGTTTTATAAAATAATAAATACCTAACATTAAAAATTAAAAAAAAAAATAAGAAAAAAGAACAAAATTAAAAATAAAGCAATTTTATTTTATAGATTTATTAATTTAATTTTTAAAAAATAATGTATTTTAAATGAAAGAGTCTCAATGTACCATACATATATTATATACCTTAAATTTGAAGTGACGTAACAAAATCACACATAAGGTTTGTCACTTTTCCTTAACAATAATATAACAAAAAAAAATTTAAAAAAAACGTAAACTCTAAAAAGAAAAAAATTTAAATTATTTAAAATTCGAATCCGAAAATTTAAAAATAAAAAAAACAACATAACAGTTTACTTCGATGATTAAACTTATAATGACCAGAATAAAGACAAAAATTAAACCAAAAAATATAAATTTAAGTTTTTTGAAGACAATCTATCCTAAGGAAATAATATAAACATAGGTTATAATAGATGTTTTAATAAAAATCTAAGAAGAAAACAAAAATCTAATGTGTAGCTTGATAAGCAAAAATTAGCAGAAATATCATACGAATCGTGTTAAAATCTAATGTGTAGCTTGATAAGCAAAAATTAGCAGAAATATCATACTTTCGTGTTTTTTGAAGATTTAAAAAATATAAATCACTACACCTCTCACAACACTTTGAATAGATCTCAAAAAAAAAAAAAAAAAAAACATCATAAATCTGCATTTTTAACCTATTTTCCAGATATGAATTTTCAGAAATAATGACCATTAATGCTTAATTTCGATTCCATTACAGCTTTTCTTTAAAGTTTTTTTTATTATTATTGAAGGAACCTACTTACTCGATAATCGCTTGATTTTCGATATATTGAATTTATCGAATCGTGTTAAAATTAGCGGTATCGAATGAAAAACATTCTTCGAGCTTATAAGCATTGAGTAGTCATTCAAAACTTTAAGTTTGTAATCCATTTATGGTTGGAAATAAAGAAATAAAATGATAAAATATCATTTATAAAAAACTGGAAAAAGTCAAATGATTTCATTGATTCCAACTTTAAACACTCGACTATATACAAAAATAGCCTCATCCCTCGAATTCTTAATACAACTTGTACTATATTTAACAAAAAATCAACAGCAAACTAAAGCTTATTTCATACATATAGCTGAATTTTAAAAAATATACATATACCGTACATTAGTCAAAAATATAAAATACTTCATTCAAAATATTATAGATTTTAAGAAAACAAAATATAACATAGCATTTAAAAAAAAAAAACCTAACATCAATCCAAAAAAATTATAGTATATTTACACAAATCTATTAATGAATTTTTTTATTTTCTAAACTTTAAGCGAAATTTTCAGTTTTGTTATTCTCATAAACGTTATTATCTTAACTGAAAAAATTAAAAATATATTTATTAAAAAAAGAAATTACATTAACAAAAATTCAAATAAAAAACTCAAATCACGTCTGCATTGTGTCGCATTGTATATTGCCAAAAATCAAATTCAATTTAATATCATTCAAACGTAAAACGGTATAACTTTTTTATTTCTACTTTTGTTAAAATAAAATAATAAATTCTGTTGAAGTTCCAAAGACAAAAACAAACATAAACTTAAACTTGTAAGAATGATAAAAATAAAATATGGTTGAAACTTGAAAACAAAACTACAACAACAACAAAAATATTTATATACTCTATTTACTAAATAAAACAAAAAGAACATTATATATATACTTATTAAAGAAAGTCTAAATTTTTTTTTGGATTATAAATTAAAAATCTCTTTGAATTAATCGATGTAGTATTTACAAGAAAACAAAAACAAAAACATTCAAGTGATTCAATTAATTTATAATTATTATTATACTTAAATAAGAATATTTTACTTTAAAAGAAGGAAAAAAAACAAAGAACTTCTAATATAATCTATAAACTTAAAAACATATAACATTATTTATCTTTTTAAGATAAAATTAAATTTAAAAATTAAAGAAAAAAACATTGTTACCATTTATTTAGTTTTGTTATTTTTAAAACGACATCGTACTTTTAGGAAATCTATTTAATTATATAATATATATATCTATTATATATAAATTGAAAAATATAAACTCTATTTCTCTTTTAAATAATGTGTAGTTTTATTTGATTTTCAAGATCAATAGGGTTTTTGAAATTCTTAATAGACGGTTTTCATATTGTACCTATTTCACCGAATTATTTTGACGCTCATGTATTTTATTTCGTTCCTATTTCATTTCCATAAGAAAACAAAATTCCCATTATTTAGTTTTTGACTCCGCTAAATAATATGCATTGGTAAAGAGAGACACCAGAAACTGAAATCACCTTCAGTGTATTTAATTTTTTTCGAGGCTGTATGCAATGTGTTTCTCTTTTTCCTTAATTTCAAGTGCGACACCTTCAAGTCAAAAACATTGAATACTTTATAGGGGAAATAAAGCTAGTATCACAGCATGTGTGTTAACAACAAAATTTGTGTAAAAATTGGGATTTGTGTACTTAGGGGCTCATCCGAGATCTTTACACCCCAAATGTAAAACCATATGTTATCTATATAATTTTGAAGGTCAGTGAATTATCAACCAATACCAACAGGTTTTATAATTTAATCAGATATAGACATTTATTATTATTATTTATTTTTTTTTAAATTTAATTTACCTGGCCACTGTGGCGTATGCGTAACTTTTTTGTGTATTCATTTTTTACTTTTTTTTTTTAGTAAAAAAAAACTATACCAACTCTTATACAGTTTATTCTTTATTTAAAATCAATTTTGAAAAAAAAAAATTCAAAAAGACATCGAATGTCTTTGAAAAACCTTCCCACATCGATGCCACTCTTCAGAGTCAAGTCCACCGATTAATTTCAAATCAAGGCATGATTTTGTCATCCGTGGCAAATAAGTCTTATTACTTTTTAATGTTTCGATTTTCAATATTCCCACATCATGATGTTCTTCATCTAACGTGAATGTTTCATTGTAGTATGAAATTGATGCTCGATTTTGGCAAACCTCAGCATCGAAATCAGTCTGACATGGGTCCTTAACATTCTTCATGCAATTGTGAACAGCATTAAATCCCAATATTCGGTAAATATAATCAGACATTTCGCGTAGAAATATGAAAAATTCTGTCATAAAAGCTGGATTAATTACAGCATATACGAGAATATTAAAAGTCAATTGAAATGCATTCAAGGTTAGAAAGAAACACTCGAATTTTTCCACTTTGGCAAAGTTAATTTTCGATATATCTCCACCGAATAATAAATTGACAGCATTTTTTCTTGATGTAATGTGTGCTGGCAGTTCGCCGGTCATGTAGAGGAAAACAACAATAACAATTGTTATCGTGAGCTTTAGTTGGTGCTGTAAATGTAAAAATAGTTTACAATTAGAATTTGCATGTACAAAAATTTATAATTTTATACCTCTTGACGCCTCCGTGTTTCGGGATTATCTTTAGCGGGAGAACAACACATAGACTTGGACATCTTCACCCATCTTCGAAATATTATGATGACAACAATGTTGCCAACCAGTAGAAATATGCCTGGGATGATGCACAGCACAGTAAATGAAAACCAATTGTAAATTTTGTAGAACCTTTGAGAAAAATTAAATATTTACTGCAAATAAAAGTTTTTCGTAGTTTTGTTTTTGTTTTTGAATATCTCGTCTAGAACTAATACCTGCCATATAACGGTTTTAAGATAGACTATCTGAAATATCTTTTTTAACGAGACACATTCTTATGTATCCGGATAGCTATCAAAATGGCTATCAAATAAAAACAAACAAAAAACGACTGAGAACAGAAAATGGGCAGGTTAAGGACCAATAACATTTAAAAACAAGAAAAGGATACCTATAATTTTTAAAAGCAGTGTCACCCCATCTGAGGCTGATGGTTGTTTTTTGAACATTGTATCTATCGTCACAAAAGATTTAGCAACTGCTAAAATTAATAAAGAAGAACCTCAGGGGTGCTTGAAAAACAACCAAATCCGTGTGGTACTACAAACATTATGTATATTTTTAACATTTTTAATAATTCTTGGCAGGTACAAAAGCAAAAGAATTTAAGAATACTCACTTTGATTTATAAAAGTTTGTCACAAAGAAGGACCCATCATCTTGAGTTTTAAACACAAAGTAGTACGGCGAATTCATAATTGCTGACATAACAATTATAACACAAACAATAATCCTTGCTACTGGACGTGTACAAAATTTCGGTGGAGTTTGTGGCAATTTATGGCACAAATATAAAATCCGATCCATGGTGATTGCAGCTAAAATCCAATTTGCTGCTCCAGTTAGTGTGCCAAACAATGCTGATTGTAGATTTAAATCAAAATATATACTAGACCATGCGTTCAAACATATACTCCGCGATATACATGTAAGAAAAATAATGACACAACATAAGCTATCCACCCAGGATAAAACAGATAAATAGGTAAAAACCGAGGGACCCATCTTGGGACGCATAAAAACAATCGCATTTAATGAGTTGGCCAAACAACCGAATAGTGCAAACATTGGAATTATAATTGCATACATTGCGTAAACATTAAAACTCGGTTCGGTGCGTCTCCAAACACATTGAGATTCAGAATTATTTCGAGATATGCATTCCATGTTAAGAAATTATTGTATTTTAATGCTACACCGAACAAACAAAAATAAAAGACCGAAGTTATTTCGATTACGTCCTAAAAATGACTAAACGTTATCATAATTTCGAGGATAACATGCAATACGTTTTATCAACAAAACAAGTTGTGCTAAATAATGTTATAGACAGATAATATCTTTATCAACTTGAACTTGATGATATGAATATTATTAGTACCTTTTGGCATTTACTAGTTACATAGTTTAGATACTTTAGGGTTTATTCGTGATTGATAGGATGACCAGAAAGTTCGTTTGAAATTCATTTTGTTCATTTTATCTACTATTTATTAGATGTGGTTATCTCGCTGCTTCGGCCTCTCTCTCTCTCATAATATTTATGGATTAACAATCATTAAATCATTTTACTACAAGATTTGATTGAATGATTTATAGATAACACAACTGAGTGAAATATATTTCTTATTATCTGTGAAATCGTATCTTTATCGCTGCGATTTATTCAAACAAATACCAAAATTCCAAATCAATACTTCCAAAAATTCCAAATAATTTACTTCAAAGAAAATACCAAAAGTTAAACATCCGGAAACACTAAGAACTCCAAGAAAAGAAAAGTTAATACCCAAAAGAATACCGTTATCTAACGGAAATTACATTGAAGAATTTTGGAAAATGGACTTGTATTGCAATGCCTTTTAAAATTGTTGGTCAGAAGCATTTTTTTACAACAAATTTGTTATAAATTGGGATTAAGTGGATTTGTTTTACGAAGTGGAAATAGTTTTTAGTTGCAAAAATTAGAAATTGTTAAAATAATAGGAAAGGCTGATGAATCAACAAAAATTCTTTTAATACAGTGTCTACCCTTGTGACACATGATTTCAAAGCATTTTTAATGAAACGGGTGGATCTCGTGTGAAGTTGGAGCATGTAATGCTTAAATTGAATCAATGTTAGAACAGTACAAGTCCCGTTTCTTTGTTTTAAAAACAAAAAAATATAAAAGAATTTTATAGAAAAAACAATTAACTTTTTTTAAAAATAATGTATAGGACTTTTGAAGATTTAACCCACCTTCAAATTATCCTTTACATTATTTCTCAATGAATTGATTAGCTGATTACAAAACGGTATGTAAAAATTCCGTAAAATCCCCAAAATCTGGAGTTAGTGGCAAAAAACGGTATTTTTGTCCTAAAAAAATAGCTTCGTCAAATTTGTATCCATTTTAGATTTTTGTACTGTTTAGACCTAGATTTTCGAGGTGTTACGGTTTTTTAAAATACCGTTTCCAGAGTGGTAGTTTTTCGATCTGTGATAATTTTGACAAAAATTGTCAAAACTTTTACATTTTGTAACCCTTCTCCCACTTGACTGATATAAACTATGACAAAATTTTGGTAAGTTTTTTTTAATGCCATACCTCCTATTATTTTAAAAACTGTGCAAATCGATAATTGTTGTCGCCCCTTTTCTGTAATCTTCTATTTTTCGTTCACCTCGTGTGTATTCCCGTGTATCTGGGAAGAGGTATCGTCCGCCGGAGCGGACAATTCTCCGATTTCATACGAATCGGAGAATTTCTTGGATTCGTATGAAATAGAAGAATTTTTCACTTCTACGAATTAGGTATGGCCGTTTATACCTCTTCTGAAATAAAGTAAGAAATACGGTTACTCCGAAACTATTTAAGGCTGTGATTTCTCATATTATGTTAAATCAACTTTTGTCCCGAATCAACTGGTTTTCACAAAAGGCCGCACTACTCTAATTTATCTAATAAAGTTAGCAGATAATTACCCCTATTACGCTTGTCGTTTTAACTAAAACGCAAAAAAAACGATTCGCTGTAGAAACGACATTTTACATTTCAGAAAATCAACTATAAATGCAATGGAGAGAACTGTGAAGAACGAAGAGAACTCCGAAGTCGGGTGTTTAGTTTAACGGTAATATTGTGGCAACTGGCGCAAATTCGTATTCGTTTGAGAAAAGTTAAAAAATGTTCTATAATGCAATGGAATTTCTAGATACAAAAGTAAAGACAATTCCTTTAAAATATTTGCAGGAAAATTAAATTTGTCCTTGGCTCAAAAATGTCCTATCCATTATCAAGCGAACCATTTTCCATTCTGACTAATAACATTCAAAATAGCTTCACGGGCTTATTACAAATAAGTATCTATGCCCAGGTAAGCATTAAGAGATAGATATCATTCGAGGTTGAGCAAAATATTTTTTGGCTTCCAGTAAAGTTTTAGTGTCGGTGACATTGCTTCATTTGACTAGGTTTTACAAATCTGGCATCTGAAGCAAAACCATCGAATTAAATCTCGAATTAAATAATAGTCTCATTGACTGAACTATTATTGAAGAATAAATTTGGTAGATTTCGATTAATTTATTATAACAAAATTCTATTATATTTGTAGAAAAAAATACTTATGCAAACACAAAATGACAAACTTTTACTTAATCTGAACTTTCCAGAAACACAACTTTCGATCATAAGCTGCAGCAACGTAAGGCAATCGATGATGCCACGATAACCCACCGAATAGTTTGAGTGATGATTCAATGAGTGGAACTGTTGATTTGGCAGTGTATACCTTCAATGTTATGTCTGGTCGCCCAATACTTGCATACACTACTTCGCTGTTTGGCGAAAATCTCACAATACGGCCTCCATCTTCATGGATTTGTTTCACATCTGCCGGTCCACTAAAATAATGACAAGTTCTTTCAAATTATTTAACTATCTCTAGAAAAGAACAAAACTAACCATGTTCGGCGAAGGTCCCAAGTGATGACATCACCTCCAGCCAAAGCCGTCACAAACAGTCGATTGTGCAACGACCAATCAGCACTCATCAATGGAACTTTTGGTGATTCCAAAGACATAATAGCTTGCTGTGAACGTACATTGTACAAATGAATAATCCCCTTCTTTTCAGCCACCAGAACTTTGCCTGGTTCATCTGGATGCCAACGCACTGACATGCCGGCCGATGATAGGCAGAAAGTTGTAACAGTCTCAAAATTGTGAGCTGAACTCCAAATCTTGCATGAATGATCATCACTCACGGAGGCAAGAAACTCTTCATCATGTTCCCATGCAATGTCGTTGACGTAATTTGTGTGACCTGTGAGTCGATTTTTAAGATTAGAAAGTTAGTTTCCATAATAAAAACTCACCTTTCAGTATCTGTACTGTATCATTTTGGTCCAGATCTGTTCGGAATATACGTAAATTGAAATCCGCTCCAGCTGCACAGAGTGTCACAGCTTTGGGCACGACTGCGAGTGATGTTTTTGGCGCAAACGCTATTGCATGGCATCGGGATTCATGATAAATATCCTTTAAACGTTCCCAACCAAAGGTTTCCGTTTCAGTTTCTTCCTGAATTAATGCCACACACAAATTTAATATTTTTAATTGTAAAGGAAATCATATAATTTTGAATACTCACAGGAAATCTGAGAAGACCGAGAATGATTTTCTTCGAAACAGCAACACAAACTAAATTGAATGCAAAATCATTGCCACATATTTCGAAACCATAGATTTGTTCGGTAAAATTAACAACATGAGAGGGATCTGTTTTTGTACGCATTGCTAATTTTTATTTTGTAATTTTTATAGATTTTATGTTGAGAAAATGATTTTTTTTTTACCGGGCGGATGCTGAAGTTTGTTTTTGTTATGTTAGGTTAGGGTGAAAAATTGACATTTCAAAAATATGATCGCACGAGTATCTATCGAGTATCGAACGAGTTATGTGCTGATGGCGCAAACACAATGGCGCGAGCTCTAAGGCTAGGTTCAGACGACGTCTCTACAATTCAGTACACGTTTTTTTTTTGTTCTAATCTCAATAAAACACTGAATCGTGTAATTCACTTTAGAGCATACAATTTTCTAGAAATATTTTAGTTTTTTAAAAGGAAAGATTGAAAAGAGTCTCGAGTCTTGCGTTAAACTGCACCATAAAATTTCAGTTCTTCAATAGAAGAAAGAAGAAGAAACGTTTGGCATACACTATGCAGTGTATTATAGATATCAGCGGCTGACACTAGCTTAAAGTGGCTCATGCTTTTGACTTCGTATAAGTGAGAACAAAATTTCCTGAAAAGAAGCTTGAAAACAATGTACAATTTAAAACATTCCAGCTACATCCGAGCAAATCGATATGTATATTCTTGCAACCGTGGTAAATGCGGAAAATATGTCAAAATATGAACTTACCAGGTTGCATGAATACCCCATTTGTTTTTAAACCAAAATAAGAAACTGTGGACTCAATTGAATTAATAATCAATATTCAAGAATTTTGCTGTACAGCTCCGTCGTTCATTTATTCAAAATCAACTCGTGGAAAGATGGGATATTCAGTAATCCAGTTATTTTACTGACAAAAGGGTATTTACCTATGGTCACAAGGTCACATCACACCGAAAGCATAGATTTTCATACTCCTGTGTGTAAACCCAAAAAAATAAAATAGAACCACGTTTTTCTGAACCCTTCCTAAAACCATCCATTTTATATTCCACATATTTATCTCTTTCCCCCATTGACACCTCCTTTCAAATTGTCAAAAAAAGCGACGTGTGCTGGTTATTCTTTTTGCAAATAATTTTTTAAACAATTTATAAGAAAAAACCATGAACTCTGTCCCGGTTTTCATAGATTTATCTCTGGACGAACAGGTAAATAAATTTATACAAATATTTTCACCCAAATCAACAAAGTCTTCCTAGAAAATCCAATAAAACCAAACTTCTAGGTTATGTTTGGGGCTTGTTCTTGCACTATTTTTGTGTACTATTTTAATAAATTATATTAATTTGTTTTAAATTTTAATTTAGGTCCAAGAATTGAGGAAATATTTCAAGAAACTCGGAGCTGAAATCTCCTCAGAGAAGTCATCCAAAGGCATCGAAGATGATTTGCATAAAATAATTGGTGTTTGTGATGTTTGCTTCAAGGATGGCGAGCCATCCCAAATCGATGGCATTCTCAACAGTATTGTGTCCATTATGATCACTGTAAGTTTTCAAATAATGTATCCTGATATCTATATTCACACAAATGAATTATTCATAGATTTCTTTGGATCGAGGGGAAAATATCGTTTTGGCTTATTGCGAAAAGATGACCAAAGCACCCGACGTACCTTTGGCTAAAGTATGCCTGCAGTCGCTCTGGCGGTTGTTCAACAACCTCGACACAAGCTCCCCACTCCGTTACCACGTCTACTATCATCTCGTGCAAGTGGCTAAGCAATGTGACCAAGTTCTCGAGGTTTTCACCGGAGTCGATCAATTGAAAAGCCAGTTTGTCAATTGTCCACCATCGAGCGAGCAAATGCAAAAGCTCTATCGGCTTCTGCACGATGTCCTCAAGGACACCAACATTGAACTCTCGGCCAAGGTAATGATTGAACTCCTAGGAACCTACACCGCCGACAATGCATGTGTTGCCCGCGAAGACGCCATGAAGTGCATTGTCACTGCTCTCGCCGATCCTAACACTTTCCTTCTGGATCCATTGCTCTCATTGAAACCAGTTCGTTTCCTAGAGGGTGATCTCATCCATGATCTTCTTTCAATTTTCGTTGTTGATAAACTTCCTTCATACATTCAGTTCTACGAGAATCACAAAGAGTTTGTCAACTCCCAGGGCCTAAATCACGAACAAAACATGAAAAAGATGCGCTTGTTGACTTTCATGCAATTGGCCGAGAGCAACTCGGAGATGACATTCCAACAATTGACCAAGGAATTGCAAATCCCAGAAAATGAGGTCGAACCTTTCATCATTGAAGTTCTGAAAACAAAGCTGGTGCGTGCCCGTTTGGATCAGGCCAACAAGAAAGTTCACATTTCCAGCACAATGCACCGGACATTCGGATTCTCACAATGGGAACAGTTGCGCGATTTGTTGCAAGCGTGGAAGGAGAATTTAAATGTTGTCAAAGATGGTCTACAGAATGTTTCAGCTGCTCAACTCGAATTGGCCAAAACCCAAAAGTTGATTCATTAGAAAATATCTAAGAGTAGACGTTTAAAACCAACAAAACAACAACAAAAAAAAAGAATACACTTTTATATATAAAAAAAAACAATAAAGTTTTAGTTTCTATCCAACTATTTCTGTAACTGTAACTTGAAGAAGGAAATAAAAATACTTTCTCTGGAGAATTTTTTGTTTGATTCATTTAAAAGTTGTGTTAAAGTCGTATAACGGCTTCTATTAACAGCGTTGCTTGTGTTCTACTAGTTTCCATTGCAATTTACCATTTACAACTCCAATTCGGCTGGCATTTAGAAGTTTCGGCTTCTATTTACGAGTTATTATCGTCGTCAAAGCAGATGCAGAATATGCCAACTAGCCACTACATTACAACCTTCTGTGGAAAGATCACATTCTTTATTTTGCTTAAGCGTCTGTTAGTGCTAAGAAGAAAAATATATCTCCCTTTCAAGGCTGCATCTTACTGCCCAAAGCTGGAGTACATCTAGCATATCTGAGCACTAAAGTCTTTCGGATGAAACTCAGAGCAGAGCTTATTTATAAGACGATTGGATATGGAAAACAAAGGGCTCTGTTTTCAATGGTGGTACGAGTTAAATGCAAAACAAAATACTAATTTTCCAATAAATAAATCTATATTATAAGCTTACTAACAAAAACTGGTATCTTTTTCATTTATGTTGTTAAATCAACAATATTTTCTTTATCGCCTTGAGATTTGACTTTTTTATGAGACAATTCCAATCGAGACATCGCCAACATTCGGCGTTTCCAGATTTCATAATCTTCGACTTCAGGAATTTTTGGGCGTTTTATTTCCACCGAAGACTTTTGTGCATCTGCTTCGGCGTCTCCTCCGCCTGGAGGACTTTTAATTTTTTTATCTTTCGTTGCAGTATAATGGGTAGCAACAATTTTATCCCATCTCTGTTCTAATTGCGTCCATTGGGATGGTCGCAAATGACTGAGTGCCATAATTTTTTGCTTTGCGATACGTTTTTGATTTAATTTACTTGCCTGGTAAACTGCCATCGAAGGATATTGTGGATGTGTTATATCAATGTCGTTGGCTTCATTCTCAACAATATTTTTGTACAATTCTAAGAGTTCGATCGCTTTTTTGGCCAATTCATTAATGCCCAATTTGGTACAAATTTCATTTACTCCAATTTGTTTATTAAGATCGAGTAGTTTTTCAAACATTCTTTTATTGTTGGCGAATTGAGTCTTTCGCAATCCGGAAAGTTTAAGGGCATTTTCCTAAACCAACAGAATAAATATAATTTGAGTTGTTTTGTTAATTTGTTTGTAAATAATTATATTAACCTGATCAATGGGTATACCAAGGAATGCAGCGGCCAAATCAATGCAGAGGATAATTTTTGCATATTCATTTATTGTAGCACTAACGTTTGTGGAGCGAAGATCTAATAGACGAAGCAGTTCAGTGGTTTTCCTGTAGTTATTGATCAAAAGTGAACAAATATTTAAGGAAGATCTTACAAAAATTTAGGTATGGAAAATAACAAAATGTGACTTACTCAATGATTTTAGGTTCATCAATCAGACCCATTTTTTGTACCAGTTGTTCTATCATTTGGGCCATTCTTTTGCTAGATTATATTCTGAAATAATCTTTCAATTAACTTGTAAATTTATGTTTGAAAAACAATTGATACAACTTTGTTTGTTTTTGATAACAAATAAAATCAAAATGTGGCGCGAAATCAACTGTCATTTTAATAGAAATAAAAGTAATGCCAAATCTTCTTTTTATGAGCACATGAAAGGATTTCCCAAAATAATACGATTTTGTAGCAGCGGCAAAAACATTTTAAGCCTTGTCCAAACAAAAGAGCGACAGCGCGACACGACAACGGCAAAATTTATTTACACAACGTCATATAAAAGTACTCACATCAAATGTGACAAAGCGCAAAGCGTTTTTCATATAAAAGTTCGTGTCGCATTGTCGCGTCGCACTGCCGCACTTTGGTTTGGGCAAGCCTTTTTCCGTTCAATTTTGTTAAACAGTGGCTTTTCACTATTTACATGCAAATGCAATGAAAATAGTGACCGCGTTTGTCAGCTTCCCTAAACCAACGCTACAATTTTGCAGCGACACCGCCAAAAAGCAGACTCGTTAGTGATAGCCTGTTTCGACTAGAGCAAATAAGATGTTTTCGATCAAATCTGCCAAATCAGACTTCAGACTGTTCAATACTTGACTAAAGCCTATGGCCGGTATTCACTAAACGCTCATAACTTGAGTGGCTCTTTTCGGAGTTTTTCGGAGCCAGCGCACCAAATTTTAAGGCCTGTATCCACCAAGTGCTCATTACTTAAATTACTGTTATTTTAAATTTTAAAAATTTTAGTCTGGTATTCACCAAGCGCTCATAACTTTAGGTCTCGACCACTTAGTCGCTGTCCCTAAAAACTTCAATACGAACCATGATATACAGATAACAAGGCAATATACACCCGTCATTTTATAGACGTCATTTGAATCCAAATGTTGTTGTTTTGTATGTTGAAAAATACTCAATGTGAGGAAATTCAAAAAATGAATTCACGTTGACGTCACATAAATGAAAGAGATAGGTTAAGGAAAATCTAAGTATATTACCTTGTATTTTGTATATCTTGGATACGAATGAGTACCGCAGTCTAAATAGATTTATCTTCCATTTTGAAAGTTTGGAGTACTTTCGAATTTTTTTTGAACGAACGAAATGTCGAACATGGAATTTCATTTCGACTAAAATTAAAAAGTGATTTCAATTTGATTTTTTCCGAAATGCAGAACATGGGTGACAATTATAGAAATCGTAATGACAATTTCCTGAGCTTTTCCATTACGATGGATTCTGTGATACGTTTTTTTGGTATTGTTAGAAAAAATCTACGATTCGAATAGGGGGTTCAAACGGGCGAGCATGGCTCGACAGAAATAAAAAAGTTTCGATTTCCAACCAACATGGTGTTGTTTTTTTGTTCATATATGGACCAGCATAGTACGTTGTCGAGCCATTCGCAAGCAATCTCACCCATATGTGTGAAGCTTCGCTCAATAATATAATACAAATAGTTGAAACAGGGCAGGGCAGAATGCGGTATTTAGCTCGCTCGTTACTTGGATACAATTCAAATTATAGTCTTAACTTCAATTACCACTTTTAAGCAATATTAAAATATTTTTTTTCTCTTACTCATTTGCTTGCGGAAAAAAGTACAGCATGATTAAGAAACCAAAATCTAAGGTCTGTGGCACATTTTTGAAATTTTTACCACCTTAAATTTGTCAGGAAAATACGTTTCAAAATGTTCACTGTTTAACTTTTTTTAAAAGAGGCAGTTGTAGTTAAGGTTTAAGTCGGTACATCGTTGATCTTGTGTGGCTTTTATATGGCATTTTTGAAAGCGACCATTAAAACACAATTTCTTTCTTTTTTTCAGGCTCTTTATTCAAACATTTTAAATTAAAAAAATTTGAATTACAGTACTTAGGCCATGCATGATTTGTTTTCATATAAAAATACAGTATTTTGACAATATTTCATTATTTCAATTATTATTAGAGATTTGATTTTTCATAACAGCGTTTCGTGTTAAAAGTTGTAAAGATACTTGTTTTCATTATTATAATTTCTATATTTTTAAAAATTTTTCTGATGTTTTTGCTCCTTCTTCATTTAATAGTTCGATAAGTTAATAATTAATATCCTTGCGGCATATTCTTAGTGAATAAAACCTCTGTTTGGAGATAATAATCTAGTAATTACGTAATTTATAACAATTCGTACATATTTCATTTACTTTCAATTATAAAAATTGTAGGTATATTTTTTATTGTATTTTTAATTCTAATTTTTAAAACCAATATTCGACAATTGTATTTGTACTGTGCTTATATTTAGTTTTACAGCCTGATGATTTTTTTTTTAAATAAATTTAGACGATATATATGTATATGCAGTCATGTAAAAAATTAGCACATATTTGTATAAAATTGTTTCAATAAAAAAAAATAAATGTTAATAAATTAACGCCTTGGGCTATTAAATACATTTTTTAAAGCATCTTTTGGTGAAGAATTTGAGTGTTATTTATAATTATTTTTTCTTGTCCATTTCCCACATTTTTTTGATATGCAGACAAAGGACCTCTCCGACATCTTGTGGTCGTCCATCGGCTGTATAATCTATTTTAAGAAAAAATAAAGTTAAAACTACAGGCAAACGAAATCAAAAATATTTTCATGAAGATAAAAGGATAATTATTGAATAATGTTAAACCAAAGAAATGACAACCCTATCTCAAGGTTTTTGGTTTTAAATTCGAATGAGACTATTGGTTTCAATTAAAGCGAATTAAGTATATGTATATGAAATTGTTTTTTTTTTTTTTTAACCAAAAAACATTTCATTTGAACACATTATTTGCTTTGTTCGACGGGTACCAATCAACTGTTAGTGCAGAGGCAGAACATCTCATTCAACTTGAACTCGGCGCAAAAGGCTTCTGCAGCGTATGGTCTGCTGGACGAACTTTTAAACATATTCAGCCCTATTCTAAACAAAAATTCAAGGGGAAATGTTTTCGGGAGAAGGGCTCCAAATCGAAATATTCCCGGAATTTCATTATGTTTTCGCTTGTTATTTGTTCCCCTTATGTTCAGAATAACGTAAAAGTGAAAAAAGTACGAAATTGGTTGCAACTTTTCGATTGTGAGCTCTTCTCCCAAAAACATTTCCCCGGGAGTTTTCATTCAGAATAGGGCTGATTGTCAAATGACCTTGTAAAAAGCACATACTGTATAATTTGGTTAGAGGAATGCCCATAGTGTCCCGTTCACAAGAAAAGAGGTGCTCTAAACTGATCCAACTTCAACTGACGAGCTACAAGTCAACTTAACATTGCGTATAAAATTTGTGTCCACTTTTTGTGTAACCGTTTTTTTTGTCAGTGATTTGACCGGCTCCTATTACATTCAACATACAATCAACAGAAAAGTTTTTGAAAAAAGAAAAAGAAAAATTTCAAAAACACACTACCTATTTATCGATTTTAGAGTCCCGTACAAAAGCTTTATTAGGGACGGGCTGCAGAGTCATGGCAAATCTCTTCATCCCTGCTAAAATTGGAATAATAAGTTTACTCACCATTGTAAAACACTAATTCACATTGTTCCTGAGTGGGAGGCCACTTTTCCAGAATATTCTTCAAATAACGATAGAACTTAATCATGATTTCTTTTTGCATTGCTTTCATTTGCCAAGTGCTAGTCAAATAGAAATTTAGTGCATCGAAATAGCTTAGCAAGGGCGTAGCACCTTCTACCGAAATATAATAGGGCTTCTCATCAATTTGAATTCTATAAACATCGTTTATATACGGACGAGATACTCCAGCACGATCCCTCCTTACGCCTTCAAGAGGTTGCTAAGATTCAATTTTAATTAAATTAGAAAAAAAATGTACGTAAATTATTGTCAGCATTTAATAACTCACTCTGTCTTGCCTGTCCATTAAAGGGCTTTCAATAACTGGTCTTGTGTGCAATGAGTTTGGAATGAGTATCATAAGGCGTTTAACTGCAAACTCAACGTCATGTTTCGATTCGTAGTTTTCAATGCGTTTTTTAATTCCTAGAATCAAATTGAATAAAGGGCCCTTTATAATTTGAGTAAATAGTTCTTATCACAAATTGAACTATTAAATGCTTTGAACATTTAAGTGCACAAATTAGTGAATCATTTATTACATTACCATTTTGTTCGTCATGCTTTGGCAGGGTTAGGTTTAGATAACCATGGAAATAGTTTGACGCCATCCCAGTGGCATAATCCAATCCACTATCAGATCTAATCAAATCTGCATATTCAAAAGCCGATTTTGTGATCTGGACAAAGCGAAATATCCACCAGATGGGCAGCAGATAAACCTGGTCCAGAATGCCATTCAGCACTATTGAAATGCTTAAATATTGTGTACAGACTATGGCGCATATTATTGTCATCAGACATAAACACGATTGATTGAATGTAAAGCCATGAATACAAATTGTACGAAATTTTTCATTGAATGGATAGTGTTTGGAGTAATATCGGTATTCGTGCAATATTCGGCCAGTCCTCCAAAGGAGTTCGGCTAGAATAAGGTTAACTGCAGCAAATATTGCATTTTTACCTGTTCAAATGAACTTTGTATAAGAATTTTATTTTTTATGTTTATAAATTTTAAATACCCCAGGTCATGGATGTGTTTAACATTAAATCTACGTTTATACAAATTTATCAACAAAAGAATAATAATTGAAGTTCAAGGATTCCGGTATGATGATAAATACGATAACGATGCCAAATCTCACTTCTCAAAGCTTAAAAAGAAACACAAACAGACAAAAAGAGGAAATCATGTCTTCGTCGCACTGGAAAGCTTCCCAGGAGAAATTTGTTATCAATAGGCGTGTTCATGATACGGTTTTGGATTGATTTTCCGGAATGTTTTATTTTCCGGAATTATGCATTTCTTATAGAATCGAAATCAGAACACACAAATGGCTTGCCCAAACCAAAGTGCGACAGTGCGGCAAAATTTATTTACACAGCGTCATATGGAAGTACCCACACCAAATGCGACAAAGCGTTAAGCTTTTTTCATATAAAGGCTTGCCCATGTCAAAGTGCGACAGTGCGTCACGACATGTGCGACACGATTTTTATATGAAAAACGTTTTGCGCTTAATCGCATTTTGTGTGGGTACTCTCATATGACGCTGTGTAAATAAATTTTGCCGTTGCCATGACGCACTGTCTTGTCGCACTGTTGCACTTTGGTTTGGGCAAGCCTTAAATTGTAAATGCTGAGATCAAATAGTTGCACACGCAAACGATCAAGTGTAAACAAATTGAAGATTATACTGTCTCTATTAAGGGCGTCCGCAGGGGGACAAGAGCACTTGCCACCCCTTAAGTTATTATGCTTATACAATTTCTATATTTTTGTTCTATAAATTTAAAAATTAGGCTAATTTGTATTCGTTCTCGCATGTGTTTGCTCCCTGTTCAAGATCCTGCGTAGGTGTACCCCCTTCAAGACAAATACAACATAGGTACATTAACGTTCGCACGTTTAGAGAGGATTCTAGCAAATGCTTGCAGAGAAAATCGAGCTGCATATAAATACTTTTTAAACAAACAGTTCTAAAACAACATTCCAAGAGCTTGAACACATCCCTGGAAAATGCAATATTTCCATTCTTATCATATTCCATTTGTCATCTTCTGAATTGTCAAACTCAGCTGTTGCAGTTTTCTACTTCCGTACTTCATATCAAATTATCCAATTGGGTGAGGTCGCTCGTTTATTAAAAAAATAAAATATATTATATTAACTGAACTATTTTTCTAGAACAAGAAACTAACCAAAATCAAACGAAAAGAACAACCATGTACAATGTACCAGTAATACCACCTGATTTACGCCACGAAGAAACAATTATCCAAGCAGCAAACGCTTTAAATTGTTTACAATCGACAATAACAAACATTTTTGATCGTATCGACAAACGTATCTCGAAAAACAATGACAAAATCAACGAACTCAGTTCGCGTGTAACTTCGGCTTCGCAAAAAATTCAAAGTCTCTCTGGCACCAATAAGGCAATCAAAATATTCTCGCCAGCGAAATTTCCCTCATCGCATGTCTTCAGGAACATTGAGTTGACCTTCAATGATGCGGAAGCAATAGAATCGGCATCTAGTATCCTAAATGATCATGAAATAACAAGCCGTGTAGACCTTGGACCTAGCAATATTCAAGAAAAGTTGGTATTTTTTCATTTTCGCAGCGCGAAAAACAAATCAACTGCCGCTGGAGTGTCCAGTCATCGCGGCCTTGGCGACATTCCCACTAACTCAAAGTCTATTAATTCGGTTCTATTGTTTAGTACAGCAGAGAACGTCTACGGTGCTCGTAAGGCGACCGATGAGATGAGTCGCGTTCAACGAAATCGCAATAAAGGCGCGAAGAAGGCGGAAGTTGGCACTGGTCGTGGTTTAATTATAGAACCGGCACCATTGTCGCTGAGTAATCGCCAGAAAGGTGCTGAAAAAAGACAACAAGGTCTCTTCTACACCCCAAAGTTGAATGAGGCACCAACTATTGACTTGCCAGCGGATCTACCCGACTTACCTGGCATAGCCGGTGATATACAATTTGATCATGCCGACACCCACCAGATTGCTCCGTCGTTGTTTTTTGAAAATTTTCTAGACATACCCAAAGTGCCTCTGGTTGTCGAAAGTACTCAAGCCGATTGTGAGATTCCCTCGGTGTTTAAAGCACCGGAACCACCTAAAGCAATGGTGAGCTCAGCATCTCCTGTTCCGCCGCCTCCTCCTCCACCGCCGGTGATGTCTGAAGTTAAAACAATTGCACCTCCTCCTCCACCCCCAGCTCCACCTATGGATATTGCAGCAGCTCCGTCAAAACAAAATCCACTGCCATCAAAACCAGGACCCGAAGTCGACGTTCGTTCAAATTTAATGGATGCTATTCGCAAGGCGGGTGGAGCTCGTGGAGGTCGTTTACGTGCAGCTGCTGACGTCGCCCGACAAACGTCTACCGAACAGCTTGATACAGTTCCAGATAAACCGAAGATCACCTCTGGTGGCGATTTAATGGCTGACTTACACAATAAACTTCTTATGCGTAGAAAAGGAATCTCAGGAGCTAAGGATGGTCAAGGAAATCCAACAGACGGTAGAGGTGTCATGAGTCGATTGTCTTCATTAATTCCACCACCACCTGTAAGAACTCAAAATTCTTCATCAGATGAAGATGCAGATGACGCCGATTGGGCCGATTAGAAAGTAACTTTATATTTTCATTCCATAAAAAAAGTTACTGTACTACATTTCTTTTAATAGTTAAGTCGCTCAAAAATTAATATTTGTGCCTTTGTTTTTCATAAAGAAAAAAAAAAAATACAAAAAACTGAATAATTGTACTGAATTGATTGTATGAGTTTGAAAAACTGTTGTAAAAAACTTTTGATTGATAAACTAGATAAAATGTATACGAAGCGAACAAATAAATTAAACTATCATAGAAATATACAATAAAATTAATATAACAACTATTTTCTACAAAACTTTTCATACAATTTAATTTTTACTTGCGATGTACATAGGAACTAAAGGGTTCGTTTAGAATTCATATGCCCTCATTATGAATAGTGAATCGAACGTTTGCTTTTTGTAATACAACGATAGTGAAACTTGCTGGGTTTTTGACATTTAAAGCTAACTTCATTTAAGAGAATCGTTCGCCATTCATAATACGAAATTAGCGAATTGGCTTCTAGGTTCGATTCGCTAGTCATAATAAGGGCCATACAAAAATGGAACTCGAGATATGAATCAAACATGATTTAACGATGATAGATATAGAGGAATAAGTAGATCTGGCAATTTGTATGTCTCTATCTCGAACTACAATGGCTGAAACGATTTTCTTCAAGCTTGGTTTTTAATCAAAAAAATTAAATTTCCCCTCTAGGTAAATTAAATTTTTTTTTTTGGGAGAAAAATTAACAGTACCTGACGAAAATGAAAAAGATTATTTTTTTCAAAAATCGATTTTTCGAAAACGTGAAATCCACTGTGATCGATCCACTGTGATCGCAGATTTGTATTTTCTCATGGAAAGCAAAAATTAAGATTAGTTGACGAGAAAATAATTGCAATAAAATGATTATTTACCGCCCATATTTGCTTAAACGAATACTCTAAAGAAAAACCGGTCAAATTGACATTCTGCTTCTCTCTCCACCCTTGCTTTTTTTTGAGAAAGCAAACGCCTTCTCCATGTGCAAGGCGTTTTGGTCGGGATATCAGAGACCACTGAATTCCTTTAGCCAGGCATAGAGGTGCGCCCAGCGGTTGTATTGTCTAATTGTCTGATCCCACTTTGAACTTTAAACTCATTTGGTAAGATTCATCTATGTAGAACATTGAACTTCTAACTCATCTGACAAGCTTATATAATGTGACATTTGGATCCAGAATTTTCTGCTTTGGTAACAGCAATAAGTTTATGTTCCCATACCGCCCGAGGAAAGCAAATTGACACTAGCAGAGTATATCTAAATAATTAGTAGAATGGCCTTAGCCATTCACAGTGGATTCGGATCTTACTCGTATTACAAAAACGATACCAAGCTGCTAAGAGTTAAATCCAGCTGCCGATGGATTTTTCACATTTTTTTAATTAAATTGAAAAAAAAACTATTGGCAGCTGGATTTAGTTTAATTCTTTTACGGGCAGTTTGGAGTTGTAACAAGTATATTAAATTGTAATGCAACGCAAGTTGCATATGTTTGGAGAGTGTCCCTACTAATTAAAGCTCTGCTATCGAGCGCCATTTTGAAGATGATTCTTTTCTGAAATAATGGAGATTTTGTTCAAACAAAGAAGTTAAGGAAGCAATTGAGTACTCAAATATTCTATTGTAAGGCTAAGACTATACCACCACCAAAAGTTAGTAATCAAGTAAAGAAAACATACAACATACAACAAAGTTTGCAAAAAAAACTTCATACTTTTTATTTCTGTAAGTAACTTCGTCTCTCATAAATCGTATTAACAGTATATTTTTGTTTGTAAAGTATTCTTTGCTTGTATAATAATACATAATGATTTAATAATAATTTTATATAAAAAATCTTATTTCAACTTTCCTTCTTCTTATTTAGTTTATTTTCATTTTTGTTGTTTTTTTTTTTTTTGAAATTCCATTTTTTGTTTTGCATAATCTTCGATATCTGTTAGTTTATTCTTCATTTAAAATGGTTTTTCTATATCAGGATATTTTCATAATATCTTATTGGTGTTATTATTTCTTTGTTTGTATAACATTTTTATGCAGTTTTTTTTTTTATTTTATTAGATGGTATATATATTTAAATGTTTAATGTCCTATGATTTTATTAAGATATTTATTTAAAACTAAGCATTTTAAGTTTAGTTAATATGTGTGTATATGCTTTTCTATTGCAATCTGTAGGGTGACTTATAGTAAAACAAGATAAATTAATTTTATTTTTGCATTTCTTTTTTCCTAAACGACCTTAAAACATTTTTTATCTATAAGCGAGGGAAAGAAAAGCTAATAAAAAACAACAAGATATACTGTTTTTGTGTATTAATTTGATTTTTTAATGTTTTTTTTTCTACACGAATCAAAAAAATTTCAACAAATTAGTTTTTTTTTCAGAAAACTAAACTTCACTTTTCTGAAGGTTTTTTGTATGGTGAACTCGCATTCGCAGAAATATTCTATCACATCAAGTTTTTGAGATTTACATATGAATGTAACACAGTTTGAAAAAAAAAGTTTTTCTCCGTTTTCCAGGCTACGTTTTCTAACTACGTAATTTGTAACAGCAAAATGTATAACGGCTTCTAAAAGAAAATCAACTTTTTTTTAAATCCTTTTTAAATCTTTCTAAAATCTCTTTTCTTTTCCAAAATATTTTTCGCTGAAATTAGTCTGTTTGGCATAATACATCATAAATTCATTGTTCAACAAAAACAGAACTGACTGTTTCGTACCAGTTTTAAATATTTAGTGACCTAAATTATAAGAAAGATCTTAAAGAATGTAACTTTTTTGTTGTATGGGCGTAAAATGAAAGATACAAAACATGCATTTCACCCAAGAACTCAATGACAATTCTTATTGTAAGAACAAGATAAGATTCAACGGGTGTGACATTAAACAGTCACGCCCGTTACATTCTGTGCTACGAAATTCTAAGGCAGAACATTATTTGCAATATATTTAATATTGCAAACAATTAAAAAACTTAATATTTTAGGTGTTTAAATACTTTATTGAATGAATAGAACAAAAGATAGGAGCGAAAACAATTAAAAATGTGTCACACCCGTTACAATGGATATACCCATATTTCATCACTAACTTTTAAAACACTTGAGATGAAACCACACATTCTTTTTGTGTTGACCATTGAATGTTTGATGTAAATATGTCAGAAACATTCACTTCACTGCTATCATCTCGGTAAAGATGATAGCTGTGATATCAGAACTAATTAAAAAGGACTTAAAAGAAAAAAAAAATGGTTTCTGTCAGAAACCTTTAGAAATTGAGTTTGTAACAAATTCCCTCTTTATACAATTACCTCTGAGGAAAACGTTTTCTTATTCATTTTCAAACGCGAATGCCTTAACGTGACGTGATAGAATATTTGTGACTTAGGATTCGCGTTCAGCACGCCAAAAGCACTTGAAAAAGTACAGTTTGATTTCTGTACCAAAAACCTTGTTGACCAGTGTTATGATGCCCTTAAACATCTTCTTGTTTGTCAGAAGTGTGCCGCATAAGGCAGATAAATGTTCTTAGTTTCAAAGTATTTTCTTTTTTTTTCAATCCACGTACATATAGAAATTAAATAATTTCCAACCATTCAAAATCATCAATAAACCTTTTTTTTTAATATTTTTGAACATTTTTAATGGTGGAAAAATATTACAAGAAATATCTTCTAAAAGAAGAATATTTTAATGGACAAAGAGACAGTAATAAAATTGGCATACAAAAGCCAACTGAAGTTTAACAATTAGATATTTTCCAACTTACCTTTAAGAACAACGAATGCAAGCAATTTATTATATTCATCAATACGCTCCATCGATATTATACTCGTATGTATGTATGTAATTATTTAGTTTCAATTTCTTAAAAAATACTAATTTCAAGCTTATATTTCCAAATCCTCGTTTGCATTATTATATAAAAAAATACACTTCCGTATATCAATTTTTGTTCATAATAAACAAATTCAATACAAGAAGAAAAAACAACAATTTAATACATTGATGTATGTATGTATATAATATATATTTTTTACTTATGAATAGCTTAGTTTTTTTTAACACGATTTATTTTTATTTGCTTATTATCATTTTCAAAATGTTATAAATTTGTGCATTATATAAAAGAGGGGCAAACAAAAAAAAAAAAAATAAAAATATGTAAAACAAAATGTTAATCATTCGCTTCTGGTATTTAATTGTTAGTATAAATACTCTAAACTTGTTTGTTTTTTTTTTTTGTTGCTGTTGTTGTAACACGCTGATTTTCGAGGGATATTTCAGAATTTCAAATTTTCTTACTTAATTTAATTGTTTAGTCACTTTAAGCTTTATAAAGATTTTTCTTCCGACTGCAAGTGTAAACTTAATATAATTTTTAATTTTTAATATTTTTGTCTTGATTCAAGCAATATTGTTTATTGGATTGATCAAAACAAAAAAGAACTTTGCATGCTACACAATTATTGTAAAGAATTCAAAAGAAACAAATTTAGCTGCTATTAGAAAGTTTAAACTTTAAACTAATCAACATTTTCTAAAGTTTAATTCTATCTTCAAATAATATAAAATATAAAAAAATTAGTAAAAAAAAAAAATTAACAAAAAGCAGTCAAAAAGTGTGCCAAACAGTATCGTAATTCACAATAAATTTAAGTTTAGTCCTCCGACTCCTGTAGACACACTTAATCATTACATCTTCTAGTTGAAAACTAAACAGCGCGTTTTGATTAACATTTTTGTTTGTACAAAATTCGAACAGAAAAAAAATTTTATGAATACAATGTTTTAATAGTTCGTTATATATGTTGTTTCTTAATTTGCACATAAAGTCAAAGAATAGTAAAAAAAAATATAAAAAATAAAAGTGAAACATTTCTTTATCAATAAAGAAAAATAGTTTTTGTCCAAAAATATGTATAAAATTCAAATTTATATTTGTGACTTCAATCGTGGTCGGGGTAAGTCACCAAAAACTGCATCGCCATGGACACTTTTAGCAAGAGCCTTGATGCTAGCTGCAATGTCAACATTGTCTTCGAGAATCTGCGGAGAAGAGTTAATAAATATAAAAAATAAAATAAAAAATCAATAAAGGGTCTACACAAAATGGAAAGCAAAAATATATTGTACGTTACCGTGAATAAAATTGGGAACTTGAATAATAATAAAAATACTGCCTGGGAGTTAATTGATACAGGGAATAATATTGCAGTAGAATTTAACAGTCGTTCGAAATTTATTCCGGAAGATATTCACGGCGAAGGCTAGGTAAAGTTAGTGGGAACCTACTAATTACATAGCGAACACCGCAGGAGAAAACCAACACAGATGATTATCTAGAGTTCTGCATATCCGACCCGAATTTTCAAACGACCGGAGAACTGCGTCAGGGTAACCCGCTTTTTGTATTGAAAAACAGGCCAGCACAATCAGCAAAACAACATCTGGCCAAGAAGATACAACCACGGACTATGTCAGTTGTTCAATAACGTCTCACTAGACAGGAAGCTACGTATTTAATGTAAATAATGGCTGGTAGCTAGAAAAGTGACCCGAAGCAGTCAGCCATCGAAAGTAAGTAAGAAGTTGACGATAGCAGTAAATACGAATTTGAGGAGACAAAAAATTACCCCTTAGAGCCCTGATAAATCTTATATACAGTTTCAGAAATTGAAAACACGTACACTGAATGAAAAAATTAATTCATATATCATCTATTAGCTTCCAATTTTATCTCCAGGAAGGAAAAAACACAAAACCAAATTAAATACTTACATCGTCATCTGAATCAGCAATCAAAGTGCCTTCGTTGACAGAATTAGCTATGGCTATGGGAAGGCTTCTAGCAAAATCTCTCATATTTTGCTTTTTAGCATGGTTTCCCGGAATGGGAATGGCAGCTTCCAATTCAGCCAACGCATCTGAGAAAAAAAAAATTGCATGTCATACTTTATTGTTTACGTAAATTAATTAAAATTTATAACAAACCTTCGGCATCTTCAGCACTCTCCTCAACATCTGACATATTCTGTGGAATAGAAGATCTTGGTGCCATTGAATAGCTTTCAACACCTTCCAACTCGAATAGACAATCACCATCTCCATCCATGCCAGCTGCACCGCTGGCAATTGAACTTGATGAATTTATGTAAAACATTCCATTCCCAATGGAAGAACGATGTCCACCGACAACACTGCTCAAACCAATTGAAGTCTGTTGCTGTCTATTGAATGTCGGACTATTGCCAACACTCATTGGGGTGCTTTCGGGTGTCGCTGGTGGGGTATCGAAGCTTGTAACCTTCTTATTGTTGAACGAAAAAACACTCTGCACAGACGATGTCTGAGTATTGCTGTCCATGGCACTTAACGAAGAATTATTATTATTATTATTATTGGATGTTGCTACCCCGATTCGTGCGATATCGATTTTAGTCGGGGTGGTAATGGTGGGCGTGGTTGGGACACTGTTCGCACCAGTTCCCATGGCATCGATCAATTGTTCAGGTACTTGGTTAACTAGACTAACTAATATTTGATATTCTTGTTCAGACTTTTCACGAAAACTCTTTAAAAGAGCAAATTGCTGTTCCGTATAACGGTGTATACGTTCGTCCGTATCGGCGATTTCCTTCTGCAATCTTGATTGCAAATTCTGTGTGAGTGATCGCAACCGATTGTTGGCCTTGTTGCTTCTAATGTGAAAGGGATTATCGTCGACTTGTTGTTGAATTTGTTGGTGGTTCATTATTAGAATACCAAAAGTCTCAGAAAAGGATTTGTCTGCTTTGCGCTGCACCAGCTCGTCGTGGCTAATTAGCAAATTGGAATTGAGCAGATAGATCGCGTCTGAGGTGTGCTTAGCACATATAGCTGTATTGCAATTGATGCAAATATTGAGAACCCACGAATTGCAGGGTAACATGCAAACTAGGTCACGTTGGTGGATGGTTACTGAAAGTTCCGAAACCGGTCCTATGGCCTAGAAATAATAATAAAATAACAATATATTTAGCAAGCCTTATTGAATAGCTTTTATTTCTATGATAAGATTAGGCAATATTTGAAAGTTCAAGCAACCACACATGCACACTTGTACAATTAGTTTTTTTTTTTTATGTGTGAAGTAAGTCATCATCACATCGGTATTGGCCATATGGTTCTTTTAAGGCCTTGGAAACAATTACACCAGACAGTATGGACTTTGATAAGAGAATTAGAGTTGTTTTTTTTTCGCGTACCTATTATAAGCAAAACTAAATTGATATCGGAATATTAATCAATAAAAAATGAAGGTATCTTAACTTCTTTTGTATGTAAATTGATAAATGACCTAATAGTTCTTTATTCAAGATAAGTGAAATAAGTATTTTTTATACTTTACACATTTAAGTTTTGTATGTTTTTTGCTAAAACATACTTAATTTATCCCTTATGTTCAAGAATGGTACCCAAGTGAGACTTTTTTAAGAAGTCGCAACATTCTTTGTATTGCTTGAATTTATCAAAGAAAACAATTACCTAGCTGTAGTGTTAAAAAAAGTGTTATATTCCTAACACTTCATTAAAATGAATATTTGAAAAATAAAGCAAAGAAAATGAGCTTCAGTCATAATTTAAAAAA
Organism: Meliscaeva auricollis; assembly: GCA_948107695.1. Taxonomy (NCBI): domain Eukaryota; kingdom Metazoa; phylum Arthropoda; class Insecta; order Diptera; family Syrphidae; genus Meliscaeva; species Meliscaeva auricollis. The sequence continues at coordinate 15,608,889 of OX403619.1, read as the reverse complement.
GCATTGACTGCGATAATCAAATCTATACAAAATAAAACCCTTGTAAATGCACCCAACACAAATAACATCCCGCCACTCTGTCAAGTGAGTTCACTCTCTAAATAAATTAAGTTAATTATATAATTTAATGATTTCTACCTTGCTCTTGATGGGTAAACTATATGACTTGATTTACTAAATTGTTGATTTACCTCTGAATCAGTAAATCGACTTTAAAACGTGGTTTGAATTAATTTAAGTAGACATGATTAAATTAGAATTCAACAAATGAGAACGCCAACCATTTTAATTTATTGAAGATTTATTTTATTTTGCTTAGATTTTATTTATAGAGATGTTTTATTTTCTTGAAAGATTATCTAATTTACTAGCATTTTAGTTTAATATACTATTGAAGATAAGAATATAATGGTTTAGATTAGTATTCCAAGTTTATCACGATAAGTTACAACTTTATTCGTAGATTGAAAAACAACACAAGGGTCTAAGAAAAGTTATTACTTTTTTCATACCTAAGATTATGTGTACCTATGTGTGCTCATTTGTATAGGCTTAGCACCTCAAAGTTAATAATAGAACAATGGGACAATAAAAACGTTTCGGCAATTATTATACAATTGATTACAAGGCCGCCGCGCCGGACTGTCTGATATGTTGTTTATTCCTTAAGTAAAGTAGTCTTGAACATGCTATTGTTAGCTTTGATTTATTTTTTCTTTGTTGATTCTTTGATTTTGAAAAAAAAATAATCTCTAAAAGTTTTGTTTGAATAATCTAATTAGCCTTTTCTACTTGAGCAAATTTAAGTCGTACACACTACTTGGAAAATAAATATTTTTAGCATAGTTTTTATTAGTTCATAGTTCTAAATTAGAATTTAATTAAAATGTATACCTAATATATTTCTACTACGTTACAGATTATTTATGGGTATTAGGGGAAATCATTTTATATTTTGTAATTTGTTTTAAAATTGTGTAATATTAGAAATTTAATTTGTTTATTTAAATAATTATTTCATAGATGTGGATTGGAATTCCATTAATTTCTTAGCTTTATGATCAAAATTTAAAGATCCTAATCGTGATAATATGTCAAAAGTGATTGAAAATTAGATAAAAATCTTAATTTAAAAAAAAAATGAAAATTAGTTTAAATTATAAACGAAAAAAGTATTTGGCAATGTTTCCATTTTTTTTGTTAATTTTCCAACTTTAACAAACAATTTGAATAATAATTAATATATGAGGGGAATAAATGTTTCTTTTTATGTACGTACTTTTAATGTCAAGTATAATTTTTAACTAATTGGGAGGTAAAAGAAACTAATGCTGATTCACTTTTGAAATCGAGATTTCTGGAGATAACGATCTTTATTAGCAAATGGAAATCCGGTTCCTAAACTTTTGGATTATAAACCATTAAACATGTTTTTTTTCATTTAGTTTTGGACCGATTTTCATAAAAAAATACTTAGTTGGGTATATGAAATTAAAAATATTTTGAAAATATTAATTTAAAATAACATGTTCTTCAACTAAATGGTTAATATCGATGAAAAAGTTTGAAAAAAATATAGAATTTTTGAAATTCTTGAGGTTATGATGTCCATTTTATTGTTGTCTTAAACATCGTTGGAAGGCCTCAATATTTTCTTTCCAATATAGCCAATTTTGGCAATGGCTTTCCAAAATAGCCAATTTTGGCAATGGCTGAAGATTATCTTATTGCGATGAGAAAGAAAACAAGTAAATCCTTGTATGATAACACAAAGCAAAATTAAATTTAGTTCTCCAGTATAAAATGAAAAATACATTAATTTCAAATTAAAATTTCTCGGAGGAGAAAAGGGGTATCGAAATCTTTACCTTAACTGTAATCAGTGTTTGGGCAACAAAAACCTTGTTGATCAGTGTAATCAATAACACCAAAAATCTGCTGCAGATTTTTGGTCTAGATAATTGCATTCTCTGTTCGGAGCTAATGTGTTTTTTTTTTTTTTTTTGTAAATGAAAGTCTAAAATAGGTTTCCTTTAAGTCGCCAATATTTAAGGTATCATCTATATAACTTATTTCGTTTCTCATTCGCTGGCACTGGCCCTTCTATTTCAAATACATTTTCAACCCTATGAGATATATATTTTTGTGTCGTTCAATTTGTCAGACAATTAAAAAAAAAAAAAAAAAACAATATTTTAGCCTACATTGTATAAGTTTTTTAACAAAATTTTTTTCTTTGTCAAAACAAAAACAAAAAAAAAAGAATCATTAATATTTATCAAAAACAATATACTCACCGAGAATACTTAAAAAAAATTCTTTTTTTATTTTTCAATTTTTAAAATTGATATTCTGTTATTGTTCTCATCGCCGTTTTTGCTGTCTATCGTTTACCCCACGCTTCATTTTTTTTTATTTTGTCCCATTTGTTGTGTTGATAATTTTAATCATTGCAACTTAGCTTTTTTAATTTTATTAAAATGTCCAGTGTTGGATTTGTAGATACACAAAAAAGTAGACAAAGCAGGAGAACCTGTGTCAATTAATTTCGTACTGAAAAATTGTGTCACAATTCCAAAACTTGAGAGACGGATCGTGAACCTACATAACTATACAAATTGGTACAAACAGTTGGAAAGTTTTTCTTTTCAAGCGATGAACTAGTTCACGTGCTTAATGTAGTAGAATCTTTTTCACATACTGTACTTTTTCATGTAGGTATTTTCTTATTTCGTCCTGCGGAATGTCACCATGTCTAGCAAAAAGCGAATTTTGAAGAGCTTTGAAAAATTTGACTACCTATCTGCAGTAAAAAAGTATTTATAGAGATTTTTTTCTTGATTGAAAACATTAAAAAAAAAAAAAACAAATAAAAAATACATAAAATGAATGTTTAAATAAAATAAGTGAGAAAGAATGTCAGCTATGTGCGCGAAACATTTTTGGAGACTTCTCCAAAAAATCTGCTACAATTTATCAGTTGCAATCCACTAAGTACATACTTCAAAATGAATGAGGCCCTACATTACCGAGTACTTGAGGCATCAACTACTCCAAATCCGGTACTGCCAACAGCAATAGAAGCTGAATTTAGTGAAGGCAGAAGCCACAGAAAATAAATAATATACAAACAAGAAAACAAAAATTACAATAAAAGGAAGGAGTGCCTGTTGCTGGATGGAGCTTTTTTTTTGATGGCTCGATAAATAACTTTTCTCCAATCATTGTTTTAATAATATTCACTGAATCTTATGAAACCGCCCGAGTCCGCCCGTATTCAACTTTTTTTTTAGAATAATTTATTATTTTTTTATTGTACAATATATGGATTTTCATCCAAGTTTTTTCTTTATTTTGCTTCTTTGTTGGTAAAATCGTTGGGTGGGTGTGTAGGTATCTATTGAGTAGTACAGTAAAAACAGAGAGTAAAGCGTATAGGGGATATAAAATTCTACATATTGTTGTGGTGGGGTTGATACTTCCTTTGTTGCGTCTACGTTGAAAGAAAAACAAAAAAAAATCTTTATTTTTGTTTCTTTTTTTTTTGTCAGTAGAGGAATGAGCAGCTTTTTTTCGTTTGTTTTGTTTATAATGTAGATTCTTTTTTAAAGCAGATTTCTTTTTTTGTATTTTTATTTTTATAAAAGTGATGTCAATGGTTAACTGTTATAAAGAGCATCGAACGATAGAGCAAAATAGCTTTCGTATACTATTTCAACCATAAATTCAATGATGACAAAAAAAACCTTAGCCTTCTTAAGAGGGTCAAGACTATTGAGATAAGGATTCTTCTAGAACGAATCGACCTTTTTCAGTTGAAGATGTGAATGGAATGATATCAGAATGAGGAAATGAGTAACCAAAAATAGTAAAAAAAAAAATCAACGTTTCATTTCTTACCTCTCCTGTTAATAAGTAGGTACGTTCAGGGGACATAAAAAACTCGAAAGTCAGGCAAGATTTGAACTTTTGATAGGCCCGATGTCACCAAATTGTTTTCCAATTACAGTTCACTGGGAAGTAAGATAAGAAAAATACCTCTCTTTAAACAATTATCAAGTTCTTGCCTTCTTTTAGCAACAAAATCTGTCACTTCATTATATGCGTTTAAAAAGGAACATCAAGAAACGGCAACTATTTGGTATCCGATTGGTCTTTGATAGCTGACCAATCGGAGACGTGAAAATATTTCGTTTATTTTTTGACATTTAACCAGTTCAATACGAAAAGTTATCAAACAGATCAAACGTGTTTTTGTTTTCTTGCATTCAATCAATTGAAAAGAGATAAATATACTTTTTTTATAAGATGTTGACAAGTATTGTTTGTTCTAATTTGGTTCCCATGAACTGATCTAATGTTTTTCTTCTCAAAAATAGACAAACAAATTAGATATGCACGCAGAATTGAGATAAGTTGAAATTATATGCTATTCAATAATATAAACAAATAAATAACAAAACAACAACTATGCGTGTCTCATCGCTTGATGGTGCCAAATAAAATAATTTTGTTTTGATTCTTCTTAACATAAATTAGGTTAAAATAGAATTATTAACTTTTGCATATATATAATTTGTACTTAAAACATTTGCATGGGATTTGATCATAAAAATGAAAAAAAAAAAAAAAACATTTAATTATATACAACACCTTTTCCGATTCCTCATCTCGCAACTTCCCCTTATCTTCTAATTTTCGTGCGCTATTCTCCAATTTGTTTACAATTCGACACAATGACAAGCCTATTTCACACCTAATGCTAGTTTTAGATATTATTTTCGCATGGCTGCTTGCCTTTATTTTGAAGCTGATGAAGGAGTATTATAATATACTCGTACATGTAGGAAGGTACACTGACAATAATGTATAAATGAATTTTTCTTTATTAAATTGCAACAAAATTTATTTGTTGAAATGAGAATAAGAAGTGTTATACCCAGGTCTTTTTATAAAAGATTCATAAATCATGATTGCTTTTGGATTTGAATGCCTTGAACTCCCTAACATCGAGTTTGTACGTTACACTGAGTATTATATAACAGTTATAACAGTGTAATATAATTATTGCGCAATAATATTGTGTCGAGTACTAAGAATACAATATATATAAGTATATTAGAAATATTTCTGTCAATTTTGACATTTCTACAAAAAAGAAGTTGTATAAATTATACCGACTCTTTTAGATATTTGTAGGCTTTGGTTGTGTCTTGAAACATGTAATAGTTTTTTTCGTTTAGTTAAAAGCAGGTCATATGCAATATTTCTTTATTTGATTTAAACTCTTAAAAGAAACACGCATTAAAACTTTTAACTGGTACATTTTTTGTTCAGTGTATACCGAGCAGAGTAAGCTTTCTAGCATAACATAGCGCATATCAGAATCACACCACCCTAAAGCAACAAACAAGATAAAATATTATTTTATTTACATATTTTTTTTTTTATGCGAACGATTTTATTTATTTTTTTCATTTTGCTTTGTTTTTTTGCGCGTATTTTTATTTATTTGTCATGCAAATAGAAATTCATTAAAAGATTGTGATTGTTCGTTCGACCGGCAGACTTTTAAATACGGGTATAGTTGTAATGACATGCGAGGAATGTGACAGAATTTAAATATCGGATCACAGTTTCGTTTCTTCCAAGGGGTGTTGTTGTTTTGAAATAGAAATACAAAAAAAAAAACAATTATAATAAAACTAAAAAGTCCCTGAAGACCGCACAAACTTACAGAATGTAGGCTAAGTCGACATATTGTTTATGCGTATTTTTTTTATAGTTTGAAGGAAGTCTTGCAATTTCGTGCTATTTTTTCGATTTATGGACATAATTTTATGATTTATGTTTTCATGGTTGAGAAATTCAAGAGAAACTTTTTCTATTTTACTTTATTTGACAAAATGAAAGAGTTGACCACAAAAATAAAAACACCCACTCATTATGTATACCCACACATTATAAAAGACTCAATATTTTTTGTTTGATATAATATTCGTATATTAAACATTTATCAATATTATGCGCGAGTTCATTGGCCCATAGTAAAGCATTATTCTTAAACGTTTTATCTTAAAAAAAACATAAAAAGTTTAACACACTTCCAAAGGCGCCAACACTGACTTTGAATAGAAGTTTGATAATAATTGTTGAAGCTAAACTTTCAAGTTGACATTAATCTACTGGAAGTTTATGTTTTAGACAAGGCGACTAATGGGTTCCCTAATTGGAACTTATTTGAATATTCAAATAGCAGTCAAAGGTTGATTTTGTTGTAGTAAAAAGTAGTTTTGAGATTACTGGTTAATTATGGATGATTGATGGTTAAGGTGTTGGCTGGTATAAAAGTATAAAGTTCATTTGGTAAAACTATACGAAGAAACTTTTTTAAATATTGAGTTAAGAAAAAAAAAAAAACAATGGTAGAGACGAAGATATACTTTAGAAATTCCTAGGGTTCTATGGATTATCCTTTTTGGAAACTGTTTAAATAGAGTGATTTAGAGATATGTATATATTTGATGAAAAAGTTTAACGAAGTCGGTTTATTTTTCGAAAATGAAGAACTATGTACTAATATTTGAACTTTTTGACAAATACTAGATTTGTACAGTCCAGTATTGCCTGACTTTTACCTGGTCAAACTCTCGCCTAGAAATCAAGACAAATCTGTGTAAAATAACTTTTAACAATGTGAACCATAGAATAAACAGAATTGTTTCCTAAAATTTCTTTTTTAGATAGACAAAATTAAATCTGATATTTAACAAAAAATTAGGAGGTGGAACAATGCCAACATCTTGAAAAATATCTTGGGAAAGAGTTGTCGTTGAGACTGTCGAAGATGGCGTTGTTTTTTGTTTTCAAGATCAACTCAAAATTCAAGACACTTTTCATATATTAAAGTGCCTCCTCAATATCTCACAAAGTATTAACATATGTATGTAAAAAATAAAAGTGGAATGCGACACTATCCTACTGTCAAATTTGTGTGATTGAAAGTTATATTTGATCAGAATAAAAAAAATGTGTTCATAACCTTAAACACTGAAACGTTTAGAATGTGTGATGGTTTTAGAACCGATCCTAAAAATTTTGATGTATAAACACATGTTAAATCGTCGGGATGGGATGTGGAACGTATTCCCATATTCTGTCTCCATACTTTCGATTTATGGACATGATTTTCTTATAGTGTGGGGGCACTCGTAGTAAGAGATTTTGAAATTGTCTACTTCTTTTAAGACCAGAAAATTCTGTGAAGGTCAGGATAAAACAGGAGCATGTTATAGGTTTATTTCGAAAAAAGTCAATATGTAAAATATTATTATTGTATTTCATTTCTTTCCATTAAATACGATAACAAAATTTCAGTCAGAACTCATTTACTGATTATTTTAACTGATATTTGAAAAAAAGCAAAAACAAAACAAAAAATAAAAACACCCTAAATCATCTTGAAAAAAAAAATAAAATTATAAAAATTATCATGTTAATCAGACAAGTATATTTTCTGATAAAACAATGAATCCTTTTTAATATTTTTTTACAGAATATTCAAAAACATTCATACAAATTCACTGAAGCACGTTGGATTGGGAAAAGTTTGAACGTATTAACAACAACAAGATAATTTTAATTCTTTAAAGAAAAAAATAATTAAGGTAATGTTTTATCAACATTTTTTTAATTTAAGCAAGCAGTCTATATGTCTAAGTTGTTTTGATATAAATCAGTCTACGTTATACGATATAATCAGCCATCATTAGCAATAATAATAATCTTATTAATTCTTATCATTGTTGCTTAACATTATATTAAAGTATAAAGTACGTACCTACTTAAGCAAAAAAAATTATTTTATTGAAGTGTATTTTTTGTTTGCCATTATCTTTAAAACAGAAATCCTTGAGTTTCCTGTCGTAAGATATTTTTAGCTTTAATCATTGTTTTTAACGCAATCATGATAAAAATTCAAAAAGAAAAACAATAAGCTTCTTGCTTTAGTAAATAAAAAGCCAGACGAAGAAATATTAAAAGAAACAACAATAAATAAAGTGGTTTTTTTGTTGCTAAAAGAATAGCTTACCGTTATTAATTTTAGAAAACAAAATTACAACCATTGAACGGAGTGCTTTTATCTGTTTTCATAAACTTAAATTGCTTATTAATGTCAATCTGTTCTCGTTTTATATTTTATTGTTTTGTGTCTATAACATTACACTATAACAGTAGCCGTTGTATATAATGAACTAATGGAAACATTGTGTGAGGAATATAAAGGCTCGTTTTGTAAAGCGTTTGTCGTCAGCCCCGAATAATTTTCCACATAGCAAGAGCAACTTGTAAGGAGGACGAAAAATAAAATCCATCGTATGAGTTGCGTCGACTTCTACAACCGATAGTTTGTTTAAACGTACACGTTGTTCTGGAAAGTGGAAGCGAACTATTAATTCTTAATCTGAAAAATACGTTATGATGAGTAATGACTACTAATTTTGCTCTATTCGCTGAGGAGTGGTATTAACTCAGAAGTACATTCTTCTGTTCTTCAATGTTAACTTTTCCTGTTCAAGTGAGATTTTAGATTTTACATTTATCCGTCAGATAAATGGCTGAGAATTTCTCAAAGAAGCAACTGTTTTCTTATCGCTGTTTTTCGGACACTCTATGTACAAGAAAAAGGCAAAGATAGCATCTGTTTCATGTTCCTACGCAAGAAAATTGACATATAGCCTACATTTTTAAGTCTACATGTTCATTTTCACGAGCCTTGACTGTATGCATTCTTTTATAACATGTTTTCTGCATAATTGAATTGAATTTTTATTGTTTTAATTTTGTGGTGTGTGTTTCAAATATTCAAACAGCTGCTATTCGACTTGTGTACCTTAAACCAGAAGTACTTTTATGGATTGTCGTGGAACAACTGTCGCCCTCCTGCTGTCACACAGTGGTAATCAATGACCTTAAAGTTGGCAATAAATTATTCAAAAACTGAAAACATAAAATATGAGAATCACACACTTTAGAACCCATTTTTTAAAAAGTATTAATTGATTATTATGATAACTTTTACTTTACTTTTTAATAACAGGTCGGTATCTATTTTATTTCTATCTATTTTAAGGGCTGGTTTTTGTCTCATTTTATCTAATTTCACTAAAAGCACCTACAAAAATTGTTTGCATGTACCGACTTACTACTGGTCTGTACTTATTTTTAACGTAGGCATCAAAATACAACATTGTGTATATGATATGTATGCACTACTTCTGTCGCCTTTGGTTTCATTCCAACCCACTGTGCCTATTATTATCAGAAGAAGACGTGCCACATTGAAATACAAAATAAAAAACTTTCTTTATTAATTATTTATTATCATTCTCCTATATCCAAAAGAAGATCAACACAAAAAAAATCGACGTAAGCAATTTAAATTATAATATTTAACTTGCAAATTAACATGGCCAGGGGTACCCATAAAAAAACAGTAGACACTATACATTAAGCACGTATAGATTTGATAAACAAAATCACCCACACATACATACTAATTACGAATGTTGTTTCTGTAAATTATAATAACAAAAACAGCGCCACACTAAGACGATTTAAATACAAAAAAAAAAAAACATCTTTAAACCTTATAGAGTCAAATTTTCATATAAAATATGTTATCCATGTACACATAATGTCAGATACAAATTTTGAAGTTTATTGCTGACAGCTGATGTCTCATTTTGCATTAATTTGTTGTTTATCAAAAATATACTGAAGAAAAATAAAAAAAAAAAAATATAAAACATAATAAAACGATATATGGTTTTATGATATGGCGTGTTTCCTCATCTAGTTTCAGATCTTTCGAGGTTCATATAGATAAATAAGGTTGTGGGTTGTAGATTGTAGTCTTGTAGTCAAAATAAATTAAGTCTTTTATAGACACAAGTTTGGCATAGATTAGTTTTATTATGGGTACCAAATACAATGTTTGAAAGCAATGGTAATGAAATGGGAAATGTTTTTTTTTTTTAGTTCATAACAATGAATTTCTAAGTCATTATTTTTAATATTCAATCATAGAAGACAATGGGTAAATTGTTCATACATTTTGTAGATTCAGTTTTGATTAAAACATCCATAACGATAATGGATAAATTTTAAAAAATTGGGTTTCATTATGCCACGTAAAATTTTGAAAAAAAAAAACAAATCACCTTCGTGATAATTTGTTTTTAAAATCCTGAGTTTAAAGATCTTAAACTTCTCATTGGATTAACTTGATTTTATATGAAAACAAAAACAGGGGTCTCCGTCTCTGTATTTGAAAAAAAAATATACAACGCAGCATGGTGTTGTAATTCTTACCGTTGCAATTTACGTAAAAAAAAGAACAGCATTTGAAAAAATGTAATTTATTACTATTTTTAATTTTAAAAGAAATCTTAAAAAACGGAGTTGTTTTGATCGGTTCCGGGACAATTTGCTTAAATAATACTCCACATTAATAAAGACTCTTCGGTTTGTGTGGGTAAAATTCTATTTTCTAGCTTTAGTTAGGCTGTTTTGAAAGGATATTTAGACCTTTTTAACGATGTTTAGAAGGTGTGGTTTGGTTAAAAAACACAAAAACCAGCTCATTTTCTCAACTTTGGCATTGATTTTGAGCATACAATAAAATTAGGACACATTATTTTAAATACAAAAGTATATGTCTCTTTTCAACCCACTCCCACTCCGCTCAAAATAAATCTGCCAAACTTTTGAATTTGATATCGCACAACCATGGGGGGTCATCATACATGTTCGTAGATTTTGGTTATTTCTCCAAACACTTTCGACTCAATGTTTTTTTCACAGAAGGCTAACAATGTATGCTTATTTTCTTCAATAATAAAGAAGATTTAAGTTAAACCTTAGTTATTTCACCAAATTTAGCATTTAGTAAGAGTTACTACTAAAATTAAGTTGAAAAGGCTGTATCCTTTAAAAAAAACATTCTGTTTTAAAGAGACAATAGAACTACAGCAACCATTGAATTTAAAATCTATTTGATTTAATTTTGTTCTTCTAAAAATATTTTTTTAAAAATTATTAAATGTATTTATATCTTCAGAAATATGTCCGTTATATTTTGATTAAGTGCTGTTTTTGTCATTTTAACTAAAAATACAAATTTTAAAAGAAGTCCAAAATAGATTCCTCTCTCTTCTTTATAACTGACAAAATTTATCCAAAAACCTGATGACGATGATCAATTTGGATAACCTTGAACGACTTATTCTACCATTTTACCACACAATTTATCATTTGTTTAATTAAAATTAAAAAAAAAAAGGAAAACCGGAATTTATTTCTGTTTATCAGATTGTTCAAAAACAACCCAACAAGAAAAAAACAGAACATCTTTTGAAAATCTTCCTAGCTAACACGTGCCATCAAAGTTCTATTAAAAAATGAGTCTTTCATAAAAAATTCTCATACCTTCAAGAAAAAAAAAAAAAATAAACAAATCACAATAAATCACACAGAGTGTATTAACAATTGGCAAAAATTCAAAAAAGTAAAATTAAATAACACAACAAGTTCTCTTACATCCAAACGAAAACGAAAAATGTAAACAAAGAAAAAAACAAAATAAAATAAAAATAAATATAAAAAAAGATATTACACTCATTAGAAAGAAGAAACAAATTCAAGCCGGCACAAAAGACTTGGACTTGGACGCACGACAACAATAAAGATGACATAACACTTATGCGATGAATGATGATACACACACACACACACACTCTGGGGCAAAATATCATCAAAGTTGGAATTAAATCAACAACTAATAGACATAGAATGAGAACACGAAAACAAAATTCGACAGAAGTGAAAAGACAACAAAATAAATGTCAACTGTCAAAAATTATTTGAATGGCAACGAACTGTTAAACTAGTCCATCAAACATACTTAAGATCAACTGTAAACGAACAAGGCCAAGAGACATTATTTTGACAAGTAGTTCTTATTTTGATAGCACTTTTTGCTTAGGTGAAATCTTCTGTCATACTTTCCCTTACATAAGACATATATGTCATTTTTGATTGGTAATCCGGAAGAGGAAGAGCTCTCTGATTCTGGATGCGAATAAAACGGCAAATTACTTCTAAAGTTTGTTTATCAATCAAATCAGAGCGCTCCGAATGCGTTCTGTTCGGAGGACGTTCAGGCCATGTTTAACGTGCTCGAACTCTGTTCAGAGATTTGCTCTGAATAAAAAAAGAAAAACGTCTAATATGAACACCCTTATTAAAGAGTGATTATGCTTCGGCAATTGACATAAAACATGCGAATTATATTCTCAACCAGGGGCCCATTGCACCAAGTTATAAATTACAATTTACCAGCACTTTTTCACAAAAATTGTGATAAAATCAGCTAATTCTGTTACACCAAATTTGAGATTGATACAAGAAATTACATTTTACAAATTTGTAGTTGTAATTTGTTATTTAGTGCAATTGGACCCAGGAGATATGTACTTAGTAATTAGGAATATTTGTAGGCTTAAACTGTCCCAATATACGAATCTTGATACTCATTTCGTTTCTAACCCACCAAATGTGTACCGAATTTAGTAAATTTTTTTGGATGGCAAACATAGTAGTTTAAGAAAATGAAGATAAAAACAAAATTGATGGCAGTTTAGGTACAAATACAAAATAAAAAAAAAACTTTTTATTTGTTTTGATTTGGTTTTGAAAATAAAAAAAAAGTGGAAATGGAAACAAGAAACCTTATTTACCAATTTACCTATTGCTGACAACAACAACAACAAAAAAAGAAGACTCAGACAAAAACAAAACTCGTTTGCCCATATTCACAAACCAGCATTTTTTTTTTTATTTTTTGTTGTTGTTTTGTATATTTTGTTTTGTTTTTTGGTTGCCATAATCCAGAAGAACAAGAACCAGTATCTTAAGCTTTAAGTTGTTTTGTAGGGTTCTGTATTCTGTTTAGAACCTGACTAAACAGCTTATACCTCTGTACGTATGTATGTATTTATACATGTTGTGCGCGGATGCACATTACTTGCCAGTTAAACTTTATGTAGGCTTATAATCTGAATTGAGTTTATCTATAGATAAAAATAAGCACAAGGGAAAATATATTTTTGTTAAACTATTTCAAATGAAAAAATAGAAATAAAAAATAAAATACAAAAAAAAAGATAACAAAGAATTTGTTTTGTTTTTTTTTTCTCTCTATTTGAACCAATCAAGGCTGTTGCTCTACTTATAGCAATTTCTGTTTTCTTATCGTTTGATTTGTTTACTTTAGAAAACAAAAAAAAAATAAGAATAACTTAACAATTGAAAATAAGAAATTAGAAATAAGACAACGGAAAAAAATACAAACGAAAGTACAATAAAAAAAAACCTTTCAGTTCCAACATCAATGTTTTGAAATGAAAAAAAAAAGTGAAAAACAATTTAATCGTTTTGTTCCAACACGCAAACTAGTTGGCAAACCGTTTGAAATTTTAAGTCAAATCATAGCAAACTCGATTTTTGCTGTCAGTTTGATTGCGTGTTAGAACACACCTAAAATGACTTTCACACCAAGCCATAATCTAGATTTCGTGCAAAAAGTACAAAATCTCTTCGAAATCTACCTGATTTTGCTAGCGGAGTCTCATTTATAACAAATTGTCCTCTTGTATAACAGTTAGGGCATCTTTTAGCATTTTTTGTTCCCTGGAAAATAATTCCAGCGAAGTTATGTTGCCGATACCAATAAATTCCAAGTGGAACATTCTCTCGGTATTTACTGGGAAGGTAAATTTTTTTACGAGGGAAAAATTCCCAGGGAATTTTTTTATTCACTATAGCCCCCATTTATTGTTGTTTTCTAATCAATCGAGTTATGATGTCTGCCTGAATATGATGAAGATTTGTCAAAACGTTCTTAGTCTACGCTTAAAAACGTAATTTATAGTGTCATTAAAAACAAGGATACGTAGGTCAGTATAAGAGCAATTTGTTATTTTTGTTTGAATATATTTAAACTTTGTTAAACATTTCAGGGAAATTTGATTTTGATCCGGACGAAATACTTTACAGTAGGTATCTAAGCGAAGGGTGGTGTCCGCCCAAGTTTTTTTCCGACACCGCTCTTACTTCTGTTGTGTTGCTGTCTTTTGTTGTCAAAATATGTACTTTGCAAAAAGTAATGAAATTACAAACATTTATATTAAATCTGATACAAAAAGATGAGATAGGTATTAAAAAAGGATACCAAGTTCGTAGTTCCCATAAAGTTCGTTTATTTCGCTCGAAAATTTTGTATTCCAAAAGATTCATCAGAAAATGCGAAAACTACTCGACATATAATTAATTTTCCACTTCAAAATTGCATAGTGCATACCTTTGAGTAAAAATTAAATTTCTCTTCCGCATTCACAAAGTAAATTTATTTAAAAGTAACAAAAAAAAAAAATTAAAATATCATCTCAGCAAAATGTTTCCCAGATAACTATTTCTCTAAAATATCCAATTTTATATTTATATTTATTCTACTATTTGTACATTTATTTGTTTCATTAAATACACTTTGGCAATATTTTGTATAGTTTAAGTGTAAACATTTTCGTTTATTGCAAAACAATGAGGCTCGCATTAAAGAAACAAACAAACAAGGAATGCAATTATATGGATTTTCGAAAATTTATTTGAAAAGAAAAAATTAAAAAAAAGCAAATTATTGAACAAATTCTATTTTTAAAACTAAATTTATTTTCACATTTTTGTTTTGTGTTTTTGCTTCCTATTTAAGTTTCTTCTGTTTAAGTATAAATTTCTTTTTATTTATTTTTTTTTTTTAAAGATAAAATAATCACCTGACGCACGTTTGTGAGTTTTCGAATAAACTTTGTTATTAAATGAACACCATTTCACATTATAAACATACATAGTTCAATCTAGCACTAAGATTGTTCTATTTTGTTTTGTTATTTTGACGTCAATTGGTTTCGAAAACATTTTTTTAATTTTTTTTTTTTAAATCGTGTTCGTGCTAAGTGTTGTATTATGTGTGTTGAGAAAGGAATTATTCTTTTTAAATAAACACAATGTGAGGAAAATGCATTAAAAGAATTTTAAAACAATTCAAACAACAAATAACGGAATACATTGCTGCAAATCTTTAGGCATACATTAATTATGAATAAAATGATTTCTCATTGTAGTTGAACAAATTTGTACTATAATTTATGATAAGATAAATAAAAACAATAATTTATTTTCAAATACTGAATAATTTGGTTTTTGTTATAAAAAACTAATAGTACTTTGTACTTTAAGTACAAAACGTGTTTTGTTTACGTTTCATGATGTTTCATCATGAAATAGACTAATTCTGAAAAAAAAAATTGAATTTTGTGCCAATTGCTATACTTATCCTTTACACTACATAAACTTTAAGCCTACCATGGTCAGTTTTGCTTATAGTTCGGCCCGACCCCGGACCTGATTGAAACCCGTATATGAATATAACGGCCTTAAGGTCTACGTCTACGCGCATCGAATTGACTGAAGCAATTGATTCACATCGGCATCTGACCGAAAAGTATCGTGTGTGGCATGTCGCAGTGCAATCAGTAGATGAATGGGAGTAAAGCTAGAACCCTTATTTCAGCAAATTGGATGAACTGATAGGATTGTGATTCTTGTAGGCGTATCAGTTTTGCCAGTTACTAAACGGCAGGCTATAGTGATTTTTTTTTTAAATTATGGGCATTCAAAAAAATAAAAAAAAAAAATGACACTGTGATGATCTTTCAAGTAACAAGTGTCAGATGATGATTTTTCAAGCCTACAATAACCAAGCTAAATATAAATAGCATTGGGCTGGCCTGGATGAAGTTTCAAAAACGTTTATCAGCTCTTAAGGACCATGCACATGAGATCGACCAACGAATGAGCGAATGAACGAACAAATGAGATTTAATACATTTCTAAAGCTAAATTGTTAACTAAAATTATTCCAAATGGTGAGAAACTAACTTGTGGTAAGTTAAGACAGTAAAATATTCATTTTAATTGTTAAAATAAGAAATAAATTAGAAAACAATCTGGTCAAAGCGACTAGATTTCATTCGTTACGACCAATTTGTTTTTTTTTTTTCAAATTTTCCTTATTTTAACAATTAAAATTAAATTAAAATTAACACTAATATTAGTTAGTTTTTTACCATTTGGTATAATTTATGTTAACAAATTAACTTAAGAAATGTATTAAATCTCATTTGTTTGTTCGCTCTCCTGTGAAAGGGGCTTTAGACTGTATCGGAAGACCCATAATTCTTAGAAAGACATCTATGGTCCGATATATTTACAATTTGGAAAATCCTCATTGGAGTTGAATGAAATTTGTGAATGTTAATAATGAATTTTATCAATTTAGCAGTGTCACAACCAATCTTTTTATTGATTTCAACTTCTTACTCCACTTGACATAAATTGGATTGCGATGTTTTATTAAACTTGAAGGTTTCCTTTTCTACTCATGGTTAATTAAATAAAAGAAGTACTTATTTTTAACCTCCTATAAAAACCTATCAATAAAGAAATTTCATAAATTTATAATCACAACTAGGTATTATATCGTTTACGATGAATTGCATTGCAATCATAATAAAATAATCATTAAATTTATCAACTCCAATATGATCTCTTCTAACCGAAAACCAATTAAAGTTCTTTTTTTATTTTATAATAATTAGAGACAATTCACTCATCGTCGATCACTTGAGACTACTTATAAAAAATACTCCCAGTATAAACTACATATTTTTACTTTGTCCAATATCATCTGAGTAACTAAACTTAAATGTATTATAGTCTTCTGTCTAATTTGTTCGGACATAAAAAGAAGTTTTATTGACTTTTGCCCTCCAATGGGACGTCCAATCCAAAGACCAACGCAATTTGTTTGTCTTTCTTCAAATGGTCTGAGCACTTGGGTGTATAAGCTGTCACTCGGCCATATACTAACCGAAATTCCGTTCTTCTTTCCCTGAGATCTCTTTCCCTTATGATCGTCATCGTTAAGAGGTAAACAACTACAAAGGTATCAGCTTTTTTATCACATGAATATACAAAATAAAACTTGATGTCAACTTTGATTTTTATAATGAAAATATTAAATGGTAAAAAAAATATGATGATAATACAAATATATATTTTTTTTGGCGACAGCCATCTTCGTGGTCGTCATTTAAGTGCAAAGTTAAACGTAAATTGCTTAAATGAACAACAATGGTCTTATGAACCCCAAAGCTGTTTTTATAGTTCATATTGTTTGTGTGTATTGTGTTGTTTCGCTTACGTTTTCTTAATTAAATAATTAATTATAATTGAGTTGATTGGCAGCGAGCAGCAGGAGACCCCCACTCGAAGCACGTACCTCCCAGCTGATATTCGAGTTGATTAAATATTGTTTACAAATAAAATTCTATTTTGACTGCCATTATTAGGTTTAGTTAGCAGTTTAGCTATAAATACATATTCTTTTCGTTTTTGCTTTTAATGCATTTTTACAACCTACAATTACCATAGTGTATTAATATTTCATATAAAATCATAAAAAATAAATTATTGAGAAAAGTGTTAAAGTTTTTTAAATAAATGTTTGGAGCTATAGGTATCTGTGTGCCACTTTTAGCACTTTTGTTTTTATTGTTTATCTCTTTATAAATTTCGCAACAACACAACTGTTTGATTTTTAAACATTCTTTTTGAAATAACAAAAAAAAAAAAAACAGAAACAAAGTACTTTTAAGAATGTCTAAAACACTTGTTACTATAAGATACCTACAACGCCACAATGGCTGCAACATTTTGATAAGCTCAAACAAAGAACGATCTAGAACTTGGATGATTCTCTACAAAAAAAAAAAATGAAGATGCAGAAAACTTAATCATCAATTTGAAAGGGTTATGGATGTGATTCTTTATTTTATTTTTATTAAAATAAAAATTAGAATAAAGATCTCGTAGAGAAATAAAATCAATCACATTCGATGGATGTTAGGCGATCACTTTATTTAAACCGAATACACAAAGTTTGAATTTGTTTCTAATGTATGTACTCGTACAATAAATAAAATTCTGACAACTGTTTTACTTTGTAAAAAAATATTTTTTTTTTGTATTATATTTTGTTAGGAACAGTCATTCCCTTGTGCTAGGCTATGACGGCTTATTGAAGTAGACAAAGCCATATCAGCGTTGATCTTTGACATTACCATTTTTATTTCGCTTAGCCAGACATTCATTGTTTCGGAACTATTTTTAAGCGTGTGTTTTTAAGAAGCCGGTTTACTAATATCAGTAAAATTGTTTTTGTGATTTGTAATGTATTTTTAAGTTTTCATTATTAACTTGTTATATTCAGAGATTATAAACTTATTGTACTGGAATACACAACACAACTCATACATACAGAACTTCAATTTCAAAAGATTTAATTTATTTATATTCGGTTATGATCTCGATGATAAGAAGGTGTAGGTATAATGTTTATAAACCAGATAACAAGAAAAATA